>CM040246.1:133578509-134313911 GCA_022545495.1 Chrysanthemum lavandulifolium | reverse complement strand
ATAGGAGGAGCTAATATAGGTTTTGGTGGTGGTATTGAAGCAAGGGGAGGAACAACCAAGACTCTTGAAGAGGTCTCATCATCAGTGTCTTCATAGGGAGATACATAGCTAGGCAAAGAACTCAACTCAGAACTAGATCCTTTCTTGATGACATTGTGTGGCCTTGGTTGGATGGAAGAAGGTCCAGCAGCTGAACGGTTTGTGCTCATCAAAATGTGAGATCTTTTCTTTGATGAACCTTCCTGGTCAACCCTACCTGTTTTTAGAAACTCTTCCCACACACTATCAGAGGAAGAGCTATCTGATGAAAGATTGATGGGGTTTGAGTTGCTCATGTTGATCTTGTGATTTTTGGTGAGATGGTTTTTGAAAGGGTTTTTAGAGAGAGAATTTTTGGAGTGTGTAATATGTGTAGTATGTGTGTAAAATGTTCTTAAATAGAGTTAAGATGAATTCAGGGAGTTAAATGTGGGGAAGGTATGAGTTGTTGAGGAGTAAATGAAGTATTTTGACTTTGGTGGACCTTTAATAACTTGGAGTTGACCATTTGACTGGGTGTTTAGTCTTGTTCTAACCACTGCCAGTATAACTTTTGAAACCACTTCTTGTTATTCTAACCACTGCTAACCTTAACAATGTTTCAAATGTTTGGTTTGTGTTTGTGATGTGCAGGTATGAAGGAGCTTTTGTATAATTTGGAGCTTTTTGGAGCTGTTGCTGTGCTTGTCTTAAAAAAATAAATAAATAAATAAATAAAAAATTTGAATCTTTTGTAATCCTTCATACTAATGTTTGATATCACTATTTTTGGCTTAGATTTGATTGCTACAGTCTTAGTCAAAAGATTGGAGTGTGGTTGTTGTATCCACTGCTAGAACATTTCAAACCACTGCTAGTGGTTTTCAATCCACTGCTAGTGTTTTGCTGCCAATGGATACTTGAGGGGCTGTTTTGTAACTATGATGATACCATATTTATTTCCCCAAATCACTGCCAGATCATTTAATTGATCTTCAAATCACTTCCAATTGGCGCTTAACACAAACCCTAACCATTCCCAACTGCTTAATTCACATCCCACAACATATCCCATCACTAATCACAATGCCGACTCTGTATTCCAAAACCCATAACCTAGTTGCATATTTGATCAAGAACAATCAATCGAGAGGCTTTCATGAGATGATTGATTTCCTTAACCACGATCAATCCACTTTGCATTAATCTGTAGCACCCAAAATCCTTAAAACATATGTACATCAATTTTGGGGAATCTTTGAGATCTGAGAGAGATTGTTTGGAGGTTCTTAGAATTGTGGTTGATGAGAATGAAATTCTAGTTCTGAAAGATGTAATTAGAGGTGTCTTGAAGCTAGAGGATCTTCTTTGGAGTAGTTAATCTTTCTAATGATGATATTTTGAAGGTTTAGAAAAGTTAGGTTATGAAAGAAGGGGAGATAAATTAAATTTCATGCTAACACCCTCTCGGAGGCGACAAGGGTAAAGATATCACAATACGATGACTTTCATATCGAACTTTAAATAACACCCCATACAAGGGTAAAGATATCGGTTTCAAGCCTTTACAAAATATTCAAAAGAAAACATAAATAGCTAAAACTTCAAAATAAATCTAAGATCTCTATGGTAAAGTCTTGCTCTCACTCTACTCTCAAACCCGGATCGCCTATCCCATAAGCTCATCTTGAAATGCTAGATACCGCCGCAGAAAAGAAAAGTCTTGGTGAGCTTACAAAGCCCAAAGGAACGGATATAACGAAACAAAAGCTAAACAAAACAAATATACGAATAACGAAAATATAATGAAATAATGACGAAGGATCTTTTAGAATTCTCATGGAAGCACAAATATACGTAAATCCAAACAACCACATAACAATTTAGACATCACATAGCACATTAATGACACAAACACGAACATATCGAACAACCAAACACAATTCATACCAAAATAACAGACACGATAAGCCAAACGAAAAGTCTCAAAACTAACGGAAAACAGTTTCTAGTAAATAAACATGGCATTCATACAAATCAATTAATCAACATTTAATACACTTAATTCAATAATATAGCAATGAAACAAAGCGACAAGTCATGGCGTATATAATAGCTAAACCGGTTCTCGATCAAATCCTAACCTTAGCAGAGTTTCAACATGGCAAGTCACATATGCGACAGATAATTAACCTTCAAAACACTCAATTATACATTAGCACATTCATCTCGCAAATCAACGATTCACGTAACAATAACAAATCATAATATCGATATACGAATCATGTTTCAACATATTAATTACGTCCTAGCATGACAACTAATAATCACATAAACAAATACATCATAAGCACATTCACAAACATATCATATCGAAATATCTTTCTTCTTCAAAAGTAACTTCGAAAATAAATGTACATGGAGTAGCTAGCTCCCGAATTTTGTGAAGACGCCAGATACACACGACATCATTCACCGATAACATATCGGATAACGATCGATCTAGGATGCATCCATACGCCCTTCCTACATATTCAAAAATATGCTTCACCATCCGAGACGCGGCGTAACATCACTCATCGCCTAGAGTCATATCGAGGTGCATCATCGATACGGACATGGAACCCCATGACTAGTTAAATATTTGGTTATTATCAACCAACTTAAGTCAAACAGATTTCGGATATAGCATGATCATATTCAAACACAAGGTCACGTAATCATATCGATAGTTCATATCATAAGGTTCATATTCGGATAGATCGAAATCATAAGTTCATATCATAGTGGCATATCATATGTTCATAAATGTAAGTTCATAACCGAGGTTCATAATCATAAGTTCATAACCCAAATGTAGCAGGTTCAACAAATGTATATAACAAAGTCTTCCTAACATAAGTTCACATCGATATTGCATAGTTCACTAGAACATAAATTCGGATAAGTAATGATCAAACATTCGAAAAGGGTTCATAGCAATGGCATTGGAAATCCTAATAAACATAAGAGACATGACGAAGAAGGAAAACATGAGGACCTTTCTCGAAAAGGTCGAACTCATGAATGATAACACAAATGTCTTAAAGTAAGATAGAATATCCGTACCTTAAAGCAAATGAGAAGAAAAGCAACAAATGAACGAATACGAAGATGTAACGTCGCGTCTCTTCCAACGAATCTACACGGATTATGATTATTTAATACTTATTAGTATAACGGATTAATCTCATTAATACTTTTAGGGTTGTCAGATTATTCCCATTTTTAGTGATGACGAATTCCAACGTTTTAGGGTTTCAATTATTAATTAGCCAAACGTATGGGTTTAATATGATAATCATCTTATTTAAGAGCTTATATGATCATTATTCATAGCATAGGGTTTACAAATGTCAAAGACGGATTTTAAGACTCTCTTTCAAAGTAGTTTACATAATTTATAACTCACATGAAATAACGAAATTACACAATTAACTTTTAACCCTTAATCAACTTCCCATTTTTAGTTCTAGGGTTTCCATACCTTCAATATTACTTATTACGCATTCAATTAACATGTTACTCCTTTTAATGACTTCCACTTTGACCTAGAACGTATATGGAAACAAACCGAAGTTACCTCAAAACTCATGCATGTCCTTACGTAATTCATTTACACATGTTGACCCATAATTACCCAAAATTACATGTTGCACCTTTAACATCTTTAATTATACGATCTAACCTTCTATTTTCATATTTTACACTTTTAGCCCAAAGGTTTTAGAATTTACAAAACATACCCTTTTAGTTAAATAAAATTCAATAGCCCTCTAAATATCCAAAATCACACGTTTAACCCCACACTTATTTTATACGCTTAGTACATGTCTTTTACTGTTTTTCAAAAATAACCTTTAAGTTTCAATATTTACAAAATCAACCCAAACCTTTTATTTAGAACCGATTAGAGCATAATTCAAAAGCAAGCCCTAAACCTAAGTTACACCAATCATTAGCTCCTCATTAATACTTCATTAATTACCTTCAATGATTACAAGGAAACCCTAGTTCATGAAAACCCTAATCGCCTTTTAAAACCTTTCCTTTTATGCGTTTCGAACAAGAAAACCCAAGACAATTCACACAAGCTTCAAATTCATAAACATGTATTTTACTCAGGTCTTATAACATGTATCAACTTCTGGAAAAATCAATTCATGATCTCTAAAAATATTATAAGCTCATTCGTTAATTAATATACGATTTTAGGGTTTTGGATTCCAAATAATTTCATACAACTTATAAATCATGCATGGCTAATTTTTATGTGTTATATACGACTTGTAGGACTGAATTCAACATTAGGAACATACCCTTGATGAGCTTGGATCGTTAGAACAAAAGAAGCACAAAACCCTCACTGTCGAAACCCTAATTCATCAAAAACTCACCACGACTAAAACAGCAGCTCTGGAACTCAAACACTATTTTTCCCACCTTCTATACCTTGAATCTCGTCCAAGAAAAATGGTCTCAAGCTCTGGAAACTGGAATTCGATTTATGAAGGGTTTTGAAGTCGGTTTGGTGAAAATCGGTTATTAGGGATTATAGGAACCGAATATTTGTATATATACTTGAGCTATTATTTTTCTTGTGGGCTTTATAATGCATTGGACTTAAATTAAATGGTCTCTTACTAATATAAATTTATATTGGGCTTTTATTAGTTTTATTTCTTTTATAAACTATTTTAAATATTTTCGGCTAATATGTAAAATACAAAACTAATTTTTATAAAATCATAAACTATAAAAACTACCTTTACAAAGTGTTTAATATTTATTTAGATCATGTGGGATATTTCTTAAAATTCTCTGAATTTACATAGCTTACTTGGTATCCTTCAAATTAATTATTCATACTTTTTGATTATGAGGGTATTTTGGTCTTTTTGTGAATTTTAGAAATTCCAGGTATTACAATTCTTCCCCTCTAAAAGAAAATTTCGTCCCCGAAATTGGACAAGACGAATGAGCGTAAAACGAATCGGATTTCGAATTTCTAGGAATATAACGAACGTTAATCTTATCTCGAAACAAATGAATTTCTTATCGAATATTTGAACTCATACTTATTCGTAAATTAAATCAATAGTCAAATACTTATAATAGATAATTATATACTTATCAAGTAATGGCGGAGAACAGATGAGACGCAGAAAATCAAACGACAAATTCTAACTTATTCAGATATGTAATGATGAGGACATCATATGCGTAGGCGAAATAAATCCTATCGGCCTCAATAGTCGCAGAAATATGTGGAGACATATAAGCTTAAGGTGGTCATAGCAATCTATAGGTTCGTGCAGATCATAACAACTTCGGATTCCAAACGTACGAAACTTATACGTAACAGATATCGACAAGAGTCTCACAAATAGGTACGGAATTCAAACGAACATGAGAAGCACCAAATAACAGATACAAGTCAAAGTCCTATCACACATCAATCACAGGCATTTCCCAGACGTCGTATACCTTCAATAAGTTCAGATTATATGATCTCGGTATTATTACGTTGATCAAAGGCCATAATACTTGCATCACATAACAAGTTCTTATTGTCATTATATTCGGTCTCGGTCATGACGAAACACATAACTAATATCATAACAAAACATACTACATACGGATAACACACGATAGCAAGTAACATATAATAACAACCCAGATTCACAAGAGTATACCATCATGATGGCCATACTTCATCCAAGCGGTAATTAAACAACAACACTAAGAAAATAAATAGCGATTTAAACTTATGAGGACTAACGAAACTTAAAGAATCTATTAGAAAGAAACAACATCGAGAACTATACTTCCAAAATTTTGTTTTATTTCCATTAATCAAACAAAATTGCAGAATCGTCTTACGATGATCTTCCAAAACAAAACTTAAAATCCCAGATTCAAACGTCAAATGAAAATCAAAAGGCCTAGCTCAAAATCAAACGTCGAAAATTCTCATAAAGAGAGTAACAAATCGAAACGAAACTCCTATTCTCGTGTCGGATTGAACCTACTAGTGGCCGTAGACTCCAATTCCGAATCCACCTCGTGTTCTCTTCCTCCTCTTCCTCTCGTCTTCCTCGTCTTCCTCGCTTATCCATCCGTTCTTGTTTCCTTCAGGCTGTGGTAGTAAACGACTAGCAAAGCCACCTTTACGCTTCCTCTCTTCCTCCTCCGGCACACGATCCACAAAGGCATACAGATCGCGACTCTCAGCTAGTCCTACTCCTTCATCCTCAACGAACTTGGGACACCTATCATGATATGTAGTAGTGAAACCTTCGTTGTCAACCACCTTAGTTTCATATTCTTCCACCACCTCTCCGTCAATGGTCCTCAAGGTCAGCTTCTCCTCGATGGTACATGGCCACATATTGGGCGGAACTCTTATCCTCTTATTAGTCCTCTTCACTTTACCATACCTAGTGCAGCCCTTAGCAATGATAACGGCCCACTTCGTCTTCTCCTTATGTTGCCTAGCCGGTCCTCGATTACTCCTATCAGATGAACTAGCGACGGGAATAACCATCTAAAAGAAATTCCAACTATCAGCAAAACTTAAATACGATAGGGTACGCAAAGAAGTACGCAGAAAGGAAAATCCTAAATCTACCCACTTCTCACAGGTCATAGCCTAAGCTCTAAGGGTCCTAAAACCTAGAGCTCTGATACCATAAATTGTAACACCCCGACCCGACAAGGGTAAAGATATCACAATACGGTTTCATATCAGAACTTTAATAACTAAACAATGTCGTAAACCTTTACAAAATATCCAAAAAGAAAACATAAATAACTATTCTTCAAAAGTAAATCTAAGATCTCTATGGTAAAGTCTTGCTCTCAGCTCTACTCTCAACCCAGATCAGCTATCCCATAAGCTCATCTTGAAATGCTAGATACCGCCGCAGAAAAGAAAAGTGCGGTGAGCTTACAAAGCCCAAAGGAACGGATATAACGAAACAAAAGCTAAACAAAACAAATATACGAATAACGAAAATATAATGAAATAATGACGAAGGATCTTCTAGGATTCTGCGGAAGCACAAATATACAGAAATCCAAACAACCACGTAACAATTTAGACATCACATAGCACATTAATGACACAAACACGAACATATCAGAACAACCAAACACAATTCATACCAAAATAACAGACTACGTATAAGCCAAACAGAAAGTCTCAAACTAACGGAAACAGTTTCTAGTAAATAAACATGGCATTCATACAAATCAATTAATCAACATTTAATACACTTAATTCAATAATATAGCAATGAAACAAGCAGACAAGTCATGGCGTATATATAGCTAAACCGGTTCTCGATCAAATCCTAACCTTAGCAGAGTTTCAACATGGCGGTCACATATGCGAACGATAATTAACCTTCAAAACACTCAATTATACATTAGCACATTCATCTCGCAAATCAACGCATTCACGTAACAATAACAAATCATAATATCGATATACGAATCATGTTTCAACATATTAATTATCCTAGCATGACAACTAATAATCACATAAACAAATACATCATAAGCACATTCACAAACATATCATATCGAAATATCTTTCTTCTTCAAAAGTAACTTCGTAAATAAATGTACATGGAGTAGCTAGCTCCCGAATTTTCGTGAAGACGCCAGATTGCACACGACATCATTCACCGATAACATATCGGATAATGATCGATCTAGGATGCATCCATACGCCCTTCCTACATATTCAAAAATATGCTTCACCATCCGAGACGCGGCGAACATCACTCTATCGCCCTAGAGTCATATCGAGGTGCATCATCGATACGGACATGGAACCCCATGACTAGTTAAATATTTGGTTATTATCAACCAACTTAAGTCAAACAGATTTCGGATATAGCACGATCATATTCAAACACAAGGTCACGTAATCATATCGATAGTTCATATCATAAGGTTCATATTCGATAATCGATATCATAAGTTCATATCATAGTGGCATATCATATGTTCATAAATGTAAGTTCATAACCGAGGTTCATAATCATAAGTTCATAACCCAAATGTAGCAGTGGTTCAACAAATGTATATAACAAAGTCTTCCTAACATAAGTTCACATCGATATTGCATAGTTCACTAGAACATAAATTCGTATAAGTAATGGATCAAACATTCGTAAAAGGGTTCATAGCAATGGCATTGGAAATCCTAATAAACATAAGAGACATGACGAAGAAGGAAAACATGAGGGACCTTTATCGAAAAGGTCGAACTCATGTATGATAACATAAATGTCTTAAAGTAAGATGTAATATCCGTACCTTAAAGCAAATGAGAAGAAAAGCAACAAATGAACGAATACGAAGATGTAACGTCGCGTCTCTTCCAACGAATCTACACGGATTATGATTATTTAATACTTATTAGTATAACGGATTAATCTCATTAATACTTTTAGGGTTGTCGATTATTCCCATTTTTAGTGATGACGAATTCCAACGCTTTAGGGTTTCAATTATTAATTAGCCAAACGTATGGGTTTAATATGATAATCATCTTATTTAAGAGCTTATATGATCATTATTCATAGCATAGGGTTTACAAATGTCAAAGACGGATTTTAAGACTCTCTTTCAAAGTAGTTTACATAATTTATAACTCACATGAAATAACGAAATTACACAATTAACTTTTAACCCTTAATCAACTTCCCATTTTTAGTTCTAGGGTTTCCATACCTTCAATATTACTTATTACGCATTCAATTAACATGTTACTCCTTTTAATGACTTCCACTTTGACCTAGAACGATATGGAAACAAACCGGTTACCTCAAAACTCATGCATGTCCTTACGTAATTCATTTACACATGTTGACCCATAATTACCCAAAATTACATGTTGCACCTTTAACATCTTTAATTATACGATCTAACCTTCTATTTTCATATTTTACACTTTTAGCCCAAAGGTTTTAGAATTTACAAAACATACCCTTTTAGTTAAATAAAATTCGAATAGCCCTCTAAATATCCAAAATCACACGTTTAACCCCCACACTTATTTTATACGTTTAGTACATGTCTTTTACTGTTTTTCAAAAATAACCTTTAAGTTTCAATATTTACAAAATCAACCCAAACCTTTTATTTAGAACCGATTAGGGCATAATTCAAAAGCAAGCCCTAAACCTAAGTTACACCAATCATTAGCTCCTCATTAATACTTCATTAATTACCTTCAATGATTACAAGGAAACCCTAGTTCATGAAAACCCTAATCGCCTTTTAAAACCTTTCCTTTTTATGCGTTTTCGAACAAGAAAACCCAAGACAATTCACACAAGCTTCAAATTCATAAACATGTATTTTACTCAGGTCTTATAACATGTATCAACTTCTGGAAAAATCAATTCATGATCTCTAAAAATATTATAAGCTCATTCGTTAATTAATATACGATTTTAGGGTTTTGGATTCCAAATAATTTCATACAACTTATAAATCATGCATGGCTAATTTTTATGTGTTATATACGACTTGTAGGACTGAATTCAACATTAGGAACATACCCTTGATGAGCTTGGATCGTTAGAACAAAAGAAGCACAAAACCCTCACTTGTCGAAACCCTAATTCATCCAAAAACTCACCACGACTAAAACAGCAGCTCTGGAACTCAAACACTATTTTTCCCACCTTCTATACCTTGAATCTCGTCCAAGAAAAATGGTCTCAAGCTCTGGAAACTAGAAGTCGAATTGTTTAGGTTTTTAGGTCGGTTTGGTGAAAATCGGTTATTAGGGATTATAGGAACCGAATAATTGTATATATACTTGAGCTATTATTTTTCTTGTGGGCTTTATAATGCATTGGACTTAAATTAAATGGACTCTTAATAATATAAATTTATATTGGGCTTTTATTAGTTTTAATTCTTTTATAAACTATTTTAAATATTTTCACTAATATGTAAAATACAAAACTAATTTTATAAAATCATAAACTATAAAACTACCTTTACAAAGTGTTTAATATTTATTTAGATCATGTGGGATATTTCTTAAAATTCTCGAATTTACATAGCTTACTATCCTATTCTTTTCAATTTTGATTATTATTTTGGTCATACTTTTAGATAAGTGTCGAGGTTATTTTGAACTTTTGTGAATTTTAGAAAAATGGAGTATTACTTGAGGAGCTTGCGATTTCGTGGACGACATATCAGAAGACTGCAACATAGGGTGTCTATTTTGGAGAGAGTTAGAAGGCCAGGGATTGCTACTTTAAGGAGAGTCAGAAAGGTGCAAAAGAAGGCTAGCTCCTCAGGTGTTCATTGTTTGGAGGATGCATCCAAACAGGGGAGGAGTAAGAGGAGAGATTTAGGGGAGGCTGTGAACATGGATGATGATTTGGATAGTGGAGATCAAGGAGGTGATTATGTAGTGTCTGATAAGGATGGAAATGAAGCAGTGCTTGAAACTGTGAAGAGTGTAGTAGAAGACAAAGAGAAGGAAGTGGTGCAGGCAACAACCACTGCTAGTGTTGCTGCAACCCCTGCTAGTTCAATTGTAACCACTGCTGGAACTTCATCTGAGGTAAACTTATCCACTGCTACTTTAAACACACCCATTGCTGTAACAACCATATCCACAATTGTCACAACCATTGCTATATCACCACCCAAATCTAAAGAAGTTGAGAAGGAGGTTGCTGGTACCTTGATTAACTTAAGTACAATTTCTGCACCTATCATTACACCTAAACCTTTGGCTAAGAGTTTAACAATTGGTGAGCCTGCAAAGAAAGTGGTTTTACCAGACATTGGAAAGGGGAAAGGTATTGTTGAACCTATTTTGAAGTTCAAGAATAAGCAGGAACAAATTGCTCATGATGCAGAGCTTTCTTTGAAATTGCAAGCTGAAGAAGAGGAAGCTGCAGAAAAAGAAAAGCAAAAAGAAGAAGAAGCTACTCAGAAATTGTTAGCATAATGGAATGATCAACAATCTTATCTTCAAGCTTCTGATGGGATAAAGAATGAGTATACTACACAATAATGGGCACAATTATCTATTGATGAAAGGTGTAAGGTGTTGGGTGAATGGGCAAGAAAGATAAGACAAGAGAAAAATCAAGCTAAAAGGAAGAAACCTCCTACTAAGAGTGAAATGAGAAATGTTATGATGAAGATTATCAGGAACATGGATATGTATATTGGTGAAAATTTAAGAAAGTGTACATATGAAAGGATTGAAGAAATTTATATGAGATGTATAAGAAGAAATGATGATTTCAATCCAATGAACTCTGAAAAAGAAGAAGAGTGGATTAAAAACAGACAGAAGAGAAAATCTGAGATTCATGAAACATCTGGCTCTAAGAAACTGAAAGGGAATGCTGGGAAAGATTCAGAAGTAGATGATACAGTACCTATTACAGCTGATCAACAAATTATCTCATATACATTTGAGCTTAATGGAAGTGAAGGATGTTGGAAAATTCAAAGAGTCAATAATGAAGTTTCTGAGTTTGATAAATTTTCACAAATGCTTCAATATCTAGATAGAGATGATTTGATGAATATTTGGAAGCTTTACAAGGATAAATTTGGTGATGTATGTCCAGAAGATTATCATGAGAGAATGGTGTATCATCATCTGAAGATCTTGTTTGAACCTACTCATGATGAACCTGAATGGAAAGGACTCTACAATGGCAATGTTACAAGATGGTTTTTATATCAGTCTTGTGGAGTTCATGTGTTAGCTGCTTACGGAGAAATTATTCATATGCTTGTAGAAGGTGATTATCCTCGGTTGAATAATTATCCAGAGTTATTACTCGATGGTAAAACACGGTGGTTTAAAGATCTCAAGCCCTATGATGATCAAGCTTACGGTTTGTTGTTAAAATATGAGCAGATTCTTAAAACTGATAAGTGTTTGGATACATCCTCCAAGTCAGATGCTTTGAGCTTAAAGGAAACTTGAAAATTCTGTTTGAATATATCAAGTTTAGGGGAGGATTGTTGGGTTTTAGGTTCCACTGAATGGAATAATTCTAAAGTATGGAACCATGGCTAGAGCAAAAGAAACCACGGCTAGAAGAAGGAATCCACTGCTGGAGTTAAACCACGACTAGTAGTATTGTATAACCACGGCTAATGTATTGTAACCACTGCTAGTCTGTTTAGTCTGTTTAATATTTATAAATATGGAAAAGATATTTATCTTGTAGGTTACGTATTGTATCTTGTAAAGGACTCCTTAGCCTATAAAAGGAGGTCATAGGTTTAGATTAGATATACGTGTGTTTTGATATATCTAAGGTCGATACACTTCAAGGTTGTAAAACCCTAATACTATTCAGAGTATTCGTATTAATAATAATATTAAGGTGTTTAGTGTTATTACTATTCTTCTTCTTAAGGTTAAATATTATATTCCACGTAGTATTTAACAAGTTATTGTTAAGTCAGTTTCTATAAGGATCGTTTACTCAACTGGGATCAACAAAGCCCTTAAGTCACGAAACTTAAAACCATGTAACGTAAAAATGTAATACTTACAAAAATGTTAAAACTTGTCAATATACTCCAACTAGGTATATTAAAAGTGTGATAAGTCTAATAGGGTGCGTTTATGCTGTCAAAACCTAATAATGTAGGTTCGAGTACGCATATTCCGAAAAGCGTAAAATGTTTACCTAAAAATGGTAAAGTGGCAATAATTCATATGAAATATGACTATTTGTGATATTCGAGTATTTTGAACACATGGAATCATCCTAGTCTTGTGTTGATTGCAAGGAAAATTCACACGATTAAACTTTTGAGATTACTTATAAAAGTAATTTAAATTAAATTGTCTATTGTGTTTACCGTTGTGTGCGGTTTTCATATTTTGCGAGATAACTTCTTGTTAAATAGACCGAGGTGAACAAAAATGTTCAGAGAGTGATAATTCGAAGCAGAGTGAATTATTTAACTTTGAAAATTACCAGTTACTACCGGTTACAGTAATTCCTTTTACGTTATAATAAAAGTTAAATAGTCAAAAGTCCAAGTCAAGGTCAACTTTTAAAAAGTCAAAAAGCAAAACAGTCATTTTGCCTTATGAAAAATTTTGGGTTGCTACAGTCTCTACCCCTTATAGGAACTTCGTCCCGAAGTTCAGTGGGTGTTATGTGCTGATGGTGTGTTTGAGTTCATTTTTACGTTCCCACGTGAATCCAGGACCTCTTATAGAGTTCCATCGAACTTTGACAGTAGGAATGCGACTTTTCTAAAGCTGTTTGACCTCACGGTCCGTGATCTTGATAGGTTCTTCATTACAGTCCAAACATTCGTCAATCTGGATCTCTTCCAAAGGAATAGTGAGTGTCTCATCAGTATGACACTTCTTCAGATTGCACACATCAAAGATGTAGTTTACACTACTAAGTTTTTGTGGTAGCTCAAGTCTGTAAGCTACCAGACCAATCCTAGTCAGGATCTTGTATAGTCTGATGTTGAGATATATGGGAAAAGCGTGGTTAATTATGGTGAATTTTGATCTCACGCTCCCACGTGAAATTAGGACTCTTTTAAAGTTTTTATCAGTGAGTAAAAGTACTCTGGTTAATATTAAGACTCAAGCTAGTATTTTAAGGGATAAGTTAAAGATATAGATAATTGGAGGACTAACGCAACTAGAGATCCTAATGTTGCGGGGCCAAATATTGCAAGGCCAACTGTAGGCGCTGGAGGGCCAAATGTTGTACCAGAGGTTAGAGGCTTCTCTTACAAAAATTTGGTGAGCTACAAGCTCATCAATTTCAAAACACGGAATGAGCTATTGGTTTGGTTCGTTGCTTTGAGTGGACAGATTCAATATTTCTAATCAGCAATTATGCTAAAGGCTGCAAAGTCAAAAATGCCACAAGCATACTTCTGAATGATGCTTTGTCATGGTAGAATGTTGTTGCTCAATCTATCAGTATTGAGAATACTCACAAGATTGCTTGGAGTAAGTTGAAGAAATTATAATCAATAAGTATTGTCTTCGAAATGAGGTGCAAGAAATGAAGGTGAAGTTTCCTTGATGTAAGTGGTGTTGATGTCATAACTTATATTCGGCGCTTTCAAGAGTTGGCAGTAGTGTGCCTAGTGATGGTCTCAACCAATGAGAAATTACTGGAAAGGTTCATCTAGGAACTTTCACTCGGTACCTAAGGGAACGTAACTTTGTTTAACCCACTCACACTAGATGAAACAATTCAGATGTCTCGTAACCCAGTAGATAAATTTGTATGAGCCTGGTCTACTCAAGGACTCAACAATATCAAAAAGGACAATAGTAACAACTACAATAGCAAACGGTGATGTGATGTGGAGAATGAGGACCTTTCGAGAAATAATGTTCCAAAAATAATGGCCAACAAATGGGAGGAGCTTATGTGATGGATGATGGGATATCGCACCCAGTTTGTTAGTTCGAGACTGAACTAAGTCCATTAGCTCAAGAGTGTAATAAGTCTGTTAGCTCAACAATATAGAATACTTAGACTTATGCGACTCATGCATAATCAAGTCCGTGGCAACAAAATTCTGTTCTTGAAACATCTCATTCCATCAGGTCGAGTTTCAAGTGACTTTAACCAAATTTGTTAGCTCAACAAACGGTTCATGTTTGTAAGGATTTGTAACAGCAAAAGTAATAACTTAAGAATGAAATTAGGTTTTTCGAATGAGGTCTTAATATTTTTGCTGAGTGGTAAGACACTATCGTGTTTTCTAGATCTTTTCAAAGAATAACAGTGTATCTAGAGTTCGAGTTTATACTCATGTCATATCGGATACAAATAATGCCACTCATTTATAATTCATTACTTACATAAAGAAGCATCCCAATCCATGTAAGTAAGAAATTATAAACTTATGGTTCGGCGATTTACAATTTCTTTATTTAAATGAAAAGGCGTCCCAATCCATTTAAATAAGGATATTCCAAATCATCCTACTTAAGAATTTCCGACACAACACTCATAGTTAATCAATGAGTTACAAGGTGACATATTATGAGACTCCGTAAGTGTTCTGAGGGAATGGAATGAATGTTCACACTCATCCTCGAAGACGAGGAGTAAAATAATCAAAGAAAATCGATATAGCTTTCAAAAGAGTCGGTGAGTTCATAGTTATGAACTAGTTTTCTCACAATGTTTGAGAAATACCAGTGAAATTATTGTGCAACTCACAATGTTCAAAAACAATAAATAAGACCATTATGTATCTCTCAATGTTTTAGAAATAAGGAAGACCATTGTATACTTACAATGTGTTAATAATAAATGAGACCATTGTACCAACTACAATGTTTGAGAAAGTTTCGTAGATCACAAAAATGTATATGATCTGGGATATCTGGTTGTGCCATAATTCCTTGGAATAGGCATATTTAGTTATGTTTAGTCAATCGTTTATATAAATAGTCTTTATATAAATAATACAATATTGTTTTAAGGAGTAGGCATGGCTCACGAAATGTTGAAGACAGAATTGAGTGATACGAGTTTAATGTATGATGTAGTTATAGCCTAGGTTCATATGCAACCTGGTTCTCTATAACTGAAGCTCTGATACCAATCAGTAACACCCTCAGTTTTAAATAGCAACTGAAGCTAATCGAGGATATTACTTATTAGCACAAAGTATACATTACAGAGAACAACTCTAAAATGAGACATTTTTAAAATACTTTATCATTCGAATTTATTCATAATATCATAGTAGAGGTCCCATAATGTACATAATAAGTTAAAAGTTTTCGAATGATAATATGCATAGTCTTCAAAATGTTCATTCCGTGTGCCTTCATTTGTGTGCCAAACATATCTTACGGACCTGAGATAAAACATTATGAAAAGTCAACACAATGGTTGAGTGAATTCATAGGTTTGAAAACAGTAGTGGACAATATAGTTCGTAGTATAATTGCAATGTGCGCAATTATCTTCTTGATATTTATTATTGCTCTAAGATCATGACACTCACGACTGACTGTGTATATATATCATCGTACAATATATATATATTAAATAATTTGCCCCGTGTAGGTATTATGCCATATACCTACAAATTTAAATATAGTGCATTTAGTTACCTATCTGGCTAACACAAACGGGATTCGTCAATCCCGATAGGCGTATCCACAATATTTGCGCTCACTTTCGATAACAAGTGATTAGTGGTCCATTATGTGGGGGACTTTTGGCATAAAAAACTTAGGCATGCAAAAATACAGTCAAGGATAGCATTCAGTTTTCAAGTAATTGTGTAATACCTGAATTTCTAAAATTCATAAAAAGACCAAAATACCCTTATGATCAAAGGTATGAATAATCAATTTAAAAGGATACCAAATAAGCTATGTAAATTCAGAAACTTACAATAAATATCACATATGATCCAAATAAATTTTAAAGACTTTGTAAAGATCATTCTTATAGTTTATAATATTTAGAAAATCATTTTTGTATTTTATATTTATGTAGCCGAATATATTTAATATTGTTTTATAAAAAGAATTTAATCAATTAAAAGCCCAATACAAGTTTATAAAATTAAGATTTTATTTATTTCAAATCCATTACAATATGAAGCCCACAAGAAAATTGGAAAACCATATAAATACATATTATACGGTTTAATCTATCCCTAATAATCGATTATACCTAAACCGACTCCAAAACCCTACAAAATTCGACTTCCAGGTTTCCAAGGCACAAGCTATTTTTCTTGGACGAGTTTGAAGGTGAAGAAGGTGGGAAAAATCTGGTTCAAGCTCTAAGGTGCTGTTTTGATCGTGGTTAGTTTTGGGTCGATTAGGGTTTTATCGAGTGGAAGTTTGTGTGTTCTTTGTTCTAGCGTTCGATTCTCATCAAGGGTATGTTCCTAATGTTGCTTTCAGTCCTAGAAGTCATATAGAACCTGTAAAATTGGTCATGCATAATTAATAAGTCACACGAAATTGTTTTGGATTAATAACCCTAAAACGTATAAAATAACGCATGAGCGTATAATAATTTTAAGACCATGAATTGATTTTTCCAGAAGCTCTTACATGTTATACAACCTGAATAAAATACATGATTGTGAATTCGAAGCTTGTGTAAATTGTCTTGGGTTTTCTTGTTCGATAACGATAAAAAGGAAAGAAATATAAAAGGGGCGATTAGGGTTTACATGCACTAGGGTTTGTTTGTTATCATTAAGGGTAATTAATGAAGTAATAATGATGATCTAATGATGGGTTAAACCTAGGTTTAGGGTTTGTACTTGAATTATGCATAATTCGGTTCTTAATAAAAGTTTTGGGTTGGTTTTGTAAATTATGAAACTTAAGGGTTATTTTTGGTAAACAGTAAAATACATGTACTAAACGTATAAAATAAGTGTGGGGGTTAAACATGTAATTTTGGATACTTAGAGAGCCATTTGAATTGTTACTAAATTAAAAAGGGTACGTTTTGTAAATTCTAAAACCTTTGGGCTAAAATGGTAAAAATCTGATAATATAAGGTTAGATCGTGGAATTAAAGATGTCAAGGGTGTAATTTAAGCTTGGCTAATAAGTGATTTATACTTTAAAATGTTGAAATTCCTTCAGTCACTAAAATGAGAATATTCTGACAACTCTAAAAGTATTAATGCGATAAATCCGTTATAACATTAATGATGCTAATAAGTATTAAATAAATCATAATCCGTGTAGATTCGTTGAAGGAGACGCGACGTTACATCTTCGTATTCCTCATTCGTTTGCTTTCCTCTCATTTGCTTTAAGGCATGGATATTCGACCTTCTTAGTAAAGGTTCCTTAAAATGTTCTTTTCGTTAGTTTACATTTTCTTTATTAGGGTTCCGATGCCATTGCTATGAACCCTTTCACGATTGTTTGACTGTTGTTTATCCGAACTTATGTTTTATTGAACCATGTGATACCGATTTGAACGCATGTTAGGAAGACTTTGATATGCACATTTGTTGAACCTTGCTAGGTTTGAGTACGAATATTTGATTATGAACTTCTAGATATGAATGTAAGATTTGTAAATGTGATATAAATTTCTACTCCTGAATATGTGAATATGAACCTTATATGAACTATTTGATATGATATCTGTGACCTTGTGTTGATTATGATCTATGTCGTTTATGACAAATTGTTTGACCTAAGTTAGTTTGACACCCGAGCCAAATAATACCTAGTCATGGGGGTTCCATGTCCGTGTCATTGATGCACCTCTGACATGACTCTAGGCGATAGAGTGAAGTTACGCCACGTCCCTTATCTATTATTTGTTATGAGCTCTAGTTTGTATTATATTATCAATATATGTTTGTGGGCGTATGGATGCATCCTAGATCGATCGGTTGTCCGATATGATTTGTTTAGATGAATGATGTCGTATGCACACGCATCTTCATAAAACTCGAGAGCTAGCTACTCGGATTATTTTGAGATTGTTTTATATAGTTATGATGTTTTGATATGATATGTTTTGGGCTCGTGGTAGTTAACTAAATCTTTAGTTGTTATTTCTATGTTAAGTATTTTGAGTATGATTCGGTATGTTCAAATGTTTATGATTATGTCTTTGGGTATATTATATGTTATTATATATGTGTATGCTTTTGTATGTTTATGTGATTACCGTTTACAATGCTAGGTTATGATTAACATGTTTAAATGGGATTTGCATCTTGTGATCGATGTCATGTTAGTTTCTCGTTATGTGAATTCGTTGAACTGTGGGATGAATGTGTTAGTGTGAAGTGAGTATTCTATAAGTTTAGTATGTATAATTTGTTCGGTTAAATTGTGAACTTTGCTTATATGTTAGTGGTTTATTTGCTTATGTGAACCGCCATGTTTTAATTCTGCGATGTTAGGATTTGATCTTAGAACCGGTTTAGCTTATGATAGTTGTTTTGATAATTGCTAATGGTTATGCTATGTTTTGTTTGGTATATTTAATTATAGTTGTCTACTATGTTCCTATTTGTTTGTGAGATTGCTATGTTTTGGATCGCTATTTCATTCTTTGCTATATTGATTTAAGAGCGTTAAAGTTGATTAAATGAGTTGTATGAATGCTATGATCATTTCTTTGGTAAATGTTTTCGTTAGTCATTAGACTCTTCGTTTGGCTTATAAATAATTTGTTATTCTTGGTATATTGAGTGTTTGGTTGTTACGATGTGTTTGTGTTTGTGTCATTAATGTGCTATGAGATGTATAAGCTGTTATGTGATTGTTTGGATTTACAGATGTTTGAGTTCCATGAGAATCCTAAAAGATTTCCTTATCATTTTATTTTGGTTTTTGTCCTTTGTATATTTGTTTTGTTTAGTTTTACTTCTTTATATCATTCACCGAGCTTTGTAAGCTCACCGCATTTTCTTTTCTGCGGCAAGTATTTTAAGCATTCAAGATGAGCTTATGGGATAGGCGATCCGGGTAGAGAGCGAGACGAGAGCAAGATTCGATTATAGAGATCTTAGATTTATTTTGTAAGGTATTCGCTATTGTATATTGTTTAATTGTTCGATATGAAACCGTATTGTGATATCTTTACCCTTGTCGGGTTGGGGTGTTACAATTTATGGTATCGAGAGCAGTTTTAGGACCCTAGAGCTTAGGCTATGACTGTGAGAATTGGGTAGATTTAGGATTTCCTTCCGCATACTTTCTGGCGTCCCCTATCGCACTTAGACTTTGCTAATAGTTGATTGTTCTTTTAGATGGTGATCCTCGTCGCTCTAGTTCACTGATAGGAGCAATCAAGGACCCGCTAGACAACCTAAGGAGAAGACGAGGTGGGCGTTGTTGTTGCTAAAGGTCAGACGAGGTTTGGTAGAGTGAAGCGAACCAACAAGAGGATACGAGTCCCGGCCTATATGTGGCCATGCACGATCGAGGAGAAGCTGACCTTGAAGGACGTGGACGGAAAGATAGTAGAGGACTACGAAACTAAAGTTGTTGACAACCAAGGTTTCACCACTACGTATCATTATAGGTGTCCAAAGTTCGTTGAAGATGGAGGAGTGAGTTTAACTAGGAATCGCGATTTGTATGCTTTCATGGACCGTGTGTCGGAAGAGGAGGAGAGGAATCGGAGAAACAATTTTGCTAGCCGCTTATTACCGCAGCGCGAAGGAAATAAGAACGGGTGGATAAGTGCGGAAGAAGAGGAGGAAGAAGAAGATGAGGAAGAATACGAGGTGGACTCGGAATTGGAGTCTACGGCTACTAGTAGGTTTAATCCGACACAAGGATAGGAATTTGCGCTCCTGATTAGTTACCCTCGTTATGAGAAATTTTGACATTGGATTTTGGATTAGGTTCTTTTGTTTCATTCGATGATTGAATCTTGGATTATTAAGTTTTATTTTGGGAGTTTATCTTATGGCGATTTTGCAAATTTTGTTTGATTATTGGTAATGAAACAAAATTTTGATAGTATAGTTCACATGCTCGTTGTTTTCTTCACGATAGATTCGTTGAGTTTCCATTAGTCCTCATAAGTTTAAATCGCTATTTATTTTCTATATGATGTGTTTTATTGCCGCTTGATTATATATGACCATCATGATGGTATACTCATATGGATTTGGCATGTTATAGTAGGTTACTTGTTATCGTATGTTATCTCTATATGGTGTGTTTTGCTATGATATTAGTTATGTGTTGTGTCATGACCCGAGACCGAATATAGTGACAATAAGAACTTGTTATGTGATGCAAGTATTATGGCGCTGATCAGCGTGATAATACCGAGATCATATAATTTGAACTTATTGAAATTATATGACGTCCGGGAAACGCCTGTGGTTGTTACGTGATTGGACTTTGACTTGTAGGCATTATTTGGTACTTTTCATATTGGGTTGAGACTCGTACCTAATTGTGAGATTTTCATCGATATCTGTTACATATGAGTTTTGTACCATTGGGATCCGAAGTTGTTATTATCCGTGTTAACCTATAGATTGTTATGCCCGCTTAGATTGGTATGTCTCCACATACTCCTGCGATTAGTAAGACCGCTAGGATTCGTTCCATCTATGCATATGATAGTTTTCATCATTAGATACCGAATAAGTTAGAGTGTGTTTTGAATTTTCCTTATCTCATCGTTTCTTGCTAATACTTTATAAGTATATGATTAGCATTAGTCATATATTCCTTGAAATCCGAAATCCACATTTGTCGTCGTCTTTGTCCCATCTTGTTCAATTTCGAGGATGAAATTTCATTTTAGAGGGAAGAAATTGTAATACCGAATTTCTAAAATTCACAAAAGACCAAAATACCCTTATGATCAAAGGTATGAATAATCAATTTAAAAGGATACCAAATAAGCTATGTAAATTCGAAACTTACAATAAATATCACATATGATCCAAATAAATTTTAAAGACTTTGTAAAGATCATTCTTATAGTTTATAATATTTAGAAAATCATTTTTGTATTTTATATTTATGTAGCCGAATATATTTAATATTGTTTTATAAAAAGAATTTAATCAATTAAAAGCCCAATACAAGTTTATAAAATTAAGATTTTATTTATTTCAAGTCCATTACAATATGAAGCCCACAAGAAAATTGGAAAACCATATAAATACATATTATACGGTTTAATCTATCCCTAATAATCAATTATACCTAAACCGACTCCAAAACCCTACAAAATTCGACTTCCAGTTTCCAAGGCCTGAAGCTATTTTTCTTGGACGAGTTTGAAGGTGAAGAAGGTGGGAAAATCTGGTTCAAGCTCTAAGGTGCTGTTTTGATCGTGGTCGGTTTGGGTCGATTAGGGTTTTATCGAGTGGAAGTTTGTGTGTTCTTTGTTCTAGCGTTCGATTCTCATCAAGGGTATGTTCCTAATGTTTCTTTCAGTCCTAGAAGTCATATAGAACCTGTAAAATTGGTCATGCATAATTAATAAGTCACACGAAATTGTTTTGGATTAATAACCCTAAAAGCGTATAAAATAACGCATGAGCGTATAATAATTTTAAGACCATGAATTGATTTTTCAGAAGCTCTTACATGTTATACAACCTGAATAAAATACATGATTGTGAATTCAAAGCTTGTGTAAATTGTCTTGGGTTTTCTTGTTCGATAACGCATAAAAAAGGAAAGAAATATAAAAGGGGCGATTAGGGTTTACATGTACTAGGGTTTGTTTGTTATCATTAAGGGTAATTAATGAAGTAATAATGATGAGCTAATGATGGGTTAAACCTAGGTTTAGGGTTTGTACTTGAATTATGCATAATTCGGTTCTTAATAAAAGTTTTGGGTTGGTTTTGTAAATTATGAAACTTAAGGGTTATTTTTGGTAAACAGTAAAATACATGTACTAAACGTATAAAATAAGTGTGGGGGTTAAACGTGTAATTTTGGATACTTAGAGAGCCATTTGAATTGTTACTAAATTAAAAAGGGTACGTTTTGTAAATTCTAAAACCTTTGGGCTAAAATGGTAAAAATCTGATAATATAAGGTTAGATCGTGGAATTAAAGATGTCAAGGGTGTAATTTAAGCTTGGCTAATAAGTGATTTATACTTTAAAATGTTGAAATTCCTTCTGTCACTAAAATGAGAATATTCTGACAACTCTAAAAGTATTAATGCGATAAATCCGTTATAACATTAATGATGCTAATAAGTATTAAATAAATCATAATCCGTGTAGATTCGTTGAAGGAGACACGACGTTACATCTTCGTATTCCTACATTCGTTTGCTTTCCTCTCATTTGCTTTAAGGTACAGATATTCTGACCTTCTTAGTAAAGGTTCCTTAAAATGTTCTTTTCGTTAGTTTCCGTTTTCTTTATTAGGGTTCCCGATGCCATTGCTATGAACCCTTTCCTGATTGTTTGACCTGTTGTTTATCTGAACTTATGTTTTATTGAACCATGTGATACCTGATTTGAACTGCATGTTAGGAAGACTTTGATATGCACATTTGTTGAACCTTGCTAGGTTTGAGTACGAATATTTGATTATGAACTTCTAGATATGAATGTAAGATTTGTAAATGTGATATAAATTTCTACTCCTGAATATGTGAATATGAACCTTATATGAACTATTTGATATGATATCTGTGACCTTGTGTTGATTATGATCTATGTCGTTTATGACAAATTGTTTGACCTAAGTTAGTTTGACACCCGAGCCAAATAATACCTAGTCATGGGGGCTCCATGTCCGTGTCATTGATGCACCTCTGACATGACTCTAGGGCAGTAGAGTGAAGTTCTGCCACGTCCCTTATCTATTATTTGTTATGAGCTCTAGTTTGTATTATATTATCAATATATGTTTGTGGGGCGTATGGATGCATCCTAGATCTGATCAGTTGTCCGATATGATTTGTTTAGATGAATGATGTCGGTATGCAATCGCATCTTCATAAAACTCGGGAGCTAGCTACTCCGGATTATTTTGAGATTGTTTTTATATAGTTATGATGTTTTGATATGATATGTTTTGGGCTCGTGGTAGTTAACTAAATCTTTAGTTGTTATTTCTATGTTAAGTATTTTGAGTATGATTCGGTATGTTCAAATGTTTATGATTATGTGCTGGGTATATTATATGTTATTATATATGTGTATGCTTTTGTATGTTTATGTGATTACCGTTTACAATGCTAGGTTATGATTAACATGTTTAAATGGGATTTGCATCTTTGTGATCGATGTCATGTTAGTTTCTCGTTATGTGAATTCGTTGAACGTGGGTGTCACACCCCAATTACTGTTTTGCGTGAATGGAATTCACGGGATTGATTGTCATAGCATCACAATCACGAGTTATATTGAACGACCTAAAGTGTCGTTTGAAAAGAACATCGTTTGATTTAATAAAACAATCGAGTTTACAAAGTATAGGTCCCAAATGAAAATCAACTTGTGCGGAAATAAGTTTGTTACAATTCAAACGATGCTTTTAAAGTGCGTAAAACCCAAATGAGACGCGTCGTCACCGCGACTCTAAGATGTGTCCACATGCATGCCATGAAGTGAATGCCTTAGATACCTGAGATAAAACATGCTTAAAAAGGTCAACACAAAGGTTGAGTGAAATCCATAGGTTTAATTAATTCGTTTGAACACAATAATCGTAGTGTGAGTTAAATTGTTTCACACTCATCGTTGAAAACAAAACAGTATTTATTTTACTAAGTTCATGACACCAAAGCGTAAACATCGCACCAATAAAAATTGGTAATCATCGTTTCATCGCCGCCTAATAGGTAAACTTGCCAATTTACCTTAATGATTCAAATATAGTCGCTCGATTTCCCTAACCGGGTCAATAAGGCGGGAGTGTTAATTCAATAGGCCTATTCACAATATTCGCTCACTCAAGTGACTAATGGTGCATGATGTAGGGACTTCAAACATGGCAAATACTTAGTGACAATAAAACATTCGGATATAGCATACTGATTCAAAGCATTTGTGTTCGATTAAAATGTAGCATGTATCTCCCCAAGAGTTTGTAAAAGCAGTTAAAAGAGTAAAAGTGGGGCTATGAACTCACTGTTGCAATGATTATGATGACAAAAGTGGATACATCGAAATGTAGCGTGATACTTTAACCTTGACCTATTATGAATGATATGATACGTAATGAGTTATGATGTAATGTTATGCATGCATTTCAGATGTTATTTATACCATTTGTGAGTTTTGAAAATAATACTTATTGTCGAAAAATACTCTTTTGACGTCTTGACCATTCTTAAATTACTTTACAAGTATTTACGTCAAAATGTCATCCTACAATAGTTTATTAATGATTTATTGCGAAATTATAACTTTTCGTCGTAAAATAATGTCGTCGGAAATTTCATGAAATTGACAAATATGGCTTCGAAAAGCTAGTCGTAAAATGGTGTACGTCGAACGTTAGGAAACGAACTCAACGGTTTTGGAAAGCTTGTATCAAAATCTCAAAGTTTTAGTACATGAGTTTTCGTCATAGAGGTCTCGAACATAAAGATAATAGAGGTTAAATATGGTGATTTTGTCCAAAATGTAGTTTAAAAGTGAATTTCGGCAAAGTTAAAGCAACCGTAAATAATTTATTACAACTCCGCTATACAAACGGTTGGTCATTTTGAAAAATATGCTTGGTGATCTCAATTTTATTAGAAGACATCTCGTTACAAAAAGTTCTACGTCATCGTTAAAAATAGCCTTCAATATGGTCATTTTGTTTACCGTAACACTTGTCAACTAAAAATAATATAGTTTTCTTAACTAATAAAGTTACGGAAATTTTATGAAAACGTGTATATTTTAGTCGTTACAAATCCGTTTTCACGTATTATCGTCCTTAGCTTCGTATCAAAGTATACTAATATATTTTGATAAGTCGAAATAATTTATAAAGCTTAAGACTCGTTTTGACTCGTACAATACAAAAATAGTGTGCTGAAATTTTCGGGCGTATATATTTCGTCGTCAAACTTGAAAAATTCATAACTTCTTCGTTATAGCTCCGTTTTAATCCGTTCAAGCGGCCACGGATTCGTTTTAAAGTATATTTTCTAAATATCTAGGCCAAAAATTCGTGTCTACTGTCGGATTTTCCAGAAATACAAAACAAGATCAGACCCTTATTTATACTTGTCGAAAAGAGTTTTTTCGTACTAAACCTATTCCAATCCCTTCAAAACAACTCCAAAGCTATTCTAATCCTACCATACACCTTCTTAGGGTGTCATGGGTTCCTAAACATCATCAAGACTAATATATAACAAGGGATAAATTATAGGATGACTTATATATATAAAACTCTAAAATCAATGTAAAAATGGTATAAATAACAATAAGTCTTGCATGCTTGCTAAAAAAATGATGAAATACATATGAAATGATAAGGAAAAATGTAAATGAAAATGATATGCTTACTAGTTACTTGATGAGGTGATAAGAACAAGGGATAAACCTAAACACCCTAGGTTTTTATTTCAAAACCTTTAATAAGAGTGTATCTAGATTGTTTTAAACTTGATCTTGGAAAATTTAGGATGATCCCTACTAACACCAAGGTGTGACCGGTTTTGAAGAGGAAGACAAGAGAGAAAACAAGACTTTACTAACTTGAAATAATGAGAGTGAATGAATAAAGTGAAGTATGAAAGTAGTTTATGTACAAATCTATACAATTAAGAAATTATTTACCAACTCATTAAATGCTTACCCCCCTTGGTCGGCCAGGGGAAGTATTATAAAATATACTTTTTTTATATATATTCATTGTGTATAATATTGTAAAAGATGTGAGTAAAATGTGTAGTTAATAATAACTTGTAAAATTGCATATACATTAGTGTATTTAAGGTAGTTTTAGGTAAAAGTAATTTTAATAGATCAAAGTAAAGTATAATGAGATCATAAAATTGTAAAATACATTTCTTGCAAAATTTGAGTGATATAATAATTATCGTGTAGTTTTTAAGAAAAACGTCATAATAATATAAATTTAACGATTTATATACAAAATAAATTTAAAACACTAGGTAAACTCAAAATATAGTTTTTATAAACTAAATGTAAGTATAAAAATATATCGGGATCATTTTTGGAAGTATCGGATTAAACGTTCAAAATAATAACTTACGCGATAACGTTTATTTAATATGAAATTTACGCGTTTAATGTGAAATGCAAAATCATGAATGACTAACATGATGCAAATGATGCTAATGAAGTGTAGACTAAACTTAGTCTATATGAAATGTCCGTGATGATATGATCATGAATTCGCCACTAAACCATTAAGGTTACGCGAATTTAGAACACGCAAACCTAGTTTACGATAAATGATGAAATAGTAAAACATGAATTGTTTTGAGAAATGACCTGAAAGTACGAGTTGTCACATTCGCCCATCCAAAAAGGAATTCAGTCCCTGAATTCAGTTCGTGTTAGTCTATCGAATTTTGAGTTTGTGATGAATATCGAGGAGAGAAGACATGGAGAAGTGTCGTTACGGTTGTCGATGATTGAGAGCGTACAAAACATCGTAGTAAAGAAAATATCGGATGAATCTCTCGTAAGTAACACTTTGAATTGGAACATGTGAAAATTTTGCTTGCACTAAGTTTTATAAATAACCGTTCCCAACATAACATGATCCCTCCAGAATTAGACATAGTTAGCTAGGCTATGTATAATTAAGGAACGATGACGTGACGTTCGGTTTAGTTGTTATAACTCTCAATGTTTACAAGGATTTAAACCGTGTCGTTAAAATGGTAGTTAAAGTAAAAAGAATTAAAATTCTCGTACATGATATCGAATCGAAAGGAAATAAAGTAAGATAGATGAGAATATTTTACAACGAGTGGTTTAGCAAAAGTAGTACATCTTAAGTCATAAGATTCGGATACGATGAAAGACATAAACTTAGTACGACATAGTACATAAAGAAAAATAAGACTGTTAGTTTCCGAACTTCTTCAGTCTTCCGCGTCGTTGATACCTTGACGAGCTTCTCCTCCTCCTAACATGTATGCATTCCCATGAGCACCTTCAACTTGTTGACCTTGGTTTTGAGGACATTGATTCCGATAGTCCTTGCTCCCCACATCCGAAGCACGTGACTATAGCTTTACCTTTACAATCCCTGGCTAGATGTCCGGTTTTGGCACTTGTGGCACTTGGCGAGCAAGGACCCGAGTGATGAAAATTACATCGATTACATAGTGGGTGTGTTCCAAGATAACCTCTACCTTCTCTAGGTGCAGACAACATAAACCATAGCGACTTCTTGCCTTCTATTCATTGTTGGTGATGGTTAGTGTTACGGTTTTGGTTGTTGTTGTTATAACCTCCTTGGTCATTTTCCCATTTTCTTTTGTTGTTGTTGATTTGGTTATCGTCGTTGTTGTTATTGTGGTTTCGGTTGGTGTTGGTGATATTTCCTCTCTTTACTACTTGTGCCATAAGCTCGAGTCACTCTAATAGATTCCTCAATCGTTTGTGGATCAAAAGAAGTCACATCACCTTGGATAATCTCGGAAGTCCTTCAATGAAAGCCTCCAGTAGCTTCTCATTATCCGAAACCATAGATGGGCATAACACGGCCAATTCTTGAAACCTTGAATGTAAGTATCAATGTCATACCCAATAGTTACCAACTCATAGAATTCGGTCTCCAACTTCTTCACCTCCGTGCACGGACAAAACTTCTTTGTTACCAAACCTTTGAATTGCTCCCAAGTGAGCTTGAAAGCATTTTCCATTCCCATCGGTGAGCATAAGAGTTCCACCACGACAATGCTCCATCAAGTAGTGTACTCGTAGCAAACTTGACCTTGCTATCATCCGGCAATTACATAACAAAACAGGACTCCAATTTCTCGACCACATCGAACCATGGCGGTGGCTCCTTGGTACCTCTAAACTTCGTGGGATCTCCACTTTGAAATTCTTATCTGACGACTTTTAACTCCGGACCCTCCTGCATTTCTGCAGAAAGAAGAAGCCTAGCGGCTTCCGGCTTCCCTCGTAATCCTAGCGGCTTGGCGGAGTCAGCGGCCTCAGCAGCAGCACAGCGGCCGTTCCTTTCAATCCTTAGAGCATCGGCTATGCTATCATTCACCAACTTTTGAATAGCCGCTTGAGTCATTTCAAGTGTGGCTTTCTTTGGCGCCATATCTTCTTCAAAACAAGAGGAAATGTGAGGCGTAGCAAAATCCCATGTTAAAAATATGCGCTCTAAAGAGAGGTGATATGAGATAATAGATTTGAGGTTATCTAAAAAAAATGAATGATGGATTCCAAGAAGATGGGTTATGAGATGTCGTAAGTGCTTCAAATGTATAATGGTTTAGTGACTTAATGTGTCAATAACGTGTAACTCGACATGTTAGTGGTGAAACAAAGGAGTGAGAGTGACTTCGTCCTACTTAAAGGTTTATCTCGGCATTCGACGTTATCGGTGATGAGTCAATTGATGTTGAAATTTTTATGGGGAATAACAAGGCATTCTCGACATTGGAGTATGAAGAAAAATAATGGAATGGGCATTTAAAGGCATCCATGTGACAATCGATATGAAATGAAAGTAAATAACTCGAAAAATGTACGTATAAATCGCATGCAAAGTGAACATGCACTTATGATGAAATGATGAGATGCTATGATGATGTAGTTATAGTCTAGGGTCAATGATGCAACCTAGTTCTCTATAATCAAGCTCGATGCCAATCTGTCACACCCCAAATTACATTTTGCGTGAATGGAATTCACGGGATTGATTGTCATAGCATCACAATCACAGTTATATTGAGCGACCTAAAGTGTCGTTTGAAAAGAACATCGTTTGATTTAATAAAACAATCGAGTTTACAAAGTATAGGTCCCAAATGAAAATCAACTTGTGCGGAAATAAGTTTGTTACAATTCAAACGATGCTTTTAAAGTGCGTAAAACCCAAATGAGACGCGTCGTCACCGCGACTCTAAGATGTGTCCACATGCATGCCATGAAGTGAATGCCTTAGATACCTGAGATAAAACATGCTTAAAAAGGTCAACACAAAGGTTGAGTGAAATCCATAGGTTTAATTAATTCATTTGAACACAATAATCGTAGTGTGAGTTAAATTGTTTCACACTCATCGTTGAAAACAAAACAGTATTTATTTCACTAAGTTCATGACACCAAAGCGTAAACATCGCACCAATAAAATTGGTAATCATCGTTTCATCGCCGCCTAATAGGTAAACTTGCCAATTTACCTTAATGATTCAAATATAGTGCGCTCGATTTCCTAACCGGGTCAATAAGGCGGGAGTGTTAATTCAATAGGCCTATTCACAATATTCGCTCACTCGCAAGTGACTAATGGTGCATGATGTAGGGACTTCAAACATGGCAAATACTTAGTGACAATAAAACATTCGGATATAGCATACGATTCAAAGCATTTGTGTTCGATTAAAATGTAGCATGTATCTCCCCAAGAGTTTGTAAAAGCAGTTAAAAGAGTAAAAGTGGGGCTATGAACTCACTGTTGCAATGATTATGATAACAAAAGTGGATACATCAAATGTAGCGTGATACTTTAACCTTGACCTATTATGAATGATATGATACGTAATGAGTTATGATGTAATGTTATGCATGCATTTCGTATGTTATTTATACCATTTGTGAGTTTTGAAAATAATACTTATTGTCGAAAAATACTCTTTTGACGTCTTGACCATTCTTAAATTACTTTACAAGTATTTACGTCAAAATGTCATCCTACAATAGTTTATTAATGATTTATTGCGAAATTATAACTTTTCGTCGTAAAATAATGTCGTCGGAAATTTCATGAAATTGACAAAAATGGCTTCGAAAATCTAGTCGTAAAATGGTGTACGTCGAACGTTAGGAAACGAACTCAACGGTTTTGGAAAGCTTGTATCAAAATCTCAAAGTTTTAGTACATGAGTTTTCGTCATATAGGTCTCGAACATAAAGATAATAGAGGTTAAATATGGTGATTTTGTCCAAAATGTAGTTTAAAAGTGAATTTCGCAAAGTTAAAGCAACCGTAAATAATTTATTACAACTCCGCTATACAAACGGTTGGTCATTTTGAAAAATATGCTTGGTGATCTCAATTTTATTAGAAGACATCTCGTTACAAAAGTTCTCGTCATCGTTAAAATAGCCTTCAATATGGTCGTTTTGTTTACCGTAACACTTGTCAACTAAAAATAATATAGTTTTCTTAACTAATAAAGTTACGGAAATTTTATGAAAGCGTGTATATTTTAGTCGTTACAAATCCGTTTTCTCGTATTATCGTCCTTAGCTTCGTATCAAAGTATACTAATATATTTTGATAAGTCGAAATAATTTATAAAGCTTAAGACTCGTTTTTGACTCGTACAATACAAAATAGTGTGCTGAAATTTTCGGGACGTATATATTTAATCGTCAAACTTGAAAAATTCATAACTTCTTCGTTATAGCTCCGTTTTAATCCGTTCAAGCGCCACGGATTCGTTTTAAAGTATATTTTCTAAATATCTAGGCCAAAAATTCGTGTCTCTGTCGGATTTTCCAGAAATACAAAACAAGATCAGACCCTTATTTATACTTGTCGAAAAGAGTTTTTTCGTACTAAACCTATTCCAATCCCTTCAAAACAACTCCAAAGCTATTCTAATCCTACCATACACCTTCTTAGGGTGTCATGGGTTCCTAAACATCATCAAGACTAATATATAACAAGGGATAAATTATAGGATGACTTATATATATAAAACTCTAAAATCAATGTAAAAATGGTATAAATAACAATAAGTCTTGCATGCTTGCTAAAAAAATGATGAAATACATATGAAATGATAAGGAAAATGTAAATGAAAATGATATGCTTACTAGTTACTTGATGAGGTGATAAGAACAAGGATAAACCTAAACACCCTAGGTTTTTATTTCAAAACCTTTAATAAGAGTGTATCTAGATTGTTTTAAACTTGATCTTGGAAAATTTAGGATGATCCCTACTAACACCAAGGTGTGACCGGTTTTGAAGAGGAAGACAAGAGAGAAAACAAGACTTTACTAACTTGAAATAATGAGAGTGAATGAATAAAGTGAAGTATGAAAGTAGTTTATGTACAAATCTATACAATTAAGAAATTTTACCAACCATTTAATGCTACCCCCCCCCTTGGTCGGCCAAGGGGAAGTATTATAAAATATACTTTTTTTTTTATATATATTCATTGTGTATAATATTGTAAAAAGATGTGAGTAAAATGTGTAGTTAATAATAACTTGTAAAATTGCATATACATTAGTGTATTTAAGGTAGTTTTAGGTAAAAGTAATTTTTAATAGATCAAAGTAAAGTATAATGAGATCATAAAAATTGTAAAAATACATTTCTTGCAAAAATTTGAATGATATAATAATTATCGTGTAGTTTTTAAGAAAAACGTCATAATAATATAAATTTAACGATTTATATACAAAATAAATTTAAAACACTAGGTAAACTCAAAATATAGTTTTTATAAACTAAATGTAAGTATAAAAATATATCGGGATCATTTTTGGAAGTATCGGATTAAACGTTCAAAATAATAACTTACGCGATAACGTTTATTTAATATGAAATTTACGCGTTTAATATGAAATGCAAAATCATGAATGACTAACATGATGCAAATGATGCTAATGAAGTGTAGACTAAACTTAGTCTATATGAAATGTCCGTGATGATATGATCATGAATTCGCCGCTAAACCATTAAGGTTACGCGAATTTAGAACACGCAAACCTAGTTTACGATAAATGATGAAATAGTGAAACATGAATTATTTTGAGAAATGACCTGAAAGTACGAGTTGTCACAGTGGGATGAATGTGTTAGTGTGAAGTGAGTATTCTATAAGTTTAGTATGTATAATTTGTTCAGTTAAATTGTGAACTTTGCTTATATGTTAGTGGTTTATTTGCTTATGTGAACTGCCATGTTTTAATTCTGCTGATGTTAGGATTTGATCTTAGAACTGGTTTAGCTTATGATAGTTGTTTTGATAATTGCTAATGGTTATGCTATGTTTTGTTTGGTATATTTAATTATAGTTGTCTACTATGTTCCTATTTGTTTGTGAGATTGCTATGTTTTGGACTACTATTTCACTTCTTTGCTATATTGATTTAAGAGCGTTAAAGTTGATTAAATGAGTTGTATGAATGCTATGATCATTTCTTTGTAATCTGTTTTCGTTAGTCATTAGACTCTTCGTTTGGCTTATAAATAATTTGTTATTCTTGGTATGTTGAGTGTTTGGTTGTTCGATGTGTTTGTGTTTGTGTCATTATAGTGCTATGAGATGGATAAGCTGTTATGTGATTGTTTGGATTTACGTATGTTTGAGTTCATGAGAATCCTAAAAGATTTCCTTATCATTTTATTTTGGTTTTTGTCCTTTGTATATTTGTTTTGTTTAGTTTTTACTTCTTTATATCTGCTCACCGAGCTTTGTAAGCTCACCGCATTTTCTTTTCTGCGGCGGTATTTTAAGCATTCAAGATGAGCTTATGGGATAGGCGATCCGGGTAGAGTAGAGACGAGAGCAAGATTCGATTATAGAGATCTTAGATTTATTTTGTAAGGTATTCGCTATTGTATATTGTTTAGATGTTCTGATATGAAACCGTATTGTGATATCTTTACCCTTGTCGGGTTGGGGTGTTACAATTTATGGTATCAGAGACAGGTTTTAGGACCCTTAGAGCTTAGGCTATGACCTGTGAGAATTGGGTAGATTTTGGATTTCCCTTCTGCATACTTTCCTGGCGTCCCCTATCGCACTTAGACTTTGCTAATAGTTGATTGTTCTTTTAGATGGTGATCCCTCGTCGCTCTAGTTCACCTGATAGGAGCAATCAATGACCTGCTAGACAACCTAAGGAGAAGACGAGGTGGGCCGTTGTTGTTGCTAAAGGCTGTACGAGGTTTGGTAGAGTGAAGCGAACCAACAAGAGGATACGAGTCCCGGCCTATATGTGGCCATGCACGATCGAGGAGAAGCTGACCTTGAAGGACGTGGACGGAAAGATAGTAGAGGACTACGAAACTAAAGTTGTTGACAACCAAGGTTTCACCACTACGTATCATGATAGGTGTCCAAAGTTCGTTGAAGATGGAGGAGTGAGTTTAACTAGGAATCGCGATTTGTATGCTTTCATGGACCGTGTGTCGGAAGAGGAGGAGAGGAATCGGAGAAACAATTTTGCTAGCCGCTTATTACCGCAGCGCGAAGGAAATAAGAACGGGTGGATAAGTGCGGAAGAAGAGGAGGAAGAAGAAGATGAGGAAGAATACGAGGTGGACTCGGAATTGGAGTCTACGGCTACTAGTAGGTTTAATCCGACACAAGGATAGGAATTTGCGCTCCTGATTAGTTACCCTCGTTATGAGAAATTTTGACATTGGATTTTGGATTAGGTTCTTTTGTTTCATTCGATGATTGAATCTTGGATTATTAAGTTTTATTTTGGGAGTTTATCTTATGATGATTTTGCAAATTTTGTTTGATTATTGGTAATGAAACAAAATTTTGATAGTATAGTTCCTGTTCGTTGTTTTCTTCCTGATAGATTCGTTGAGTTTCCATTAGTCCTCATAAGTTTAAATCGCTATTTATTTTCTATATGATGTGTTTTATTGCCGCTTGATTGTATATGACCATCATGATGGTATACTCATGTGGATTTGGCATGTTATAGTAGGTTACTTGTTATCTGTATGTTATCTCTATATGGTGTGTTTTGCTATGATATTAGTTATGTGTTGTGTCATGACCCGAGACCGAATATAGTGACAATAAGAACTTGTTATGTGATGCAAGTATTATGACGCCTGATCAACGTGATAATACCGAGATCATATAATTTGAACTTATTGAAATTATATGACGTCTGGGAAACGCCTGTGGTTGTTACGTGATTGGACTTTGACTTGTAGTGTTATTTGGTACTTTTCATATTGGGTTGAGACTACGTACCTAATTGTGAGATTTTCATCGATATCTCGTACATATGAGTTTTGTACCATTGGGATCCGAAGTTGTTATTATCCGTGTTAACCTATAGATTGTTATGCCCGCCTTAGATTGGTATGTCTCCACATACTCCTGCGATTAGTAAGACCGCTAGGATTCGTTCCATCTATGCATATGATAGTTTTCATCATTAGATACCGAATAAGTTAGAGTGTGTTTTGAATTTTCCTTATCTCATCGTTTCGCTAATACTTTATAAGTATATGATTAGCATTCGTCATATATTCCTTGAAATCCGAAATCCACATTTGTCGCCGTCTTTGTCCCATCTTGTTCAATTTCGAGGACGAAATTTCATTTTAGGGAAGAAATTGTAATACAAATTTCTAAAATTCACAAAAGACCAAAATACCCTTATGATCAAAGGTATGAATAATCAATTTAAAAGGATACCAAATAAGCTATGTAAATTCGAAACTTACAATAAATATCACATATGATCCAAATAAATTTTAAAGACTTTGTAAAGATCATTCTTATAGTTTATAATATTTAGAAAATCATTTTTGTATTTTATATTTATGTAGCGAATATATTTAATATTGTTTTATAAAAGAATTTAATCAATTAAAAGCCCAATACAAGTTTATAAAATTAAGATTTTATTTATTTCAAGTCCATTACAATATGAAGCCCACAAGAAAATTGGAAAACCATATAAATACATATTATACGGTTTAATCTATCCCTAATAATCGATTATACCTAAACCGACTCAAAACCCTACAAAATTCGACTTCCGGTTTCCAAGGCCTGAAGCTATTTTTCTTGGGCGAGTTTGAAGGTGAAGAAGGTGGGAAAAATCTGGTTCGAAGCTCTAAGGTGATGTTTTGATCGTGGTTAGTTTTGGGTCGATTAGGGTTTTATCAGTGGAAGTTTGTGTGTTCTTTGTTCTAGCGTTCGATTCTCATCAAGGGTATGTTCCTAATGTTGCTTTCAGTCCTAGAAGTCATATAGAACCTGTAAAATTGGTCATGCATAATTAATAAGTCACACGAAATTGTTTTGGATTAATAACCCTAAAACCTATAAAATAACGCATGAGCGTATAATAATTTTAAGACCATGAATTGATTTTTCCAGAAGCTCTTACATGTTATACAACCTGAATAAAATACATGATTGTGAATTGAAGCTTGTGTAAATTGTCTTGGGTTTTCTTGTTCGATAACGCATAAAAAGGAAAGAAATATAAAAGGCGATTAGGGTTTACATGTACTAGGGTTTGTTTGTTATCATTAAGGGTAATTAATGAAGTAATAATGATGAGCTAATGATGGGTTAAACCTAGGTTTAGGGTTTGTACTTGAATTATGCATAATTCGGTTCTTAATAAAAGTTTTGGGTTGGTTTTGTAAATTATGAAACTTAAGGGTTATTTTGGTAAACAAGAAAATACATGTACTAAGCGTATAAAATAAGTGTGGGGTTAAGCGTGTAATTTTGGATACTTAGAGAGCCATTTGAATTGTTACTAAATTAAAAAGTGCGTTTGTAAATTCTAAAACCTTTGGGCTAAAATGGTAAAAATCGATAATATAAGGTTAGATCGTGGAATTAAAGATGTCAAAGGTGTAATTTAAGCTTGGCTAATAAGTGATTTATACTTTAAAATGTTGAAATTCATACATCACTAAAATGAGAATATTCTGACAACTCTAAAAGTATTAATGCGATAAATCCGTTATAACATTAATGATGCTAATAAGTATTAAATAAATCATAATCCGTGTAGATTCGTTGAAGGAGACGCGACGTTACATCTTCGTATTCCTCATTCGTTTGCTTTCCTCTCATTTGCTTTAAGGTACAGATATTCTGACCTTCTTAGTAAAGGTTCCTTAAAATGTTCTTTTCGTTAGTTTCTGTTTTCTTTATTAGGGTTCCCGATGCCATTGCTATGAACCCTTTCCTGATTGTTTGACCTGTTGTTTATCCGAACTTATGTTTTATTGAACCATGTGATACCGATTTGAGCGCATGTTAGGAAGACTTTGATATGCACATTTGTTGAACCTTGCTAGGTTTGAGTACGAATATTTGATTACGAACTTCTAGATATGAATGTAAGATTTGTAAATGTGATATAAATTTCTACTCCTGAATATGTGAATATGAACCTTATTTGAACTATTTGGTATGATATCTGTGACCTTGTGTTGATTATGATCTATGTCGTTTATGACAAATTGTTTGACCTAAGTTAGTTTGACACCCGAGCCAAATAATACCTAGTCATGGGGGTTCCATGTCCGTGTCATTGATGCACCTCTGACATGACTCTAGGGCAGTAGAGTGAAGTTCTGCCACGTCCCTTATCTATTATTTGTTATGAGCTCTAGTTTGTATTATATTATCAATATATGTTTGTGGGCGTATGGATGCATCCTAGATCGATCGGTTGTCCGATATGATTTGTTTAGATGAATGATGTCGTGTGCAATCGCATCTTCATAAAACTCGGGAGCTAGCTACTCGGATTATTTTGAGATTGTTTTATATAGTTATGATGTTTTGATATGATATGTTTTGGGCTCGTGGTAGTTAACTAAATCTTTAGTTGTTATTTCTATGTTAAGTATTTTGAGTATGATTCGGTATGTTCAAATGTTTATGATTATGTGCTGGGTATATTATATGTTATTATATATGTGTATGCTTTTGTATGTTTATGTGATTACCGTTTACAATGCTAGGTTATGATTAACATGTTTAAATGGGATTTGCATGCTATGATCTGATGTCATGTTAGTTTCTCGTTATGTGAATTCGTTGAACTGTGGGATGAATGTGTTAGTGTGAAGTGAGTATTCTATAAGTTTAGTATGTATAATTTGTTCAGTTAAATTGTGAACTTTGCTTATATGTTAGTGGTTTATTTGCTTATGTGAACTGCCATGTTTTAATTCTGCTGATGTTAGGATTTGATCTTAGAACTGGTTTAGCTTATGATAGTTGTTTTGATAATTGCTAATGGTTATGCTATGTTTTGTTTGGTATATTTAATTATAGTTGTCTACTATGTTCCTATTTGTTTGTGAGATTGCTATGTTTTGATTGCTATTTCATTTCTTTGCTATATTGATTTAAGAGCGTTAAAGTTGATTAAATGAGTTGTATGAATGCTATGATCATTTCTTTGTAACTGTTTTCGTTAGTCATTAGACTCTTCGTTTGGCTTATAAATAATTTGTTATTCTTGGTATGTTGAGTGTTTGGTTGTTCGATGTGTTTGTGTTTGTGTCATTAATGTGCTATGAGATGTATAAGCTGTTATGTGATTGTTTGGATTTACGTATGTTTGAGTTCCAGAATCCTAAAAGATTTCCTTATCATTTTATTTTGGTTTTTGTCCTTTGTATATTTGTTTTGTTTAGTTTTACTTCTTTATATCTGTTCACTGAGCTTTGTAAGCTCAGCCGCATTTTCTTTTCCTGCGGCAGGTATTTTAAGCATTCAAGATGAGCTTATGGGATAGCTGATCTGGGTAGAGAGTAGAGACGAGAGCAAGATTCGATTATAGAGATCTTAGATTTATTTTGTAAGGTATTCGCTATTGTATATTGTTTAGATGTTCTGATATGAAACCGTATTGTGATATCTTTACCCTTGTCGGGTTGGGGTGTTGCAAATTGTCCATAATAAAATGTTTTAGCATGTATCTCCCCCAAAGAGTTTATAAAATAGTTAAACAAATGTTGAGGCTATAAACTCACCGTAGTTATCAGTAGTAGTTTATAACAACAATAGTGTATGGCGAGACCACGATCTTTAACGATTACCTACGAAATCATAGTAATCGCGTTTCAGTATAATGTACGATATGAGTGTACAAGTATATGTAAAGTCATTGACTTGATTAAGATATTGTACATTTATCTTATATTGTGCAAAGGATTGAAAAGTCCTTAGATTGGTTTGGCTATTAGCCTTTTATAAATAACATCGTACCAGCGTTCAGGCTATCAAAATCTAGAGGTCATGTAGTGAACGTATGAGGAGCCAGGACACTTTAATTCGTAAATCCACAACTCATCGATACGACACTCCAAAGAAGCCTCTTATGATAATGAAATTCCCTACTATTGTAGCACTTATCATTCATAAGTAAAAGTATTTGACGAGACAAATGTTGTATAAAACATGTGTTGTGTTTCGTCAAAAACTATTTATTGAACTTGTGTGGTGACGTGATGATATAAGTTGTGTGTTGTGAAATAGTTTAGCCTAACATTTTCCATGTGTAAATGTTACTCACTCAATGAGTGTTGTGATGAAAATGATTACGGCGTGTCATATTATTTGTCGTGTAATATAAAGGTTTCAAAAATAGTTTTAAGTCAATATAATTTCACGGATTTAAACAAAAGTTGAGACTTGTGAAAATGGTCTTCATATAGTTTATATGTCATATGGTCATTTACCTAGTTTGTCAAATTCTAGCAAAGTTCAATCTAATGAACAAGTTTTAAAAACAAGATTCGGGTCATCAAACCCAAACTAGCCGTGCGGCTAAGTTATGGTTAAACAACTTGAGACAAAAATCAAGGCCATACCTATGGCTTTATCTAAGCTAGAAGACCTTAAGACAACACCCTGAGTTTTTGTAGAAAAAGTCATTCTGAGCAACCTTTATGTTTTACACTTTTGTTGATTCGGGCCAGAAAAGGGTCAAAATCGCGTTTTAAAATCGTTTCAGAAGACTTTTTGTTCCAACACCATATTTACCTCTAGTCATCTTCATTTGGCCATAACGTTTCACCTACAAGTACTTTTTAAGTGATTCAAAAGCTTAAGTTCTAGTTTTTACTTCCTCTAACAACTTCTTAAGCTTAATCAAGTCCAAGATTTATGGTTTTGTGTCAAAACTCATCACAAATCACTAGTTTCACACTAGTTGTCTTAATGAGATTCTACACAAGTTTTATCCATCTATTAAACTTTTGAGATTACTTATAAAAGTAATATAAATTAAAATGTTTATTGTGTTTACCGTTGTGTGCGGTTTTCACGTTTTGCGAAATAACTTCTCGTTAAATAGACAGAGGTGAACAAAAACGTTCAGAGAGTGATAATTCGAAGCAGGGTGAATTATTTAACTTGGAAAATTACCATTTACTACCGGTTACAATAATTGCTTTTACGTTATAGTAAAAGTTAAATAGTCAAAAGTTAAATCAAGGTCAACTTTTAAAAAGTCAAAGGGCAAAATAGTCATTTTGCCATATGAAAAATTCTTGGTTGCTACAATAGGAGTCATGCCACCTATTATTTTAAAGGTATTTTAGTCTACTTTCATTTAAAAATACTTTCTGGAGATGGTTCTAAATAAAAATATAGCATATTCCTTAATTTATAATAAAAGATCCTTTCCGGTCAATCCGTTTGTGCAAAGTTTTTGATCAAATCGAGAAAGGGGCGTTTCATTGATGTGTTTAAATTTAGAAAGTACTACTAATTTTAAAGCTTTTTTAGTATTATTTCTACACATTATAACTATATCAGAACCAGTACCATAAATTAAATTAAAGATTTTTCTATTATATGTTTTTTTATATGAAAATGGTGTGATGCTTAGATTTTGATAATTAGCGGTTGTGTTTACCTAGCATTTAAAAAAAATAGATTCATCTAATATGGCTACACGAAGTTGCACATGCACATATTGTGAAAACTCGCAATTTTTCAGACAAGTTTTTACAAGGAATTTTCCGTATTTTTCATTTACGAACTCTTCCGAAACGAGAAGTTATCTAGCGAAACGTGAAACTGCATGATGTGGTCGTTGTGTGTAGATAATTTATGTATTCAAGTTTTAAATTTATATTTTGCCGAATTAACCTATAACAAACACTAACGGACAGTTATCTGGTCGATGGTGAGCTAGTTGGTAAGTAAGGTGTCGATCACTAAGAGTGGAACGTTAACACTTAAATCTATCAGTATTTTAATTAGGTAAGTTAGTCGAATTAAACCTAATTCTAACGCAGCAAAAGGGTTTTTCAGCTTAAGAGACTGGCACAAGGTTTAGATTTAATAAAACTATAAATGCAGTGAGGCAGATAACACATACAAGCAGAAACACATAAAAAAGAATAGGCCAAGCCGATAGTAAGGAAAACGTATTAACCAAGTTTAGTCATATAAGATGTCTGATTAGTCTAAGACCTGTAACCACGATACTCACGACCTGGCATTTATCGGACCTAAATCTAGGCAGCCCCTAGATTCTAGATTTGCATATTAAGTTTTTCAACAGATCTAATCTTGTCACGATTACTCGAAATCTGCATAAAGGACACCTTAATGATTATCAATTTATTATTTATCCAACTAGGGCTTACATTAACATATTAACAATATGAATTAAGTAATAAATGTAATCAATACTCAGGACTAAGTAAATTATTGAATTAGAAAAAATCAAAACATCAAATAATCATTAAATTTGGCTAATACCTACAGGTATTAGCCCATAATCTCAGTCATAATACAAGATAACATGTTCAGAAAGATTCAAGTATAAATCATAGAAAAAAATACACTAACCTAATGATTAAAGTGTAGCAAAATAAATTAAGTGAATTCTTCTATAAAATTATGGTACTAGCAGGACCTTCTTGGTCTTCTTTTATCTCTAGCTTCATACTTGGCGGTTTCTCCTCTCTGAAAACTGGACTTAGGCTTTTCTATTTATACTTTTCGAAAACGGTTGATACGGCGTATCGGATTAGTCGAATACGGCCTATCGAGATAACTTCGCGTGGGGTCCAAGATTATTATATTTCAGAATATTCGTACATCGCCTCACTGATATGGCGTATTATAGAGATGAATATGGCGTATCATGGCCTTCATTATCTTAGAAATCTGGTGAAGTCATTGAGATGGATACGGCGTATCTTGATAAGGTCATACGGCGATCTGGACTAAAATAAGCTCGCTCTTCTGTGTGATTAAAGTTTCATATACGACGTATCTGATACTTGGATACGGCGTACTCTTCAAAGTCAGGCAATGGTCTTCATAATCGTCCAAGTCTTGGTATACGGCGTATCTTTCTAGAATGATATGGTGTATTCTTGTATGTATTGTGGACTTTATCAAACTTGATCATTTTGCTTCAAAACACGTCTATTATTGCTAACTTTCACCAATTGCTTGTAAATATTTTAGATAGGAACATTTAAGCGATTAAGTATCAAATATTATATAAAATAATGTAAATCAAGCAATATACATAGGATAAATGATGCTATTAATATGACCTTATTTGATGTCATCACTGCGCACAACGCGTACTGGCATAACCGTAAACTCGATAAACAGTTTGATTTGATTATGGTATTATTTACGGGAAACTAGTCGTGTGAATATTCGTTATTATTGGAAAATTTATTTAAAATACAACATTTTAATTTTCCTGATTTGAATCGATCGTTTGCTAGCCTAAACGAGTCCCGAACAAAAAGTTTCCAAAAATTACAATATGGGCCCTTGTGATAGAAGTCACACCGCTCACCCTTGACTTTCACATAGTTGTCGTTTCAATTGTTTAACTTTGTACTATAAATAGTACGAGATTAGGGTCACACCTCACTTTACACACACACTCAAACCCTACACCTCCCACTCTCTCTCTATCTCTCTGCATATCCGACAGCCGCCGCCCCCACTTTCCTGCCGCCGGCAACCACTGCCACTCCATCGCCGCTCCTCCTTCTGAAGACTGAAGTGAATATCGTGTGTGGTATCGGGTTTATTTTATGATGTTCAGATCACTATAGGTTTAAGATCGTGCTCTTAGTGTTCGTGTGTAACTCCCTCGTCATCTCTCTTCTCCCTCGTTTTTTTGGTATGTTGAAAACCTCATATCATCTTTGTTGATTTTTGTTATAAAACTGAATATAAAAGATGTGTTATTGTTTTCGTGGACTAAAATCAACACTAAAAACGCTTTTGAGTCTAATCTTGTGTGGTAAATGGAATAATAAGAGTGCTTGTTTTGTCCGGTTATGTACGGGTCGGGTCGGACCGGACACATATTTGATTTACGTTTTGGCTATTGATGTTGTCGTTGTTATTGTTGTTGTTCGGATCTATTTTTGACTTATTTTTACCTACTTATTTTTAGCTTCTTTTGAGTTCTAATTAACCAGATATACTTTTTGGGTTGGTTTGTGTTATAACTTCGTTTTTGTTTGGATTCGTATTAATTTACCCAGTTTGTGTCTCGTCTATTGATAACGGAGTTTTACTTATTTGGTGAGTTGGTTATTTGATTTTGATTTCGGGTCAACGAAACCCACATAGGGTGTGTTGCTCGTATTCGGTTGCAAAGGTGAACCCGCATAGGGTAGGTTGTTTCTTTTGATTCTCGGTTTAACAGACACCACGTAGGGTGCGTTTCGTGTCGGTTTCGTCTTGGTTCAAACACACCCATATGTGCTTTGGTTTGTGCGGTTTGACAGTTAGGCCCCAAGGGGATGGTTAAAACCTTGGTAATGGTTGTATTTATGTATATGTGTTGTGTTAATGATGTATTTTGCTTGGGTGTATGTTAAAAATTAGTGGGCTGAAGCCCACAACGTTTAAAGGGTGCGTTTGCTTGAATCATTTGGGTCGAAGCCCATGAGTATTTATAATTTAAATGTGTTTATTTTATACCTTACTAAAAATTTCTGGTTATTAAACTTTGGACTAACATATCTTATGGTTCTGAATTAAGTGTTAGTGGTACGTTTCGGATTATACTTAGGATTGTGACTTGGATTTGGATAATGCGAATACTTAGCGAACTTTGCATATCGGATTTTGACTTGACATATTGGATTCATATTTGTATTGATATTTATTGGACATTAGACATATTGGACTCGTAACGGGTATGATATATTGGACTCGTAACGGGTATGATATATTAGACTCGTGACGAATTTAATATGTTAAGATTCGTGACGGACATACAATACGGAAATAATGTTTATTGGACAATAATCAATAACTACACTTGAACTATTAAAGGTTGTTTTTCTATTAAGTTAATTTGGGAAATTTATTTGTAACAAAGTCTTTCAACTTGGGAACGTTCTATAAACGAATGAGTCATGAAGAAATTTTGTAAAATTTCTACACTTAGACTTTCTTTTCAAAAACTGTTTTATTATAAACTCGTCAAATGATGAATTGCACAAGTAAATTCTAAAACCTTTATTGTTTGAATTGTGAATTCAAAACTTATCCTTGTTTATAAAACATGTATATTTTATACAAACTATATGGGATTATGGGGTAAATATTGAAGCTTACCAATTGACTTACTTTCATGACGTAATTCTTTGCCTTTACTTCCTTGACTTCTTCCTTGTCATTACCTTATCGACTTGAGTTCTTTTCAATACTTTCTTGATTATTCATTTACTACTTTCCTTTATAATATATTGGAATATATATTATACTTTGGCGTGAGTTACATTTTGAGTCTATGCTTTCTTACCATCACACGAAACGATGATACTAAATTTATTTTACGAGCAATGACACTAAACTTTTTTACAATCATTGATACGAGTATTCCACGAAAACTAAGACACTTTGTCTTTTGAAAACTCCTTTAATTTGCGAGACGTATTCTGAGATAACCATATACTTATTAGGTTGTGCCGATCTCATACCGTTGTGCCTGTGTTTCTTGATATCGTTGCATTTTGCTACTTGATGCCAGTTGTGACAGTTGTGATATTTGCGTTACTTCAGATTGAGGTGAGATCATGGCCCCCTTCTTTACTTGTTTTTAAATTGTTTTGGGGTGAGAATACATGCTCGTTTTACCTAAATTCAATGCTTGATTTACTTGAATTCATGATTTGTTTACTGAAACATTACTTGCTTTAATGAAATACTTGATTGGTTACTCGAATGCACAACTTATTTACTTGATGCACGTTGCTTATTTTACATATGGACACAAGTGCTTGAGATTATATACGTGAGTTTCGTAGCCTCATTTTTACACGCATTACTTGGTTTATTAAATCTTGGGGTTAGAAACATGCAAAACCTTTTTGATTAGATCTGGAATTGTGTTTCTGATTTTATGAAAACTATTATGTGGTCAAGACTAAGGTTTAGTATCCCATTATTTTGCACGCTCGTGAACCGTTATTCTTACGGGGAAGCGCGAATGTTGGTCCAGGGTTGGCAGCCCCAACTGGTTGGACGTATATCTTGGTGGTCCAGGGTTGGTAGCCCTTACTGATCGGATGTATATCTTGTTTGGATTGAAGTCGGGAGATTATCCCATGAAATGAGAGGTTATCTCGTTAGGCGAGAGGTTATCTCGGAGGTATATCGTGTTAGGAAGTACGAGTGTTTTGGGATAATGCCTTATGACCTACTTTGCAAATATTCTTTTTGAAATTGTATGTTAGGTAGTGTACACTTATGCTAAATTTTGACTTGTATGTGAACAATTATTTACACTCGAAAACTTTGTGGTCCATATTATTGATTTACTTAAAGGTAAACTTTGTTTTCACAACATTGACACCGACACATTGATCGCAAAGCTTTCTTTTGAGCTCACAATACTTTTATGCAAACTTATGAACTCACCAACCTCGTGTTGATACTTTTAGTATGTATTTCTCAAGTTATGATGCGGATACTTTGTGGCTTACTGTTGGAGGCGCTTGGCAATGGCACTCTCATAGACTACTCTGATATATATTTGGGACCACTTTATTACTATGGGCCTATATTTCCGCACTATTTTTAAATGATGTAAACTTAATACTTTTGATTATGAAATTTCTTAAGGTAAATCTGTTATTCTATACTTGATGTTGTGATTCTATTTTAGTAGCACCCATGACTTGTATGCATCTGCTGTACCAATTTTTGGGGGTGTTACAGATTATATCAGAGCCTTGGTTATATAGAACTGGGTATATTTCTAAAACCTAGACTATAACTACTTTTAAGAAAATTTAACCCTATGACCGCCACGTGCCTGTCTGCCAAGCTGATAGGCATCTTACTATTGGATGACTTATATCCACTTATTTTCTCTATATACTATAAGTATTTTCCATATACTGATTCCTACTTGTCGTACCTGTTAGCGTTACGCCTTTTTTCCTACGTAGTCTCATCATTCGACTTTGAGTTTGACACTCGTCTTAGTCTTTCAAAATAGCTTTTAAAAGTAAGGGACATATTACTAGCATAACTGAGCTGAGTATTTCAAAGTTCATTGAACCTCGAGTGAATATAGATTGATCACCTATATTCAACCAGGGACAGTGGGACATAGCTTGATCATCTATGTCTGACTTAGAGATGAATTTTGCGAGACTTGGAGTAGTTATAATAGAGTTATGTCCAGTTGATTTTCTACTTGATTTTGGAGAATGGTAAAATTTGTGTGTGTATACATGAGCATCGAATATTATGAAAGTTTAGCTTCACACATAACACATTGGCATGACAATACTTTTTATCTCGTATGGGATACTTTTCATCGTAGTATGGTCATGTTACCTCTACCTCAAACCTTACACTCATTTAATGTGTATGCTTTTATCATTACCATTTGGAACCGTTGACTTTTACCGTTTGAACTTGACTTGATATCGATTGGTAGTCGGGTTACTTTTAGAATTATGACTTTGGACTCGAATGTTGTACCTTTCGCGTTAAGTGCTAAGTACACTGCTAAGACAACCAACTAATTGCGAGTAGCAATCAACACCTTCCTTCAGATTCGTACTCTGAAATTGCTAAACTCTCCATTAGGCAGATATTCTTTGCCCTACAGAAACCTTAAGAAGTAACCTGAACCAATATCTTTGGAACGGACACCTAATCCTTCACTCGTCCCTCGGGAATACCAGTTATTTTTGCAACCCTCTTATAGGGTAATAAACTGTGTTACTATTGACATACAAACTGCTTTCGATTATCCTACAGACCATTTTGTGGTCATCCTACAAAATGTTTTACTGCTATTTTATGAAATGAAATTTTTTATCTTACTACTATTTTATAAACGAGGAATTGTTTTCCTATTATCCTATAAGTTGTTTCACAAATCATTTCACGAATTACTTTGTATATCAATTTGCTGCTTCGCTACCATATCATAAACCTTACGAGTGAATCTCGCACCTTTATCTGGATGATTGTTGATCGTCCTTCCAAATATGCTCATTTTTTGTGAATCAAAGAAACGGATAATATGGACAAACTTGCTCACCTTTACATGAAGGAGATCGTTGCACGTCATGGAGTGTCGATTTCTATAATCTCTGATTGTGATAGCCGTTTCACATCAAAATTTCTGGCAATAACTCCCCGAGAGCCATGAGAACAGATCTAGATATGAGTACTATGTATCATCCATAAACTGATGGCTAGAGTGAAAGAACCATTTAAGCGTTAGAGGACATGTTGTGTGCGTCGTGATTGATTTTGTCAATGGTTGGGATAGACACCTCTCATTGGCCGAATTCTCTTATAAGAATAACTACCACACCAGTATTACATTTGCACCGTACGAGGCACTTTATGGTCGAAAGTTTCGATCACCAATTTGTTGGGCTGAATTGTGAGATACCCAACTTGCTGGTCCTGAACTTGTTCAAGAGACCACTGAGAAGATTCTTCAGATCAAAAGCAGAATGCAAGCTACTCGCGATCGTTAGAAAACTATGCCGAAAAATGACGTAAACTTCTTGGATTCCAATTTGGATACAAGGTTATGCTTAAAGTCTCACCATGGAAAGGTATGATACGTTTTGGTAAGCGTGAAAAGCTTAATCATCACTATATTGGTCCTTTCAAAATCATTGCAAAATTTGGACCGGTAGCTTACAGACTCGAGCTACCGTCAGAACTTAGCAGTGTTCACAACGTTTTTCATGTGTATAATCTGACAAAAAGTCTTGCTGATGAGACGGTTATTATTCCTCTGGAACGAATCCAGATGATGAACGTCTAAACTTTATTGAGACACCTATCAAAATAATGGACCGTGAAGTCAATCGACTTAAGAAAAGTCATATTCTAATTGTCATAGTTCAATGTAACTTTAAGAGAGGTTCTGAGTTCATGTGGGAACGTGAAGATGAAATCAAGCGGAAGTATCCTCATCTCTTTTCAACCCTAACGGGTAACTTAAGCTAAATCGCAGGACGTGATTCCTTTAAAAGAGGGTAGACTGTGACAACCCAAAATTTTCCAGATAAGTTTTTGCAAGTAATTATTCTTATTTTTCATTTACGAACTCTTACGAGCTCATTTGACTTGAAAATGAGAAGTTATCTCGCGAAACGTGAAACTGCACATAACGCGTACTGGCATTACCATAAACTCGATAAACAATTTGATTTTATTATGGTCTTATGATAACATCAAACAGTCATGAATATTAAGTGTCAATTTCCCCCGATAATGCTCGTTATTTATATCATTTATATGGATTTACGCTTGTTTTCCATTGTTTTCCACTTTCAGGTAAATTACGAGCATTGGAGCTAAAGAGACGCGGAATTGGAAACATATCTAGAGATTTATCACATTATGCTATTTTGATAAAGTTACGGCGTAACTCATCTCTCACATTACGCCATAACTATTGCGTGACTCAGTATGCCAACTTATCAGAAGGTTACGGCGTAACTCCTCCCAAAGGTTACGACGTAACTACATTAGGTCAAAAGAGGTTCCACGTCGGCGATACTTACGCCGTAACTCATCGCATCTCTTACGACGTAATCGAGTTTATTGAAGACTACGGTGTAACCACTCATTAGGTTACGCCGTAACCGGCAGATCTAGTGCATTTTACGAAGAAATAGAAGGTTACGGGCGAACTCCTATATTGGTTACGCCGTAACCCGGATCCGGCATATAAATACCCCACAATTCCAAATTTCTAATCATCCCATTCCACACACAACACTCGAGAACGTGGGAAAAGCTCAAGGCGGGTCCGAGAAGTATACGGAGGCGGTTTCTAAGGGAGAAGTCACTCCATTACGATAAGCATTAGCGTTTTAAATTTCTTTTACTTTCAATTCATGTATTTCGTACCTTTGAATATTGAATTGATTTGCATGATTAATATGAGCGGCTAAGCACCTTTTGGTGCTAGCCTAGTTTTGATTCCTTAATTCTTTTGTTTGCGTTTACCTTTACTTCCGTACAATTATTTCTAAGTGTATGCATGTATAGTTCATTGGTAGCCACCCTTGGTTCGGTAGTTTTGAATGGCGGTAGAGGCCAATTGCCTAGGAGATATGACCAACTGACCCTAGGTGTGTGGACTGAGACGGGAAGGGTAAGATATGACCAATTGATGACCCTTTCTACTTGTGCGATTTGACCAACTGATCACCTATCGTTTGGATGAACTTTAGAATTGGGGGTGTAGTGTCTAAGTTCCTAATGGCCAGGCACTCACTATTATGAATCTAGCATGTAGCGGTACTTAATGACTTGGCTTAGGGGACCAGGAACAACAGGACTTATGACGGTGCACCTGATCTCTCCTGTGGTGGCATCTTTGCTGATAGGTTAGGGCGAATTGACCAAATGTTGTCCTCTCGAATTTGACCCCACCTGAAGTAATTGGAAGTAAGTAGACGTAGACATAACTAGCTAGGATGATTAACTAGGTTAGCACCACTTCTCTCTATTGATTTCTCTTTGCCATTTATCTGCTTTTATTTACTTTATTCTGAATTAGTAGTTTAATTAATTAAATCCCTATCAAAACCATTATTATTCTGTGACACAAGACTTAGTAATAATCCAACACACATAGCTCTTCGGATGACCTCGGCTTTACCGTTTACTACACGACACACGACCAGGTACACTGTCCGTTAGTGTACTAGGGTAGACCATAGGTATAGCGAGACACTATAAATATTAAGACACAGTCGGTAAAACTCGCATCAAGTTTTTGGCGCGCTGCGGTGAGTTATTGTCACACCCCAAAATATCGCAATGAACGATAGTGTCATTGGGGTATGACGTCATAGCACAAAGTATGGATACGAAAACGACCTCTATAATGAGACGTTTTGAAAAGTTTACCATTCGATTACTTATGTTAAAGTTTACACAACAAGAAATCACAAAGTTTGATAATACATAAAGAGTTTACAAAACATGTCGAATGGTAATTGTTAAAAGCACAAGACTCAATGTATGCCATGTGACCCAAAAGCTCCATGAAATGCTATCACCTTATGACCGAGATAAACATGCTAAAAGTGTCAACACAAAGGTTGGTGAGTTCATAAGTTTGTAATAAAATGATCCGAAATACTTTGAGAATGTTCACACAACAAAGGCATTGTAAATCTACCAGTTCAAGTTCCGCCCATACAAAACTTGCAACCTGTGTGTTCACAACCCATTGCCTAAAATAGAATGACAATCATGAATATGCGCATTAAGGTAGTTAAAAGTATAAATATCACCACAAGGGTCTTCCAACAACTCGTGTTGGGATGTTCCTCAACGACTCACGTTGAAATGTATCCATAACAATGGCCTTCCAACATATAAATATTCGGATGCTCCTCCAACGACTCAAGTTGGGCTGTATCCAAATAAATGGCCTTCCAACATATAAATATTGGGATGTTTGTTTAAGTCTAGTCACTACACGCACCAAGTCTAAGGTATAAGTAATGATGTTTGGCAAAAGGGGTTTAAATGTTTTGATAAATAAGCATGTATCTCGCCCCAAATAGTTTATAGGAATTTAAACAAGTAAAAGCGGGGTATGAACTCACCTGGTGTGATTGATATGCTAACAAAATGAAGTGCACGAAAGTGAGGCTCGGAAACTATCCGCGACCTAAAATGAATGTTATGACTTGAGTTATGATATGTTGTTGTGAATACATGATTTGAAAACGTATCACCCAATATGCTACTTGAAAACTAGTTATATAAAAATATTGTTACTTGAATGTGTGACGGTTCCTTGTCAAAATAATTACTTTTGAGCTAATGGTGAAAATGTAGTTAAAACTATGTAACGGTTTTAGTAATTGACAAATCGGTTTACATCGGACTTGACGTAATATATACATAGGAAAACTAACTCGTTTTTAAGGTCCGTTTCCCCCGAAACGTCCGTTTAAGCCCTCAAAACCTTGATTAAAAATCCTGACAGTATACTAACGCTGTGAATAGTGTTTTCAGCACGTTTTTGACTCAAAGTTCGGTTAACCATAACTCACTCGTTTTAAGTCCATTTTTCAAGTTCTTTATATCCACGCGAAGGTAATTAAGTGTACTAATATATTTTTAAACTTTGGAGATTTCACAGAAAGTTTAAGGCCACTGTTTGGTCAGATGAAAATCGGGACTGCATGTACATTTTCCGGAAAATGGTAGTTTTTAAATCGTAACTTGAAAACCACGTATCTTTTTCGTTATAACTCCGTTTTAGTCCGTTCAAAAGGCCACGTTCATGGATAAAAATCTATTTTCTAAAACTTTAATAAAACTTATAAAAATGACTAACTTTTTGGAAAAATCATAAATTTCGACAGCGCTTCCGCGCTTATTTTAAACTTTACCATTTTTATCTACTTGTTTAACCACAGCTTCACCACAAAAATCCCTTGAACTACACTTCACCAATCCTACTAAAAATAAAATGCTAGTCGAACCATATATGATAAAAAGACTATTTTTGGGGTTAAAACTAGTGTTTTCAACTTACTAATTAACATAAACTACATAAAACCTTTAATGTCAAAAGATGAAAACTCACTTTGTTGGTTCATTTTTCATTCCTCATATTTTTATAAACTTCCAACTAGTACATACTTGTTATAAAAATTAATAGGACACATATGGGTGATAACATTTGATAAACATGAATTAAAACTACAACTTGAGCAAATATGATCATATGGACTTCATAAAAATGCATGAAAATATATAAAAAGGTAAAAGATGAAGTTTTATGCTTACAAGTTACTTGATGAGGTTTAGAGAACAAAGGATTATTCCTAAGCACCCTAGGTTTTTATTTCAAAACCTTACTTAAGAGTGTGTCTAGATTGTAATAAACTTGACAAGAAAAATTTTATGAACTCCTTCTTGGTCTCCTTATGGTGGCCGGTTCTAGGTGAAGAAGAAGAGGAGAGAAAACTTTGATCTTTCACTTTGCATTATTGAGTTGAATGTGTAAGAGTTGGAGTGTAAGACTTTATAAATAAAGATCTTGAAATCTTGGTGAATCATGTAATTAATAATACATATATATATATTTATTATTATTATTATTATTATCATTATTATTATTATGTAAATGTATAAGTGTAAGTTATGTAAAGTTACTTGAAAGTAAGTAGTAACTTGTAGTATTGTTAAGTAATATTAGTAAGTTGTATACACATTTGAATATTTAAGGTAGCGTTAGATAAAAATAAATTTTCACGGGTCAAGATAAAATATATTGTAGTCATAAAAATTATAAAAATACATTTCTTGCAAAATTTGAGTGAAATAATAATTATCGTGTAGTTTTTAAGAAAACCGTCGTAATAATATAAATTTAACAATTTATATACCAAATAAATTTAAAACACTGGGTAAACTCATTATATTATTTTTATAATCTTAATATGAGTATTAAAATATATTGGAATAATTTTTGGAAGTATTGAATCAATTGTTCAAAATAAATATATTACGCGATAGCGTTTATTTAATAAGAAAATAAACGTTTAATGAAAAATGCAAAACCATGCACGAACCGTTATGAAATGATGAATATGAAGTATGATAAATGACCGGAAATTGAGAATTGTGACATTCTTCCCCTGATAGAGGAATCGCGTCCTCGCGATTCAATCGATGATACTTAAAGTTCTACCCTTAGGTTTTGAGAAATCAGGGTGTATGGTCAAAGTGCTTATGCCAAAACTTACGCGTCTAGGTTTCTTATCTAATAAGACTCACTGAATCTGAATAATACGGTGGATCACTTAATGGTCTAGGAAAACGCGTGCGATTCGCATTGCGGGCTGCCTCGGTTCCTAAATAAAATGCTCGAGGTCGGGGTGGACTGATATTGAGTACAGGGTTTGGGTTATTTCCTTCAATTGCCACAGCTAGAGGAGCTTGCATCGGTGGCTTATTCAACTGAGGACAATTATTCCGGTAGTGATTCGGGCTATTGCACTCGTAGCAAGTCCTTTGGTTATTCCTCATGTTGCCCGTGTTAACCGTTGTTATTGGTCTTGCACGCTCTCTACATTGGCTTGAAAAATGACTCGACTGATTGCATATTGTACATAAGCGGCAGGGCTTGGACTTGGTGATGATAAGCACATTTAGCACATTTGGGATGTGTACCGCATACTCTCTTTGTTCGATACAGTTGCCACAAAAACTCTTGCCCTTTTGTTATGCGCTACCATGTCTATCTCGCTTATTCGACCCACTTGCTTCCTTCCTCTTATCACTTGCTCTTCAAAGTACCATTTCTAACCATCTCATCCGCCGGGGTTCCCGCCTCGATTGCACTTTGTATTGTAGACGGCTCGATTGTTTTCACAGTTCCACAGATTTCGGGACAAGACCATATATGTACCTCGAGATTCTCTTGGACTCGGGGTAACTAGATGAGGAACTAGTCCGCTAACTCATGAAATCGATGCATGTGGGCTGCGTGACCACCCCTATCATGGAGTGGTGATAAAATTCATCCTCCGGTTTACGCATTTCATTGTCCGGCGGTACTCCTCTTTCAATAACGCCTTAAATTAGTCCCATGTCATACACAGTAGTCGCTTCTCCGCCTCTAGCTTGTAGTAGTGTGTTCCACCATGTCAATGCCTTTCACGATAGCAAGCAAGCGGCATACTTCACCCTCGATGTGTGGCACAATTGTCGATGTCGATCATCGACTCATCTTTTCTACCCATCGAGTATATGCCAAAGCACCACCTATACCATCAAACTTCACCGGTTTGTATGGCGAAAATTCCTTATATGTGCATCCATTACATTGGTGTTGTTGTTGTTTGTTGTTGTTGTTGTTCCGCCAACTACATTGTTGGTGTCGCCATTTCCGTTCCGTGGTTTCCGAGTTATTCATATGATTTCCAACTTGTGTGACAATAGTGGGAAGCAAGATTTGAAGTTGTTGAGCGATGATGGCGGCAAAATCGGGGTTTCCGCCGATGTTGTTGTCATTGTTACCCATGTCGCTACCACCTCCTCTACCTCCACGCTCACCGTCATTCCACCCTTGGTGCCGCACCACCTCGGCCAGTACTGCGTGTTACTCTCTTTGGTGCCATTATCTCTGCAAGGGAAAGAACCGTTGAATTCCCAATGACTATACTTAACGTCCTCAAACATAATACCACACCACAAATTAGTTCCTAAGTTGTGCCCACACCGATCTACGTATGCGTGGTCGCATATGTCCACGTGGGTTGTGACGCGTTTATAATTATGTTGGCCACCATAATTATAATTGCCTCATTTCACACGTGTACATACCACCAAGCATACATGTCTCGGCGATTGTTGTTACTGAAATAGGTAGCCATTCTATCATCCGATTCTAAACGGTGGAGGAGGAATTTAGGGTAGGTATCTATGGAGAGTCGCAATTGGTGTATAGGAAGTTCCTTTAGATGCTAAAGTCACGATGAGGTTTGGTCGCCAACAGTTCCCAAAGTATCCTCAAGAGAACTCCCATCCTCGGGCAAAATCATCAAATCTATACAGCTATATAGTAACACTTATTTAGCTCGATCTCGTGTCTCATCAAACAAGAACATCACGAGATCAAGTTAGATAAGTGTTTATTCTCGAGCTCCATATCTCGATGACTCAACTAGATTTTGGGACTCCCTATCGGTACAAGGAAACCATGTTATCTAATGAGGTGGGTCTAGACGAAATCTCTCGAGAAAACATATGCGCACGAAAAGTGTGTAAGGCGATAGGAAAAGAAAGGATCGACATGAAAGCGGTTATAGTCTTGGAACTAAAATGCAACCTAGTTCTCTATAACCAAGTCTCGATACCAATCATCACACCCCAAAATATCGCGGTGAACGATAGTGTCATTGGGGTATGACGTCATAGCACAAAGTATGGATACGAAACGACCTCTATAATGAGGCGTTTTGAAAAGTTTACCATTCGATTACTTATGTTAAAGTTTACACAACAAGAAATCACAAAGTTTGATAATACATAAAGAGTTTACAAAACATGTCGAATGGTAATTGTTAAAAGCACAAGACTCAATGTATGCCATGTGACCCAAAAGCTCCATGAAATGCTATCACCTTATGACTGAGATAAACATGCTAAAAGTGTCAACACAAAGGTTGGTGAGTTCATAAGTTTGTAATAATATGATCCGAAATACTTTGAGAAATGTTCACACAAACAAAGGCATTGTAAATCCACCCGGTTCCAAGTTCCGCCCATACAAAACTTGCAACTTGTGTGTTCACAACCCATTGCCTAAAATAGAATGACAATCATGAATATGCGCATTAAGGTAGTTAAAGTATAAATATCACCACAAGGGTCTTCCAACAACTCGTGTTGGGATGTTCCTCAACGACTCACGTTAATGTATCCATAACAATGGCCTTCCAACATATAAATATTGGGATGTTCCTCCAACGACTCACGTTGGGCTGTATCCAAATAAATGGCCTTCCAACATATAAATATTGGGATGTTTGTTTAAGTCTAGTCACTACACGCACCAAGTCTAAGGTATAAGTAATGATGTTTGGCAAAAGAGTTTAAATGTTTTGATAAATAAGCATGTATCTCGCCCCAAATAGTTTATAGGAATTTAAACAAGTAAAAGCGGGGTATGAACTCACCTGGTGTGATTGATATGCTAACAAAATGAAGTGCACGAAAATGAGGCTCGGAAACTATCCGCGACCTAAAATGAATGTTATGACTTGAGTTATGATATGTTGTCGTGAATGCATGATTTGAAAACGTATCACCCAATATGCTACTTGAAAACTAGTTATATAAAAATATTGTTACTTGAATGTGTGACGGTTCCATGTCAAAATAATTACTTTTGAGCTAATGGTGAAAATGTAGTTAAAACTATGTAACGGTTTTAGTAATTGACAAATCGGTTTACATCGGACTTGACGTAATATATACATAGGAAAACTAACTTTCGTTTTAAGGTCCGTTTCCCCGAACGTCCGTTTAAGCCCTCAAAACCTTGATTAAAAATCCGACAGTATACTAACGCTGTGAATAGTGTTTTCAAGACGTTTTGACTCAAAGTTCGGTTAACCATAACTCACTCGTTTTAAGTCCATTTTCAAGTTCTTTATATCCACGCCAAGGTAATTAAGTGTACTAATATATTTTTAAACTTTGGAGATTTCACGAAAGTTTAAGGCCACTGTTTGGTCAGATGAAAATCGGGACTGCATGTACATTTTCCGGAAAATGGTAGTTTTAAATCGTAACTTGAAAACCACGTATCTTTTCGTTATAACTCCGTTTTAGTCCGTTCAAAGGCCACGTTCATGGATAAAAATCTATTTTCTAAAACTTTAATAAAACTTATAAAATGACTAACTTTTGGAAAAATCATAAATTTCGACAGTAGCTTCGCGCTTATTTTAAACTTTACCATTTTATCTACTTGTTTAACCACAAACTTCACCACAAAATCCCTTGAACTACACTTCACCAATCCTACTAAAAATAAAATGCTAGTCGAACCATATATGATAAAAAGACTATTTTTGGGGTTAAAACTAGTGTTTTCAACTTACTAATTAACATAAACTACATAAAACCTTTAATGTCAAAAGATGAAAACTCACTTTGTTGGTTCATTTTTCATTCCTCATATTTTTATAAACTTCCAACTAGTACATACTTGTTATAAAAATTAATAGGACACATATGGGTGATAACATTTGATAAACATGAATTAAAACTACAACTTGAGCAAATATGATCATATGGACTTCATAAAATGCATGAAAATATATAAAAGGTAAAAGATGAAGTTTTATGCTTACAAGTTACTTGATGAGGTTTAGAGAACAAAGGATTATTCCTAAGCACCCTAGGTTTTATTTCAAAACCTTACTTAAGAGTGTGTCTAGATTGTAATAAACTTGACAAGAAAATTTTTATGAACTCCTTCTTGGTCTCCTTATGGTGGCGGTTCTAGGTGAAGAAGAAGAGAGAGAAACTTTGATCTTTCACTTTGCATTATTGAGTTGAATGTGTAAGAGTTGGAGTGTAAGACTTTATAAATAAAGATCTTGAAATCTTGGTGAATCATGTAATTAATAATACATATATATATATTTATTATTATTTATTATTATCATTATTATTATTATGTAAATGTATAAGTGTAAGTTATGTAAAGTTACTTGAAAGTAAGTAGTAACTTGTAGTATTGTTAAGTAATATTAGTAAGTTGTATACACATTTGAATATTTAAGGTAGCGTTAGATAAAAATAAATTTTCACGGGTTAAGATAAAATATATTGTAGTCATAAAAATTATAAAAATACATTTCTTGCAAAATTTGAGTGAAATAATAATTATCGTGTAGTTTTTATGAAAACCGTCGTAATAATATAAATTTAACAATTTATATACCAAATAATTTAAAACACTGGGTAAACTCATTATATTATTTTATAATCTTAATATGAGTATTAAAATATATTGGAATAATTTTTGGAAGTATTGAATCAATTGTTCAAAATAAATATATTACGCGATAGCGTTTATTTAATAAGAAAATAAACGTTTAATGAAAAATGCAAAACCATGCACGAACCGTTATGAAATGATGAATATGAAGTATGATAAATGACCGGAAATTGAGAATTGTGACAGTTATATTAGGATTAATATTAAGTCTTTAATTTCGTTTTAAACTGTTCTCACGATCATATTTCAAGTTTTCAGGTACCATGGAAGTTGTTAACATCGATGACCTCACTCTTGAGGAAAACTTGGCGTTGACAAGAGCAGAACAAGGGCCGGGTCTTGTAAGACCGGCAATTGGAGCGGATGTCCGTTTCGAAATCAAAGACCAATTTATGAGGAGCTTGGCTAACCTTTTTCGAAAGCAGGACGAAGATGCATATGAACACGTTGAAAATTTCCTTTACCACACCCCAAATTACATTTCTGAATGGAATGGAATTCTGAGGATGACCGTCATAGCATCAAAGTTACTGATTATATCGAGCGACCTAAAGTGTCGTTTTGAAATATCGTTTGATTAAGTAAAATAATCGAGTTTACAAAACATAGGTCCCAAAAGATTTCCAATTTACAAAATAAGTTTGTTACAACCAAACGATAGTTAAGTGCAAAATGTAGGTGAGGCAGTCGACACCGCGACTCTATGATAAGTCCACATGCATGCCATGAAGTGAATGCCTTAGATACCTGAGATAAAACATGCTAAAAGTGTCAACACAATGGTTGAGTGAGTTCATAGAGTTTGGTTAACAAGTAAAGCTTTTAAAGAGCGTTCATGCAACAAGGCAAAAACTTGCAACCTGTGTGTTCACAACCCACTGCCAAAATATGTCTAGTTTATGTTCATGCACACGTTGTCAAATGAGTTCACAAAGCAAAGGCATTGTAAATCCACTCAGTTCCAAGTTCCGTCGATACAAAACATGCAACCTGTGTGTTCACAACCCACTACCAAAAGTAGTATGTCTAATAGTCAAGTGTACGATGTCATAATAGTTCACAATATAGCACCACGTATACAATAATGTATGCCAGGCAAAGCCCCTAGAATAAATAATATGCGTCCCGTAACATAGTGGACGAGAGGTTGGCCGACCTCTAATAGCGCAATCCATACTACCTACTAATAGGAGACTAACGATGCGAATGTATGAACGGTACATCATACAACTATTATATACAATTAAGAACACTCCGAACATGGGAGAATTTGCACTGCTCCGAACAAGGGAGACTTAAATTGAAAATGCTCCGTTCCCATAGGGAGACATTCTGCTCCGGACCGGGGAGGCTTAAGGTTGAGAACGCTCCGTAACATAGTGAGGCGCTGCTCCCGGACACAGGAGGCTTTGGGTTGCTCGAACAAGGGAGACTTTATAGTGATGCTCCGAACATGGGAGACTTTATAGTGATGCTCAACATGGGAGACTTTATAGTGATGCCCGATCATAGGAGACTTTAGGTCAAGGTCATAACACGTCCGGTTTAATAAGTTCAAACAAGTTATAAGTTTGTATTTAAGTTCAAGAGTTCCGTTCAAAAGTTCGTAATTAAGTTCAAAGATTTTAGTCGAGTTCAAAAGTTCGAGCGACCAAAGAGTTGAATAATATCAAAAGGTTCAAGATAGTCGAGCGTTCAAAATCACGTCAAACAAGTTTAAAATATATCAAAGGGTCCTTGTACAAGTTAAAGAGATCAACTATATTTCAAAAGTTCATATCAAGTCCAAAGTGTTCACTTATATGTTAAAGGGTTGAATCAATTTAAAGAGCTCAAATATACATGTCGAAGGGTTCAAAATCAAGGAAAATGTTTCAACTAATAGCGTTCAAAGATAGTGATCAATTTAGTTCGGGCATAATCTACTTACAGCATAGAGTGAAACAAAAGATATTTAAGTTCATATAAATGTAAAGTAAAAGCAAGTAGTTGAGCATGTATCTCCCAGAAGAGTTTATAAAACAATTAAACAAATAAAAGTGGGACTACGAACTCACACGATACAATGTTTATGATGACAAAAGTAGATACTTCGAAATGAGGTGCGATCTCTATCCGCAACCTAATATGAATGATGTGTTCTAATGTAAGTCATGAAACAATGTCGTGCATGCAAACTCATATGATATCCATACCACTTGTACACTTTTGAAATATAAAGTTTATCGTGAAAATAATCTTATAACGTCTTGACAATTTATAAATTATTTTACATGTATTTACGTTGAAATGATATCCTTCGATAATCATTTAGTGATTTATTAAGAAATTATAGTTTTAAATGCAAAATAATATAATTTGACAATTCATGAAAGTGACTAAATGGCCTCGAAAAGCTAGTCGTAAAATGGTGCATGTCGAGTGTTAGAAAACGGACTCAACGGTTTTGGAAAGCTTGTATCATTATATCAAAGTTTTAGCATTTAAGTTTTTATCATAGAGGTCTCGATCATGGAGATAAACATAGGTAAAGTAGGATACTTGTACCAAAAATATTGTTTAAGGGTAACTTTCGGCAAAGTTTGAGTGACCGTATTTTACTCGTTACAACTCCGTTTGACGAACGGTTGGACGTTTTGAAAAATAGGCTAGACAAACTTACTTTTAATAGAAGACATCATTTTTTAAAAAGTACTCCATCAATGTTAAAAACGAGCCTCAACATGGTCATTCGCGGCCGATATCTTTGGCTATTAGAAAATATATTAATTATGCTTATATGAAATAGTTACGACAACCTTGTTTAAACGTGTGTAATTTAATCGTTACAAGTCCGTTTTCTACGTTTTATATGTCCTTAGCTTCGTATCAAAGTATACTAATATATTTTTGATAAGTCGACACATTTAATAACGCTTAAGCCTCATTTTTGACTCGTAAAGGGTGACATTTTCATGCTGAAATTTCTGGAATTATTAGTTTTCGTCGTCAAACTTCAAAAATTCATAACTTCTTCGTTATAACTCCGTTTTAATCCGTTCAAGCGGCCATGTTTTCGTTTTAAAGTATATTTTCCAAATATCTAGCCCAAAATATTTTACCAACTGTCGAATTTTTCAGATTTTTAAAATAAGGACAGACCCTTTTGCAAACTTGTCGAAATGAGTTTTTCTCGCGCCAAACCTATTCTAACCCATTCAAAACAACTCCGAAGCTATTCTAATCCTACCATACACCTTCTTAGGGTGTCATGGGTTCTTAGAAATCACCAAAAATAATATATAACAAGGAGTAATTATAGGATGACTTATATATACATAACTCTTAAAATCAATGAAAAAGTGGTATAAACCTCATGAGACTTACATGTTTTCTCCAATATGATGAAATGAATATGAAAATGAATATGAAATATGATTATGAATATGAAAAGCTTACAAGTAACTTGATGAGGTTATTAGAACAAAGGGTTTTTCCTAATCACCCAAAGGTTTATATTGCAAAACCTTAAACAAGAGTGATACTAGTGTGTTAAAAACCTTGTCTTGTAAATTTTTATGATGATCTTCTTGGTCTCCTTGGTTGCCGGTTTTGAGAGAGAAGAGAGGAAACAAATGAGTCTTGATCTTTTACTTTGCAATAATGAAGTGAAATGTGTTATGTTTTAGGATATAATACATTAAACTAGTTAGATATTTTGCAAATTACCCAATGACTCACCCCTTGTGGGTGTCGACATATACCAAAAAAATATATAGATGCATTTAATCATAATCAAGTGTTTTAAATGTTGAGTAATGTGTAGTTAATTAAGAATTATTAGTAACTTGTGTATTTGTTTAAGCATTTTGGGTAGCGTTAGCTAAAAATAAATTTTAACAGAACAAAATAAAATGTATTGAAGTCATAAAAATTATAAAATGCATTTCTCACAAGTCTTGTGTGAATAAATATTTATCGTGTTGAATTTACGAAAACCGTCAGTAAATATTTATACCTAACAATTTATATACAAAATAAATTGAAAACATCGGGTAAATCAATAATATAATTTTATAGTCTTAAAGGAGTATAAAAATATATTAGAATAATTTTGGAAGTGTCGGATTAAATGTTCAAATAATGTTTACGCAATAGCGTTTATTTAATAAGAAAATAAACGTTTAATGTAAAATGAAAAAACCATGCACGAATCGATATGAAATGATGAATATTGAGTTTGAGAAATGACCGGAAATTGAGAATTGTGACATTCTTCCCATGTCAGCGGAATCACGTCCTCGTGATTCGATTAATGATACTATGGTCCGAACCTCGACAAGGGTTCTAAAAGTTTATGCTCGTGTATGGTCTAATTGATTATGTCAATGCTCATGCATATGCGTTCCTCATCCAACTAGGTACGTTCCCGTGCTATCGTGACCATTTCCCATCCTAAATACATGCTCTCTTATGACTAGGCTCGATGAGGCAGGCTTTCCCATTCTCGGCGAAATCCTCAAAGATTTTAGGTAACGATTTTACTTAATCCCACAACTCATCAAACAAGAACTGTCATACGATTAGGCTAAATCGGTTTAGGTAACAACTTGTTTCTAGCTCGATCTTTGCAACTCATCAAACAAGAACGTCACTCGGATCAAACTGGAAACAAGTGGTTTGAAGAAAATCTTTTGAAAATTTGGCTCGATTCGAATTGCTTACACATATGAGACTACTACTCCTTCATTGCATGATTCTTCTGAATTAGACATAGGTGATCGGGCTATGTATAATTTAGGAGTAACTATGCAATGCTTGGACTAATCGTCTCATATGATGTTTGGTGTTGAGTCATAAGTTCATATGTATAAGGGTATGCACTTATAATGATATGATGAGATGCTATGATGATGTAGTTATAGTCTAGGGTCAATGATGCAACCTAGTTCTCTATAATCGACGCTCGATACCAATCATCACACCCCAAATTACATGTTTCTACAATGAATGGAATTCACGGGGATGACCGTCATAGCATCAAAGTTACAGTTATATCGAATGACCTAAAGTGTCATTTTGAAATATCGTTTGATTAAGTAAAATAATCAGAGTTTACAAAACATAGGTCCCAAAAGATTTCCAATTTACCAAAATAAGTTTGTTACAACCAAACGATAGTTAAGTGCAAAAATGTAGGTGAGACGCGTCGACACCGCGACTCTATGATAAGTCCACATGCATGCCATGAAGTGAATGCCTTAGATACCTGAGATAAAACATGCTAAAAGTGTCAACACAATGGTTGAGTGAGTTCATAGAGTTTGGTTAACAAGTAAAGCTTTTAAAGAGCGTTCATGCAACAAGGCAAAGTTTTGGTCATTTAGAATAGTCCAAAAAGCAAAGGCATCGTAAATCCACTCAGTTCCAAGTTCCGCCCATACAAAACTTGCAACCTGTGTGTTCACAACCCACAGCCAAAATATGTCTAGTTTATGTTCATGCACACGTTGTCAAATGAGTTCACAAAGCAAAGGCATTGTAAATCCACTCAGTTCCAAGTTCCGCCCATACAAAACTTGCAACCTGTGTGTTCACAACCCACTGCCAAAAGTAGTATGTCTAATAGTCAAGTGTACGATGTCATAATAGTTCACAATATAGCACCACGTATATAATAATGTATGCCAGGCAAAGCCCCTAGAATAAATAATATGCGTCCCGTAACATAGTGGACGAGAGGTTGGCCGACCTCTAATAGCGCTATCCATACTACCTACTAATAGGAGACTAACAATGTGAATGTACGAACGGTACATCATACAACTATTATATACATATAAGAACACTCCGAACATGGGAGAATTTGCACTGCTCCGAACAAGGGAGACTTAAATTGAAAATGCTCCGTTCCCATAGGGAGACATTCTGCTCCGGACCGGGGAGGCTTAAGGTTGAGAACGCTCCGTAACATAGTGAGACGCTCTGCTCCGGACCTGGGAGGCTTTGGGTTGCTCCGAACAAGGGAGACTTTATAGTGATGCTCCGAACATGGGAGACTTTATAGTGATGCTCCAAACATGGGAGACTTTATAGTGATGCCCCGATCATAGGAGACTTTAGGTCAAGGTCATAACACGTCTGGTTTAATAAGTTCAAACAAGTTATAAGTTTGTATTTAAGTTCAAGAGTTCCGTTCAAAAGTTCGTAATTAAGTTCAAAGATTTAAGTCGAGTTCAAAGGTTCAGAACAGTCAAAGAGTTCGAATAATATCAAAAGGTTCAAGATAGTCGAAGCGTTCAAAATCACGTCAAACAAGTTTAAAATATATCAAAAGGGTCCTTGTACAAGTTAAAAGAGATCAACTATATGTCAAAAAGTTCATATCAAGTCCAAAGTGTTCACTTATATGTTAAAGGGTTCGAATCAATTTAAAAGAGCTCAAATATACATGTCGAAGGGTTCAAAATCAAGGAAAATGTTTCAACTAATAGCGTTCAAAAGATAGTGATCAATTTAGTTCGGGCATAATCTACTTACGCGCACATAGAGTGAAACAAAAGATATTTAAGTTCATATAAATGTAAAGTAAAAGCAAGTAGTTGAGCATGTATCTCCTCCGAAGAGTTTATAAAATAATTAAACGAGTAAAAGTGGGGCTACGAACTCACCTGATGCAATGTTTATAATGACAAAAGTAGATACACTAAAATGAGGTGCGATCTCTATCCGCAACCTAATATGAATGATGTGTTCTAATGTAAGTCATGAAACAATGTCGTGCATGCAAACTCATATGATATCCATACCACTTGTACACTTTTGAAATATAAAGTTTATCGTCGAAAAATAATCTTATAACGTCTTGACAATTTATAAATTATTTTACATGTATTTACGTTGAAATGATATCCTTCGATAATCATTTAGTGATTTATTAAGAAATTATAGTTTTTCGTCGCAAAATAATATAATTTGACAATTCATGAAAGTGACTAAATGGCCTCGAAAAGCTAGTCGTAAAATGGTGCACGTCGAGTGTTAGAAAACGGACTCAACGGTTTTGGGAAGCTTGTATCATTATATCAAAGTTTTAGCATTTAACTTTTTATCATAGAGGTCTCGATCATGGAGATAAACATAGGTAAAGTAGGATACTTGTACCAAAAATATTGTTTAAGGGTAACTTTCGGCAAAGTTTGAGTGACTGTATTTTACTCGTTACAACTCCGTTTGACGAACGGTTGGACGTTTTGGAAAATAGGCTAGACAAACTTACTTTTAATAGAAGACATCATTTTATAAAAAGTACTCCATCAATGTTAAAAACGAGCCTCAACATGGTCATTCGCGGCCGATATCTTTGGCTATTAGAAAATATATTAATTATGCTTATATGAAATAGTTACGACAACGTTGTTTAAACGTGTGTAATTTAATCGTTACAAGTCCGTTTTCTACGTTTTATATGTCCTTAGCTTCGTATCAAAGTATACTAATATATTTTTGATAAGTCGACACATTTAATAACGCTTAAGCCTCATTTTTGACTCGTAAAGGGTGACATTTTCATCTCGAAATTTCGGAATTATTAGTTTTCGTTGTCAAACTTCAAAATTCATAACTTCTTCATTATAACTCCGTTTTAATCCGTTCAAGCGGCCATGTTTTCGTTTTAAAGTATATTTTCCAAATATCTAGCCCAAAATATTTTACCAACTGTCTAATTTTCCAGATTTTAAAATAAGGACAGACCCTTTTGCAAACTTGTCGAAATGAGTTTTTCGCTACCAAACCTATTCTAACCCATTCAAAACAACTCCGAAGCTATTCTAATCCTACCATACACCTTCTTAGGGTGTTATGGGTTCTTAGACATCACCAAAAATAATATATAACAAGGAGTAATTATAGGATGACTTATATATACATAACTCTTAAAATCAATGAAAAAGTGGTATAAACCTCATGAGACTTACATGTTTTCTCCAATATGATGAAATGAATATGAAAATGAATATGAAATATGATTATGAATATGAAAAGCTTACAAGTAACTTGATGAGGTTATTAGAACAAAGGGTTTTTCCTAATCACCCAAGGTTTATATTGCAAAACCTTAAACAAGAGTGATACTAGTGTGTTAAAAACCTTGTCTTGAAAATTTTTATGATGATCTTCTTGGTCTCCTTGGTTGCGGTTTTGAGAGAGAGAGGAAACAAATGAGTCTTGATCTTTTACTTTGCAATAATAAAGTGAAATGTGTTATGTTTTAGGATATAATACATTAAACTAGTTAGATATTTTGCAAATTACCCAATGACTCACCCTCGTGGGTGTCGACATATACCAAAAAATATATAGATGCATTTAATCATAATCAAGTGTTTTAAATGTTGAGTAATGTGTAGTTAATTAGGAATTATTAGTAACTTGTGTATTTATTTAAGTATTTTGGGTAGTGTTAGCTAAAATAAATTTTAACGGAACAAAATAAAATGTATTGAAGTCATAAAATTATAAAATGCATTTCTCACAAGTCTTGTGTGAATAAATATTTATCGTGTTGAATTTACGAAAACCGTCGTAAATATTTATACCTAACAATTTATATACAAAATAAATTGAAAACATCGGGTAAATTAATAATATAATTTTATAGTCTTAAAAGGAGTATAAAATATATTAGAATAATTTTGGAAGTGTCGGATCAAATGTTCAAATCATTTTGCGATAGCGTTTATTTAATAAGAAAATAAACGTTTAATGTAAAATGCAAAAACCATGCACGAACCGATATGAAATGATGAATATTGAGTTTGAGAAATGACCGGAAATTGAGAATTGTGACATTACCTCGCTAGCATTTTCAACATTCCGGGCGTGTCTCATGATGCTGTTATGCTAAGGGTATTTCATATGACTCTTACTGGAGCAGCCAGAAGATGGATCGAAAGATTGCCCGCCGGGGCAATTAATACATGGGCGCTACTTAAGAAACACTTTATTTAGAGATATTGTCCGACATCGAAGATCTCTAGCCAGCTTTCAAAGATCCATAATTTTAAATAAGAGGACGACGAAACATTATACCAAGCCTAGGATAGATAAAACGATTTCCTTTACAAGTGTCCTACACATGATCTGAACAACCAGCAGAAGGTCAACATTTTCTACAAAGTAATTAACATTACTACAAGACAAATGTTGGACTATCAAGGACCTATCCCGAACATGACTCCTACCCTTACCCTTGAGGCCATTCAGAGACTTGCCGATCACTCTCAAAAATGGCATGATGGGGGGAGCAGCCAAAGCTTTAAGATAGGGTCAATAAGCATTGCTTCCATTTTTAGCAAATTGGAAAACCTTGGAAGAGATATGAAGAAACTCCGGGAAAATATTCATGCTATTCGGATTGGATGCAATAACAATGATGACTGGGACCAACCCGGAAATTTTCCTATGGATGATATAAAACCCCTAGTCGAGAAGGTTAAGTATGGAGAAGGGAAATCATTCTATAAAGACCCCTTCAAGGCAAGAACTTCTTCACTCGAGGAATCAATAAAAAATTATCTTGAAAAAGATAACAAGCGACAAGCCGACAGGAACGCATTGTTCAAAAGATTCCATGACTCTAGAAATGCTCTCCTAGGACAGCATATGAATGTGGAGGACGACAAGAACTTGATTATGAAAAATGATGTTAACCGAGACAATTCATTTGATGATAGTTCATGTAATGCCATATACTCCAGCAATGAAAAACCCCTCTAAACCCCTTTCTGATACGATAAAGAGGAGCTCTCCGAATTACAAATACTAGATGAAGCCACATGCTGTCATCCTTAATCAAATCCCTCTCAAGGAAAAGGACCCAAGAAGTTTCATTCTCCCTTGCTCTATTAATAATTTACATAATATAAATGCTTTAGCTGATTTAGGGGCTAGTATTAGTATTATGCCTTTCTCTGTGTAAAAGGTTGAATCTAGACCCCATCAAAACCCTTTGCATGACCATTGAAATGGCCATAGAACGGTTAGCATACCTAGAGGAATTGTTGAGAATGTGCTTATCAAAATTAATAATTTTACTCTCTGCTTTGTCATTTTAGACATGGAAGAAGACCTCGATATTTCTTTAATTTTAGGAAGACCCTTCTAGCTCTTGCTTGCTAAGATTAATGTTTTGAAAAATAATCACTTTAAAAATAAACGATACTTACACTCAATATGGATGACGAGGAAAATGTCACCCAAATGAATCTTTTATGTTATCAAGAAAGGAAAAGCAAAATTATTCCTCCTTCCATCACACACAAAGCACTCTTAATCATCGTAACATGGAATTCAACAATGAAAGAATAGAACTGACGCATCAAATAATATTGTTGGATCGATATACTTTAATCAAACTAAACTAGCTTGTTAAGGTTTAATAACCTCGGATAAATCCTAAGTTATTAACAAAGAAACACCGAGCAATCTTTATCAAGTGCGGAATTTACTTAACAAAGCTAAAAGAAACTTTATTAATAAAACTCTAAATCGTTATTATGCGGTACTCTAATACAACTCTAAGATATTCGAACTTTTCTCTAAACTCTTAATTCGTAAACTCTAAAACTCTTTTTAAAATCGTACCTCTAATGCCAATCTAGGAGTCCTTTTATAGGCTCAAGGATATCCTAGTCGGTTTACAATTGATAACCTTGTACGACAAGTAATCTAAACATGGAATACAATACTTTCCATAGCGAATATAACAGATCTTCATTCTAGCGATGCTGACTTCACCTTGCGTGCTTTGACTTTATCTTTAGCAAGACGTTGACTATTTGACTCCTTCCAAGATTTTTTGCAATTTACAAGATTGATATCTTCAAGATTTTGATATCTTCAAGACTTTCATATCCCAACAATCCTCCCTAACTTGAATTCTACTTGCTTGACTTCAAGTTCCTTTGTGAATATATCTTTAATGACTTCATCTTTAAAATGGATTGTTCTTTAGTCTTTAGATTATAACTCAGAGAATCTGTGTTTTTGTCAAAGTATCTCTTAGAATTGTTTTCTTCACAAAGAAGATCCAAAGAATCTCCATCTTTTCAAAGAACACAAGAATATATGACAGCTTGTACAATAATTCAGTTTAAGTTGCATGCTATTCTCATCACATCTAAGTGAATCATTGAAAATTCAATGGATTTAGAACTCTTTACCAAAGCCATTATCTTTGGAGTAGCCAAATGTTTTGGTGTGTAAGACCATGGTACATTGATAACCATATGATTTTTAGCAAACCACCGCTATCAACAGATTTGTTTTGTCTTTACCAAAAGTCGCACTTTCGGACTAGTTAGTTCTTTTATCTAATGGTGAACTAATTACCAAAATGGTTTTTCCATCGCCTTTACCACAAGCCACTTCTTGTGGGCTAGCCAACTCTTCACATTATCGATATGGTGAGTTGATAACCATCCAACTTATTAGCAAGTTGTCAACTAAAACGGATTTGATATATCTTTACCGAGCCGTTTGCTCATGGATTAGTCAATCCTTTTGTAACCATGATGGATTGATAACCTATTGATGTTATCATCACAAAAACCATTTATTCAACCTTTATTTCGTAAAATATTTATTATTTAGCAAAAGGTTTCTTCTAAAATTCATTTAATCGGTTTAATCGACAAGAACAAGATTTTGATGAAAGTATCGTCGACTAGCAAGACTTTGAATAAAAGTACTGATATATCAAAAAGTATTTATTCAAAAATCATACCAGTTATAAATCATTCTCAGCAATAGTAGTCCAGTCTATAAGCAAATTGATAACCATGCAAGCAATTTCATCAGCCTCTTCTACTTCCAATCCATGCTCAAGCATTCTTCTCATAAGATCAACTGTAAGAGGGTATCTTCTTTCTGCAAACATGTGAATCAATGTTCCATTTTCCAGCTCCAAGACATGAACTCCAGATTCTCCAAAGAATCTCCAGCAAACTATCTCCCAGTTTTCTTGATCCTTCCAAATATCATCAGTACTCATTTCATCAGTTTCCCACATGGTTATGAGATCCCCTTGTAAAACCAATCCAATCCCTTCTAATGGATTATCTTCAAAATAAGTGTTCACAGCATGATATAAGTAGAATAGATCTACTCTGTCTATTATATGCAGCAAATCCCATAGCCTTTTAAAAACTCTGAAACTTTTATCTTCTTTGTGAAAACCATGTAATCTCCATTCTTAGATTTCTCAACTTTGAAAGCACCGATCTTTGATCCGCTCATCTTCATGTCATTATCTTCATCTCATAATCAAAATCTACCACTCGAGATAATTCTTCAACTCATCACTAGTCTCGGATCTTAATTCAACCTTCTCTTTCTTTGAAAACCGAACATCTAGATCTTCGCTTTTCTTTTCCTCTTTAAGCTTTTCTTCCTTTCAACTTCAAATCCAAAAGCTTCATCTCTAAAGTCTTTGATGCCCGCAACATCTTTCTTATAAGCTTCTCTCAAAGATCATATAATCTCTTCATATCCACATAATTTAGCTTCAGTAATCCTTTAAATCCTCTTTTTAAGATATGCCATCATTGCATTCCTTTCTTTAGCCAAATTAGGTCTTCTTGTCATGAATCGAACAGTGTTGGAGACTTTAAAGGTTCAAGACTTCAAAGATTCAATTCATCTTGCACTTTTGAGTCGCTTCTATTTAGAGCTTCTTGAGCTTCTTGCTCGCTCTATCTTTTGCATTTAATTCTTCTTGAACTTTTCTAGTCGCAGCTTCATTCCTTGCAACTTCAAATGCTCTAAGTTCTCGCTAAAGTAAGCTTCTTTTTCTTAACTTCAACCAAAACACCTTTACCCTTGTCTTTTGGATCAATTGCAGGTTGATCAGTTCTTGGTTGTTCTTCTTCTTGTACATCTCTAAAAGTAACACCTCCTCTTGGTTGTGACAGATCAAGAATTGTAGCAACTAATTCATCATCACTTGGTGAATGAATAGGTTTAAATCTAGGTTCCTCCTCTTCCTCTATAACAACAGTAGAAGGACCAGCTTCTTCTTCAAAATTCAACACCCTTGGAGTAATTGGGGTTATAACTTCTGGCATAGATGTATCATGAAACTCAAGATTTTGATGTTCAAGATTTTGATCATCGCACTTTGAACATCAAGACTTTGATTATCGCACCTTTAACTTGTACTTCTTCTTCTTGTTCCTCCGAAATAATCTTTTCTCGCAGAGCTTACGAGTCTTTCTTCTTTGTAATATCTTCTTCGATTCTTTCTTCTTCATAACATCTTCTTTCAAATTATCCTTTTCGAATTCCTCCCCAAGTTGATGTAAGATGGTTTAGGAACCGCCTTTCTTTTAATTCCTTGCGAAGAGCTTTGCGACGCTTATTCTCCTCTTTAACCCATAAGTTGAATCCTTGAATATAAGGTTTAACAAAATTCCTTAACCAAAAATAGTTACGCTCAACTTCCTAATCGCTTTAGCTTGACGCCAACAGTCTTGTTCAACCTAGCTAGCGCCTTGTCAAAGCATAGTTATCCATAGTTAAACCTTCACGAGGAATTGTAGGATCGGTACTTTGAAGTGGTGAATGAGTTTCAAATGTAATGTTGTGGAGATGGAGTAGGTGTTCTCTCAATCTCTACTTGAACCTCGTGGACCAAGAACCATCACCATGTAATGAAGCAAGACCTTCACGAGAAGCAAGATTGCAGATGCAAGACCTTGTGAAGCAAAGACTTTGTGAAGCAAGACTGCATGCGGATGCAAGACTTCACTGCCTTCATCCTCTTCAAGACGTCTGACTTGAACAACTTCCATCATAGAAGTAGTTAAAGGAATATCTCCACCTCGAACAAATCATCGCGCCTAGCCATGAATGTATAGATTTTGGCTTGTTGCACAATAACGTAGTAAAGCAAGAGGTTTAGGAACATCACCAATTGTTTATTCAAGAAAACCCAGATGAACCGCGGATACATCAACCAAGTAGCCCCGGATGATATATGAGATAACATTCCATCCAAAATTAGCCGTGAAAGTTAAACACTCGCTCAGTAGCCAAACCAACGACGGCAGATGCAATATTTGACCCAAATCGCTCCCAAGAAGTGCTTTTAGAACTTATGCAATGAAGCAAAACATGAATCAAAAACTTCCATTGAGGATGTAATAAAGCCTTCTTAAAAGTTTGTTCACCAAAGAACCTTCATAACCAAAATTCCTAAAAGAATCCCAAATCAGTTGCTTATCAAATCTAATAGCCCCATCTTCATCTTCAAATAATAAATCTGCACGAATAGAAGCTTCTGTGATTTTGATAGTGCGACCAGCAACAGTGGATCTAATATAATATTCATCCTCCTCCATATTGTCTCTAGCATTTTCCCAAAATTCATTAATCCATGGTTCAATGATATCCGGCTCTACTAAAAGAGCATAGCTAATAGGCGACCCAGTAAGATAATCAATGATATCATAAAACGCCACATTTGCGTCAGTCTTATCCAAATTAGCCACCATATTGTGCTTCGAAACAGTTAAACGATTCACCATTGTTGAAAGAGTGAGCACAATTGAAAGATTGTATCGAATAGTAAAGAAATGGCAATTGGAAGATAAGTATGGAAAAGATATGTAGTAATAATATGAGAGGGAAAATCGGAAAGAAGTTATTTATAGGTGAGATTTGAAAAATCACAGCCTAAATAACAAAGTTACCGTTATTACCAATTACCCTTCAATATTACCGTTGGAACAAGATTTTAATACGACAAACAAGATTTTCCACCTAAGCAAGATTTCCCAAGCAAGATTTTCTCAAGCAAGATTTTCGTGAAATACAAGATTTTGCTAAAAACCTTCATATACACTAAGTATAAACTAACATCCTCCCTCAAGCAATACACAGACTATATCTAACACCTTATAGTCCTCCCTTAAACATAGCTTAGTAGTTAATCATTCCAATGCTCACGACCAAGTGATTGAATCGTGACACATCAAAACCTTTGTAAGTAGATCACCACATTGTCATCCGTGTGAACTTTAACCACATTAATGAGCCTATGCTCATAACGATCTCGATAAAATGATGCCTAATCGAATATGCTTTGTCTTGGAATGATACACGTGATTCTTCACAATACAAATAGTACTCTCATTATCAATGTTGATAGGAGTATTCTTAAAGTTGAACCCATAATCCAAGAGTTGATTCTCGCATCCATAAAACTTGACCACAACAACTTGCGCAGCCTACATATTCACTTCAGAGATGATGTTGCCGCAATTGTTTGCTTCTTGCATTGCCATGAGACTAACCTTCTTCCAAGATATTGGCATCCACCAGCCAGGATCTTCTATCATAGTTATCTCCGCATAGTCACCGTATGCGAAAAAGCTTCTAAGTGAAAAGGTGACTCTCTAGGATACCACAACCCCAACTTAGGTTGTTGTTTCAAATAATGTAAAATTCTCTTGACAAGATTCGGTGAGAAATCTTTGGTGAGACTTGATATCTTGCACATAAGCAAACCGCAAACATTATATCGTGCCTTGATGCAAGAAGATACATAAGAGAGCCAATCATAGATCTCAGATAACTTGACTTCAACAGTCGTCCATCTTCATCTTTTCCCAATGAATTGATAGATTTTATTGGTGTAGTAATGACCTTCATACCATCAAAATTGAACTTCTTAAGTATGTCAAGAATATACTTGTCTTGGCTAATGAAAATTCCTTCTTTGACCGCTTAACTCAAGACCTAAAAGAATGTTAACTCTCCCATTGAACTCATTTGAAATTCCTTCGCATCACCGCTCAAACTCCTTAACCATGGACTGCTTGGTAGCCCCAAAGATAATATCATCAACATACACCGTACTAACATGATATCTTTCTTGTCTCTCTGATAAACAAAGTTTTGTCAATGGCTCCCCTCGTAACCATGTTGTAATAAGAATGTAGAGAGCCTCTCATACCAAGCTCTAGGTGCCTCGATGAAGACCATATAAAGCCTTCACCACCTTATAAACTTTGTTAGGATGCTTAGGATCTTCAAAACCGGAGGTTGTTTCACATACACCTCTTCCGTAATAGTGCCATAAAGAAATGCACTCTTGACATCCATCCGATATACCGAAAACCCATATAAGAAGCAAAAGCAAGAAAGATTCTAATTGCTTCAATCCTTGCCACAGAGCAAAACCTCATCATAATCTACCCTTCTTCCCTGCCTATAACCCCGAGCAACTAACCTTGCCTTGTTCTTGATAACATTGCCTCTTTCATCTCTTTTGACTCTAAAACCCATCTTGTACCAATAACTCTCTTCCCATCCGGAAGATCACATAAAACCCGCACCTCTTGAAGTTTAAATTGAAGAAGTTCTTCCCGCATAGCTTCAACCCAACTTTCTTTAGTTAAAGCTTGAGCAATGTTCTTGGGTTCTTCTTGAGAGATAAAACAGTGAATAAGGTGTTTGATGATCCTTATGATTTAGTCTGCTTTGTTTATACACAAAGCTAAGTAAAGCATTATGAGGTTTTGTGAAACCCTTAGCTTTGTGTCTTGTCATTACTCCGTAGTAGAAGGACCAATAATTTGATCTCGTTGGATGATTCTTATGAATTCGTAAGATTGGAGACCGTGGAACTTCATATGTATCATCTAAGTTAGTATAATCAAGACCTTCATTGGAATTTGTGAAAATACCTTCATCTTCAAGCTCATCATCGCTTTCTTCTAGCCTGTGCATGGTTGGATCATCCAAATCATCTAAAGCATCATCAACAGTGCATCAAGATTTTGGTTGAAAGTATCGTCCAAAGTACTTGGAAGAAAAGTCTGCAATCTTGTTCTTCTTCTTTGCCTCTTCATAAGCTTTCCTTTGTTCATCCGTAAGAATGTGCTAAAACATCTTGAAGAAGCATCCGATTAAGTTCCTCTTGAATAGATTGATCCTCGCAGATAATGAGGATTGTGGTGCATCAAGATTTTGTTTTGGAGAAACAAGATTTTCTTAGGAACATCAAGATTTTGGTTTGAACTCATAGGGTCTTTATCGTGAATAGCATCGTGTCTAAGATGAATATCATGAACAACATATTGAATATCTTCTTCATTATGCAAAGGTTGATTTTCTTCTCTAACAGTACATAATTCATTGAAGGAGATAAAATCTCAAGATCAAACATCCAATCGTGACCCTTCCCTTTCTCATTGTCTTGATCCTCTAAAACTCAACATGAAGACAGCCTTGAATCTTCTTAGTAACTCGTAGACTCAAATCCTTTATCGTTAGTGCAATATCCCAATAAGTAACCTTCTTCGACTTGCCATCAAACTTCCCAAATTATCAATTGTGTTTAAAATAGTAAGAGGGCATCCAAAAGGTTTCATAAACGAATGTTGGGTTTATTGCCCATCGACAATTCATAGGGTGTCTTCATCTCGTGGTTTTGTGAAAACCCTGTTGAGTACATAACATGCAAGACTTACACGCCCAAAATTGAATAGGAGATGAGCATCGCCAACATGGTCCTTGCAGCTTCAATCAAAGTTCTATTTTTCCTTCTCGCAACACCATTTTGCCGAGGTGTCCTAGCAATACTAAACTCCCTTTTATGCCTTTATTTGCACAAAATCATCCATAGGCTTGTTCTTGAATTCGGCCCATTGTCACATCTAATACCTCTAACCTTGAGTCTTAATCGATTTTCAAGTGCTATTATAAGAGTTTGAATAGCATCAAAGGTATCATCCTTAAAGCCCAAAAAGAAAACCCAATCAATCTACTACAATCATCAAGAATAACCAAGCAAGATTTCTTCTTATTTAAACTTGCCACGAGACAGTCCAAATAAATCCATGTGTAATAGCTCCAATGGTTCTCGATATTTCTTTCATCAAGCTTCTTGCAAGAAGCTTTGTGTTGTTTACCCTTCTTGCATGCCAAACATGATTGATCATTCTTGTAAGTCTTTGAAGGTAAACCTCTAACTAAATTTCCTTTGACCAATTTGTTGATGTTCTTGAAATTCACATGGCCCGCCTTCTATGCCATTGATGTGCCTCTTCAGATGTTGCTTTAGCCACCAAACATGTGGCTCTACCATAAGAATGTAGACTCTTCATGTCTAAACTATACACATCATTTGTCCTTGGTACCTTTAGTACTACCAAGTCATCATCAACAGTTTGAAGTCGAAGAAAGGATAAGACATTCGTGTCGTTGAATAACACAGATGCTTTTATCACAAATTTGAGAGACGATAACAAGTTGAACTTCACTCCTTCACATATCCGACATTCTCAAAATCAATTCTCCCACTTTAATTGTTCCTTTCCTGTAATCCTTCCTCCATTGGGATCATTCCCAAATGCAACTTTACCTCCACTAATACTTCTAAAATCGACAGATTTCTTTATCACTGTCATACTTCCGAGCAACCACTATCCACAATAAGATGATCTTTAAGCTCCTCTTCCGGGTTGCCACGCACACAAAGAAACAAGTTAGAACTTTTAGGAACCCAAGCCATTATCGACTTGTGTTCCCTCGAGAGTTACAAACTCAAATTCTTTGAGTATGTAATTCTCACTATCTCTCGATTATGATCCAAAATTATCTTTTGATGTTTAGCATGTGGATTTTCAAAACTCTCGGTTTTTCAACATAAATTTCTTTCACCGATTATTAGCCTTTTTCTTGACACAAAACATCTCGATTCACTTTTTGTTGAACGATCTTGTATATCTCCCAAGTTCTTCTTTCCCTTTAACCCATTCGCTTTAACAGAGGTTCTTGTGATCTAGATCCCTATATGAACTGTGATAACTTCTAGGTTGATAATGAGGTCTCCTAGAATTTCTATCCCAAGTATGGTTTTCAAGACCTTGTCTCGATGCGGTACTTTGGAAAGTACCGTGAGATACCAAGTTCTTCTCCGATGTGGGTATCTATGGTCCGTGTGAAGTTTCGTGATTAACCCTATTAGAATTAGTCCAAACTGGTTTGTGCTCTCTAGGTCTCTCGATTGTTAGACTTATTCCTTGAAACTTGCTTAGATATTCGAGTGTCATCACAATCTTTGATTAAATGAGTAGGACTATAACACACAAAACACGCCAATGACCCATATGACCAAAGTGATTTCTCCTATGTCTATGCCCAAAATTGTTTTGCCTTCTCGAGGACCGATAAAATTTGTTTTGACCAAAATTATCCCAAAAGGTTTAGCAAGACTGCTTTTGAAAAGGTTTTGCGTAAGTATCGCTTGTTGAGCAAGATTTTGATTTAAAGGCACTTTGGATTTTGAACATTGTTTTCAACAGCTTGCTTTAGGTTTCTCGGATCTAGATTTAGCAATTAGCTTATTCCCGAACTCTAGACTATCTACTCCATAACGAGAAACATCGTGCCTAGAGGGTGATGACTAATGGGATGGGGAACAAGATGATAACCATTGTCTTTCTTAGAGGTGGTTCACTTCATCGAGCCTTCATTACTAGATGAATCTAAATAGTTAATGAGCTCATCATCACTAGTAGTTATATCCTCAAAATCACCATCATCCCGATCACTAGGTTGATTTTCTTCTACAAGATTAAAGTCCATTCCAAATCCTAAGCTTGTTCTAATGTAAGCCCTTCTCTGCTTTTCAACATACCGAACATGGGACAGCCGACTCTTTCCAAGCATCAAACTTAGCTACCAAATCATCTCTTTCCTTAGTTAATTTCTCAATTTCAGAATTTTACAGCTTTAGTTTCCATTCACTAAGTTTCAACCGATAATCCTGTTGTTCATATTTTTCACCCAAGCCATTTCATTATTTTCATGTGTTATGATTTTAGCTTCTATAGACTCTAAAGTGATTTGATAACCTCGCTACCTCGCACCTAGCCCTAATACAATTATCTCTTTCAATCACATAATCATAAGCAACTTTTGATAGAATTCATAACAGTTTAAGCATACCTCGTAGATAGGAGATCGAGTTGGTGAAGTAGCCACCATAGCAAGAAGAACAGATCATCTTCACTTTCTTTGCTCCAATCAAATCCTCCAAAGCCATCATCGATTCCAAAACAAAGATGTTCAGATTCTTCATCAAAAGCAATGCTCACCAATGCTTCCACCGTGTCTTCAATCGTATCTTCCATCGCTACCATACAAGAAGTCACCGGTTCATCATCAAACTCTTCACCCACCAACCTCGATAAATTCTCTTGAGCAACCAAAGCCTTTGTGTCGCTTATTGGAATTTCCTTGAGCTCAAGTTTAGGCTTCTCGATGTTCTGCTTGCTTGATACTTAGCAAACCCGCACTCCTTGCAAAGTGACCGATCTTTTGACAATTGAAGCATTCAATTTTAGATTTGTCAAAAGTTATTCCTTGTTTCGGTTTGAAATCAATGTTTTTGCCTGCCTTCTTCATGTACTTTTGATTCTTGCAAGGATCAAAGCAACTTGCCACCGATATCAATTTCCTCAAGTGCATCTTCTTCAACTGCTAGATCCTCTTCATAAGTGACAGTAAGCTTGCTTGTTGTGCAAAGAAGGAGCACACAACTTCATCCGAGTTCAAAGTGGTTGATGGTGGGGCTCACGAGTATATGATGGGGATTGTAAACTGCAGATTTTGAGAACAAGATTTTGAGAAGAAGCAAGACTTTTGAAGTATCGCTCTTCTTTTCGATGATAGAAAAGCAATCTTGTGAGATTTAGAATTTGGTTGACCACTCATCTCATGTTCATACACCTTCAATTGATGATAAAGATCATCAAAGTCCATAACCTCCAATCCTTGTTGTCCTCGATCATAGTAGCAATCACATGCCATGTAGATGGCAAACTCCTTAAAACTTCAAATTAGCATCCTCAATCGATACTTACGCCTTGTATAACTCCAAGATGTTGAGAAGATTCTCAAACCTATCATATGCAAGATCAAGACTCTCTTTCTCCCATCGTGAATGTTTCAAACTCATTGTTTGAAGAAGTTTCATGCATCTTCTTAGAGGCTTCATTCCTCCAACTGGTCTTGAGAGCAGCCCAGAGTCGCTTGGCATCTTTAGCATCGTGAAATTTAAGAAGATGACCATCCGAATGGCGATAAGAGAATGTTAAGAGCCTTCTCTTGATTCCTTAGGGTTGCTTGTGGTAAAAGCGCTTTTGGTGCCAAAGGTTGTCCAGAACTTGAACAGTTCGAACAACTTCATTCCCATTAACAATTACATTCCACAAAGCATGGTCTCAGAATGGCAATATATTGCCTCATCTTCATGCACCGAGATCATATTCTCCTTTTAATAACCGGAATTCGAGTGAGGTGATTGAGGGTGGTGGAACAACTTCAATGACATCTTGAATAGTTTAGGGTTTCTTCCTAGTCGAGTTTCCACACAAGCTCGATACCACTTGTTGAATCGATATACTTTAATCAAACTAAACTAGCTTGTTAAGGTTTAATAACCTCGGATAAATCCTAAGTTATTAACAAAGAAACACCGAGCAATCTTTATCAAGTACGCGAATTTACTTAACAAAGCTAAAAAGAAACTTTATTAATAAAACTCTAAATCGCTTATTATGCGATACTCTAATACAACTCTAAGATATTCGAACTTTTCTCTAAACTCTTAATTCGTAAACTCTAAAACTCTTTTTCCGAAATCGCACTCTAATGCCAATCTAGGAGTCCTTTTATAGGCTCAAGGATATCCTAGTCGGTTTACAATTGATAACCTTGTACGACAAGTAATCTAAACATGGAATACAATACTTTCCATAAACGAATATAACAGATCTTCTGTTCTAGCAAGATTTTGACTTCACCTTGCAAGATTTTGACTTTATCTTTAGCAAGACGTTGACTATTTGACTCCTTCCAAGATTTCTGATTTACAAGATTGATATCTTCAAGATTTTGATATCTTCAGCACTTTCATATCCCAACAAATATGAAGAACGATTCCGACGAAATATGGCACGAATTTCAGAAAGTAGATTACAAGCACTTCCCCAAATTAAAATATCATTGGTGCAGAGCTATCCCTATTAACCATGATAAAAGATTTGATCTATGGGCTTCATGCAACCCTTACTCAGACGTCTGTGACGGGGGACAAGACAAGGAAAGAACAAAAAACAACAAATACTTATGGTCCTCAACCAATGACAAGGAGATAACATTCGAAGTTTCGATACGAATTAAGTATGGAGAAGTTAGCGATGATGATAAAAAGAAAATATGGGCTGATCCTTGTCTTAGCAAACACAATGAGAATAATCACGAGACAACAACCACTGGCCAGAGAGTCATTGATCGAAAGCATTGGTGCGAAATGATTAAAACTACTGATGGGGATTCTTGGGCTTCGTGTAATCCTTACAAAAACTTTTGTAATGGAGGAAGCAATACAAAAAGAGTAGGAACTGATGAATTTATTTGGACTTCAACAACTGACCATAAACGTACCGAAATGCAATGGTCAGGCCGATTAAGATTTAATGATTGGGTGAAAATCAAGTATGGAAAAGTGGATACATCCACAAAAAACAAAATTTGGAAGGACTGCATAAATAAAGATAATCATGAGACTCTTCACGATACTGGTGACTCAGCAGTTGATAACGAGACTGACACAAGAGAAGATTGCAATTACAGGAATGTAAACAACTTAATTGAAACTAAAGACTACTGCATTAAAAAAACCACTAACAATGAACCACGATACAAGGTGTGTCTGACTGACATTGATGATGAGGAGTATGAGCAAAACAGATGCGAACTACTTGGGATCCAATATAGAAAACCTCCACCTATTGTCACCGAAAGGTTCGTATTCACTAGGTATTACTTAGGACCGGATGAAAAGTTTTGCAAGGTTTTGAAAAGGGGAATCAATGAATTCGACCGCACAGCTCCCAATGTGACCTGGATCCGGAATAACTTAATGAAGGACATTGAAAAGGTCAGGGAGATCCAAAGGCCCCCATAGAAGCCCCCCGGCTCTGAGTCTAACATAAAGACTCGTAAATAAACAAAAGTGCTCTTTCGAGAGACAACCCGAATTATCCCTTTCTTTTATTTTATTTTATTTCCTTTTACATTGGGTTTTGTGTTTTCTAACTATTTTTGCAGAAACGAGGAAGTAATTCTTCACCGCAGTTTGTTTGATCTCGCATGAGTTACGACGTAACTCATCTTGGTGATTACGCCATAACCAACATTTTAGCGGCAAATTCTTGACGATCACCAATTACGGCGTAATACCATCTCAATGGTTACTGGCGAACTACTCGCTTTGCAGCACATTCCAAGTTTTGCCGCTATGGCGTAACTCCTTAAAAGAGTTACGACGTAACTCCTTTAAAAGAGTTACGACGTAACTTTCTCTGCTTTAATTCTTTCATTTTAAAACACAAGAACTTTGTATAAGTTTTAAATGAACTTTGTGGTGTGTTCCTGTAAACCCTCACGAGACTTCACTCGTCCACTTGGGACACCAAGTGGTTTAAAACTTGTTGCATGCGCTAAATGCAACTGTGATTCCTACGAAAGTGAGTTAGGTTTGTTTTTCGTTTTTTTTCATTTTTTATTTTTTAGAATTATGCTTGTCGGTATTGTGATTTCAGGGATTGAAGTTTGTTCATGACGCTTATACGAAGGCACGTTTCTTTTTCGCGGGCCTTCTTCTTTATGGAGCAAATTTCAGGGAAGTTCTCACTCTAATTATACCTTTCTCTTCACCTTTATTTAATGCCTGGTACAAAAGGGACTTTGTACAATTCAAGTGGGGGGACGGGAGTAGAATTATCTCTTGAACTTTATTTCGCCCTCATTTTTCTAGTTTATTTTGAAAAATTATGCCATTTTAAAATTTTGACATGTTTTTCTTAACCTAACTAGATTAGACCTTAGCCGAGCACATACAACCCTTGATATTATATGGTGAGATTAGCCTTATCCGTTTCCAATATTTTACCCCAAATCCACCAAATTATGAGTGTGCCGGTAGCTTGTAAACTTTAGAACTTTGGCTTTGCATCATTCCGAGACCATAGACGAGGTATGTTGAGTTAGCTCGATGTATTTGGACTTTTCAGTTTTAGAAGGCAATATTATAGGATTATCACCCAAACAGCCTACCATTGTGAGTCTATCGATTAGTCACCTCAACTTTTCGACCCCCATGTGAAACCCTTTTTGTTGCACTCATCTTTAGTGCAAGATACCCCTAAATACACCCTTCTGAGCCATTCCTTTCATTTTGTTCATCCAATATATTGTTTCGATACACCTATACACCTTAGCCTACCTTGTAGTTTTATTTGTGATTGGGAAGTCATCATTTGCCTAAGTTCAAGGTTCGAGTGGAAAGGTTCGAAAATCATGCTTTCATCGACAACATTTCTGAAGATCATTGAAGACCCCCCGAATTCCCGTTGTTCATCTCAAGTGGGGGGATATTATGTTAGTATTGATTGTTATGAAAAGAAAAAAAAAATTGTTATTATTATGTTATTGTAAAGTGCGATGTTATAAGCACTGTAGTATGAGCTTTATTGATTTAGTATCGAGGAGGCTACCTCGGTCACATTTGAAGATTGGATTTGGTAGTTATGCCAGCAGTTGGAGAAAAAGGTAGTGTACCCATCACGACGTCCTCTAATGACACAACTACCTTGCATTTCGTGATCCGGTTTCTTGACTTCTAAGCTTGAACTTTGGGCGGACGGTAAGTGGTGATGACTTGGTTATAGATTTAGACTACCTGCTTGTTTTTTATTTTACACCAATTTTATATCCCATGTCTTATCCTACCCTTTTAGTCATGAAGCATGTCTAGGTGATGCAATGAGCAATCTTTGGTGTCTTGGCCATGGATTTGGTCATGTATCATTGATTTTGTCCACTTCGCGTGACATGTTAGTAATGACGAGTCACCCCTAACCTTTGTCGTGTCTACCCATATTGCCTTCGAGAATTGTTTAGCCCTTAACTCTAGTGGTGGAGATTTGTGTAATCGCCAAGCTTATGATAGAATACATGTTATGACTGTGCGATTGAGTGATCACCCAAATTGACACTTTAAATAGTTGATAGATTTGAGTGTGTGTTCCCCTTTCGTGAGGTGTTCGGCTTTGTTTTATTCTAGCATAAGGGATTTGTACACTCAAATTTTCCAGGTTATGGGAGATATCTTTTTAGGAATCTATCTAATAAGGTCTACTTGAGGGCAAGTAGAGTTCAAGTGGGAGGATATTTGATAACATCAAATAGTCATGAATATTAAGTGTCAATTTCCGATAATGCTCGTTATTTATATCATTTATATGGATTTACGCTTGTTTTCCATTGTTTTCCACTTCGTAAATTACGAGCATTGGAGCTAAAGAGACGCGGAACTGGAAACATATCTAGAGATTTATCACGGTATGCTATTTTGAAGAAGTTACGGCGTAACTCGTCTCACATTACCGTAACTATTGCGTGACTCAATATGCCAACTTATCGAAGGTTACGGCGTAACTCCTCCCAAAGGTTATGACGTAACTACATTAGGTTAAAAGAGGTTCCACGTCACCGATACTTACGCCAGTAACTCGCATCTCTTACGACGTGAATCGAAGTTTATTGAAGACTACGTCATAACCACTCATTAGGTTACGACGTAACGGAGATCTAAAGCATTTTACGAAGAAATGGAAGGTTATGGCGTAAATCCTATATTGGTTACGCCGTAACCCGGATCCGCCTATAAATACCCCACTAATTCCAAAGATTTCTAATCATCCCATTCCATACACAACACTCGAGAACGTGGGAAAAGCTCAAGGCGGTCCAGAGAAGTATACAGAGCTGTTTCCAAGGGAGAAGTCACACCATTACGATAAGCATTAGTGTTTTATATTTCTTTTACTTTCAATTCATGTATTTTGTACCTTTTAATATTGAATTGATTTGCATGATTAATACGAGCGGCTAAGAACCTTTTGGTGCTAGACTAGTTATGATTCCTTAATTGTTTTTTTTGCGTTTACCTTTACTTCCGTACAATTATTTCCAAGTGTATGCATGCATAGTTCATTGGTAGCCACCCTTGGTTCGGTAGTTTTTAATGGCGGTAGAGGCCAGTTGCCTAGGAGATATGACCAACTGACCCTAGGTGAGCGGACTGAGACGGGAAGGGTAAGATATGACCAACTGACGACCCTTTCTACTTATGCGATTTGACCAACCGATCACCTATCGCTTGGATGAACTTAAGAATTGGGGTGTAGTGTCTAAGTTCCTAACGGTGGGCACTCACTATTATGAATCTAGCATGTAGCAAGATTTAATGACTTGGCTTAGGGACCGGGAAAAGCAGGACTTATGACGGTGCCGATTTCTCCTGTGGTGGCATCTTTGCGATAGGTTAGGGCGAATTGACCAAATGATGTCCTCTCGAATTTGACCCTACCTGAAGTAATTGGAAGTAAGTAGACGTAGACATAACTAGCTAGGATGATTAAATAGGTTAGCACCACTTCTCTCTATTGATTTCTCTTTGCCATTTATCTGCTTTTATTTACTTTATTCTGAATTAGTAGTTTAATTAATTAAATCCCTATCGAAACCATTATTATTCTGTGACACTAGACTTAGTAATAATCCAACATACATAGCTCTTGGGACGACCTCGGCTTTACCGTTTACTACACTACACACGACCGGGTACACTGCCTGTTAGTGCACTAGGGTAGACCATAGGTATAGCGAGACACTATAAATATTAAGACATGGTCAGTAAAACCTGCATCATCTTATTTATTGGAAACTAGTTGTGTGGATACTCGTTTTTATTGGAAATTTTATTTGGAACGCAAAAGCGTAATTTTCGTGATTTGAATAGATCGTTTGCTAGCCTAAACAAGTCCTGAACACAAAGTTTACAAAAATTACAACATTGACCCCTGTGAAAGAAGTTACACCGCTCACCCTTGACTTTCACATACTTGTCATTTAAATTTTTTAACTTCGGACTATAAATAGTACGAGATTAGGGTTATACCTCACTTTACACATACACTCAAACCCTACACCTCCCTCTCTCTCTCTCTCTCTCTCTCTCTCTCTCTCTCTCTCTCTCTCTCTATCCTCTAGCATATCCACCCACTTTCCTGCCACCGGTGACCACTGTCACTCCACCGCCTCTCCTCCCTTTGAAGACTGAAGTGACATCAGGTTTAGTTTATGATGTTCGGTTCACTATAGGTTTAAGATCGTGCTCTTGGTGTTCGTGTGTAACTCCCTCGTCATCTCTCTTCTCCCTCTCTTTTTTTGGTATGTTGAAAACCTCATATCACCTTTGTTGATTTTTGTTATAAAACCGAATATGAAAGATGCTTTATTTTTTCGTGGACTAAAAACAACATTAAAAATGCTTTTGAGTCTAATCTCGTGTGGCAAACAAAATAATAAGAGTTTTTGTTTTGTTTGGTTGTGTACGGGTCGGGTCTGCCGGACCCGTGATTTGATTTACATTTTGGCTATTCGTGTTGTCGTTGTTATTGTTGTGGTTTGATATGTTTTGACTTATTTTTAGCTTCTTTCGAGTTCTAATTAACCAAATATACTTTTGGGTTGGTTTGTGTTATAACTTCGTTGTGTTTGGACTCATATTAATTTACCCAGTTTGTGTCTCGCCTATTGATAATGGATTTTACCGATTTGGTGAGTTGGTTATTTGATTTTGCTTTGGTCAACGAAACCCACATAGTGTGTTGGTCATATTTGGTTGCAAAGGTGAACCCGTATAGGTTGGGTTGTTTCTTTTGATTCTTGGTTTAACAGACACCACGTCACGATGCGTTCGTGTCCGCTTTGTCTCGGTTCAAACACACCTATATGCATTTTGGTTCGTATGGTTTGATGATTAGGCCCCAACGGGATGCTTAAAACCCGGTAATGGTTGTATTTATGTATATGTATTGTGTTAGTGATGTGTTTGGCTTGGGTGTATGTTAAAACTAGTAGGTCAAGCCCACAACGTTTAAACGGTACGTTTTCTTGAATTATTTGGGCCGAAGCCCATAAGTATCTATAAAGGTGTAATGGATTTAAATGTGTTTATTTTACACCTTACTCATACTAAAAATTCCCGGTTATTAAACTTTGGACTAACATATCTTATGGTTTTGACTTAAGTGTTAGTGATACATTTCGGATTATACTTGGGATTATGACTTGGATTTGGATAATGTGAATACTTAGCGAACTTTGCATATTGGATTGTGACTTGACATATTGGATTCATATTTGGATTGACATTTATTGGACATTGGACATATTGGACTCGTAACGGATATTATATTAGACTCGTGACGAATTTAATATATTAAGATTCGTATGGACATACAATACGGAAATAATGTTTATTGGAAAATAATCAATAAATACACTTGAAATATTAAAGGTTGTTTTTCTATTAAATTGATTTGGTAGATTGATTTGTAACAAAGTCTTTCGACTTGGGAACCTTCTATAAACGAACGAGTCATGGCGAAATTTTGTAAAATTTCTACACTTAGAATTTATTTTCAAACACTCTTTTATTACAAACTTGTCAAAGACGAATTGCACAAGTAAATTGTAAAACCTTTATTGTTTGAATTTTGAATTCAAAACTTATCCTTGTTTATAAAACATGTATGTTTATACAAACTATTTGAGATTATGGGGTAAATACTGAAGCTTACCAATTGACTTACTTTTTTAACGTAATTCTTTGCCTTTACTTCCTCGACTTCTTCCTTGTCATTACCTTCCCGACTTGAGTTCTCGTCGATAATTTCTTGATTATTCTTTTACTACTTTCCTTTATAATATATTGGAATATATATTATAGTTTGGCGTGAGTTACATTTTGAGTCTATGATTTCTTACCACCACACGAAACGATGATACTAAATTTTTCTTACAAGCATTGACACTAAACTTTTTTACAATCATTGATACGAGTATTACACAAAAACTTTTAAAACCTGTAAATTTCCTGTAAAACATTTATTGTGACTTGAGTCAAGCATTTCACTCTAAACAAACACAAAAACAAGATAAAATATATGCTAATTATGAATTGTAAATTTCTTATGTTTCGAATTTCATTCTTATAAACACATAAGAATTTTCATACACTTATTTTTTTTATAAAATACCTTTATATGCAATCAAGACGATGTTAAAAACAAAATAAAGCACTTTCACAAATTGTATGAAACATGAAAATTAAACAATTACAACTAAGCGTATATGACACAAACAAAATAATAAAAACATCAAATTATTAAAAAACATTGGTGACCTCTCAAGAAGTGATTTTTTTTTATTTAAGAGTCTTGTAACTAGACTCAAAGTCATGCTCTAGGTTTTGCACAACTTTAATGCTCTTTTAAACATTTTAATCCTCCCTTCACTACGCTTATATTTTGGGCCTAAATTCAAACAATCTGAATGATAAACTTTATTTTTCTTATAACCACTATCATTCTCCTCTTCTTCACAGTTAACCTCAAAAGCTGGTATATTATCAACTTCTAAATCCTCAATGTCCTTGAATTTTTCTATCTTATAAGGCATTCTATATTTGACTCTCTATACTTCATCTAAAAACTGAATTGTTCCTTAATCTCTATCATAAAGCATCTTAGATTCTTCTACAAATGGTTTTCCTAACATTATTTCACATAAGAAACCATATATAATGTCTCTAACATCCTCTAAGATCATAAATCACACATATATGTAAAGTTTCCCACGAATACATGTAACCCTTTTACTCTCCCAACAAAATTACTCAATCGATTAGGGTTATAAGGATCCTTTCTAGGCTCTAATTTCTCATTCATGATCCAATTTTAATAAAGCTTAGACATAATATTCATAGGATATTTTAAGTCAATGTAGGTATGCTCTATATATAAGTAACCAATCATGCAAGGGATTTTAATATTCCTATGATCGCCCTTATTAATCCAAGGTCTTTTCCTAATTCTAGAAGGACAAGGGTTTTTAAGTAGGAATCTATGATAGCTTAACTCGTCATTTGTAGGGAAAATGTTTCTAAAAGCTTTCATGTGGTTATAACTTATTTATCCCCTAATTCTTCATCAAGCTCATTAAAAATGGTTGGATTTCATTCAAACTTTCCAAATATTTTTCAAGTTCATTATCGATCAACTTATTAAACTCTCGTTATGCATTAATTTCATTAACAATTTGGTCACGCAATGAGATTGTTGCATTTGGCGAAGTGATTTGAGGTAATGGATGTGTGAGTAAGTTTTGTGGATTCGCGTCCTCCATAATGGCAAACAGAATAGCCAATGAAAAATTTTATGAACAAAAACACAAAGAAAATATAGACTAAAAGAAAGTTATAAAAATAAAAAGATAAATCTCATTTGATAGGAATCTAATGAGTAGACCTAAATAAGATAGAACTTGAAACCTAAACTAGTCCCCTGCAGCATTGCCAGAAACTTGATGCATCGGATTGCAACACACTAAGTTTTACAATCCTCTTAGGCAGAGTACCTAACCGTTGTAGTGTAGTATAGATAAGAAACGGGATTGATCATTCTCTGGGAACAAGTGAGGTAGGTTCAAGTGTATGACAATTTAAGTCTAAGGGTTTGTAGCATATTGGATTTCATAAACACATCAACCCATATTCAAATGGGGCGTATGAATAGAGTTTTAAGAGTGAGAAAGTAAAGAGAGTTAGGAACTTGGTGAGACAAAGAAAAATGATATTATGAAGCTCCAACCCTCTACCTTGGGAGGTAGAGGGTATTTATAGTTTCTTACAAGATACGCCTCCTACGGGCTGTGGATCAGGCATACAGTGGGTAAAGACCCGTCCGTCATCCACGGTGTTACTTAATAAACTACTTACTAACATAACATGACTACGACTATGAGCTTTGTAACGAATACATATACTTGAGGTGACCGACACTTTTACTAACGGATTTTCTAAATCCTAACAATCTCCCCCTAAGGGAGGTCACCTCAATTTACATTGAATACAAATAGATATTACATTTTGATTGTTCTTGGATTCTTGATTAAGTTCTTTGCTCTGTAGCCCGTAGTCTTTGATTCTTCATGTTCCACATGTTTTGTTAATTCAAGTGGAGGTCTTTAATCGATCCACGTGATAATGAGTTATGAGCCAAGATTGAGATCATCGACCACCATAAATCTTTGATTCATCCTTTGATGTGTTGCCATCATGTGAAGTTGTGACTTTGGACCGACATGCTCACATTCGGATCATGATATCTTCTCATCGAGTAGCGAAGCTTTTGTTGATTCATAATATTTCCGGCCGTAGTAGAAGCATGGAGTGAAAATATCGAGCCGCTTGATGACGATATGCACTTATCATGATTTCTTTAGAAATGAATGTGTTGTGTGAGCATGCGGCTATGGATTGACTTCTCAATTCGATCACCAGAACGTTGGGTGTACCCGCATACAACAGCTTAGCAATAAAGCGCACGAGAGTGTCTTTGATCACTTCGCTGAATTGAGGTACACGCCCACGGTTCCTCGCTGATCGATACAAGCACCGCGGTGATTAGGTAGAATTCAAGAACCTCCTTGACGTGGTTTCACAACCGCTCTAGCCGTTCTCAAACAGAACGCCTCAAAGAAGACAACATGGAGTGAGTGAACCAGCGAATTGAGATTCACTGGTCGATGAAAAGTGATTTGAAAAACAATCGAGTACTGCTTAATATAAAGTGTTTTGCAATACAACGAACTTTTTAAGGAAAATAAATTATCAATCATAAACACCTTTTATTTTGAAATATTAATACACATCAATGTGCTAGAGAAAAAATTTAGGCACAACGACCGGTTTCCAAAGGTATCTGTCAATCCAATTCCTGACCAAGGTTGATTCAATATTGAATCGCCCATCGCTTTCTTTCCAGCTTGTCACAAGTTTGATCTATTGGATAGATCTCACATGTTACCCACCAAGAGCTTGTTTGATGTTGGCTCTAGAAGGATTTCCATCTTCATCGTGAATATTTTACATATCACTCAGATGTTCTGGCAATTACCACAAGGATAATGCGTAGGACTCTTAAGATATTTTCTCACTTTCCACATTGTGTGAAACAATGAGTCTTTATTGATTGTGTCCTAATGAGATTTATTGATGATCTCTTGGCTCTAGACTCAATAGTGCATATTTGGTTTCCTATGCCGGAGACTAGGGAGAGGGTCTCCTTCTTCAATATCAACAATCTCTAAGAGAAAGTCGATAGATTATGTAGGTTCCCCGTGAGAATGAAGCAAGTCCTTTTAAGAGGAACTTGAGTAGCTTGGGAAGTTTAGTGCGGTCGCCACCGGGTCCATGACGCCTTGTCTTCAATACCGTGTGACCTTGGTAACCACCAAGAGTATATGTATTGAACCCGGTTTCTTTTCTAATGTTGAATAAATGGAGGCTATTTCTTTTCACCATATTCATATTTAATTCTTTTTCATTCTTCAACCCCTTCAAGCTTACAGAGACTTCATTACTAGAACCTTGTTGGGTTATTCCATTCTAGCTCAATCTTAGTCGGCACTCTTCCCATTTCTCATTTTTCTCCATTTTCAATATACCTAAGGACTCTACACTATCTAGTGGATTGTCCTAGGTAGATCCCTCCACTCAAGGGGATCGTGGGAACGAATACCTAACCTAACCATTCTTATATCTCCATGCATAAAGTAAAATTGGTCGGTCTTTTGGTATTGTTCTTCACCTCGAAACCAATTGAAAACCATTTGAAAATCAATCAAGGTACTTGTGAAATAAAATCAAAGTATTTTGTACCTTAATTATTTTTGATATTTTAGAAATGCCCCCTCAACATGTGCTTCAAGTATTTAGAAATTATTTTAGCTCATGGAGGAAAGAGGACATTTGAAACCTTAGATTGAGCATGAAAGATCCAATCTTTTGATTAACATTTTCTAAAATGATCATCATCACTTCCCGATTTAATCTAGTATTTAAACACTTTGGAAAAATCTATTTTGGGAAGGATGAGGTTTTCTTATGATTGCTCCCCCTCAATATGTGCATCGAGATTAGAAGGTGTTTTGCACATATTAGAGAGAACCTGCACTTAGAGACAAATCAATCACGTTTCAATCCTTTTTGGTTTGAGATAGATGCTCCCCCTTAACATGTGCATGGAAAATTTGAAATCGTTTGGCACATGTAGGGAGGAGAGCTTGTTAATATATTTCTAAACCACTTATCGAATTATCGCTTTATATCCAATTTAAATCACAAATTCTCCCCGATCACAATTTTCAAATCTTTGAGAATTGTGATCTCTATTGATTTAAATTAATTTTGAAAACTTTGAGGAGAATTGTGACTTTCTTTTGAAAACATTTTAACCGATAAGGATCGATTTTGAGACTTTAATCTCCGTTGTTCAAACATGCTTAAGTATCTTATGAGAACATAACATTAGCCAAGGTCTTGAACCAATTGTATAAAACATTGTAAAACATTGTTCTTATGGATTATCCAAAAGTAGACCTTGCTCGTTTACATGCCAATTATTTGAAAAATAACCTTTTGATTTGATTGAAATCATTCTCCCCTCAATCAATGACATCGCTTATTGATTGAGAGATAGAGATTTTGACAATTGATAAGTCCAAATGATTTTCAAAAATAGAGTCCGAGTTATTTTCAAAGCAATTTTGTTTTCATTAGATGACAAATATTTTTCGTAAGAATTTATAGAAGGAAAAATATTTGGAAGGAAATATTTGTCTTTTGGTGACAAACATTTGTTTTAGAATCGAGCATGAGGTTTGAAAAATAAGATTTAAGCATGGCTCGTTCTTTCTTTTAAAACGGTTACTTGCTCGAATGACAATAAACCATCATTTTCTCCATCCCTTTTTTTCAAGTTTATTATGTACAATCGAACTACATCTAAAGACCCGGTCATTCTTAGAGTGACAAATCAAAGACCGTAGATGTTATCAAGAATAAAAAAAGATGGGAAAATGATATTTTGAGCTTTTCAAAGATTTTCCGATTTTTATGGATTTTGAAATTTTATATTTTCTATTTTCTTTTGTGGGTTTTATAATTTTATATTTTACTTTTTGAATAAATATTTACAAGAGATGGATGAAGAAAAAACTTTTACTCCTCGTCTTCCTCTTGAAGACGTTTGAGTGTTTCCGATTGTAGACTCTTTAGACCAAGTCGTGGAAGGATAAACTCAAAACGTTCTCTAGGAAGAGCTTTGGTGAAGATGTCTGCTAACTGCTATTCAGTCTCCATAAAAAATAGTTCCACCACACCATTCTCCACTTGCTCCCTAATGAAATGATGTCGAATGTCAATATGCTTTGCTCTTGAATGTTGAACGTTGTTGCATGAGAGAGCAATGGCACTCTTGTTATCACAAAGATGAGGATTTTGTTGAATTCAAAGCCATAGTCGATAATTAGGATCTCATTCATAGGATTTGAGCATAACAAGATGACATAGCTATGTATTCGCCTCTGTAGAGGATATAGAGGTACCCATTTGTTTCTTTGAAGACCACCACAAGCTTATCACCCAAAACGGAGTACCTCCCGACGTGCTTTGACGTGTATCTTGACACCGCATGGTCGAGATCTCGCATAGGTCGTTAGTGACATACGGTGTCCTTCTGTACCAAAGTCCCATGTTGATGGTTCCTTGGAGATACCGAAGACCCTTTTAACCGCTTCAATGTGCTTTTTGGTAGGCTTAGCTCGGTGATGTCTTGGTGTGTACAAGTTTTAAATTTATAAAGGTGAATTACCAATATTACTAATAACACATACGAGCAAGTATACTCGCCCATTATAACAAGATTATGAAGGTAAGTCGGGATCGTCATAGGATTTGAGTGAATCTAAACACAAGTTTGAATTAGCGAGTCTATCCAAAACATATAACAAAGCAAATAGGTATAATGAAATTCAGATGATTAAAACTACACTTGCTTAAACTAGTTTCATATCATAGATTAATGTGATTGTGTTAACCTCTTAACATGTTGGTTATGATAATTAGTTGGAAGACTAATCTATTGTTCTTACAAGTTAAACCTTCACAAGATTTTAGTTCATAAAACAAGCATTAAGTTTAACCAATCAATTCAAGATCAATTCAAGTTTCATAAGTCTACATACATAAACTTAAACACAAAAACATCCAATTGTTCATCAAACTGCTTAAGAAATGGTCAATACAAAAGGTAACCGATCATAGACGAAAGGCTACAATTGATTTTCAATAACTAATCTTACGACCTTTTAGATATTTCCAACCAATCCAATTTGATAATCAAAAAGCGTTTCTATTACAACCACACCTTAGTTCCTTTGTATAATCAAGAATAATGGGTAAAAACAATCATCCATAGACAAAATGATTATGACTAGTTGAATAACAATAAGTTCTTTTCGAATTCCAACGATTACTACCAATTAGCCAAACTTGATTAACAAATGTCACTATGAAACCTTAGCACAATTGGATCTTAGAATCAACTTGAAATTGAATTAAAACATGTTAACACAATCACTAACTAATCATATGATAATCAACATCATTTAAGCAAGTGTATAAAGAAACTAGCCACTCATAGCAAACATGAACATAAACTCATAACTTTGAACATTAGAAAACATGATTAAAAGTCTTACAATGCTTGGAATAAGATTACAAATGGTGAAGTAATGATTCCTAATGTATTGGGGTAGACTTCTTGGCGATTTGGCCTCCAAATGTGGAACTTCTGGAACTCCAAACTTCTCTGGACTTCTAAGGACGAATTATGAGAGCTTAAAGCTTTGTTTGATGAGTAGAGATTTGTATTTGAGGTGTGTCCCATATGCTCACAATTGGCCTCTATTTATACTAATTCCAAAGCCTAGGGTATTAATTGCTGAACTTGGCCTCCAAGGAGTAAGGAAGGAACTAGAATACACCAAGAGAAGGACCTAGAATCATTTGGATGCAAAGGAGAGACTTAGTGATGAAGATTGGCAGATGCAGCTTCTCCAACCGGATCGGTCATATGACCAAACGATCCGGTTGGTCTTCTACAAAAGTGGTCAACCGTTTCAGTTGCGGGTTGCGACCGAACGGTTGGTGATGGTCATAATGTCGTTTCTGGTCATATTCCAACCGATCTGGTTACAGTTGTAACCGATCCGGTTGGATTTCTTGAGTTAAGGAAACTTGATCTTTTTCTTCTCTTTATCTTGTAGAACTTGGTTTTTCAATCACTATGATCTTCAAAGGTCCTTGAGATACTGATTTAGACTTACTGAAACGGGAATCTTCATTTTGCTTAACATTTCTTTATTTTCCTTCCATTTCCTGCACTTGGTTATAAATACTAGACAAACATCTTTTGATGCGTTTAAGTACTATAATCACGCAAATATAACCAAATAACATATATAAAAGCACACATAACGCTACTAAAAACATGCACAATCTGAGCGTTATCAAATTCCTCCACACTTAAACTTTGCTTGCCCTCAACCAAATCTAGGAAAAACATCCACTGGTACAAGATCGTGATTATGAAAAATGTGATGCAAATCAACCAAGTATAAATACGAGAGAGGATTCATCAATTATGCTTTATAAAGGTGAAACATCAAGATGTTTGACAATATCCAATGATTTTCTTGCATGATTAACATTTCAAAACACCTCACTAAAAAGGAACGAAATATAATTCACTCAATCACTCATTTTAGTGGAGTAACAAGATAAATCACACTCATTGCTCACCATGATTAGATTATTACCATAAGCTTGTACAAGAAACAAAACTCCACCGACGTGGCGTGAGCACCAAGTAAAAACATCTAAAGAGGGCTTTTATTCGGTTATAATGATATGGCTTAGGGTTAAGGGTATGGATAAGGCATGGAGATGTTTTGAACATAACATAACGCATGGCTCAATCAATCTCATAGGATGTGGTACTCATAATCATTTGAACAATCTTCACTTTCCAGTGACTAGCAACCAACCGCTTAGACATTGATACGGGATAGGCTAAGGTTAAAAGTGCAAAATCTTTTGTATTTTCTAGGTGAAGCAAAAATGAAAAGGATGGCTCGGGAGGTGTAACTAGGGTATCTAGTGCTAAAATGAGCACTACAAATGGGTCCATGTGGGTGGTTAACTAACCAATGTGGTTAGCTAATATATCATTAGATGTAAAATGGAAGGCCATTTGGGTTAAATCCTAAGGTGCCTCTTTATCACACGAATTCACTTATATCACACGAATGCAATCTCACTGCGGTCTGGTAATGATTTACAAGCACAAGTTCTAGAATAAATAAAATCACCGGCACACTCATAACAAACGATTCAAGCATAAAAGATGTATGCTAATAAGAAATAGGCTCAAATCCTCACAATTTAGTGGAAAGCGTATAATATGTGCTAGCAAATGTTTATCGATCCCAGAATGGATTGCAATAGTAATCGAACACATCTCAAGTTTCAAATATTACCGCTTACCAAAGGTTTGATCCGATTATTTTAATAGATAATCCTAAAAGTGTGAAAACATCTAGATCACAAGGGCAAACAAAATTTTAAATTTAAGCATGAAAACTCTAATTTTCCTATTCACCCCCCACACTTAAGTTAGACATTGTCCTCAATGAAAACGAACTTCAAAGTATAGTGATCTCGCTCTAAACAACAAGTCAAAAGACTTAAAACAAATCGGACACAAATGCAATGAAGATCAGGGGATATAGTGGGTTCCCGGGTCGTTAAGTCCCAAGGAGACTCAATGGTGTGTACAACACCGATTCTGAGGATAGAATGATCACTAAGGATAGTGATCTAAAGGTTTTGATTAGAAATTACACTCTTGATTGATTGGAAATAGAATTGGACACGAAATTGGAAAGCACAACAACCAGATCAAAGAAACGTAAACGTAAGTTTTAAAACTACGATACGCACAAAATAAAAAGTGAAAACTAGAAAATAAAAGACCTAAAAATATAAAATGACATTTTGGAATCCTAAAAATAAAAGAAAATTATTAGAAAAGAAAATTATTTTAACTCTATTTAATTAATTATTATTAATTAAAACTATTTTAACTATTTAATAAATACTCTAAAATGAAAGAAAATACAAAATAAGGCTAGAAAATAAACTTATGATTCTGAAAAATCTAAAATACTATAAAACTAATTTTAAAACTAAAAATATATTTTCACACTTTTTATCTAATTATTATTAATTATTATTATTTAAAATACACTTAAATACTAGAAAATAGAAAATAAACTTGGAAAAATAAAATTTTAACTTTGAAAATCTAAAATATGATAAAACTAATTTTAAAACAGAAAATATATTTTTAGACTTTTAATTATTTATTACTAATTATTTATTATTTATTAACTATTTATAATTATAATAAATACTAAAAGATAAAGAAAAATCAAACTTTTTCTAAAAATCCTATATGATAACAGAAACCTAAGAAAAGTAGAAAACAAGTTTTGCTTATTAATAAGTTGAAAAGAAAAATCAAAAAGCTAAATCTATTAAATAAATGCTATCACTGAATTTTAATTGAACTTTTTCTGGATTTTATTTTTGAAAACTACTTTAATACTGATAATAAGAAACTTTAACAAAGACAAAAAATTACAAAACTCAAATAAGCTGTTTTGGAGAGCTTATTACCCAACAGTTGACAAAATGGCTTATTAGGTGGAAATAAGCTCAAACAAGCTCAACACTAGAAACAGAAGCTATATTGATATGAAAATAAACTAGATAAACTATTTTGAAACTAAAAGACACAAACAATCCAACTAAAAAGCTTCTAATAAGCTAATAAGCACTTGACCGCTGATGATGAAAATGTAAACCTGGACAAGCTTAGACCACTAGCAATTTCCCACTAAACAAGCTCCAAATTGAAAAACAAGAGTTGGGTCCTCAAGATGACCAAGTTGGCTTTCCAAAGAACTAGAGAACTCAGAATTGGACAAGTAATAAGCTCAGTGTGAGCTTTTCAATTTGGAACCAGATTCTGTGCACAGGGCACTTGTGCAGATGGGGTGCCCCACAAAAGCAGTCAAATAAGCACTAAACCAGCTGATAATCAAAGAACTAATATTTTTATATTTTTCTACACCAACCAAACTACAATACCCCAAAATCTTATAAACTTAAACCTACTAATGAACCCACAATGAAATTCCCAAGTTTATTCAAAAACGACCCTTTTGAAATTTTGACTTTTTGAGAAAACTAAAAAGTTGACTAAGATGGATTTAAACTGATTTTAAACACTGATGATGTTATGTTAAGGTGTTTTAAGACTGAATATAGCAAGATTAACAACTTTCTAACACAAATCAATGATCATGGATCATTAATCATTAACGATGGTTTAATCCATTAGGATCAAAGTGATTTTTTGACTTTCTTGCTATCGAGAACTTGTTTTATGACTAAGCTAAGTGATTTAGACTAAGTTATGAAGATTTCCAACAAAACCAAGAACCAAAGACCCTTTGAAAACCACAAACCAAACACAACCTTATGTTAATCGTTATGTTGTTTTCAAACCAAATCACAATTATAAACTATAAACTTGATTCTAGACCTTATATAATCTATTTATATAACTAATGAATCATTAAACAACACCTTATTACCACAAGAACTAACAAATGATTAAGAAGCGCTTTTATCATTATCACTAAGATAATATAAGCTTAAACTTTTGAAAGAACAACCACTAGATTTCAATGATTAAAAACACTTAACTATGGCTAATTAACACAAAGCTACAGAAATTAGAACTATAGAACACTTGCAACACTAAAAAGCCAAATTAGACAAAAAGCTTACAAATGGTTTTGAGGCACAAACTGAGAACTAGGCAATGAGAACCAATCCTAAATGCTCTCCACAGAGCTCTAAACCAAGGCCATCCAATATATACCTTGCTCCAGCTGTGATCACCCTTTCAACATGATTTTTGATTTTTAACTATTTAATTGCTATTTTGGTGATTTTCTAATTTTCTTCTAAATTGATTTTTAGAGTTTCTAAAAGCTTGATTAAGCTTTCTTGGAGCTTAAGTGACTTATACTAGTCCATATTAACAACAAACAACAACATTTAATCCATCAAGAGATTTTGCATAAAAATGAGAAATTTGCATAAACTTGAAAAGTGATTAAGACTTGAAATTACTAATTGGAAAGGCTTTACAATACATTAAAAGACTTAAACAGAGTGCTGGAAGGATTTAAGTTACACTTTTACTTGAAAAAACACTAAAACGACATGAAAACTAAAAATTACACTAGATATCTCATTTACAATGCATATCTCTCTCTCTATATAGACTTTTCATTCTCCCACATGCCTTCTGAGACTTTCCCACCAAACTAGAGCCATTGGATCACTCAGAATCATCAGAACCGTCCACATGTATTTTGGCGCCAAAATTTCTTCAAAGCGCTTTTTGCTTTAATGAGTTTGATTGAAGTAATTAAAGGTTTTTGGAGTGTAGGGAGTTGGAGGGACATGGAATGGGGAGGTTGAAAATGAAGTGAAAACAGTCCGGTTTTGGGTTTCTGTTGGGAAGAGAGGTCGCTACAAAGAATGTATATGGCGCGTTTTCTTGGTTTTGACTGCATTGATCAAGGTAATAACACATGGGGGTCAAAATGAGTTGTGGTGGGTCGACTTAGGTTATGACCGGGGGTCAAGGCCAAAGGGTCAAGAGTGTATGGGCTAAGGGCTTGTGTTTGGGTTGGATATTGGGCCTAGATAGTTATAAATGTCCGTTTGGTATAAGTAATAAACAAGGACCATTTTGCAATTTTGCAAACATGAGGGACTGAAAGTGAACATCTCCAAACTTCTCACAAGGACCAATTTTGCCATACATTGATAAAACAAGAACCCTTTTGCATTAAATCCATTTTTAAAAGTCCAAGGACTATTTTGCAATTTTCCAAAGTTAAGGACCTTTCGCCAATTGACCAAAGAATCATTCAAGGATCATTTTAAACATCTTAGAATACTTGTGGACCTTGAATGATAAATTTCACATTTTGAATTTCGTGGACTAGATTTGACAACTTTAAAACTCGGGGACTAAAACCGCCAATTTTGCAAACTTTATACATTTTCATCCGATTTTGATATTTTTGAATTTAAAACACATAAAACACTGATTTGTGATAATTTGATCATTTTGATGTGTTTTGAGCGCTTTCGATGATTTTGCGCTTTAGATTATGTAAAATGATGAGTATTTGAAACTCATCAATCCCCACATCGAGATATTGCTAGTCCCTAGCAATGATTTGAGAAAACCTTGATGGATTTGAAAACTCTTTACCAAAAGCCATCACTTCGAGTAGCCAATTGTTTTGATTCAAGTAAGAATCTTGGTACAACGATAACCGATGATTTATTGGCAAATCATAAACCATATAACGGATTTGATGTGTCTTTACCGTGCCGCACTCTTCCGGACTAGCCAACTCTTAGATAAATTATCGAATTATCTTTGGTGAGTGAATACCAATTATGGATTTTCCATCGCCTTTACCACAAGCCATAACCTTGCGGGCTAGCCACTCATTATCTTTCGAGGATGATGGGAGTCGAGGAACCATACAATTTTGGGCAAATTGCAAGCCATATAAACGGATTTGAGAAATCTTTACCAAGAGCCGTTTTGCTCTGGATTAGCTAATCCTTTTGTCTTACGAGACATGGCGGATCGATAACCAAATGAGAAAGTGTAAACACTTACTCCAAAAAAAATTTTTGGCCAAAACGGGAATTGGGTAGATAATATATGAAATTGTGAGAATTCCCCACACTTAGAAATGAATATTGCCCTCAATATTCAAAGTACCGCGGTTATGCCGAAACAAAGAACGTGAAAGGGAAATATTACGCCATTATTTAGAAAATGATTTTTTTTTTTTTTTTTTTTTTTTTTTAGAAAGATTGAGAATATACAACGATGTGGGAAAACTCCCCACACTTGGGTGGTAGAAAGGGGATAAGAAGATGTAATTATGGGTGAAAACCCATATGGTGCATGCTAATGTTTTTGATTACCGAGTCACTAGCTTGACTCGATCCCCGCATTCATTGGTTCATGGGAATGTTTGTAAACCGGACAACCACGGGGGAATGTCCTCCAAAGTAATGCTTAACTCGATGACCATTCACTTTAAAATTAGGACCATCGGGTTGAGATAACTCAACGGTACCATAAGGATAAACCTTAGCGATAGTGAATGGACCGCACCAGTAGGACTTGAGCTTTCCCGAGAAAATCTTCAACTGAATTGAAAAGAAGGACTCGATCACCAACGTTGAAAACGCGGTTCTTGATCTTGGAGTCATGAATCTTCTTTGTCTTTTGCTTGTAGATCAAAGAGTTCTCATAAGCTTGATCACGAAGTTCATTTAGTTCATTCATTTGAACTTTTCTGTGATCACCTACCGTTTGTATATCAAAGTTTGCATGCTTTAAGGCCCAAGATGCCTTGTGCTCTAACTCAATCGGAAGATGACATGCCTTCCGTACACTAGCTTGTATGGAGTACACCCAATTGGTGTTTTGTAAGTCAGACGAAAAGCCCAGAGCGCCATCCGCTTTATCCGACCGTGATGCACGATTCTCGCCACTTGTCCTTTCAAGGATCCTTTTAATACCACGGTTTGAAACTTCCACCGCCCACTTGTTTGGGGTGGTATGCGATGGAGAGACGATGGGTAACACCATATTTCGCATGACTCTTTCAAATTGGTCATTACAAAATGTGTACCACGATCACCGATTATCGCCTCGGAGTTCCAAACCTGCAAACAGAGATTTCAAAACTTCACAACTACTCGGCATCATTGGTGGGTAAAGCTTTTGCTTCAACCCATTTTGACAGATAGTCAATGACCACTAGTATGTACTTGTTACCACGAGACGATGGAAACGGCCCCATAAAATCAATACCCCATATGTCAAATATCTCACAAACTTGAATGGCATTTTATGCATTTCATTCCTTTGAGATATATTACCATGACGCCGACAAGCGTCACAAGTTTTGACATAATTGTGGGCATCTTTATAGATTGTGGGCCAATAGAACCCGAATCAAACACCTTTTTGGCGGTGTAGTTTGACTATGATGGCCCCGGTGGTCCAAAGATGACAAGCTTTGAGAATGTCAAGAGCTTCCTCGTCCATAAACACACCGTCGGATGACTTGATCCGCACAGATTTTGAACAAGAAAGGGTCGTCCCGTAAATAGTGTTTAACATCCTTGAAGAACTTGTTCTTCTCATTGGTCGACATCCTTTCATTAATGAAGTTACCCGCATGGTAATTTGCAAAGTCAAGAAACCATGGGGTGGTAGAATTTCCACGAAAAGAAACCGCATTGAGTGTCTCGAGGAAATGTTTCATTTATATCCTTTTCTCGAAGACATCTTGGTGAGGGTTTTCTAATCGACAGATGATCGCCAGACTAGATTCTCGGCTCCTTTTTATCACGTATAATGATATCAAATTCTTGGAGGAGGAGAATCCAACGAAGCAATCTCGGCTTTGCATCTTGTTTTGCAAAGAGATATTTAAGAGTCGAGTGATCCGTATACACTACGATTTGGTCGGGATAAGATACTGGTGAAACTTCTCAAAAGCATACACCACGGCTAATAGCTCTTTTTCCGTGGTGGTGTAATGAGTTTGAGCCTCACCATAGTTTTGCTTGCGTAGTGAATAGGTCGAAAATGTTTGTTTCTTCGTTGCCCTAGGACTGCACCGATAGCAAAATCACTTGCATCGCACATGAGCTCAAAAGGCAAGTCCCACCAGAGCAACGAGAATGGTGCTTCATAAGCTTTTTCTTCAATGTTTCAAAAGCTACGATGCACTCGGGTGAAAAGATAAAAGGAGCATCCTTTTCAAGAAGATGGGTCATGGGTCAGGCGATTTTGGAAAAATCTTGAATGAATCTACGATAGAAACCGCATGACCTAAAAACTCCTAATACCTTTGACGGTAGTAGGATGAGGTAACTTAGCAATAACATCGACCTTTGCTCTATCTACCTCAATCCCATTCTTTGAAATCTTATGGCCAAGGACAATGCCTTCTTTGACCATAAAGTGGCTTTTCTCCCGCTTTAGACAAAGATTGGTGTCTTCACACCTTTGAAGCATTTTATCTAAATGGGAGAGACATGATTGAAAAGAATCCCCAATGACCGAGAAGTCATCCATAAACACTTCCATTGTTTCCGATCATGTCGTGGAATATGGCCATCATACATCGTTGGAACGTGCTGTGAGCATTACATAAGCCAAAAGGCATGCGTTTGTAGGCAAAAGTTCCGTATGGGCAAGTGAATGTGGTCTTCTCTTGATCCCGTGGATCAATAGGGATCTGAAAGTAACCCGAGAAACCATCAAGGAAGCAATAGTACTCATTCCCGCTAATCTCTCAAGCATCCGATCCATGAAGGGTAGAGGAAAATGGTCTTTACGAGTGGCGTCATTCAACTTACGATAGTCGATACAAACACGCCATCCCGTAACCAATCGAGTTGGAATTAACTCGTTATCTTCATTTGTGATAACAAGAATGCCACCCTTTTTCGGACACAATGAATTGGGTGACCCAAGGACCTGCCTCGAGATCGGGTAAATCAATCCAAAGATCAAGAAGTTTGATAACCTCTTGTTTGATAACATCATGGATTTTTGGATTCACTCGTCTCGATGTTGAATCAGAGTTTGAAGTCATCCTCCATCAAGATTTTATGAGTACAAAACTCGTGGTTTATACCTTTGATGTCGGAGAGTTTCCAAGCAATTGCTTGCTTGTGTGACTTCAAGATTGTAATGAGAGCAATTTTTTCATCTTTACTCAAATCTCGAGCAATAATGACGGGTAATTTATCGTCACCCTCAAGGAATGCATACTCAAGATGAGGAGGTAAGTCCTTAAGCTCAACCTCGTGAAATTCTTCGCTTTCTCAACCGAATTGACTTCCTCGTTATGAAGTTCGATGGGAGGGAGAGGAAGAGAAGTATCCAGATTTGACACTTTCTCAAGAAGAATATCTCCTCCGATTAATCTCATCCGGGATTGAATCACTGGATGAGGGTTGATGATGGATCATCATTGAGCAACTTCTCAATAAGAAGTATGTCCCCTCAATATCAATTGGAGCATGATCAATTTCCCAAGGTACGTAATCACTAGCCAAATATGCTTCAATCTCATCTAAGATGAAGTCGCCTCAAACGGAGTGATAGAAGGAGTAGAATTGGCTATAATAGGTCGAGAAGATGTGGTGGTATCCCCACTCACGTAATTATGAGAATAACCAAGAACTTCTTGAGAGTACTCGTCGGAAGCAACATCAATGATATCTATTCGGTTAACCGATTCGTAATCATAATTTGCGGAGTACCTCAAGTTTGGTCAAGATTGAAGGTGACACCGTTACCAACACGCAATGTGATTTCTTGCTCAAATACATCTATGAGAGCACGCCCGCTCTCGTGAATCCTCGACCAACAATGAGAGGAACCCGATGATCGGCATCAAAATCAACAACCACGAAGTCACCGAAATGGAACTTTCCTATTGACAAATACGCCCTCAAGAATGCCAAGAGGACGGGATATGGAACGATCGAGAAGCTCGAGAGTCATGCATGTAGGAGTGAGTTCGGAAGAGACAGCTTCTTCCACACCGAATATGGCATAAGATTAATGCTTGCTCCAAGATCGCCTAGGGCAAAGCATTCAACCATTCTGGAATACACATGGTAAGAGAAATTTCCCGGGATCTCCAAGCTTTTCGTGAAGCTTTTTCGTAATAATCACGAGGCCTCGTTAAGAGGAGTCTTAGCCATTTCAAACGACTTTTCCTTATTGCTTAACATGTGCTTGAGAGTAGATGCGAACTTGGGCATCAAGATGATAGCATCCGCAAAGCTTATGTCAAATGTAACTCTTGGAAAATTTGGAAAATTTATCCATTTGATGACCGGCTTTTCACGGAGCTTTTGCTCATTCAAGCGTGATGGGTAAGGAATAGAAGCTTTGGATTCGATTCTCAACAGAGCTACAGGAGGTTCAAAACAACTCCTTGATTTGACCGGGATTTACGGACCACTGAGGATGGACTACCAAAGGTGGGACGTGTGTTGTACTTCGTGAGCTTGAATTATGCACTTTGTCCGTAGTATCCTTGGTAACTTGACTCATTGGCACCGTGGAGGTGGCATTGGAGTCGAGGTCCATTGTGTTTTGAGGTTCACTCTACTACCTTAGGGAGAGAAGAAGAAGAAGAGGTAGTAGGAACAAAGCAGTCCAGAGGTATGAAACACCACTTGGTCATGATCGCTTTAGCATCGCCCCTCGGGTTAGCGATCGTGTTGCTCATAAAGTACCCGAGCCCGAGGGTCGATCATTTAAAGACTTCTTCGATCGACAATCTGACCGACCAACAACCTGCTCATTTCATCTTGGGATTTCATAAACCGCTTCAAGAACTCATCGATGATGGTCCCGGAGGAGTAATGACGGAGGAGTCGAGGGACAATTTGAGGTCGTATGTTTTGATTATGACCAAAATTCCTTGATTAGGATTCATATTCCCATGAAATTGATTCCTCGATTGAAATTGTTTTGATGAGGGTTTCTGATGATGGAAACCTTGATTGGGTCCAGATAGAAATTACCTTGGTTTTGATAACCTTGGTTCATTCTTGGTTGGTTCTCGATTCGGTTTTGCATGTTGTGATTTGGATTGAAACCGGTGGTGCACGATTAGTGTTAGCACGGTAGTGTGGTTCATTTTGAGGACGGTATTGATTACCTCCTTGTTGTGAACTACCGCTAAAGCATTGGCCTCAAAAGGACTACCATCGGTGGCGACAATTGTAGTAAGCATGAGGACCACCACAAGTGACACAAACTTCAACTTTCTTCACTTCAAAGATGTGTTGGTGGTCGAGTGAAGGAGACTTTCTTCCGTTAGCAAGAACCAAAGCTCGAACAATGTCGTGAGTTTATCAATCTTAGCATCGGTGCTAGATGTACTCACGGGGATGAAGAAGAAGAAGGTCCAAGATTAGACCGATATGTCTTAGCTCGAAAGGACGGACCGAGATTTGTTCTCAATGATCCGCAAGGCCTCTTTGGTGGTCTTGCTCAGAAATTACCTCCAGCGGAGGCATTCAAAGAATCTTGATTAGCCCGATTGAGACCATTGTAGAAAGTATCCATTTGCATTAACTCGGTAAAACCGTGATGCGGACATTTCATGGCAATTCCTTATAACGATCCCATGCCTCCCGAATGATTCATCAAATCTCGAGAAAATTTCATTATCTCATTCTTAAGACTTGTGGTTCGGGATGGAGGATAGAACTAGATTAACTAATTTGGTGACAAGATCTTCCCATGTCTCTATAGAACGAGGGGTTGTTTCTCAAGCCAATTCCGGCTTGTCCTCTAGAGAAAATGGGAATGTAAGAAGCTTGATAGCTCGGATGGGACATTCTTGTACTGATGGTAGATGCTATCTTGTTAAACCATCTAATGTGTGCATGAGGATCATCCCGCCAAAACCATAGAATCGGCTTTGGGTTACTAGATTGAGCAACCCGGTTTGAGCTCGAAAGTGTCGACCACGATGGTCGGAATAACAATGGCATCTCCGTAACCCTCGATGGGTGCTTGGAGAAGCTCATTCATAGGTTTGTCTTCCGCCATTTCGGCTGTGAGGTGGTGGTGGTAGACGCCTCGATCACGGTGAAGGAGCCGAACGTCCTCTACGCTCACGAGGAATGTTTCCAAGTTCGGAAAGTGGACTTGTAGAATCGAAGAACGAAAAGCATGCACTATGTATAAAACCAATTTTCAAAACAAATGAGGCAAAACACAAGTGAACTTAACCAATAATCACAGATGAAATGGCTTTTGAAAAGGTACACCAAATCACAAGTGACACAAAGGCAAGTTTTAAATCGATGTTCGGGAACTTATTAATGGTCGCACCCCAGCTAGGTAGTGCACCGCCTTGGTTTGCGGTGGTTGATTTTATGTATATTTTAAGTACCACCGAAAAGACGAGGTAAGATTTGTCTTGATGGGTTCAAAACTTTTGGACAATATTTTTGTTATCGTCCGCTTAACCAAATCGTATCTCTTCAAGAATCACCTTAAAAGAGAATACAAAATAGAAAACGTTTGATTGTTTTGTTGTTTTATATTTTTTTGGTGTTTTAACACTTTAGGAAAAGTGTTAATGAACTTTTTGATTTTCTTATAACTTTACAAAAACTTTTTACAAATGGCGGGATATGTGCAACAATGGATCGAAAATGGCTAGACACACGCTAAAGCCTCCCGGCGTGCGCTAAAATTTTGATCTGCTCTAAACAACAAGTCAAAAGACTTAAAACAGCTCGAGACACAAATGCAATGAAGATCGGGGATATAGTGGGTTCCGGTCGTTAAGTCCCAAGGAGACTCAATGGTGTGTACAACACCGATTCAGATGATAGAATGATCACTAAGGATAGTGATCCGAAGGTTTTGATTAGAAATTACACTCTTGATTGATTGGAAATAGAATTGGACACGAAATTGGAAAGCACAACAACCAGATCAAAGAAACGTAAACTTAAGTTTTAAAACTACGATACGCACAAAATAAAAAGTGAAAACTAGAAAATAAAAGACCTAAAAATATAAAATGACATTTTGGAATCCTAAAATAAAAGAAAATTATTAGAAAAGAAAATTATTTTAACTCTATTTAATTAATTATTATTAATTAAAACTATTTTAACTATTTAATAAATACTCTAAAATGAAAGAAAATACAAAATAAGGCTAGAAAAATAAACTTATGATTCTGAAAAATCTAAAATACTATAAAACTAATTTTAAAACTAAAAATATATTTTTCACACTTTTATCTAATTATTATTAATTATTATTATTTAAAATACACTTAAATACTAGAAAATAGAAAATAAACTTGGAAAATAAAATTTTAACTTTGAAAATCTAAAATATGATAAAACTAGTTTTAAAACAGAAAATATATTTTTAGACTTTTAATTATTTATTACTAATTATTTATTATTTATTAACTATTTATAATTATAATAAATACTAAAAAGATAAAGAAAAATCTGAAACTTTTTCTAAAAATCCTATATGATAACAGAAACCTAAGAAAAGTAGAAAAACAAGTTTTGCTTATTAATAAGTTGAAAAGAAAAATCAAAAAGCTAAATCTATTAAATAAATGCTATCACTGAATTTTAATTGAACTTTTTCTGGATTTTATTTTTGAAAACTACTTTAATACTGATAATAAGAAACTTTAACAAAGACAAAAAATTACAAAACTCAAATAAGCTGTTTTGGAGAGCTTATTACCCAACAGTTGACAAAATGGCTTATTAGTGGAAATAAGCTCAAACAAGCTCAACACTAGAAATGAAGCTATATTGATATGAAAATAAACTAGATAAACTATTTTGAAACTAAAAGACACAAACAATCCAACTAAAAGCTTCTAATAAGCTAATAAGCACTTGATCGCTGATGATGAAAATGCGAAACCTGGGACAAGCTTAGACCACTAGCACCCACTAAACAAGCTCCAAATTGAAAAACAAGAGTTGGGTCCTCAAGATGACCAAGTTGGCTTTCCAAAGAACTAGAGAACTCAGAATTGGACAAGTAATAAGCTCAGTGTGAGCTTTTCAATTTGGAACCAGATTCTGTGCACAGGGCACTTGTGCAGATGGGGTGCCCCACAAAAGCAGTCAAATAAGCACTAAACCAAATTGATAATCAAAGAACTAATATTTTATATTTTCTACACCAACCAAACTACAATACCCCAAAATCTTATAAACTTAAACCTACTAATGAACCCACAATGAAATTCCCAAGTTTATTCAAAAACGACCCTTTTGAAATTTTGACTTTTTGAGAAAACTAAAAAGTTGACTAAGATGGATTTAAACTGATTTTAAACACTGATGATGTTATGTTAAGGTGTTTTAAGACTGAATATAGCAAGATTAACAACTTTCTAACACAAATCAATGATCATGGATCATTAACTGTTAACAGTGGCTGCACCATTAGGATCAAAGTGATTTTTTTGACTTTCTTGCTATTGAGAACTTGTTTTATGACTAAGCTAAGTGATTTAGACTAAGTTATGAAGATTTCCAACAAAACCAAGAACCAAAGACCCTTTGAAAACCACAAACCAAACACAACCTTATGTTAACTGTTATGTTGTTTTTCAAACCAAATCACAATTATAAACTATAAACTTGATTCTAGACCTTATATAATCTATTTATATAACTAATGAATCATTAAAAAACACCTTATTACCACAAAGAACTAACAAATGATTAAGAAGCGCCATCATGTTATCACTAAGATAATATAAGCTTAAACTTTTGAAAGAACAACCACTAGATTTCAATGATTAAAACACTTAACTATGGCTAATTAACACAAAGCTACGAAATTAGAACTATAGAACACTTGCAACACTAAAAAGCCAAATTAGACAAAAAGCTTACAAATGGTTTTGAGGCACAAACTGAGAACTAGGCAATGAGAACCAATCCTAAATGCTCTCCACAGAGCTCTAAACCAAGGCCATCCAATATATACCTTGCTCCAGCTGTGATCACCCTTTCAACATGATTTTTGATTTTTAACTATTTAATTGCTATTTTTGGTGATTTTTCTAATTTTTCTTCTAAATTGATTTTTAGAGTTTCTAAAAGCTTGATTAAGCTTTCTTGGAGCTTAAGTGACTTATACTAGTCCATATTAACAACAAACAACAACATTTAATCCATCAAGAGATTTTGCATAAAATGAGAAATTTGCATAAACTTGAAAAGTGATTAAGACTTGAAATTACTAATTGGAAAGGCTTTACAATACATTAAAAGACTTAAACAGTCTTTGGAAGGATTTAAGTTACACTTTTACTTGAAAAACACTAAAACGACATGAAAACTAAAAATTACACTAGATATCTCATTTACAATGCATATCTCTCTCTCTATATAGACTTTTCATTCTCCCACATGCCTTCTGAGACTTTCCCACCAAACTAGAGCCATTGGATCACTCAGAATCATCAGAACCGTCCACATGTATTTTGGCGCCAAAATTTCTTCAAAGCAGTTTTTTTGCTTTAATGAGTTTGATTGAAGTAATTAAAGGTTTTTGGAGTGTAGGGGAGTTGGAGGGGACATGGAATGGGGGAGGGTTGAAAATGAAGTGAAAACCAGGTCTGGTTTTGGGTTTTCTGTTGGGGAAGAGAGGCTGCTACAGTAACAGGTATATGGGCGCGTTTTCTTGGTTTTTGACTTCTGTTGACTGAAGGTAATAACACATGGGGGGTCAAAATGAGTTGTGGCTGGGGTCAGAATTAGGTTATGACCTGGGGGTCAAGGCCAAAGGGTCAAGAGCAGATGGGCTAAGGGCTTGTGTTTGGGTTGGATATTGGGCCTAGATAGTTATAAATGTCCGTTTGGTATAAGTAATAAACAAGGACCATTTTTGCAATTTTGCCAAACATGAGGGACTGAAAGTGAACATCTCCAAACTTCTCACAAGGACCAATTTTGCCATACATTGATAAAACAAGAACCCTTTTTGCATTAAATCCATTTTTTAAAAGTCCAAGGACTATTTTTGCAATTTTCCAAAGTTAAGGACCTTTCGCTAATTGACCAAAGAATCATTCAAGGATCATTTTAAACATCTTAGAATACTTGTGGACCTTGAATGATAAATTTCCACATTTTGAATTTCAGGGACTAGATTTGACAACTTTTAAAACTCGGGGACTAAAGCGCCAATTTTGCAAACTTTATACATTTTCATCCGATTTTGATATTTTGAATTTAAAACACATAAAACACTCGATTTGTGATAATTTGATCATTTTGATGTGTTTTGAGCGTTTCAGATGATTTTGCGCTTAGATTATGTAAAATGATGAGTATTTGAAACTCATCATATAGAAATAAGGAAAATAGAGATGAAACCGGATATGTCAACGAGGTTATCGACTTAAATTCTTTCTTCATTCCTAGCGTCCCATCGGAGAAATCATCACCGCACACAATCTTATAAAAACAAAGGTTTTATTAAAGGGTGGTACCCCACACTTAAGTTCAACCAAAGGTTTAAACTTTGGGGAGTGACCACGAAAATCAAAACACACGGGTTGCCTCCCGAGAAGCGCTTGTTTATTACCGAGTCATCACCGACTCGAATCTTCCCAATTCATTTGGCATGAGGGCACCTTTGAACATTTTGAAAAGTTTGGGGATGTACATGAATTCTTCACCAAGAGCTTCAATATCATCCTGCATTTAACTCGCAGATGGTTTCCGTGGAACAATTTGTGGGATTCTTCCGGAAATGGTGCTACAAAGGTGATAGTTTCAATTCATTTTCATGGAAAATCTGCTGCAACCGAAACTTCATTCGCTTGCTCCTTGTCGTAATATAACTTGATTCGGTGCCCATTAACAATGAAACTTCCACCTGCTTGTCATAGAGTTCGACATACCCGGATGGATATCCATGTTTAACGACATATGGTCCAAACCATTTTGGTTGTAATTTAGAGCTTTGAATTTGAATTTCATGTTAAAAAGCGAACTTTATCTCGGCTTTGAATTCTTTCCGAATCCATAGCTTTTATCGTGATAAGCTTTTGTTCTAGCTTTATACGCTTTGGAATTTTCATAAGCTTGGAGTCTTATTTCATCGAGTTCGTGCAATTGCGTGAATCTTTTCTCTCGCTTATTTTGAGATCGGTGTTACAGCTTCGAGAGCCCAATAAGCACGATGTTCAACTTGAACGGCAAATGACAAGTCTTTCCATACAAGAGTCTCAGCAGGAGTTGTGCCAATCGGAGTTTTATAAGCCGTCTGAAATGCCCACAGAGCATCGTTGATGAGTGTGTAAATACTCATCATTTTATACAAAATAGATCGCAAAATCATCCGAAAATACTCGAAACACATCTAAATGATCAAAATATCACAAATCGTTGTTTTATGTGTTTCAAATTCAAAATATCAAAATCGGATGAAAAACATATCAATTTTGCAAAATTGCGCTTTGATCCCCAAGTTTCAAGAATTGTCAAAAATAGTCCCTGAGCCCGAATTTCAAAAGTATAAATCACCAAAGGTCCTTTTAAAATCAAAAGTTGTCAAATTTAGTCCTTTGGTGGAAAATATCAAAAAGTTTGAGAAATTACAAGTTTAGTCCTTCAACTTTCAAAATTGGCAAAAATGGCCCCTGGAAAATTGCAAAATGGCAATTTTAGTCCTTATACTTTTGAAGGTTGTCACTTGTGGTCCTTGGAATAACTTTTCTGAATTGGCAGCATTGGTCCTTTGAATTTCAGCAATTACATGAAAGGTCCCTTGGTTATTAAAACCTTTAAACCTATTTTGGACCCTTGAACCTCCTTGTGACCCCCTGTCAAAATACAAATTGGACCCCCCCTTTATAATATCTGTCCAGTCAAACACCTTCTCCCCCGTTTTCCCTCTCCCTTGTCTGCCCACCATGTCCAGCCACCATTTCTCCACCCACCAGCCTCCTTCTCACCTTTCCATGTCCCCCCAGCCTCCACCAAACTCCAAATGCATTAAATGTCCCCTCCCACCATCTCAATCCTGTCCCAAGTGTTATAAGGAATTTTGGCGCCAAAAACCATTTGAATGGTTGAGATCAGTTCTAGGGCATCCAATGGCCAGAAATTGATGGGAAATGTTCAGAGGTGAGAGAAAAAGGCTTTGGGTTATAAAAGAGAAGCAATTGGAGCAAGAGAAGAGTCTTCTAGTTTTTCAATTTTTCACTTATTTCGTTCTTATGATTAATCTTTCAACTTAGTGTAAAACTTGTAATGTTTTGTTAAAATGTATTCACTTTAAGTATTTGAATGTATTAAAACTAATTCCAAGTACCAATTTTCAGTTTAATGTTATATTTATCAGTTTATGTCACTGTTGAAATTTTCCATTTCTAAAGCATACTCAAAAGCCTCATAACATTTGTTTATCAGTCCCATTGAGCTTAAATAAGCTTAACATAGCTTTTTACAAGCTCCAATTCAAGTTTACACTCATTTTGGAATCGGGTCAACAAAAGTCAAACAGGGGGTAAAGAGGTGCAAAATTGGTCAATGGGTGAAGCAGCTATGGATGTGGGTTGATTTAGGACTAGTGGGTTGAAGTGGATAGGTTAGAGTTCTTGGTTCATCGTTTGCAAGCTATAGCGACTTTGGACCCCTTGTAAGCAATTTTCAAGTTTCTTGCATCATCTTAATTTGAAGTTAATCTTGGTTCTATTCTGCTTAAAAGGTTGTATTTAGGACTTGTAGACTTAGATTGATCATAAGAACAAGTTGGTTAAGTGTTTGGATCAGTTTTGATTCACAAACTGTTAAATAAAGGGTGTTTGGATTTGAGTCTTTAACTACACTAGAGGCTATTTCAGTGGTTAGAATCTCTTGGATAGTGCTTGTTTAGTTAATTTAAGTTCATTTCAACCATAGTTTGGTCTGCAACATCATAAAAAGTCAAAAACCATATCCTTTGAATCCAACAGGCCACTGTTGGATTTTTAAAAGAGAAAATCATTCATTTTGTGTTTAAAAGTCATAAACCAAGGTTGTAATAGCTTCATAACATCATTTAACTTCATCATCAATCATCAAATTGGGTCTAAAGTTCATAAAAGTCAACCTGTGTTTCTGTTTCAAAAAGTCAAAATGGTGAAAACGGTTTTATGCAGAAGTGCAGATGATGCAATCGAGTTCAATAAGACTTTGTAGGTTCTGGTTTTGGTTTATAAGTAGTTTGATAGGTTGTCTTTAAGCTCTAATAACTGTTTTAGCTTTAGCCTACGGATTAACTGCATAAGCTCAAAACAAGCCCCATTTGCCTCGCCTCCATACTCGATATTCACCGAGTTTTTCTCGATTTTGGACAAGTTGCACAGGCTTGTAAAAGCTTTTCAAGGGTGGTCTTTTGGTCGAGGTAGTCACTTAGGTCTAGTTGAGGTATCAATAGTTGGATTTTGGTTTGTAGCTTATTTTGGTGCTTATTTCGTCCGCAAGTAGACACCAAAAATCTTTTAATTTTAATATCATAAAACATCAAATCCTTGCATTTTGTCATTCAGTAGTATTAGCTTGTTAAAACTTGTTCTATTTTAGTTATTTTAGCTTATTATAACTTCATTAATGAGTTGGTTGCTGTTTTAATCATTTGGCTTATTTAGTGCTTATTTCAATAAGCAATCTCACATCAGTTCCATAATCTTGTACACAAGTGCCTGTTTTCCATTTTTCATAGCTTCTTAATATTATTTTAGAGTTTCCAAAATTTTCAGATTTTTATAAGTTTGTTTTGCTATTTTTCCTATTTTTAATTAGTTTTAATACTTTTAAATAGCATTTAATACAAAAATTAGAAAAGGTTCAAAAATAAGTTTTCAATTTTCTTAGGCTTAGATAAATATAAAAAGTAAAAAAGTAATTTTCCATATTTTTCATAGTTCATTTGGTAATTTTAGCAATTTAATTAGATTTTAATAGTTTAAAATTCCTAGAAAATAGAAAATAGTCTCAAAATACAAAAATAGTTTTGAAAAGTCTATTTTGATATTTTAGACTTTTCCAAGTCTTAATCTTATTTTTCTAGCTCATTTTCCTATTTTCTTGTAATTTAGGTAATTAATTATTAGTTAAAAATAGTTTTAATTAGATAATTAGTTTTAAAATAATTTTCTTTTCTAAATATTTTCTTATATCATTAGGTTTGTAAAACATCATTTTCATATTTTTAGGGTTAATATTGAATTAGTTTCACTTTTTATTTTGTGCGTCACGTAGATTTTAATTTAAACGTCGTTTTAGGTTTTAAACGCTCATCACTTTAAAAATAGTGATAGCGTTTATTTAATAGATTTTATCTTTTAATTTTCTTTAATTTGCATTTAAGGCGTTTTTATTTTGTTTGATATTTCGTAGTCATAATAATCTCAAATTCCCTTTATCATTCAAATTTCTCGATCACTAGACGTTGATTGATCCATTGCATAGCTCATTGGGACATAACGACCGGGAGACTCTATACTCCTCGATCTTAATTGTATTAGTGTTTGAGCGGTTTTAGTCTTTAGACTTGATTGCTTAGCACCGATCAAATTTTACGCCACGCTTGAGTCAGGCCGATTTATCTCCGCTTTAGCAGATTAGTTGTTTGAATCCTCACTCTTTGTTTATATCATCCATTTCTCTCTATATATATATCCATATCTTTATAAAAATCCAAAACCCAAAAACAAGCAAAACGATAAAACACAAAATATTTTCTTTTGTTTCTATATATGTATCAAAAATAAAAATACAAAAAGAATCGCTGCTTTCTAATAATTGACAACTTAAAAGATTACCACCGAAAACCAAGGCAAAGCACTACCTAACTGGGGTGCGACCATAATAAGTTCCCGAACTAAAGATATAAAACTTGCCTTTGTGTCCTTGTGATTGGTGTACCTTTTTAAAGCCATTCATCTTGGATTATTGGTTAAGTTCATCGTTGTTTTGCCTCGATTTTGTGTTAATTGATTTTGTTGTGATATCGACGCTTCGTAACCGTAAAACCCATAAAGATTCTTCTCACCACCATTTTTACAAAACGCCTTCATAATTCTCATTCTCATGTGAAAGATTTTCATAATTCCATTTCTCTCTTAACTCGAGTTTTCTTAGAGTTAACTCTTGTATATGCGCACTCGCTCTTCTAGATCCGTAAGCCCATTTCGTGAGCTTGTCAAGATTCCAAGAAGGCGTGTTCGTGACTTTCGCTCCATCATCGGATCCGAGATCCGGACTGCTCACACTACTTCCGCTATCATGGCGGATGAGATTCCTATGTGTGAGCTTCTCCGTGCACCCATCGACGGGTATGGAGATGCTATCGCTATACCGACCATCGTGGTGAAAATTTTGAACTCAAGACCGGTTATCGAATCTTGTAACTTCAAATCGCCTACGGTTTTGAGCGGGATGATCCTCATGCTCATATAAGATGGTTTAACAAGATTGCATCTACCATCAAGTATAAGAATGTCCCTTCCGATGTCAAGTGCTTCTTCGCTCCCGCTTTCTCTTGAGGGCAAGCCCGGATTGGCTTGAAAACAACCCCTAAATCAATAGAGACATGGGAAGATCCGTGAAGAAATTTGTGAATGAATTCTATCCACCATCCAAGACCACGAGTCTTAAAATGAAATCATCAAGTTCACTCGAAGTTTGATGAATCCTTCATGAATCGTGGGATCGTTTCAAGGAATTGCTTCGCAAATGTCCTCACCACGGATTCTCCGAGTTGATGCAACTCGACACTTTCTACAATGGAGTGAGTCAATCGACCAAGATTCTCTCAATTCCTCCGCGGAGGAAATTTCCTAAGCAAACTGTCAAAGAAGCTTTAGCGATCATCGAAAACAAGTCTAAAGTCCGACCGCACGAAGCAAGCCGGTTGTTTCCCAAGTCGGTGTTGGTCCTTCTTCTTCTTCATCGCCCGTGAGTCGGTCTAGCACCGATGCTAAGATTGATAAACTCACGGAAGCTATCCAAGCTTTGGTTCTTCCAATCAAAAGAAAGTTTTTTTCCACAAACTTCACCTCCGTGAAGTTAAAAAGTGGAAGTCTGTGTTACCCGTGGTGGCCCCATGCTTATTATAATCAGTATGGCCACCGATGGTAACCCTTTGAAGCCAATGTTTGTGGGCGGATGCCTAATCAAGGAGGCAATCAATATCGTGCTCATGTAGACCCGAACCACCGCCCTAACCACTACTCGGACCTCCGGTTTCAATCAAAACCGAAACCGTGTCGTAATCGAATAGACCAAACCAAGGTTTCCAAAACCAAGGTCAATTCAATCAAAACAACGGTTTTCAAAATCGAATCAAAATTTCCAACATCAAGGAAATTTCAATAGAAACCTGTGTCGGGAAATTTCAACCTGTGGTATTTTCATGGTAACAATCAAGGAATTTTCGTAATCAAGGCCCTAATCCTAACAATAGAGGCCGAATTTCCTGTTCAAACTCAAGCTATTGTTCCAACGGACCATCATCGATGATTTGTTGAAACAATTCATGAAATCCCAAGAGGAAATGAATCGGTTGTTGGTCGCCCAAATTTCGACATCAAGAAGTCTTTAAATGATCGACCCTGGGCTCGTGCTTTACCTAGCAACACGATCGCTAATCCGAGGGGCGATGCAAAGGCGATCACAACCCAAGTGGTGCTTCATATGCCGGACCTCGCTGCTCCTACTACCTCTTCTTCTTCTATCCCAAGGTAGTAGAAAGCGAACCTCCAAAACACAATGGACCTCGACTCCAATGCCTCCTCCTCCCGTGGCATTTAGTCAAGTTACCAAGGAGACAACGGACAAGGTGCATTATTCAAGCCCAAGAGGTATCAAGACACGTCCCACCTTCTGTAGTCCAACCTCAAGTGGTCCAAAGAACCCAAGACGAATCAAGGAGTTGTTTTGAACCTCCGTAGCTCTGCTGAGAAACAAATCCAAATCTTCTTTCCTTACCCATCGCGGTTACATGAGCAAAGCTCCGAGAAAGCTAGTCATCGATGGAAAAATTCTTTCGATTTTCCAAGAACTTCACTTTGACATAAGCTTCATGGATGCCATCATGTTAATGCCCAAATTTGCATCTACTCTAAAACATATCTTTGAGCAACAAAGAAAAGCTATTTGAAATGGCCAAGACTCCTTTGAATGAGAATTGCTCGTTAGCCTTGTTGAAAAAGCTTCCCGAGAAGCTAGGAGATCCCGGAAAATTTCTTCTTCCTTGTGTTTTCCCGGATGATTAAGTGCTTTGCCCTTGCCGATCTTGGTGCAAGCATCAATCGATGCCGTACTCAAGGGAAAGCAACTGCCTCTTCCGAACTTATTCCTACCGCATGACTCTTGAGCTTGCGATCGTTCTATCTCGCGTCCTCTTGGCATTGCCGAGGATGTATTTGTGAAAGTAGGAAAGTTCCATTTCCCACCGACTTTGTGGTCGTTGATTTCGATGTCGATCCTCGAGTTCCCTCATTGTTGGGCGGGGATTTTGAGGACGGGCCGTGCTCTTATCGATGTATTTGAGCAAGAGATCACTCTACGTGTGGGTAATGAAGTCATACCTTTAACCTCGATCAAACTTCGAGGTACTCCTCAAATTATGACATCGAATCAATTAATCGAGTCGATTTGATTGATATTGCTTGAGGAGTACTCAAGAGTTTCTTGGTTATCTTCATAATTCGTGAGTGGGAATTCCAATTCCACCACATCTTCTCATCCTATCATTGCCGACTCTTCCCCTCTCTCACCCGTTTGAGGGAGGTGACTTCCTTCCGGAAGAGATCGATGAATTCTTGGTTATCGATGAATCAATTCCGCTGAATTGATGGTGTGTATGATTCGGAGGGGATATTCTTTATCTTGAGCGCTTGCTCAATGAAGATCCATTACCTTCACTCCTCCGAAAGAAATCTCGATTGAGGAAATCAAATCGGTGCAATCTTCCACCAAGAATTTCCAAGTTGAACTTAAGGACCTACCTCCTCATCTCGAGTATGCATTCTTGGAGGGTGATGATAAATTACCCGTCATAATTGCTAAAGACTTAACCGAGGAGGAGAAACCGCTCTCATAAAGGTCTTGAAGTCACACAAGCAAGCAATTGCTTGAAACTCTCCGATATAAAGGGTATCAACCCCGAGTTTTGTACTCACAAAATCTTAATGGAGGATGACTTCAAACCAAGAAATCAAAGTCGAGAAGGGTGAATCCTAAGATTCACGAGGTTATCAAACAAGAGGTTCTCAAACTTCTTGATGCCGGTTTGATTTACCCGATCTCGATAGTCCTTGGGTTAGCCCAATTCATTGCGCTCCAAAAAGGGTGGCATTATCGTTGTCACGAATGAAGAAAACGAGTTAATTCCGACTCGATTGGTTACGGGATGGCGTGTGTGTATTGACTATCGAAAGTTAAATGATGCCACCGTAAAGACCATTTTCCTCTACCCTTCATGGACCGGATGCTCGAGAGATTAGCGAGGAACGAGTACTATTGTTTCCTTGATGGTTTCTCGGTTACTTTCAGATCCCCATTGATCCGCCGGATCAAGAGAAAACTACATTCACCGCCCATACGGACGCTTGCCTCTACGCACGTATGCCTTTTGGCTTATGCAATGCTCCCGCACGCTCCAACGTTGTATGATGGCCATTTTCCACGACATGATCGGGAAACTATGGAGGTGTTTATGGATGACTTCTCGGTCATTGGGGACTCATTTCAGACTTGTCTCCCACTTAGACAAAATGCTAAAAGGTGTGAAGACACCAATCTCGCCTAAACCGGGAGAAGAGCCACTTTATGGTCAAAGAGGCATAGTCCTCGGCCATAAGATTTCTAAGAATGGGATCGAGGTTGATAGAGCAAAAGTTGATGTCATTGCTAAACCGCCTCATCCCACTACCGTCAAAGGTGTTAGGAGTTTTCTAGGTCATGCCGGGTTTTATCGTAGATTTATTCAAGATTTCTAAAATCGCCTGCCTATGACCCATCTTCTCGAAAAGATGCTCCTTTCATCTTCTCTCCGAGTGCATCAAGCTTTTGAAACACTTAAGAAAAGCTTACGGAAGCACCCATTCTAGTTGCCCCGATCGACTTACCCTTCGAGCTCATGTGCGATGCAAGTGACTTTGCAATCGGTGCGGTCTTGGGCAACGCAAAACCAAACATTTCCACCAATCCACTACGCGAGCAAAACTATGATCAAGCTCGGACCCACTACACCACTACGGAAAAAGAATTATTAGTCGTGGTGTATGCGTTGAGAAGTTTCGCCATATCTTATCTTGACCAAATGCGTGGTGTATACGGATCACTCGGACTCAAATATCTCTTTGCAAAACAAGATGCAAAGCCGAGATTGCTCCGTTGGGTTCTCCTCCTACAAGAATTTGATATCATCATCCGTGATAAAAAGGAGCCGAGAACCCGTCACGATCATCTTTCCCGATTAGAGAACCTCACCAAAATGTGTTTGAGAAAAGGAAATTAATGAAACATTTCCTCTCGAAACACTCAACGTGGTTTCTTTTCGTGGAGACTCTTCTACCCCATGGTTTGCCGACTTTGCAAATTACCATGCGGGTAACTTTGTTAATGAAAGGGATGTCGTCCCAATGTAAAAATAAATTCTTTAAAGATGTGAAACATTATTTCGGGACGACCCTACTTGTTTAAAATCATGCGGATCAAGTCATCCGGCGATGTGTGTATGGTCGAAGCCGTTGACATTCTCAAGGCTTGCCATTCGGACCCACTGGGGACATCATAGCCCCAACTACACCGCCAAGAAGGTGTTTGATTCGGGATTCTATTGGCCCACAATCTATAAGGATGCCCATGAATTCGTTGAAACTCGTGACGCTTGTCAACACACGGAATATCTCATAAAGGAATGAAATGCCGCAAAACGCCATTCAAGTGTGTGAGATTTTGACATATGGGGCATTGACTTTATGGGGCCATTTCCTTCTTCTCACGAAAATAAGTACATACTCGTGGCCGTTGACTACTTGTCAAAATGGGTTGAAGCTAAAGCTTTACCCACCAACGATGCCCGAGTTGTGGTGAAATTCTTGAAATCTCTCTTTGCTAGGTTTGGAACTCCACGAGCCATCATCGCGATCGTGGTACGATTTCTGCAATGACCAATTTGCAAGAGTCATGCAAAAGTATGGTGTAACTCACCGCACTTCTCGCGTACCACCCACAAACAAGTGGGCAAGTGGAAGTTTCTAACCGGGATTAAAGAATCTTGGAGAGGACGGTTGGCGAAAACCGTGCCTCTTGGTCGGATAGGTTAGATGACGCACTGGGCCTTCCGTGCAACTTACAAAACACCCATCGGGTGCACTCCATACAAGCCGGTATACGGAAGGCATGTCATCTTCCGGTTGAGCTCGAGCACAAGGCATACCGGGCCTTGAAGCATGCTAACTTTGATATTCGAGACAACGGGTGATCATCGGAAAGTTCAAATGAATGAATTAAATGAACTTCGTGATCAAGCTTACGAGAACTCTTTGATCTACAAACAAAAGACAAAGAAGATTCATGACTCAAAAATCAAAACCGCGTTTTCAACGTTGGTGATCGAGTCCTTCTTTTCAACTCAATATTGAAGATTTTCTCGAAAGCTCAAGTCCCTACCGGTCCGTCCATTTACTATCGCTAAGGTTTATCCTTACGGTACCATTGAGTTATCTCAACCCGATGGTCCTAATTTCAAAGTGAATGGTCATCGAGTGAAGCATTATTTTGGAGAGGACATTCCATCCATGGTTGTCCCAGATTTACAAACTTTCCCATGAACCAATGAATGCGGGATCGAGTCAAGCTAGCGACTCGGTAATCAAAAACAAGAGCATGCCATATGGGTTTTCACCCATATTTCGCCTTCTCACCTCTTTCTACCACCCTAGTGTGGGGGTTGCCCACATGTTTCAAAAAAAAAAAAAAAAAAAAAATATATATATATATAAAAAAAAAAAAAAAAAAAAAAAAATCTTCTTTCTAAATAATGGCCGTAGTATTTCCTTTTCGTTTTTGTTTCGCATAATCACGGTACTTAGAATATTGAGGGCAATATTCATCTCTAGTGTGGGGGATTCTCACGAATTTTATCACGTAAATATACCGCCTAATCCCGCTTTTGGCCAAAATTTTTTGGAGTAAGTGTTCTACACTTTCTCATCTAGTTATCATCCGCCATGTCTCGCAAGACAAAAGGATTGGCTAATCCAGAGCAAACGGCTCTTGGTAAAGATTTCTCAAATCCGCTTATATGGCTTGCAATTTGCCCAAAATTGTATGGTTCTCACCACCATATCCTAAAAAGTGAAGAGTTGGCTAGCCCGCAAGATTATGGCTTGTGGTAAAGGCGTGGAAAAACCATAATTGGTATTCACTCACCAAAGATAATTCGATAATTTATCTAAGAGTTGGCTAGTCCGTATGGGTACGGCTCGGTAAAGACAAAATCAAACCGTTGAAAGTCGGTGGTTTGCTCAAAATCACATGGTTATCGGTGTACCATGGTTCTTACTTGAACTCAAACATTTGGCTACTCCGTAAGTAATGGCTTTTGGTAAAGAGTTTCAAATCCATTAAGTTTTTCAAATCATTGCTAGGGACTAGCAATATCTCGATGTGGGGATTGATGAGTGTGTAAATACTCATCATTTTTATACAAAATAGATCGCAAAATCATCCGAAAATACTCGAAACACATCTAAATGATCAAAATATCACAAATCGTTGTTTTATGTGTTTCAAATTCAAAATATCAAAATCGATGAAAAACATATCAATTTTGCAAAATTGCGCTTCATCCCCCAAGTTTCAAGAATTGTCAAAATAGTCCCCGAGTCCGAATTTCAAAAGTATAAATCACCAAAGGTCCTTTTAAAATCAAAAGTTGTCAAATTTAGTCCTTTGGTGGAAAATATCAAAAGTTTGAGAAATTACAAGTTTAGTCCTTCAACTTTCAAAATTGGCAAAATGGCCCTGAAAATTGCAAAATGGCAATTTTAGTCCTTATACTTTGAAGGTTGTCACTTGTGGTCCTTGGAATAACTTTTCCGAATTGGCAAGATTGGTCCTTTGAATTTCAAAGAATTACATGAAAGGTCCTTGGTTATTAAAACCTTTAAACCTATTTTGGACCTCGAACCTCCTCGTGACCCCACAAAATACAAATTGACCCCCTTTATAATATCTGTCCACCAAACACCTTCTCCCCTGCTTTCCTCTCCCTTGTCTCGCCCACCATGTCCACCACCATTTCTCCACCCACCACCTCCTTCTCACCTTTCCATGTCCCCCACCTCCACCAAACTCCAAATGCATTAAATGTCCCTCCCACCATCTCAATCTGTCCCAAGTGTTATAAGGAATTTTGGCGCCAAAACCATTTGAATGGTTGAGATCGCTTCTAGGGCATCCAATGGCGTAAATTGATGGGAAATGTTCGGAGGTGAGAGAAAAGGCTTTGGGTTATAAAAGAGAAGAATTGGAGCAAGAAAGAGTCTTCTAGTTTTTCAATTTTTCACTTATTTCGTTCTTATGATTAATCTTTCAACTTAGTGTAAAACTTGTAATGTTTTGTTAAATGTATTCACTTTAAGTATTTGAATGTATTAAAACTAATTCCAAGTACCAATTTTCGCTTAATGTTATATTTATCGCTTTATGTCATCGTTGAAATTTTCCATTTCTAAAGCATACTCAAAAGCCTCATAACATTTGTTTATCATCCCATTGAGCTTAAATAAGCTTAACATAGCTTTTACAAGCTCCAATTCAAGTTTACACTCATTTTGGAATCGGGTCAACAAAAGTCAAACAGGGGGTAAAGAGGTGCAAAATTGGTCAATGGGTGAAGCATGCTATGGATGTGGGTTGATTTAGGACTAGTGGGTTGAAGTGGATAGGTTAGAGTTCTTGGTTCACTGGTTTGCAAGCTATAGCAGCTTTGGACCCCTTGTAAGCAATTTTCAAGTTTCTTGCATCATCTTAATTTGAAGTTAATACTGGTTCTATTCTGTTTAAAAGGTTGTATTTAGGACTTGTAGACTTAGATTGATCATAAGAACAAGTTGGTTAAGTGTTTGGATCAGTTTTGATTCACAAACTGTTAAATAAAGGGTGTTTGGATTTGAGTCTTTAACTACACTAGAGGCTATTTCAGTGGTTAGAATCTCTTGGATAGTGCTTGTTTAGTTAATTTAAGTTCATTTCAACCATAGTTTGGTCTGCAACATCATAAAAAGTCAAAAACCATATCCTTTGAATCCAACAGGCCACTGTTGGATTTTTAAAAGAGAAAATCATTCATTTTGTGTTTAAAAGTCATAAACCAAGGTTGTAATAGCTTCATAACATCATTTAACTTCATCATCAATCATCAAATTGGGTCTAAAGTTCATAAAAGTCAACCTGTGTTTCTGTTTCAAAAAGTCAAAATGGTGAAAACTGGTTTTATGCAGAAAGTGCAGATGATGCACTGAGTTCAATAAGACTTTGTAGGTTCTGGTTTTTGGTTTATAAGTAGTTTGATAGGTTGTCTTTAAGCTCTAATAACTGTTTTTAGCTTTAGCCTTCTGGATTAACCAGTGCATAAGCTCAAAACAAGCCCCATTTGCCTCGCCCCATACTCGTGATTCACCGAGTTTTTCTCGCTTTTGGACAAGTTGCACAGGCTTGTAAAAGCTTTTCAAGGGTGGTCTTTTGGTCGAGGTAGTCACTTAGGTCTAGTTGAGGTATCAATAGTTGGATTTTGGTTTGTAGCTTATTTTGGTGCTTATTTCGTCCGCAAGTAGACACCAAAAATGCTTTTAGCTTAATATCATAAAACATCAAATCCTTGCATTTTGTCATTCAAGAGTATTAGCTTGTTAAAACTTGTTCTATTTTAGTTATTTTAGCTTATTATAACTTCATTAACAGTTGGTTGCCTGTTTTAATCATTTGGCTTATTTAGTGCTTATTTCAATAAGCAATCTCACATCGCCCATAATCTTGTACACAAGTGCCTGTTTTCCATTTTCATAGCTTCTTAATATTATTTTAGAGTTTCCTGAAATTTTCAGATTTTTATAAGCTGTTTTGCTATTTTTCCTATTTTTAATTAGTTTTTAATACTTTTTAAATAGCATTTAATACAAAAAATTAGAAAAAGGTTCAAAAAAATAAGTTTTCAATTTTCTTAGGCTTAGATAAATATAAAAAGTAAAAAAAGTAATTTTCCATATTTTTCATAGTTCATTTGGTAATTTTTAGCAATTTAATTAGATTTTAATAGTTTAAAATTCCTAGAAAATAGAAAAATAGTCTCAAAAATACAAAAATAGTTTTGAAAAGTCTATTTTGATATTTTAGACTTTTCCAAGTCTTAATCTTATTTTTCTAGCTCATTTTCCTATTTTCTTGTAATTTAGGTAATTAATTATTAGTTAAAAATAGTTTTTAATTAGATAATTAGTTTTAAAAATAATTTTCTTTTTCTAAATATTTTCTTATATCATTAGGTTTGTAAAAACATCATTTTCATATTTTTAGGGTTAATATTGAATTAGTTTCACTTTTTATTTTGTACGTCACGTAGATTTTAATTTAAACGTGCGTTTTAGGTTTTAAACGCTCATCACTTTAAAAATAGTGATAGCGTTTATTTAATAGATTTTATCTTTTAATTTTCTTTAATTTGCATTTAAGGCTTTTTTATTTTGTTTGATATTTCGTAGTCATAATAATCTCAAATTCCTTTATCATTCAAATTTCTCGATCACTAGACGTTGATTGATCCATTGCATAGCTCGCTGGGACATAACGACCCGGGGAGACTCTATACTCCTCTGATCTTAATTGTATTAGTGTTTGAGCAGTTTTTAGTCTTTTAGACTTGACTGTTTAGCACCGATCAATCGTCAAGTTTCTTTGCCCACACTGAAGGATTGTCCTTCACTGTTTTCTCTAGTATTCTTTTGAGAGCCCTGTTGGTATTTTCAACTTGACCACTGGTTTGTGGATGATAGGCCGTCGCGAATCGATGATGAACTCCATATCTTTTCATGGTTTTCTCCATTTGTTGGTTACATAAATGGGTTCCTCGATCGCTTATTAATGCCTTGGGAATTCCATAACGAGCGAAAAGCTTTTTGAGGAAATTAACGACGACACGAGCATCGCTTTCTTGGTAAAGCTTCACGCCCATTTAGACACGTAATCTATAGCAACGAGAATGTATTCAATTTATGGGATTTAGGGAAAGGTCCCATGAAATCTATTCCCAAATATCGAATATCTCACACACTTGAATGCTTGTTAATGGCATTTCATCTCTACGAGAGATTGGTAGTTCTTTGACAAGCGTCACGCTTACGAACAAGTGTGTGTGCTTCTTTGAATATTGTTGGCCAATAGAATCCAAAGATCAAAAACTTTTTAGTTGTGGTGGAAGGACCATAATGTCCCCAGGTTGGGCCATGATGACATTCGTCAAGAATTTTATGGTTTCTAACCGTAAACACATCTTCGGATCATTCCAATGGGACACATTTTGAAAAGATATGGCTCTTCCCAAAATAGTATTTAAGTTCAAAAGAATTTGCTTCTTTGAGCATGAGTAAGACCTTTTCTCGAGAATTCCTCCTGCGAGGTAGTTCGCAAAGTCGAGAAACCAAGGATCGCTGGCCCATCGATGGTCATGAGAGTTTCATCGGAAAATAATCATCGATTTCTCTTCTTTAAGTCCTCAAGATTGGGGTTTCCAAGACGAGATAAGTGATCGTGACAAGATTCTCTCGCTCCTTTCTTATCTTTGATTTCGATGTCAAATTCTTGGAGTAGCAAAATCCATCGAATAAGACGTGGTTTAGCATTTTGCTTGGTAAACATATACTGAGCCGAATGATCGGTAAAAACGATCGCTTTTGAGAGCACGAGGTATGATCGAAATTTGTCGAATGCGAAAACGACGCCGAAATTTTTTCGATGACGGTATAATTTTGCCGAGCACTATTCAAAGGTCTTGCTAGCAAAATATATAGGCCGAAAGTGTTTTCCTTCACGTTGGCCTAAGACGGCTCCAACAAAGAAAATCGCTTGCGTCGCATTATAAGTTTGAAAGGTAGTGACCAATTAGGTGAAACCATGATCGAGCACTAGTAAGTTGAGATTTCAAGTGTTTCAAAGCTTTTATACAATCTGCATTGAAGTCAAAGATAGATTCTGCTCAAGAAGTTTTGTCATCTGACGAGATATTTTTGAAAAATCTTTGATGAATCGGCGGTAAAACCAAAGATGTCCTAAAAATTTCTAACGGCTTTGAATGGGCTTACCCAAGGGCTATCCTCAATTGGGTAAATGATTCCAGATCGAAGTTTTATGATTTCCTTTTAACAACTTCTTTCATGTTGATTGAGTCGACGTTGACGTTCTACCACAGTTTAATCCCTTCTTCAAAATTGATTTTGTGTTTGCAGAAATTAGGACTAATTCCTGGTATGTCGGATGTTTTCCAAGTGAAAGCTTGTTTGTGATTTTTGAGGACAGAAACTAAACTTTCTTTCTCACTATCCTCTAGCAATGAAGATATGACTACTGGAAGAAGAGAGTTTTCCTCCAAGTAAGCATATTCAAGATGATCTGGGAGAGGTTTGAGTTCGAGATCTGTGGGTGGTTCTTCGATAGAGGATTTGATTCGCATCTCGTTATTAAAAGTTATTTCTTCAAAATTTTCTTCCTCTTCCTCCATTTCTTCTTCTTCTGAGTTATCTTCTTCGAATTCTACTTTCATGAAATCATCAAACTCTTTGTCAAAATCTGCTTCATTGATTTTTCGTAAGTAGTCATGAATGGATCGGATTCGTTAAGTAATGCGCCTAATTCTTCATCGCTGACTTCATCAATAATATCGATGTTAAAACAAGTGTCATCACCGGAATGTGGATAGCGCATTGCTTTATCGATTAGAAAAGTGATTCGATCTTCCCAACCCAAGGTTGAGTTCTTTTCCTTTCACTTTGATGATTGCATCGGTATTTAGGAAAGGTCTTCCTAAGATGAGTGGAACTTTACTATCTTCTTCCATTTCCAAGATCACAAAGTCCACGGAAAATGAATTTACCGACTTGAACAAGCATATTCTCATGGTTCCACAGGGATATTGGTAGCAATGATTTGCTAATCGAATGCTCATTTTGTTGGTTTCAGTCAGAATTGGAATATAGCGAATAAGGCATCAAATTGATACTTGCGCCAAGATCGCCCAAAGCATCACATTTAACATTATTCCCGAAAGTATATGGAATAAGAAAGCTCCCGTGATCTCCGAGCTTTGGTGGGATCTTGTTTTGGACAATAGTGAGCATTCTTCGTTAAGAAAAGTCACGATATTTGCTCAAGCTTGCTTTTGTTATTAAGATGTTCTTTCAAAAATTTCCCGTAATTGGGCATTCCGGCTAGGACATCAACGAGAGGAACATTGACTCTAACCTCTTTGATTATTTCAATGAACTTTTTATAACGCTCTTCCATCTTTTCTTTCTTTAGGCGTTGAGGATAAGGAATTTTTGGTGTATACGCCTTGACGGATGGAATATTTTTCTTTTTGGTGGTTTGAGTTGTGTTTGGTTCCTCGGTTTCATCCTCACTATCAACGGTGACAGGAGTATTAGGATTTGGTGGTGGATCGTACGAGAGACCACTTTTTGTGAAGACAGCATTGATATGCTCATTTCTTGTTTGTGGTGGACGGTATGTCTTATCATTTGATGGTTTTGGGTTGGATTGGGTATTACTTGGCAATGAACCAGATGGTCAAGAGGAATGTTGGTCAGACAACCTGCCAAACTTGTTTTCAAGATCTTGGATAGATGCTTGATGATTTTTCCGTCCTTGCTCAACTTTGGCTTTGAGATTGAAAATTGATTTTGATAAAATCATTTATGGATTTTGACCGTACCACGAATTCTCTCATGGTTTTCTCGAATTCGGTTTCTTCCATCTTTTTGTCGGAATTTGTGGTGGTGGATTGTCAGTTCGTGGTTGAAAATCACGGTTGTCATCCCTTGGTCGGCGATCTTGCCAATTTCCAGAATTTCGACCGTAATAATTACTACGATATCCTCCTCCACGGTATCCTCCTTGAGCGTAACTCACTTCTCCTACCTTCGATCCACCCATAGGTTTATCGTCGCACTCGGACGATGGATTATTTCCTCCACAATTGTTGCATCCGGCTCGCATTTCCTTCATTTCATCTTTGATATCTTTGTACTGCGAGTCGATTTTTGAGGTTAACGCTTCCATCTTCTCCATGAGTTTTGAGGTATCAGTGTTTTCGACAAAAGCAACTGTTTTTCAGAGAGGTTTAGTTTTGGAATCTTTGGACCAATCAAGTTTGAGAAGTACTTGATCTTCGAGCAATTGATGTGCATCGTTGGGAGTCTTATAGAGAAAAATTCCTCCAGCATCAAGGATGCCTTGAGAGATTTCATCTAGTCCATTGTAAAATATTTGGATAGTGGTTCCTTTTGATAGTCCATGTCCATGACAACTACGAAGCAAATCTTTCATTCAAAGCCAAGCTTCGACAAGTGATTCGTTTGGGTTTTGGTTGAAAGCACGAATTTCTCCCATTAATCGATCAAACATGGCAGGTGAAAAGAATCGGCTTACAAAAGCTTGCCTCATCTCCTCCCAAGTATTGATGATTCCTGGGGTTAATTCATTGTACCATACTGATGTGCTGGTTGTGTACAAGTTTTAAAATTATAAAAGGTGAATTACCAATATTACCAAGAACACATACGAGCAAGTATACTCGTCCGTTATAGCAAGGTTATGAAGGTAAGTCGGGATCGTTCGCAGGGATCTGAGTGAATCTAAACACAAGTTTGAATTAACGGAGTCTATCCAAAACATATAATAAAGCAAATAGATATAATGAAATTCAAATGATTAAAAACTACACTTGCTTAAACTAGTTTCATATCATAGATTAATGTGATTGTGTTAACCTCTTAACATGTTGGTTATGATAATTAGTTTGAAAACTAATCTATTGCTCTTACAAGTTAAACCTTCATCAAGATTTTAGTTTATAAAAACAAGCATTAAGTTTAACCAATCAATTCAAGATCAATTCTAGTTTCATAAGTCTACATACATAAACTTAAACACAAAAACATCCACTTGTTCATCAAATTGCTTAAGAAATGGTCAATACAAAAGGTAACCGATCATAGACAAAAGGCTACAATTGATTCTCAACAACTAATCTTACGACCATTTAGATGTTTCCAACCAATCCAATTTGATAATCAAAAGTGTTTCTATTACAACCACACCTTAGTTCCTTTGTATAATCAAGAATAATGGGTAAAACAATCATCCGTAGACAAAATGATTATGACTAGTTGAATAACAATAAGTTCTTTCGAATTTCAACGCTTACTATCAATTAGCCAAACTTGATTAACAAATGTCACTATGAAACTTCAGCACAATTGGATCTTAGAATCAACTTGAAATTGAATTAAAACATGTTAACACAATTACTAACTAATCATATGATAATCAACATCATTTAAGCAAGTGTATAAAGAAACTAGCCACTCATAGCAAACATGAACATAAACTCATAACTTTGAACATTAGAAAACATGATTGAAAGTCTAACAATGCTTGAAATAAGATTACAAATGGTGTAGTAATGATTCCCAAAGGATTGAGGTAGACTTCTTGGTGTTTTGGCCTCCAAATGTGGAACTTCTTGAACTCCAAACTTCTCTGGATTTCTAAGGACGAATTTTGAGAGCTTAAGAATTTGTTTGATGAGTAGAGAGATTTGTATTTGAGGTGTGTCTCATATGCTCACAATTAGCCTCTATTTATACTAATTCCAAGGCCTAGGGTATTAAATGCTTAACTTGGCCTCCAAGGAGTAAGGAAGGGACTAGAATACACCAAGAGAAGGACCTAGAATCGTTTGGATGCAAAGGGAAAGCTTAGTGATGAAGATTGGTAGATGCAGCTTCTCCAACCGGATCGGTCATACGACCAACCGATCCGGCTGGTCTTCAATAACAACTAGCCAACCGATCCGGTTGCGGGTTGCGACCGATCGGCTAGCGATGGTTAAAACATTGTTTCTGACCGTTTTCCAACCGATCCGGTTACGGTTGTAACCGGATCCGGTTGGATCTTCTGAGATACGAAAACTTGATCTTTTCTTTACTTTGTCTTGTAGAACTTGGTTCTTCAATCACTATGGTCTTCAAAAGGTCCTTGAGATACTGATTTAGCCTTACTGAAACGAGAATCTTCGTTTTGCTAAACATTTCTTTATTTTCCCTCCATTTCCCTGCACTTGGTTATAAACACTGGACAAACATCTTTTGATGCGTTTAAGTACTATAATCATGCAAATATAACCAAATAACAGATATAAAAGCATACATAACGCTACTAAAAACATGCACAATCTGAGCGTTATCAAATTCCCCCACACTTAAACTTTGCTTACCCTCAAGCAAATCTAGGAAAAACAAACATCCACTTGGTACAAGATCGTGATTATGAAAATGTGATGCAAATCAACCAAGTATAAATACGAGAGAGGATTCATCAATTATGCTTTATAAAGGTGAAAAATCAATATGTTTGACAATATCCAATGATTTTCTTGCATGATTAACATTTCAAAACACCTCACGAAAAAGGAACGAAATATAATTCACTCAATCACTCATTTTAGGGGAGTAACAAGATAAATCACACTCATTGCTCAGTCATGATTAGATTATTACCATAAGCTTGTACAAGAAACAAAACTCCACCGACGTGGCGTGAGCACCAAGTAAAAACATCTAAAGAGGGCTTTTATTTGGATTATAATGATTTGGCTAAGGGTTAAGGGTATGGATAAGGCATGGGAATGTTTATGAATATGGTGTAAAAATAAAAATGAAATCAAGTCTAATACCCAAGTTGCTAGTTACCAAACATTCCACGAACCAAATAAACGATTATAGCTTTGCTTTCTTCTTTTCCACTTTCCACAGCTTTTTGCTTTGCCATGACAATTGTTCTTCGATCATAGCACATTGGCTATTATTTCCATACTTTCAACACAATTTTTTTTTTTTTTTTGGGAACATAAACTCAATTGCTCATAGCTTAATCAATTTCGTAGGATGAGGTACTTATAATCATTTGAACAGTCTTCACTTTCCATGTGACTAGCAACCAACCATTAGACATTGATGAGGATAGGCTAAGGTTTAAAGTGTAAAATCTTTTGTATTTTCCGGGTGAAGTAAAAATGAAAGGATGGCTCGTAAGGTGTAACTAGGGTATCTAGTGCTAAAATGAGCACTACAAATGGGTCCATGTGGCGGTTAACTAACCAATGTGGCTAGCTAATAAATCATTAGATGCAAAATGGAAGGCCATTTGGGTTAAATCCTAAAGTGCCTCTTTATCACACGAATTCACTTATATCGCATTTAATGCAATCTCACTGCTGTCCGTAATGATTTACAAGCACAAGTTCTAGAATAAATAAAATCACCGCACACTCATAGCAAAAGATCCAAGTATAAAAGATGTATGCTAATAAGAAATAGGCTCAAATCCTCACAATTTAGTGGAAAGGGTATAATATGTGCTAGCAAATGTTTATCGATCCCGAATGGATTGCAATAGTAATCGGAACACATCTCAAGTTTCAAATATTACCGCTTTTACTAGTGGAATGATCCGCTTATTCTAATAGATAATCCTAAAAGTGTGAAAATAACTAGATCACAAGGGCAAACAAAATTTTAAATTTAAGCATGAAAACTCTAATTTTCCTTTTCACCCCCCACCCACACTTAAGTTAGACATTGTCCTCAATGAAAACGAACTTCAAAGTATAGAAATAGAGAAAATAGAGATGAAACCAGATATGTCAACGAGTTTATCGACTAAAATTCTTTCTTCATTCTAAGCGCCCATCGGAGAAATCATTACATGCACACAATCTTATAAACAAACAAAAGGTTTTATTAAAGGTGGCACCCCCACATACTTAAGTTCAACCAAAGGTTTAAACTTTGGGAGTGACCACAGAAAATCAAATCAAACACACGGGTTGCCTCCCGAGAAGCGCTTGTTTTATTACCGAGTCATCACCGACTCGAATCTTCCCTGATTAGATACTTTGACCATACGGTTCAAATGGGGAATTTCACTCTTAAACGCTGAGGTATGGGATCTTTGGTTTGTACTCCACAATGGATGGGAATAAATTTGATTCTTTGGTTTGACCATGTTATAGTCCCTTTCGTTATTTCAACGCTTGGTCAATTTCATTAGAAAAGAGGATAGTGGCGGATCTTTTGATTTTTCAGATGGTCATTGGATTTTCCACTCCCAGTGAATATGGCATCCACATTCTCAAGGTGAGATGTAGGAGGTGGCTTAGTCCTACCGTTTTGATTTAAAGAAACTGGATTTTGTTGTTCAGACCATATGTCTATCTTTCTTTCCAGTTCTCCATTCCAGTTGCCACTGGTTTTGAACTTCTCATCACCAACATGATTTGAAAATAAATTTCATTCGGAACTTTTTAATTGCGTCATTGGGATATGCATGGTGCAATCCTCAAGAAAAGGTAACACGGTTGGTGAGTTAGACATGATTTGGTTCAGATTTGGTGTGGCTGGAATGTGCTCGGTCTCATCCTCTTCGATAAATTCATCCTCACCCTTATCGTTCTCATATTGAATTGAGGTTGGATTGTAGACAAATTCATGTCTCGAGTTGGAATCTGTGGTGTAAGGAAGAGATTCAGCGTGATGAACTTTCTGTTCCTTACTTAATATTTCTATCCTCCTCTCCAAGTCTTGGCTTATCGCTTGTTGGTTCCTTCTTCCTTGATCGACTTTATGTTCCAATTCAACCAACAGGTTCGTCATATTCTCATTGGCTTTTGTTTGACTGGCCATCCATTCTCTCATCATCTCCTCCGTGAGGTTTTAGGTGTATTGAAATGTTGTGATGGATGTGGTATTGTATTCCATGGTCGATATCGAGGATATGTTTGGGTTGGGTTGTGGTATGGAAAGGAGTACAATTTGGAATTCGGTCATAATATCTCGCGTGATATCATGGGTGATATCCTTCATGTTGGGTGTGGTTCGCCCATGGGATCACACATCGGCGTGTCATCCTCAAAGATCGTGGTTTGAAGCTTGGTGATTATTTCAGCTCCATCATCTCCTCCGTATGCTTATGAATCGGGTATCGATGTTTGTTGAGAGAGCTTCCAATTTCTCGATCAATGAGGCATGATCGGTATTGATGTTTCTTCTACCGCGAAACAACGGTTTTCGATTGGAATCGCTCGATAGACCACTTCTTGTGAAGATAGCATTGACATATTCATTTCTTGTTTGTGGTGGACGAGTACGCCTTATCATTTGACGGTTTTGGGTTGGATTGGGTATTACTTGGCAATGAACCGATGGTCTAGAGGAATGTTGGTCATAAAATCGCTAAACTTGTTTTCAAGATCTTGGATAGATGCTTGATGATTTTTCCGTCTCTGCTCAACTTTGGCTTTGAGATTGAAAATTGATTTTGATAAAATCATTTGCGATTTTTGAGCGACCACGAATTCTCTCATGGTTTTCTCGAATGCGCTTTCTTCCATCTTTTGTCGAGATTTTGTGGTGGTGGATCGTCGGTTCGTGGTTGAGAATCACGGTTGTCATCCCTTGGTCGGCGATCTTGCCAATTTCCGCAATTTCGACCGTAATAATTACTACGATATCCTCCTCCACGGTATCCTCCTTGATCATAACTCGCTTCTCCTTCCTTCGGTCCACCCATAGGTTTATCGTCGCTTTTCGGACGATGGATGATTTCTCCACAATTGTTGCATCCATCTCGCATTTCCTTCATTTCATCTTTGATATCTTTGTATCATGAGTCGATTTTTGAGGTTAACGCCCATCTTCTCCATGAGTTTTGAGGTATCGGTGTTTTCGACAAAAGCAACGGTTTTTCTGGAGAGGTTTGGTTTAGGAATATTTGGACCAATCAAGTTTGAGAAGTACTGATCTTTGAGCAATTGATGTGCATCGTTGGGAGTCTTATAGAGAAAATTCCTCCAAAGATCAAGGATGCCTTGAGAGATTTCATCTAGTCCATGCTAAAATATTTGGATAATGGTTCCTTTGATAGCCCATGTCCATGACAACTACGGCTAAATCTTTCATTCGAAGCCAAGCTTCAACAAGTGATTCGTTTGGGTTTTGGTTGAAAGACGAATTTCTCCCATTAATCGATCAAACATGGCGGTAGAAAGAATCGGCTTACAAAATCTTGCCTCATCTCCTCCCAAGTATTGATGATTCACGGGTTAATTCATTATACCATACTTTAGCATCTCCGAGTGATGATGGGAAAAGTTTGAGTTTGATGGCATTGACATCGGTGTCGCCATAACGGAACATGCCGCAAATTTCGATGAATTCGCAATGTGCTTATGCGGATCGGCCCGCGCACGGCCATCGAATTGTCGGTCTTTGATCATAGAAAGGTGATGTCCCTTCACAGTGAAGTTGTCACCAAGGTTAATAGCAATAATAGCACTTTCGGGGGTTGGTGTTACGGTTCGGTTGGTTCCCCACATGGGTTGATCGTCCGCCATGGGAAAAGGTAAATTGGTGAAAGGGTTGTAAAAAACTTTGGCTTCTATGAGGTTATCAAATGGTGGGTTTGGTACTCTTGGTACACGATTTTCTAATGGTATGAAACGTGTTCTCCTTATTCTTCGAATCAAACGTTCGGGGTTGGTAAGAGGTGTAATTGGTTCTATTCCCGCTGCTCGAGTGTTCATACAATGTCCTAGAGATTCCAGGCAATATCTAAACACACGGACAAACAACGAAAACAGTTTTTTTTTTATGGGTCAGAGTAGGTAACCGGATCGGTTGCGGGATGCGACCGATCGGTTAAACCAGTTGATTGATGGGAAAAATCGTAACCGATTCGGTTGAGGGGCAACCAAATCCGGTTAAAGTTTTTGAGAATTTTTTTTTTTTTTTGGTTGAATCGACTTTGGGAAATTCAAAAACTTGTTGAAACACAATCAAATCCCCAAGAATGCGCCAAAACTTGATGTCTTTGGTTGTGTACAAGTTTTAAAATTATAAAAGGTGAATTACCAATATTACCAAGAACACATACGAGCAAGTATACTCGTCCGTTATAGCAAGGTTATGAAGGTAAGTCGGGATCGTTCGCAGGGATTTGAGTGAATAAAGTTTGAATTAACGGAGTATATCCAAAACATATAATAAAGCAAATAGATATAATGAAATTCAAATGATTAAAAACTACACTTGCTCAAAACTAGTTTCATATCATAGATTAATGTGATTGTGTTAACCTCTTAACATGTTGGTTATGATAATTAGTTTGAAAACTAATCTATTGCTCTTACAAGTTAAACCTTCGTCAAGATTTTAGTTTATAAAAACAAGCATTAAGTTTAACCAATCAATTCAAGATCAATTCTAGTTTCATAAGTCTACATACATAAACTTAAACACAAAAACATCCACTTGTTCATCAAATTACTTAAGAAATGGTCAATACAAAAGGTAACCGATCATAGACAAAAGGCTACAATTGATTCTCAACAACTAATCTTACGACCATTTAGATGTTTCCAACCAATCCAATTTGATAATCAAAAAGTGTTTCTATTACAACTACACCTTAGTTCCTTTGTATAATCAAGAATAATGTGTAAAAACAATCATCCATAGACAAAATGATTATGAGTAGTTGAATAACAATAAGTTCTTTCGAACCCAACGTTTACTATCAATTAGCCAAACTTGATTAACAAATGTCACTATGAAACTTCAGCACAATTGGATCTTAGAATCAACTTGAAATTGAATTAAAACATGTTAACACAATTACTAACTAATCATATGATAATCAACATCATTTAAACCACACCTTAGTTCCTTTGTATAATCAAGAATAATGGGTAAAAACAATCATCCATAGACAAAATGATTATGACTAGTTGAATAACAATAAGTTCTTTCGACCCCAACGTTTACTATCAATTAGCCAAACTTGATTAACAAATGTCACTATGAAACTTCAAAGACAATGGATCTTAGAATCAACTTGAAATTGAATTAAAACATGTTAACACAATTACTAACTAATCATATGATAATCAACATCATTTAAGCAAGTGTATAAAGAAACTAGCCACTCATAGCAAACATGAACATAAACTCATAACTTTGAACATTAGAAAACATGATTGAAAGTCTTACAATGCTTGGAACAAGATTACAAATGGTGTAGTAATGATTCCCAAAGGATTGAGGTAGACTTCTTGGTGTTTTGGCCTCCAAATGTGGAACTTCTTGAACTCCAAACTTCTCTGGATTTCTAAGGACGAACTTTGAGAGCTTAAGTCTTTGTTTGATGAGTAGAGAGATTTGTATTTGAGGTGTGTCTCATATGCTCACAATTAGCCTCTATTTATACTAATTCCAAGGCCTAGGGTATTAAATGCTGAACTTGGCCTCCAAGGAGTAAGGAAGGGACTAGAATACACCAAGAGAAGGACTTAGAATCGTTTGGATGCAAAGGGAAAGCTTAGTGATGAAGATTGGCAGATGCAGCTTCTCCAACCGGATCGGTCATACGACCAACCGATCCGGCTGGTCTTCAATAACAACTAGCCAACCGATCCGGTTGCGGGTTGCGACCGATCGGCTAGCGATGGTTAAAACATTGTTTCTGACCATTTTCCAACCGATCCGGTTACGGTTGTAACCGGATCCGGTTGGATCTTCTGAGATACGAAAACTTGATCTTTTCTTTACTTTGTCTTGTAGAACTTGGTTCTTCAATCACTATGGTCTTCAAAAGGTCCTTGAGATACTGATTTAGCCTTACTGAAACGGGAATCTTCGTTTTGCTGAACATTTCTTTATTTTCCCTCCATTTCCCTGCACTTGGTTATAAACACTGGACAAACATCTTTTGATGCGTTTAAGTACTATAATCACGCAAATATAACCAAATAACAGATATAAAAGCAAATATAACGCTACTAAGAACATGCACAATCTGAGCGTTATCACATACTTTAGCATCTCCGGCGAGTGATGATGGGAAAAGTTTGAGTTTGATGGCATTGACATCGGTGTCGCCATAACGGAACATGCCGCAAATTTCGATGAATTCGGTAATGTGCTTGTGCGGATCGGCCCGCGCACGGCCATAGAATTGACGGGCTTTGATCATAGAAAGGTGATGTCCCTTCACTGTGAAGTTGTCACCAAGATTAATAGCAACAATAGCACTTTCGGGGGTTGGTGCTACGGCTCGGTTGGTTCCCCACATGGGTTGATCGTCCGCCATGGGAAAAGGTAAATTGGTGAAAGGGTTGAAAACAACTTTGGCTTCTATGAGGTTATCGAATGGTGGGTTTGGTACTCTTGGTATACGATTTTCCAATGGTATGAAAAGTGTTCTTCTTTTTCTTCGAATCAAACGTTCGGGGTTGGTAAGAGGTGTAATTGGTTCTATTCTCGCTGCTCAAGTGTTCATACAATGTCCTAGAGAATCCAGGAAATATCTAAACACACGGACAAACAACGAAAACAGTTTTTATGGGTCAGAGTGGGTAACCGGATCGGTTGCGGGTTGCGACCGATCGGTTAGACCAGTTGAGTGATGGGTAAAATTGTAACCGATTCGGTTGAGGGCCAACCGGATCCGGTTAAGGTTTCTGAGAAAAAAAATTTTTGGTTGAATCGATCGAGGAAATTCAAAACTTGTTGAAACACAATCAAATCCCGTGCGCGCCAAAAACTTGATGTCTTGGGTGTGTACAAGTTTTAAATTTATAAAAGGTGAATTACCAATATTACCAATAACACATACGAGCAAGTATACTCGTCCATTATAGCAAGAATATGAAGGTAAGTCGGGATCGTTCGCAGGGATTTGAGTGAATCTAAACACAAGTTTGAATTAGCAGAGTCTATCCAAAACATATAACAAAGCAAATAGGTATAATGAAATTCAAATGATTAAAAACTACACTTGCTTAAACTAGTTTCATATCATAGATTAATGTGATTGTGTTAACCTCTTAACATGTTGGTTATGATAATTAGTTGGAAGACTAATCTATTGTTCTTACAAGTTAAACCTTTGTCAAGATTTTAGTTCATAAAAACAAGCATTAAGTTTAACCAATCAATTCAAGATCAATTCAAGTTTCATAAGTCTACATACATAAACTTAAACACAAAAACATCCAATTGTTCATCAAATTGCTTAAGAAATGGTCAATACAAAAGGTAGCCGATCATAGACAAAAGGCTACAATTGATTCTCAACAACTAATCTTACGACCTTTTAGATGTTTCCAACCAATCCTATTTGATAATCAAAAAGCGTTTCTATTACAACCACACCTCAGTTCCTTTGTATAATCAAGAATAATGGGTAAAAACAATCATCCATAGACAAAATGATTATGACTAGTTGAATAACAATAAGTTCTTTCGACCCCAACGATTACTACCAATTAGCCAAACTTGATTAACAAATGTCACTATGAAACTTTAGCACAATTGGATCTTAGAATCAACTTGAAATTGAATTAAAACATGTTAACACAATCACTAACTAATCATATGATAATCAACATTATTTAAGCAAGTGTATAAAGAAACTAGCCACTCATAGCAAACATGAACATAAACTCAAAACTTTGAACATTAGAAAACATGATTAAAAGTCTTACAATGCTTGGAAAAAGATTACAAATGGTGAAGTAATGATTCCCAAAGTATTGGGGTAGACTTCTTGGCGATTTGGCCTCCAAATGTGGAACTTCTGGAACTCCAAACTTCTCTGGACTTCTAAGGACGAATTATGAGAGCTTAAAGCTTTGTTTGATGAGTAGAGAGATTTGTATTTGAGGTGTGTCCCATATGCTCACAATTGGCCTCTATTTATACTAATTCCAAAGCCTAGGATATTAATTGCTGAACTTGGCCTCCAAGGAGTAAGGAAGGGACTAGAATACACCAAGAGAAGGACCTAGAATCGTTTGGATGCAAAGGAGAGACTTAGTGATGAAGATTGGCGATGCGACTTCTCCAACCGGATCGGTCATATGACCAACCGATCCGGTTGGTCTTCTAAAGTGGTCAACCGCTCCGGTTCTGGGTTCTGACCGAACGGTTGGTGATGGTCATAATGTCATTTCGGTCATATTCCAACCGATCCGTTACGCTTGTAACCGATCCGGTTGGATTTCTGAGTTAAGGAAACTTGATCTTTTCTTCTCTTTATCTTGTAGAACTTGGTTTTTCAATCACTATGGTCTTCAAAGGTCCTTGAGATCTTGATTTAGACTTCATCAAACGGAATCTTCATTTTGTCAACATTTCTTTATTTTCCTTTCGCTTCCTCGCACTTGGTTGTAAATACTAGACAAACATCTTTTGATGCGTTTAAGTACTATAATCACGCAAATATAACCAAATAACAAATATAAAAGCACACATAACGCTACTAAAAACATGCACAACTGAAAGCGTTATCACCGGTATCTAGCACACATGCATACAAATAATGAATATCGGTCTCTTCGCGGTGAGGTACATCGAGATCCAATCATACTCGATATTTAGTTTAATCAACCATGATCCCTGAGTGGTCCTCATCCAGTTTAGTACGCTCCACCATGGGAGTGTCAACAGGGTCACATGAATCAAATCCAAATTTCTTTAAGATCTTGTTAGCATATTTAGATTGATTTATAAAAATGCCTCCGGGACGTTGTGAAATTTGTAATCCCAAGAAAAATGACATTCGTCCCATCATTGACATTTGAAATTTGGAGCCCATCTCCTTAGAAAAACGGTCACATTCATTGGGGTCAGTCGAGGAAAAAATAATATCATCAACATAGATTTAAACATGAATTAAGTGTTTGCACGACTTTACGGTGAACAATGTCGGATCAACTGCTCCTTTCTTTGAATCCATTAGATACAAGAAACTTCGATGGCGTGTCATACCATGCCCTCGAGCTTGCTTCAAACCGTAAAGGGCCTTCTTCAAGCGATAGACATGAGTAGGATGCTCGATTCACAAAACCTTCAAAGGTAGCCGACGATACTACCTCTTTCGGATCTCCATTAAGAAAAGCGGTCTTTACATCCATCTGATAGACTACCATGTTCTTACTAGCAGCGTTAGCCAAGAAGATTCTGATTGCCTTGATACGTGCAACTGGAGCAAATGATTCTTCAAAGTTAATACCTCCTCTTGATGGTATCCTTTCGCAACTAGTCGAGCTTTGCTCTTTAGCACATCACCATGTTCATCAAGTTTTACTTTGAAGATCCATTTAATAGCAATGATCATAGCACAGTCAGGAGCAGGTACTAATTCCCATACATCTAGTCGATCGAACTCATGAATTTCTTCTTGCATGGCATTGAACCAAATTGCCTTCATGATGGCCGCCTTGACGCCTTTTGGTTCGACCTTAGATAGTACGGAGTTGAAGAAGCACCACAAGGCATCGCTTGCAAGTTGTTTACGAGTGGATAATGGACGAAGGGATCCCAATGATGTTGTCCAATGGATGGTCATGTGTCCATTTTCTAAGGTGGTCGTGTGGTTGTTGTTGAGGTCTTCAAGTAGCGAGTTTGGATCTCGATGAAGATGGTTCGAAGTTGGTTCAGAGCAAATATGTTCTCAAATGGAGCATCTTCGAGAGTAGCAAAGGGGTTATCTCCATTATAGTTGCTAGAAACATTTCCATGATGTACACTCGATGATTGAGGATTTGATGATGATGATGAGTGATCTGCAGTAGGCGCTTCTTGACTCAGTGACATAGAAACTGAAGGGTTATATATGTAGACTAGTTAGGGGTAGCCACTGTTGATGGATTAGACTGATCATTAGCAATAGGTTCATAGTATTCATGAAACATCGGATCAAACAATTTCTTCAAATCTTCTTCAGGAGGAGGTACATATGGAACTGCTGGTGAGGGGTTTTGTACAAGAGAAGAACTAATGGGACTACTTAAAGAACGTGACGTGAATAGTTTCCATGATATCTCGAGTTCTTTTGTTGTAGATTTGGTAACCCTTCCTATTTGGTGCATAACCTACAAAAAATCCAATGTTTGCCTTAGCTCTTAATTTACCTAAGTCTTGACCATCATTTGTTGGATAGCACAAAGCACCAAACACACGAAGGAAGGAGAGATCAGGTTTTCGATTGTGGATAAGTTCGTATGGAGTTTTTCCATGAGTGGTGTGTATAAGGGAACGATTTTAGGTATAGCAAGCAGTGGCAATGGCTTCAGTCCAGAGAAACATTGGGACCATTGAGTAAATTAGCATAGTTCTTGCAGCTTCCACAAGGGTCTGATTTCGTCTTTCAACTACACCGTTCTATTGAGGAGTACGTGGAACACTTCTTTGATGGCTGATTCCAATGCTTTCATAAAACTGACTTCGTTCTTTGTTAACAAACTCAGTTCCATTGTTCGTTCGAATAATTCTAATAGTCTTGTTAAGTCGAACCTGCAACTGTTTGATAAGTTTGATGATGACATCTGGAGTTTCATCCTTTGTCCTCAAAAACTTAACCCAAGTAAATCGAGAGTAGTCATCAACAACGACTAACACATATTTCCTCCCATTTATCGTTTGCACTCTCATGGGTCCGCATAGGTCCATATGAAGTGTATGTAGAACTTCCATAACTGAGTTTGCAGGTTTGGGTTTATGGGCATATTTCTTGCTTTTTCCCAATTGGCATGCTGAACAAATATTATCTTTTTCATACTTCAATCTGGGTAATCCTCTTACGAGATCCTTTCTAGACAAGTCATTTATGGTTCTGAAGTTCAAGTGGTTGAGAAGGCGATGCCATAGCCATGACTTTGTTTTAGAGGCTTTAGATAACAAGCAGATTGGAGAAGACTTCATCATATCTTCGATAGAGATGGTGTATAGGTTTGTTCCACGTTTTCCACTTACAAGTTCCACACCATCAAGTTCTCTAACGAAACAAGTATGTTTTCTAAAAGCCACTTCTAGATCAGAGTCACAGAATTGACCGACAGAAAACAAATTATGACCAAGACCACATAATCTCCATAACCGGGAAATTACACTATCACCTTCAACATAGTATACCCGGGAAATTACACTATCACCAGCCACATAATCTCCATAACCCATAATTGCCCCAAAATGGTCGTTCTGAATCTAACAAGCCCGATAAATTTACTCACGGTTCATGAGTCATGAGCGATCTCGGTCATATGCTTGGAACGACTGAGTCCAAGTACCACGAACAATTTGAACGACCTACAGTTGAACACAAACAAGTATGGATGACTGGATAGTTTAGATCCCCATCCGAGAATGGGTTCCACTTGGTTAGAAAACGAGATTGGAACATCCACATCAGAAACATAGTCAATAAAATCATTAGAGGTAGATGTCGAGCTAGTAGAAACAGTAGATCTATTCAAAGTAAGTTCTCTTCTTAAAGGTATAGTTCTACCTGTGGGTATCCATTTCCTAATGGGCATTGATCTAGATAATTTAGGGCACAACTCATTAAGATTGAATTTACGACCAGTAGGTATCCAATGATAACCTACATTACTAAATTTTCTTCCTGTTGGTTTCCAATGTTTTCTAGCCCTCTTCCACCTTGGTCTTCTGACCTTCTTAACCTGTTTCTAGTGTTAACATTTTTTACTGGAGATATAACAAAATTGTTCACATCATTCACAACACATTCATGATTAATACCATAAATCACACAATCATTACATGTTTTGCAAGAAGTAGCAGAATTCGAATTAATTACAGTACGCTTATAGCTAATACTAGAATCAACACGATTCGTCTTATTCAACACAAACTTATTGTTCCTAAGGTGGTCTTCTACTTTCTTCCATTGATCACTCTTAGCTTGCGAGGTCTTATCTTGCTTTGTATTGCCTGGAGGCTTTGACTTGCTTGCCTTAGTGTCACTGATTACTCCTGTAGAGGGAATGATGGGAACATTAGTTGGTTTTACTACTTTATGCATTCCTGATCTAGAAGTGTTGGGATCTGAAGTACTTGCAGGCACATTAAAGTTCACATGCTTGACTTTCGGCACAGAACAAGGCATATCATAGGTTGCATGCTTAACACTAGGCATAGAGCAAGGCATAATGACTTTATCTTTCTTACAAAAGCATTTAGGGCATGTTGCTCTTAAGCATTCTAAAATTTCCTGAGATCGTTTGGCATATAAGCATGCATACCTAACTTCACTATCAAGTGGTTTATTTATGCTATCCTCTTCGACAATCTCACGGAGACATTCTAGACTATCCTTAAGGTACGAAAAATATTCTTGAAACCTGATGAGTGTCTAAATACTCATCATTTTTGTACAATATAAACTGCAAAATCATCTGAAAACACTCAGAAACACATCAAAATGATCAAAATATCACAAATCAGTGTTTTATGTGTTTTAAATGCAAAATATCAAAATCGATGAAAACATATCAAATTTGCAAAATTGCGCTTTCGATCCCCAAGTTTCTAAAATTGTCAAAATAGTCCCCGAGTCAAAATTTCAAAGAAAAGTCACCAAAGGTCCTTTTAAAATCATAACTTGTCAAATTTAGTCCTTTGGTGAAAAATGTAAAAAGTTTTGAGAAAATTACAAATTGGTCCTTCAAGTTTTAAAATTGGCAAATCTAGTCCTTGGACGTTTAAAAATGGAAAAATTATCTTTCATGGTCCGTGTACTAATGAAACTTGTCATAAATGGTCCTTGTAATACCTTTGCAAAATTACAGGTTTGGTCCCTTGGTTTTGTGGAAATTGCATATATGGCCCTTGTGTTGTTACTTAGCCAAACGGACCCCTTTTATCACCTTTGGCCCAACAGTTTACCCAATCCAACCCTTGGCCCAATCATACAACCCGGTTTAAACCCGAATCCAACCCACCCTGTTATTAAAGTCCCAGTCAAACCCCTTTGACCATCCACTTTCCCTCTCTCCCTCACGGGTTAACCAATCCACCATCATCACCCCTGCAATCACCCTGCAACACACAACCACCCCATCACCTTATCCCTTCCCTTGTCCCCTCCAAACAGAAGATTACAAGATACATTCATTTCTTCACCTCTCCCACACTCAATCTCCTAAACAGTTAAAACCCCATTTTCCCGCCAAATGAATGAATGGTCAAGATGAGCTTCAAGTGATCCAAGGGTCGGGATTTATGGTGGGATTCACTTAGAGAGGAAAGAAGACGGTGGGCATATAAAAGGAAGGAAAGAAGCAAGCATAGGCAGTTAGTTAGTTTTAAATTTTAAATGTATGTCGTTTTTCATAAGAATGTCTTAGTTTACATCTTAACATGTAATTTTTCAGTTTCTATGTACTGATTTTAAGTTAATTCAGTGTTTTTAATCAAGTCTAAGTCTTAATTTGAAGTTTCATTTGAGTTTCATAAATTCATGTTACTGTTGGAAAATGCATTCTCAATTTCTTATATTCAAATCTGTGATAGCTTATGTTTAACTTCCAATAAGCTTGTTTAAGTTATTTGAAGCTCTTGGCAAGATTAAAATTCAAGTTTAAATACATTTTGTTTTTGGTCAAATAAAGTCAACAGATAGAATGATGATTAGAATTAATCTGTATTGCTGATTCTGATGCTGATATGGGTTGATTTTGGATTTGGTATTGGTTTATATTAAGTTTAGATTGGTTAAATTGGATCACAATAGCATGCCATTGTAGCAGGACATCATGTAAGTTCAATACTGTTTCATGTTCTGTCATTTCTGCATAAGCTTAGTGTTATTGATTTAAGTGATTATGATTGTTATATTTTGCTAATATTAGATCTTATATGCTTACTAGAATCTAAGTTTTGAGCTGAATTGGTCTAGATGTAGGTTTTGCTTAAATTTTATTTCATATCAGTTTCACAATTGGTGTTTGGATTAGGAATTAAAACTGAGTTAGAGATTTATTCACTAGCTGAGTTCTGTAGTTTAAGTCTTATAAAGGTTTAGTGAACTTAATTCTGTCATTAATTTGTGCTTGAGATTAACATAAGTCAAAGTTTGCTTCTCATCTGCCTTATGTTTGAATCTGTTAGAATCAGTAGTTAAGTTTTAGCATATAGGTTTAGAATCAAATAAACTAGTTTGCTTTAGTCTTATTACATCATCATTCGCCTTAAATAAATCACACAATTGCTCTTGAATCTCATTAAAGTCAACTTTCTCATCTGTTTTTTAAAAGTCAAACTAAGTCATGAGTCGGTTTTGCAAATCTTTCAAATAGCTGCATAGAGTTCATCTTCAAGAGTTAAGGTCTCCATTTTGGTCTATTTGTAGATTTCCAGGTGGTCTTTAGAACCACATTTTTAGTTTTCTCATTAGCTTGTTGAATAAGCAGTTACATTAGCTCAAACATAGGTACCTCTTTCTGTTTCTGCATCAGTTCAACAGCAATCTGTCCAATTTGCAGCACTTTGTTTTGATCTTTAATTGCTTCAATACTAGTTCTAATTAGCTGTAATTTTGGATATTGTATCTTTGGTTGGTGGTCTTGAGGACTGCTTAGTTGGTTCTCAGTTTGGCTTTTTAGATAAGCCAGCAATTAAGCTCAACTTAGGGGGCAGTTAGCTGATTTGGCTTTTAGATTAGATTAGCTTAATCCTTGGTAGACTACTCATTAGGTGTTAGGAGTAGCATTAGATAGTTGCTTTAGAGTGTTTTTGATATAAAATAGCTTCTGTAACAGTTTGGTTCACTGAAGTGCTTATTAGCTTATTCCATAGTGCTTATTCCTTCTAAGTTTACATAGCAGCCCTCTATTCTCCCACACAAGCTCCACATTTTATATTTTTTATAGCTTTAGAATGAGATTTTAGAATTTCCCTGCAATTTTCATGATTTTTGGTCACTGTTCACTATTTTTCTAGATTAAAATCAGTTTTTATTCATTTTTAAATAGCTTTTAATACAAAAAATTAAGAAAAGGTTCAAAAAAATAATTTTTCATTTTTATTAAGTTAAGATAAATATAAAAACCCAAAAAAGTATTTTTCCATATTTTTCTTAGTTAAATTTGTATTTTTAAATAATTTAAGTAGTTTTTAATAGTTTAAAATTCCTAGAAAATAGAAAAATAATCAGAAAAATACAAAAATAGTTTTGAAAATTCTATTTTGATATTTTAGACTTTTCCATTTCATAATTTTATTTTTCTAGCTTTATTTCCTAATTTCTTGTATTTTAGGTAATTATTAAATAGTTAAAAATAGTTTTTAATTAATAATAATTAGATAATTAGTTATAAAAATAATTTTCTTTTTCCAAATATTTTCTTTTATCATTAGGATTGTAAAAATGTATTTTTCATATTTTTAGGATTTATATTGTATAAGTTTCACTTTTTATTTTGTACGTTTACTTAAATTTTATTTAAACGTAAGTTTTTAGTTTTAAGTTTTAAACGTTCATCATTTTAAATATAGTGATAGCGTTTATTTAATAGATTTTATCTTTTTAATTTCCTTTAATTTGCATTTAAGCCGTTTTTAATTTGTTAGCTTACGGTCCGCCATTCACAAGTGGCGGGCTTGTGTGAGAAACCTTGACTGTTCTGGAGCGCATCAAATTTTGGCGCCGCTGCCGGGGAGCTGTGCGGCTTATCTTCCGTCTAGAAGATTAGTGATTTGGATACTCACTCTTTATTCATACCATCCATCTGTATATGTTCATATTTTCTTATCCAAAAACCCCAAAAATATTCTTCTCATTCCTCTTATTCGTTGATTCTATTTCTCTTACCCTCTTTTGCCGTTTAATTCTATTCTTCGTATCCTCTCAACCATTTGATTCTTTTCTTAATCCTCTATATGTTTAATTCTTATGTCGACAATCGTCAACTTCATCGTCAGAAATGTGTGTGAGCGGTGTGGAGGGCCTAGTTCAGCTTAATTTTGCAATTATGCAATTATCCATCAAAAATTCTTTTCAAAGTTATTTCACCACCCGCCACAACCCGAAATACATTCTAATCTTGACAAACCGGTTCAACGTCGAGCTACCCCAAGCACCCACCGAGGATTACGAGGACACTTTCTTTGAAGATAGAGCCCGTAATCTAATCGAACAAATTCAAACCGATGAAAAAGGTCGAGAATTAGAATTGATCACGATGAACCCGCTCAAACACGGTGACTAGCAAGAATGACTTGCCTAATCTTCACGCTTTCAAGAACCAAAACCGGAGACCATGACGGAAGTGGTGGAAATTGCTAGCCTCGAGCACACCACTTGTCCCACCTCCGGATCTTTCCGAATGTTCTTCGAGACTTGATAGTCATTCGATCACCATGTTGGTTTTGTTGATTCTTTGGATAAACCGATTCCTCTTCATAACTTTCAAATGCAATCGTTTATTCCTTGTGTCGGTTGTGGTGAGCCTCTTTTGGTTCACCACGTCGTTGGTGTACTTGTGTACAATGTGGTAATGATATTCATAACGGAGTTGTTTGTTTTGTGGTTCGAGGAATTCATTTGATTATGATCCTAATCGTAACTCATTTAACGACTCCTCTAACTTTTCCAATTACCCACCACAACCCGACTTATCTTCATATGATCAACATTCTTGTTGTGAATTTTGTGGAGGTCCTCACCAAGGATTTGAGTGTCAATCCGGAAACACATTTGTCTATGAGCAGGTTTCCGGTGATGCTCGTAACTTTGGTTATGACCAATATCCATATGATTCACCATTCCGCACTCAGCAGTTTCTTGTTGTGACTCTGTGGAGGTCCCCATTTCACTCGATTGTCAAATAGGAACCCGGTTCCTTGTAACAATCATGACTCTCACATATTTGAAAATTTCCAACCTCCACAAAGATTATACTTGTTCAAACTCCACCGAGCCGTTGTCTCATGAAATCTCCCAAGATCTTGAAACCGCAATGAAAACACTTGAGGATATGATGAGTAATTTTAAGAATCAAGTGAGTGGTGAAAGACCATAGGAGAATTGCTTGTCAAGAGCGAGAGGCCCAAATCTAGGGAAGAATTATTAGCCCTAGAGCATGCGGCTCATGCGTTCCCAATTTCTTAAGGCACTATATGATGATGACGAGGAGGGTTTTATCCTTTTAAAGGTAATATTTCTCAACCCCTCGGGCCGGTTGATATTCCAATGCAGAGATTTCATCTCAAACAACTGCTATCACACCAAGCTCCCACTCACTCTCCGAACATGGGGATGAGCATCTTGACACTGTTCTCGAAAAGGAATCGGACGAATTCATAAAGTCTAGTGTTGAGAACCTTGTCCCAATCCCGAGAGAGTCACAGGAACTTTGATCACATGTGTGATTCTCTTCCCCTCTTGAGTGTTCAAATGATCATTTGGAAACTTTCTCCGATCTTAGCGACGATTGTGCTTCCTTTGGAGACATCGAGTATGTTGAGGCATCACTTCCACACTCGATGTCGACCTCTTCTTGAGGAGTTCTCCTGAACTCACTCACATCAATCCACTCTTTGATTTCGGTCGATCCGGGAGAGACCGAAAGTCTCATTGATAATGATCGTTCACTCACTTCTCACCCTAACAGTCCAATTGAGAATGTTGATCACTTTGTTCCCGAAACATTCAAAGCTACTTTCACCAATCCTCTATTTGAATTCGACTCTGAATTCACTTCAATTTCTGAGAATCCAATCTTTGATACTCAGACTGAGGATAGTGATGAGCCCACAATGGAACAAGAGTTCACAATTTCACCTCAAGTGAATGATTCTCTTCATAAAGAGTTCTCCGGTGAACTCTATCATGACATATCTCCTCCGGAACATGATCATTTCTACTTTGATCTTGAGGATGATATTAGCTCGGAGGAAGGTGTACTCCATCATATGAGTATGCTCATTAATGATAATACCCTCACCCTTCCTCCCAATACGTCTACATGTGAGGATGAGGAATGGATCTTGATTGTTATCAAGACCTTTCTTCCTTTCCTCAAATATCTTGTGATTTCCCTTCATCTTCACTCCTTCGGGAATGAAGACACTATCTTTGACCCCGGCATCTTCACTTATCATTTTTGAGCCGGTTCTATGTATATCTCATCGGTGTGGAACTTTCACGTGCTTCAAATGTTTGTCCAAACATCTTGAATGAAAGTCCATGGAGATTGTTTCTTCCACTTTGCTTCCCATGAACCAATGAATTGGGGTCGAGTCAAGCTAGCGACTCGGTAATCAAAAACAAGAGCTTAACATGGGTTTCACCGTGTGTACCACCCTAGTGGGGGGAGTTACCCCACATGTTATATATATATAAGTTTCTAATAAAAAAAAAAAAAAAAAAAAAAAAAAAAAATCTTTCAAAATAATGGCGTAGTATTTCCCTTTCACGTTCTTTGTTTCGGCATAACATGCGGTACTTTGAATATTGAGGGCAATATTCATTTCTAAGTGTGGGGAATTCTCACGAATTTTATCATATAAATTATACCAATTCCCGTTTTGGCCAAATTTTTTTTTTTTTTTGAGTAAGTGTTTTACACTTACTCATTTGGTTATCGATCCGCCATGTCTCGTAAGACTAAAGGATTGGCTAATCCAGAGCAAACGGCTCTTGGTAAAGATATCTCAAATCCGTTGACGGCTTGCAATTTGCCCAAAATTGTATGGTATTCACCACCATATCCTAAAAAGTGAAGAGTTGGCTAGCCCGCAAGGTTATGGCTTGTGGTAAAGGCGATGGAAAACCATAATTGGTAATCACTCACCAAAGATAATATTGATAATTTATCTAAGAGTTGGCTAGTCCGAAGGGTACGGCTTCGGTAAAGACAAAATCAAACCGTTGAAAGTCGGTGGTTTGCTCAAAATCACATGGTTATCGGTGTACCATGGTTCTTACTTGAATCGAAACATTTGGCTACTCCGAAGTAATGGCTTTTGGAAAGAGATTAAAATCCATTATGTTTTTCAAATCATTGCTAGGGACTAGCAATATCTCGATGTGGGGATTGATGAGTGTCTAAATACTCATCATTTTGTACAATATAAACTGCAAAATCATCTCGAAACACTCGAAACACATCAAAATGATCAAAATATCACAAATCGGTGTTTTATGTGTTTTAAATGCAAAATATCAAAATCGGATGAAAAACATATCAAATTTGCAAAATTGCGTTTCAGTCCCCAAGTTTCTAAAATTGTCAAAAATAGTCCCCGAGTCAAAATTTCAAAGAAAAGTCACCAAAGGTCCTTTTAAAATCATAACTTGTCAAATTTAGTCCTTTGGTGAAAAATGTAAAAATTTTTGAGAAAATTACAAATTGGTCCTTCAAGTTTCAAAATTGGCAAATCTAGTCCTTGGACGTTTAAAATGGAAAATTATCTTTCATGGTCCGTGTACTAATGAAACTTGTCATAAATGGTCCTTGTAATACCTTTGCAAAATTACTGAGTTTGGTCCTCGGTTTTGTGGAAATTGCATATATGGCCCTTGTGTTGTTACTTAGCCAACGGACCCTTTTATCACCTTTGGCCCAACAGTTTACCCAATCCAACCCTTGGCCCAATCATACAACCCGTTTAAACCCGAATCCAACCCACCCTGTTATTAAAGTCCCAGTCAAACCCCTTTGACCATCCACTTTCCCTCTCTCCCTCACGGGTTAACCAATCCACCATCATCACCCCTGCAATCACCCTGCAACACACAACCACCCCATCACCTTATCCCTTCCCTTGTCCCCTCCAAACAGAAGATTACAAGATACATTCATTTCTTCACCTCTCCCACACTCAATCTCCTAAACAGGTTAAAACCCCATTTTCCCGCCAAAATGAATGAATGGTCAAGATGAGCTTCAAGTGATCCAAGGGTCAGGATTTATGGTGGGATTCACTTAGAGAGAGGAAAGAAGACTGGTGGGCATATAAAAGGAAGGAAAGAAGCAAGCATAGGCAGTTAGTTAGTTTTAAATTTTAAATGTATGTCGTTTTTCATAAGAATGTCTTAGTTTACATCTTAACATGTAATTTTTCGCTTTCTATGTAATCGATTTTAAGTTAATTCAGTGTTTTTAATCAAGTCTAAGTCTTAATTTGAAGTTTCATTTGAGTTTCATAAATTCATGTTACTGTTGGAAAATGCATTCTCAATTTCTTATATTCAAATCTGTGATAGCTTATGTTTAACTTCCAATAAGCTTGTTTAAGTTATTTGAAGCTCTTGGCAAGATTAAAATTCAAGTTTAAATACATTTTGTTTTTGGTCAAATAAAGTCAACAGATAGAATGATGATTAGAATTAATCTGTATTGCTGATTCTGATGCTGATATGGGTTGATTTTGGATCTGGTATTGGTTTATATTAAGTTTAGATTGGTTAAATTGGATCACAATAGCATGCCATTGTAGCAGGACATCATGTAAGTTCAATACTGTTTCATGTTCTGTCATTTCTGCATAAGCTTAATGTTATTGATTTAAGTGATTATGATTGTTATATTTTGCTAATATTAGATCTTATATGCTTACTAGAATCTAAGTTTTGAGCTGAATTGGTCTAGATGTAGGTTTTGCTTAAATTTTATTTCATATCGCTTTCACAATTGGTGTTTGGAGTAGGAATTAAAAGCGAGTTAGAGATTTATTCACTAGCTGAGTTCTGTAGTTTAAGTCTTATAAAGGTTTAGTGAACTTAATTCTGTCATTAATTTGTGCTTGAGATTAACATAAGTCAAAGTTTGCTTCTCATCTGCCTTATGTTTGAATCTGTTAGAATCAGTAGTTAAGTTTTAGCATATAGGTTTAGAATCAAATAAACTAGTTTGCTTTAGTCTTATTACATCATCATTCGTCTTAAACAGTCACACAATTGCTCTTGAATCTCATTAAAGTCAACTTTCTCATCTGTTTTTTAAAAGTCAAAACTAAGTCATGAGTCAGTTTTTGCAAATCTTTCAGCAGTTGCATAGAGTTCATCTTCAAGAGTTAAGGTCTCCATTTTGGTCTATTTGTAGATTTCCAGGTGGTCTTTAGAACCACATTTTTAGTTTTCTCATTAGCTTGTTGAATAAGCAGTTACATTAGCTCAAACATAGGTACCTCTTTACATTCAGCATCGGTTCAACGAAGAATCATCCAATTCATAAAGACTTTGTTTTGATCTTTAATTGCTTCAATACTAGTTCTAATTAGCTGTAATTTTGGATATTGTATCTTTGGTTGGTGGTCTTGAGGACCTTAGTTGGTTCTCGGTTTGGCTTTTAGATAAGCCGATTAAGCTCAACTTAGGGGCGGTTAGGCGATTTGGCTTTTAGATTAGATTAGCTTAATCCTTGGTAGACTACTCATTAGGTGTTAGGAGTAGCATTAGATAGTTGCTTTAGAGTGTTTTGATATAAAATAGCTTACGTAATGAGTTTGGTTCCTGAAGTGCTTATTAGCTTATTCCATAGTGCTTATTCCTTCTAAGTTTACATAGCAGCCCTCTATTCTCCCACACAAGCTCTACATTTTATATTTTTTAAAGCTTTATAATGAGATTTTAGAATTTCCCTGCAATTTTCATGATTTTTGGTCACTGTTCACTATTTTTCTAGATTAAAATCAGTTTTTATTCATTTTTAAATAGCTTTTAATACAAAAAATTAAGAAAAGGTTCAAAAAAATAATTTTTCATTTTTATTAAGTTAAGATAAATATAAAAACCCAAAAAAGTATTTTTCCATATTTTTCTTAGTTAAATTTGTATTTTTAAATAATTTAAGTAGTTTTTAATAGTTTAAAATTCCTAGAAAATAGAAAAATAATCAGAAAAATACAAAAATAGTTTTGAAAATTCTATTTTGATATTTTAGACTTTTCCATTTCATAATTTTATTTTTCTAGCTTTACTTCCTAATTTCTTGTATTTTAGGTAATTATTAAATAGTTAAAAATAGTTTTTAATTAATAATAATTAGATAATTAGTTATAAAAATAATTTTCTTTTTCCAAATATTTTCTTTTATCATTAGGATTGTAAAAATGTATTTTTCATATTTTTAGGATTTATATTGTATAAGTTTCACTTTTTATTTTGTACGTTTACTTAAATTTTATTTAAACGTAAGTTTTTAGTTTTAAGTTTTAAACGTTCATCATTTTAAATATAGTGATAGCGTTTATTTAATAGATTTTATCTTTTTAATTTCCTTTAATTTGCATTTAAGCCGTTTTTATTTGTTGGCTTTTTCCTGTAGTTATAATATCAATCAAATCTCCTTTTCCGTTCAAATCTCCCGATCACTTTACGCTTGATAATCCATTGCATAGCTCATTTGGGACATAACGACCGGGAAACACTTGACTCTCGGATCTTCATTGCATTCGTGCTTAGCGCTTTTAAGTCTGTTACGGTCCGCCATTCATGAGTGGCGGGCTTGTGTGATTTAGCTTGACTGTTTGGCACGCATCAAAACCCAAGTTTGTTATTTCTAAGGTGAGGAGGAATATATTTTACAGTCACAGCTTACTTAGAATCCGCAGATGCCTTTGAAGCAACATTCTCATTATAGACAAGTGGCATTTTCCCTTTTACCTGACTTTTGAGATTCTCAATTTCTTTTTGCAAAGAAGTTATTTTTTCATTGTTCTTGTCACGAGTGACTTTCATTGAATCATATAACTCTTTAAAGTGTCGTTTAACCTTTTCATTCTCTTCTAGAAAACTCTCATTTTCTTGTTGTAATACATTAATGATGTTTTGAAGATGAAAGTTTTGAGAATACTGAGAATCTAAAGGAGGAGGCATTTGGGAGCCATTCAGATTTTTCTTTTCACCCTTTAATTGTGAAATTTGGGTTTTCATCCTTCTGATCGTGTTACAGTGAGCTATTATATGTTCGTCACGTTTGTTTATTTCAAAAACTACATCAAACTCAGGAACATCCGAGGATGTCTTGATATTTGAGGTTTTAACAGTTTCTTTGAGATGTTGATATTTTAGTTGCAAATTAAAATGTTCAACTTCCAGTTTAGAATAATGTTGTACCAAATTAGCATGACCTCAGTTAAATATCATTCTTTAGTTTGTTCAAAACCCCTTTCCCCTTCAGTTATCCCAGTGGGTGTGATTCTCTTTTTACACGTTTTCTCAAAATCAACAAAAAGTTGGTAAACTACGTAAAGGCTTATTAAGGTCTTGCTATTAGTGGGAAGACTTCTAGGCACTAAATGCATTGGTGTATTTGGGGGATACACAGTGGTTAGAGGCAATTTCCTACAAGGGGAATTCTTTTCAATAAAATCATCAGCTTTTTGTTTGTCCAGATCCTTTTTCCAGAAAATTTGTTCGGGGGTCAGCTGGGTCTGAGGTCTAAACTAAAGGCAATCCAGTTATCCTTAGAATAATTTGGTGTTTTAACGATGATTTTATCTCTTATGCACAAGGGACTATTAAATTTATCATCTAATTTTTTTCTAGAGACTTCTTCTAATTTTCTATCTTCCTCAGAGCACTCAGCACAAGTAGGTTTCTGTTTAGGCTTAAGAATCTCATTTCCATCATAGATTACCTATTGAGTTGCTTTAGCCTTACTACATGCCTTAGGATTTGGCTCATCTACAAGTGCAACGCTATGCTTATCACTTAGAACTCTATGCTTAGTGATCATGTGAGCAGTTTGAATGGTGTTCCCTTGTACGTACAATTATAACACTTGATTGGCTTCCCTTGTCCTTGAGTCATATTCCTTCCACGATTCTGATTAGCCACATATCCTCCACCTACTCCAGTATTACCATAACCTACTCCAGCCATTCTTTGTTCATTCTGTCTTCCTTGCACATTCTGCACCACTACATTTCCATCTCTAATAGTAGCTTGATTGTGGGGATTGGATGCTGTTCTGAGATTATTGTTGGTGTGTGGAGTGAGATTCAGATTTTGCCTAACCATAAGAGACAGTTGATTAACGAAATTTTCCATGAATGTGTCTGAATCGGGAGGCTTATACCCTGGATCTGGAATGAGTTTATGTCACACCCCTAAAATACATATTTTGCAGCGGAATGGAATACCTGGGGGATGACTGCCATAGCATCACAGTTACAGTTATATTGAACGACCTAAAGTGTCGTTTTAAAAGCACGTCGTTTGATATATTTAAACATTCAGAGTTTACAAAATATAGGTCCCAAAAGATAGCCAATGTATGCGGAAATAAGTTTGAGATTATTTTTCAAAATGATTGACGGTTTCTAGACAATGGGTTATGAGGTGTCGTAAGTGCTTCAAATGTAGGACAATTTAGTGACTTAATGTGTGAATAGCATCTAACACTACATGTTGGTGGTGAAACAGAGGAGTGTGAGCGACTTCACCCTCCTTGAAGGCTTCGTCTCGGCATCCGATGTTATCGGTGATGAGTCAGCTGATGTTAAAATTGTGATAGGGAATGACAAGGCATTCTCCACGTTGGAGTCTGAAGAAAGAATAATGGAATGGGTATCTAAAGACATCTATGTGACAATCGATTTGAAATGAAAGTAAATAACTCGCAAAATGTACGTATGAAACTGCATGCATAGTGAATATGCACTTATAATGAAATGATGAGATGCTATGATTATGTAGTTATAGTCTAGGGTCAATGATACAACCTAGTTCTCTATAACTCTTACTCTGATGCCAATCTATGCATGAACTAATATGAAAATGATGTTACTGATGATATGTAGACTAACTCTAGTCCATATGAAATGTTCTCAATGATGATCCATGAATACGCAGCTTAACCTATACAGTTACGCGAATTCGATACTCGTAAACCTAGTTTACAAAAAAAATGATGAATAATAATCATGAATAGAAATTTCCCGAGATGAATAGTGAAATTTTCAAAGTTTGATAAATGACCTGAAATTACGATTTGTCACAGTTTGTGATTACCATTACCAGTTGGTATCACTTGAGATGCTTTGGTGGTTATTCCTACATTTGTGTAGAATGCAGTTGAATCATTTGACGAGCTTGCATCACCATAATTGGTTTTGAACTTTTCCAATATCATTCGTTCAAACATAGCATGTTTCTCATTCTGAAGCAAGTACGCATACAATTGCTCATAGTTAGTGTGCCTCAAACCTTTGGTTAGCTTGACTGAAGTGACAAATTTGTGCCATTCGGGATTCATGTTGTTCACAAACTTTGAATTGAGCTGAATATTTGGCATAGTCATTTTGATATTCCTCATGTCATTCACAAGCTTGTGGAACCTCACGTAGTCTTCAGTGACATTTTCCCCTGGGTTCATCTTAAAGTTCTCAAAATCATCATACAGATTGAGACTCTCTCTTCTTTAGTTAATTCAATCGAGAGAAGCATCTTGACATTGTCCCAAACCGCTTTGGCTTCGGTGTTGTGATTGATTAACTTGTAGATGTCCTTTGGTAGACCACAAGTACAATGTTTGAGGCCCTAATATCAGATTGTATCTCTTTTATCCTTATCGGTAAGTTCATCATATGTCTTTGGTCTATCCAATCCTAATGTCACTGAGCCATCAGCAGCAGTTTCAAGTATGTCTCTGGTAGTCTCAACTTGGTACGGTCCTTCATCAATTGATTTGAGAATGTTAACTCCATTTTCCTTACCCCAAGCAGTACAATATGATACGTTGAGCCCATGAGTCATAATCGCCTGCCTAACATGGGTGGGCAGTATCGATCCTGCAACAACGTCCTCGACCATGTAAGAGATGATTGTAGGCGCGTTGGTAGACATGATTACAGATTCTATGGGATTTTATAACTCTTTGATTAAACCGGGAAATAGATTCTTTCACGAGATTTTACTAAATCAAAAGAAAAACCGTAAAATGTAACACGACGAAATGACAAGTCTCAATAGACAAGTTGTATACTTGACAAGTCGCACCCAAGTCAACTCGCACACAGGACAACTCGCACCCTAGTCAACTCGCTTTGATGACAACTCGCTTAATAGACAAGTCGTATGAAACACAACTCGCATAAACAGACAACTCGCTTAATAGTCAAGTCGCAAAAAACACAACTCGCATAAATAAACAACTCGCCTAATAGTCAAGTCGGGGAAAACACAACTCGCATAAACAGACAACTGGCTTAATAGTCAAGTCACATAAAACACAACTCGCATGAACAGCAACTCGCTTCAGGCACTACTCGCATAAGGCAACTCGCTTCAATAAGCAAGAGACTCAACTCACATAAGGGACAACTCGCTTCACAAATCAGGACAACTCGCATACAAGAAATGTACTACGAGACTCAACTCGCATCCAATCCAATATTCAAAAACCACCACTTTTCAATCCAAAACAACTCAACCACGATGATTCAAGCCTTCCAAATCAAAACCTAAGCATTTATAATGATTCTAAACACAAAAGTACAATCAAAATCCAAACTTTAACACAAGAAATGATCCAAATGATGTAAACTACTCTAAACTCATTCAAACCCAAAAACCTTATGAAAACCACTAGAAATCCAAGGACATGAAAGATGAGTGATCAAACCATGGCTCTTGATACCATTTGTAGCATATTGGATTTCATAAACACATCAACACATATTCAAATGGGGCGAATGAATAGAGTTTTTAGAGTGAGAAAGTAAAGAGAGTTGGGAACTTGGTGAGACAAAGAAAAATGATATTATGAAGCTCCAACCCTCTACCTTGGGAGGTAGAGGGTATTTATAGTTTCTTACAAGATACGCCTCCTACGAGCTGTGGATCAGGCATAGTGTGGGTAAAGACCCGTCCGTCCTCCACGGTGTTACTTAATAAACTACTTACTAACATAACATGACTACGACTACGAGCTTTCTAACGAATACATTTACTTGAGGTGACCGACACTTTTACTAAAGGATTTTCTAAATCCTAACAGGGTTGAAAGAAGATTATTTTTTTGTATTTTATATTTTATAGAAAGCAATTAAAATCTCGGGGTTTGAAGAGTTTGGTTTTTAAAACTAAATATGTGAATAAATAAATTGATGGAAACTCGTATGATAGTTAAAGTGTATTTACTTGGAATCTCATTACTCCCTAGTTATCTCCTATTGATTACTCGAATTGTCACGTCCTTATTTAATTAGAGCATTGTATTACTTAATATCAATTGAGGGTTGGTCACTTCCTAACTCTACGAACTAAGTTCTCATTGAGCGGCGCCTTAGAATTCCTTTTTAAGTTCTCAACTTGAACAAATGAAATTCACGCATTAAATACAACGAACAACAAGTTAAATTATAATTGGGTGTTTAGTCAGACGTTCAAGCTAGCAATATATTTAACCTATCCAGTTTTCCTACTCCTAACGCGAATAACAACTAAATAAATAGGAGATGACAATAAATAATCAATAACTAGGTTTCATGCAACCCCAAGCAAACACTAATAAGTTTAGTCAAGCATGTTAGATCGAAGAGAATAAAAACAAGTAATCACACAACACATAGATATATTGTAATGGTTAAAGATTGAATAGCTTATCTTCAATAAAACATGGAGTTTATGGGTGGCTAAGACCCTACAAAAGCTGTAAAATTTTGACTTCTAACTGCACACAAAGTTCCTCTGAAAGTGTCTATCCCATAATGAAAACATACAAAAATATATATAGGATTATAGTTGATTGACGTCGTCAACTCGCCGTCATTATGGTTTTGGATTTGTAATCGATGTAATGTGATGGCGTCACCTTATGGATTGTGACGTCGTCGCTCTTTATAATCTTGGTCGTGACGCCGTCAGATTGAGGTCGTCTCCACAGCCTGAGTTGTCGCTTGGATATTCTGAAACTTGATCATCTTCGTAAACTTCAAGTGACACCGTCACTTAGTATCTGCGACGCCGTCCCAAGCCCTTTTTCTGGCCTTTTTCTCGTTGTTGTCATTTTATTCATTTTTTTGTCCAATCGAGTCCAAAGTATGCCAATTTCCATCATTTTTGTTGGGATATAGAAAGTCAAAATGCTAAAGAGTCAAAGTACTGAAGAGTCAAAGTACTGCTAAAGAAGAAAGTCAAAGTACTGCTTGTTCATCAAAGTACTGCATGGTTAAATGACTGATATACAAAATCGTTAAGGATTATTATGTAATTCTAGAACAAATCTATGCCAATATGTTCCTATCAAGTTAAAAGAGTTCAAATATATATGTCGAATGGCTCAAAATCAAGGAAAGTGGTTCAAATAATAGTGTTCATAACATAGTGATCAATTTAGTTCGGGCATAATCTACTTACTAGCATAAGTAGTGAAACAACAGTTATTTAAGTTCATATAAGTGTAAAGTAAAAGCAAGTAGTTGAGCATGTATCTCCCCCAAAGAGTTTATAAAACAATTAAACGAGTAAAAGTGGGGCTACGAACTCACCTTAATAAATGATATCACAATGTATAACAGAATCGATGGATAAGCCGAGAAACCTCAACGCACAACCTAGAATATGATGTTGTGTCTTAGGTTCTAAAATAACGATGTGAATGTATAAACATGCCTTATATAGTTATTACATCAATTATGCTTGGATACTTAACATTTGTGAAGTCGTATAAGTGTTTACGTTTCTTATATTTAAGTTTTCCCCGTCTAAATCTACTCGTTACTTCTAAACCGTAAATGATCACGACTCGATTTTTATGTCCTCGGAAAGGTAATTGAGAGTATTAAACAGATTAGTGGGCCCTCTACCCCAGAAATTATTTAACTCATGTGAAATTACCAATTTACCCTTGGATGTACTAGTTATTTCAATCAGCAGCAAACTGTCTCACGGTTTTGGGCATAAGTCGAGTTCTACAACTCCGATTAACGCACGGCCAGTGGCCACGTTCAAGTTAGGGTGTTAGCTACAACTTTTATTCTTTGACCAATAGTTGGTTATATGCAAGTTTTATGAGTTTTACCCGTTTCAAATCTGTTACTCAGATTTGGACACGTTTTGCCTTTTTGGCTCTAATTTACACATCGTGATGAGTTACGGCATGAGCCACCCGGAGAAACGACCACAAGACATAGATATCCCTATGTTTTCACCTAAGTTTATCAGACCCCGGATTTTTCCCAGTAATTCCATTTATACCCCCTGTCCAGAAACTGTTTTGCAATTAAGGTCCCTTTCAACGATTTCTAGTGTTTTAGTTCAATTTATCCAAGCACAATCAACCATAATAAGCATATAAAACATATTAAATACATGAAATACTAGTATTTACTGAAATCAAAGGTAAGTATATGAGTTTTCTTACAATCCTTGTGATGAACTAAACAAGAAACAAGAATCAAGATCACTAAACCTATGCTTGCAACTCAAAACCCTAGCTTCCAAATCTTCAACACAACTCTTGCAAACCTTTGCTAGCCTTGATCTAACTCTTATAATAACCTTATAATCTCAGCCCACACACCTTGTATAACTTTTAATTCAACCATGGAATCATGAAACAAACTAAAGATTCATGTAGTGATCACTAAGGGCTTTAACTTTGGTATATAACTTATTGTATGAAGATCAAGTATGGAAGGTGATGGTGAATTGATGAAATTCGGTTATGGAGAGGAAAATGGAAGAGATGAGAGATTTTTCTTGATAAATATGAGATAAATGAAGACTAAAAGAGTTTATCTAGGACTTTGCTACTTGAAATTATCTAGGAAAGTAACTTAGGTGCTAAGTAAAGCATATGTGTTTATCTAAATGATCATATGTCTTGGCTAGGCCTATAAACGTCCACATGGGCTGAAAATGATAAGGTTCTTAGATATTTATGATGTTTAGATACTATCTTGTGTTTACTGGTGCGTCTTGGTCCCTTGAATTGATAACGGTAAGTCTTTAAGTCTCAAACTTAAAGCCGGTATCCTAAAATATGAAACTTATAAATATGTTAAAACTTATTAATATACTCTATATAAACATATTAGATGAATGGTAAGTTCTATCGGGTTGCTTAAACGTTGCTAAAACTGGAAACGCGGGTCAAAACGCGTATTTCGCGTAAAACGCAGAACTGGAAAATGTAAATTCCAAAACTTGTGGAATTGTCGTAAAATGGTATAACATATTTCTAATGTTTATAGTGTTTTATGGACATATCGGGATGCCCGAATGACGTTTAAACCCTAAAGTAATTCTCGGACACGGTTTTGTGAAATTTGCGAAAATGACCCGATGAGTGTCAAATTCTTGGTTTATCACTAAAATATGTTAACTTACAAGAATGTGAAATAAAAATTTTGGAAATGAATAGTAAAAGTGAATAGTAAAAATTTGAAATAACCTCTCAAAATATCAACTCGACTTCGAAAACGATGAATAGTAAAATGATGAATAGTAACCGATGAATAGTAAATTCCCGAGATGAATAGTAAAAAATTTTAAAGTTTGCAAAATGACCGGAAATTGAGAATTGTGACATATCTTGTCCAATTAATTAATGTATTTTCTCTATACTCATATTCTTTTCAATTTTATTGTCCGAATTTATTATGAATATATTCCGAAATTCAGTTACGAGTTTTTAATTTTTTTTATATCTTTTAAAAAACATCCACACACTTTATAAAATATATAAAAGGTAATAACTAAAATTATTAAACAAATTTATAAAAAAATAAAATATTTAATCTTCCTTCATTTGAGATCAAGTTTGCTCCATATATAAATTTTAAAAAAATTAGATTCTTAAACTTTAAGGTTTACAAAAATTATTTCGTAATAAATTTCAGTTACGATTTGTACAAAACAAAAAGCGTAGAACTAGAAATAAAAATGGCATACATTGGGTTGTATACTTGTATGCAAGAAAATGATGATCTTGGAATATGAAAAATTTAGTTAGTTTTAATAACATGCCACAAAAATGAGTTAAGTTGAAAGAAAAATGATTGTTGTCTACAAATGAACCTAATGATTTGATTGGTTGATTTGAAAAAATGATTGTTGGTAATTTGGAGAGAGAACGTATTTAATGCAATTGTACAAGTGATTTATAAATTAGAAATATATTTATGCTTGTATTGTAGGTCTAAATAGCACTAGTTATAATACCCGTGCACTCACGGGGTTTTGACAAAAAAAAAAATATTTTGTATTAATACTGAATATTTTGTGTTTAAAGTTAATTACATATAATTATATACTTATGCACGAGTTTTCCATTATATATTTATATCCATTAGAATTTGTTAAAATAAAATTTTGTAAAAGTTTCTCTTAGATAACTCAAGATTTAACTATATTTAGCAGACATATATGTTGATGTTGCTATTTAAATTTCACTATTGATATTATATTTATACAAAGATCGAGTTTAGTAACACATAATTAAGCGTCGATGAAGTTAAAATATATTCCTTAAAGTTAAAAAATGTTTTCTACATATCCTTATATAAGTAAATAAAATTACATGATTTGTTGTTATAAGTCAATCACGTATATATTTTTTTCTTCATATTACAAGAACCCGTCTTACAATTTGATAATTATATTTTCGTTTTCAAAAATTTAGCCGTATTTAATATTCAAATTTGTGTCCACATAATCATACTTTTAAAATAAAATAAATGAGTCCTTCTCGAACTTATATAGTAAAAGAAATATTTTGATATTTATAATCCTATGCATATTTATATGTTGTAATTTTAAAACAACATATTTATTGTATTTTAATATATAAAGTATAGGGGTATAAAGTATAAAGGTGAATTTGTTTAATTTCTAAAGTTATTATAAAACATGAAAACTTATAATATTACACTTAACCTTATATAATTTTTAAAAATTCAACCACTAAAGTTTTATTAATTACCTCATATTTTTTAAGTTTTGTTTTTACAAATATTGTTATAAGTATAATCGTGTATATTTATTTTATATTAAAATAACCCGTGCTTACAATTTGATAATTATATTATCGTTTTCGATAATTTAATAGTATTTAAAATGTAAACTCGTGTCGCATAAGTTAAACTTTAAAAATGAAATAAGTGGTCCTTATTGAACGTAAAAGTAAAAGAATTTATTCTTATAATCTTATGCAAATTTATATGTTGTTATTTTAAAACTACATATACATTGTATTTTTTAAGATACAAAGTATAAAGGGTATAAAGTATAAGGGGGTATTTATTTATAATCCAAAGTTATTAAAAAATATGGAGGCTTATAATATTACACTTAACTCTATATAATTTTTAAAAATTCAACCACTAAAGTTTTATTAATTACCTCATCTATTTTTGAGTTTTTGTTTTCACAAATTTGACACCTATATTTTTATGTGTTTTTTCTATCAACCAAAATTTATTAAAGTTTGACCAAAATCAATTTAATTTTGACTTTAATTAACCAATCACATCACACGATTTTGCTTACGTGGCGAAATAATGAATTCTCTCCGATGACCAGACACGACCAAGTTGCCACAGTCGATGACCAAGTTAAAAAAAAGGATTGAAAGGAAAGTGTGTATAAATATCGGTTGAAAAAATGACCGATTTTCGTTTTTGGGTTGTCTCGACCGATCCTCGACCTACACCCCACATTGGTCATTTCAAAGTTATTTTGTCGAGAAAACTGATGTGGCACCCGTGACTGGTCACGATCGTGTCCACTTTTAAAGGTTGACCAAAATCAATTTAATTTTGACTTTTATTAACCAATCACATCTCACGATTTTGCTTACGTGTGTGCCCCATAAGCTCATGTATTTCTAACCGTATAACATGCGATCCGACTCACATATTCGAACATTCCTACCATAAAATTCCTATATAGGCACTAAAACATATCTTTGGTACATTAAAATACATTCATATATTATCTAAATCAAGAACTCAACTTAATTATACATTCATACCTCGAAAAGTGTAGAAAATCCTTCCACGACAATCATGTGTTGATACTTAATCCTCTTCTAAAAAACGTACAAAAAAAAATTGCATTACACTTTAGTATGTGCGATAAGATCATAAAACTGCAAAAACCAATAGTAGGTTGCATTAAAGTGAGGATAACAACAAAGTTAGTCATAACATCAAATAAGAAAACTTCAGATTAGAACTAAAGGGGTGTTTGGTATGCTTATTAAATGTACTTATTGGCTTATTCAATTACCATAACACAATAAGTTTATGATAAAGCTATAAGCTTTTTTGAGAAGCTTAGTAAAAAAAACCCGAACTCACAACTAATTCTATCATAGCTTAGTGTGTTTATAGTAAAACACAAATATTAAGCGTAGAACTTTCAATTAAAAAAAAAAAAAAAAAAAAAAAAGTTACTCAAAGTTGTTGTGTATAATAAAAAGTTAAACCATAAAAAAAGTTACTAAAAACTATCACCAGATAAGGCGTAAGCCAAAGTTCATTGAAGTCTCTTTCTGGATTATATTCGAAGCAAAAGAGGTTAACAAATAAATCATAAGTATAGAAGAATGGTTGTATCTCACATCCGCGATTCTGCAACTCAATAACATTATCGCAGATAAGAACGTAATAACCCGATTAAAAACTATATATTCTTGCTTAATAATTCTCATGTACATACTTTTATTTCTTTACAACGCCAACTATTACGGGTTTTTTTTTTTTTTTTTTTTTTTTTTTTTTTGGAAACATCTCGTCAATGAATAAAGTTAGGTTATCACCCAAGTAGTTTTTCTTTTTCTTTTATTTATTTATTTTTTTATTTAGGAGGTGATTGTTATGAAATAAAGATTGTGATGCGTGCATTTTTTTTTTTATAATTTAAGGAAAACACCTTCTAAATTAACCAATGACTATCTAACCCATGTTTTTTTGTTTTTTTTTTTTTTTTTGTAATTAGCTTTGTAAAACGTTTTTAAGCGATGCATACGTGTTGAGATTAAGGTTGATGTTGTTGTTTAACTTTAACTATTGATATCATGTTGTACAAAATGTGCGAGTTTAGTAGCACATAATAAGCGTTGATGAAGTTAAAATATGCTCCGTAAAGTTTTTAAAATGTTTTTATGGATATCCATATATAAATTTTAAATAATAATTCACTAGTCGTTGTTATAAGTAGAATCACAGTATATTTATTTTCATATCATAGTAACTCGTCTTATCATTTGATATTTATATTCCGCTACTAATATTATAAAGTATAGGGGTATAAAAGTGTAAGGGGTTATTTGTTTTTTCTAAAGTTATTAAAAACATAAACTTGTAATTTTACACTTAGCTCTATATATTTTATTTAAAATTCAACCACTAAAGTTTTATTAATTACTACCTCTTTTTAAGTTTATGTTTACAAATTTGACACATATATTTTTATCGTTTTTTTTTTTAACTAAATTTCTCCACCAAAATTATAAAGTTTGGTAAAACCAATTTAATTTTGACTTTCTATCGACCAATCATATTGTTCGATTTTGCCTACGTGGCAAATTCGAGCTCTCCTATTGGTTTAATTTTTTTTTCAATAAGAAGGGTTTTGCAAAAACACTCCGAAATGATGTAATTCTTTTATTATATAAAAGATTATTCATGGTCCATTAGAAAATAATAAAGGCAAACAAAAAGGCTGATGTAACATTTGTGCTTGAGGTCCCAACCCAACCCAGCCCAACACAAGATTCAGAAAATGAATAACAAAGAAAATAGTAAAACCCAGATCCACGTTGTTCACTTTCACAAAAGTTCTGACACACAGATATTACATCTCGAATTTTGATTTCTGATCTGCTTCTTCTTCTATTGATCTGGTTAGTTTTATGTTCAAAATTGGATTTTAAGCTTCTGATCAAATTGTTATGGTTTGGTTAGATTATCATGCACATAACGAGTTTGATGAAATGCCTCTTGCTTGTTATTGATTAAATATTATTATATGAAATAGGGATGTACACTTCACCTATTATGTGTAAAACCTCGTAGAATATTTCATTTATGCGAATTTTACCCAAGAAATAATAAAAAGGAAGATGATCGGTTTCTGTTATACTAGTTGCTTCGCTTAGCTTCCTCGTTACATTATCTCGGTTTTAAGAGATGGTTAGAGTTGAGGTTCATGTGCTAGGACATTCAACCAAGTCATGCGCAACTGTTTAGGACAATTTGAATAGGAACATGAGGCAGAAAACATTCTTTGTTAATGTATATAGAGACCGCATGGTATTGGATAAAAGACGTACATAGTCGATACAGGGTCAATTCACACGACGCAAGGGAGCAGATGATGTTTTATTTAAACAACAGTCTATCTATTTGTTTGATAGTTTCTTTATATGCTTTAGTTATATTTTGGTCAATTTAGGATTCCTTAGTTTAGCCTTTTGTTTTGCTTATAAATACTTCACATACCAGATGGAACCCATTCATTCCATCAATTTATACATTCAAGTTTTAGTGTCTCTGTCCTATTAGTCCCCTCAAGCTCTAATAGTTTGTTTATAGAGACTCTGTTTTGTGAAGAGTGATTGTCTTCGCAAGTACCCATTCCGTATTACACACTGTATGCAAGGTGATTTTTACACCAATTAATTACTACACTAGCAAAAAAAGGTCTGTCTAATCCAAATTTGTGGTGGATGAAGTAACACTAAGTGGGATGGATCACTTTTATTACTCATGTTTTGTAAATACACGTGTATGGTTGGGCGTTGTGGTTTCTATGTAGCTCATGGTCCATTAAGGAAGCTGAATAAAGAATTAAAAGTAAAGATGAGTACCACAAGATGATAGCTTATAGCCCGTAAGCTTATATTCTTATCTATGGTCATTAGTAAAATGCTACAAATTTTTAAGTGCTAGTATGCTGTAATGTCAAGTAGACATGATAACAATGCTCGGATAAGTGATCTGTTGTATGGACTGATTTTCAGAAAGTGGCAAAATATGTAGCAGCATTAAGATTATATATTTATTCATTAAAATAGACAAATTTTTACCCTTAATACAAAATCCACCACACTTTGGAAGTGTTTAGATTCGAGTAGTGTGCAGTGAGTGAATAGCTAAAAGAATAGAGTAGCCATCTTTGAATATCTAATATAAAGTAGTATAGTAAGATAAACATGGACATAACAAATACTTGGACTGGAACTCGGCTAGGTGCTTGCCGCCGGCGGCGTCTAGAAACTTACCCTGGTAAGGGCCAGACATTTATATCATTTTATGATTTACCGACGGTACCTAAAGATGTGAGGTTTCAATGGGCCAAAATAAAATGGCTAAGAAGTGTAGAAGTAGAAAGGAAAAATCCGTTACTAAAGACATGTTACGTGACATTGCAGCATTGTTAGAGACAAATTACATTATTATACATAGAACAACACAGAGTCGGCGAACCACGGTCTTAGCTGAATGCAAGAAACATAGGACAAACAAATCAGCTGTATGCAAGACACATAGGACAAACTCATGCTCACCAGAAACAAGATAGGGGACACAATGAACAAATTATCATACAATAGATCCGAAGATCACTTTGGTAGGTATGTTGGCGCCGACCGTCAACATTGCTCTCGTTCACCTTGCTGCCAGAGTAATGTGGCCATATCACGCGGAAATGCATCAATTACCAACACACTCTCGGAACCACTGTTTTGATTTAAGTTCGAATCAGTAACTAAACTATTATTACCTCGTTCCAGGACCCGCTTCTCTTTGCTCAGCTGGTTTTCTATTTTGCAAGGCACAAAGTAGTTAATCGGATAATAAGGAGAATAGGTTTTATAGTATTAAGAGCTAGAAGCTCAAGAAAGCGTTGAAATATGACATTATGCAAATCTACTGTCATTTAATAACAAGAAACGATGGACTCTGGGGTTTAGGAACATTACTGGCAATATGCCACGATAGCTATGAGGGTGCTTGGGATTTCGCTTATCATAACATGCTTATTGGTGGTTTAAAGGCGATGTGTCAACTAACTTACGATAACAGCTTTTTCACTTGTTAATAATCGATAGGCGGTTTGGATTAGCAAGCGGTTTGAAAAGCAATCCCAAACACCCTCAATGCTCTGTGACCATGAATACTGTTCTCATTGTGTCCCATTAAAAATTTCAATACAATTTTATTTAGTTGACTCCAGTTTTAAAGTGATCTCATTTAGATAGCTGTTCCGCATAGGTTTCTCTTTTGAGTCATGTCAGTTGAACCCACGAATATATATCATAATCCTTGTTCCAGTGATTTTTCTTTGGTTAAAGTAATAAATAGTTTCAGGGTTTGGTGAGATAATTTCTTGGCCCCACCATGATTTACTAACTTAAGCGGTCAAAGCCGCAGAACATTATCGCAAAAGTTAAAATGACTGCCATGGATGACAGGTGAGCTAAGACATAGGGAGTTATGAGAAGTAGCTTATAAGTTATAACACTCTCCCAAACAAGCAGCCCAACTAAAACTAATAGTAATCAGCATATATGGATGTTGTGGCGTACACTTTTCTGCAGTGCCTTCACAGCTCCCAACATCAACTGTGTCTGCACATAGAAATATAGAAGTCACTACACATATACCAATTCAAATCTCGGGCTTGCCGTTTGTGAGACAATGGTTTCATGTGGTCTTGAGCAAGGTGAAATGAGCATAAATTTTCGAAAATAGGTCGCAATCGCAACGTGCTAAAACCCACTGTAGGAGATCTTAGAGGACAATTTCCCATTTAAAATTTGCGCTTGAAACATTACTGTCGCATGATATGTACTTGGTTGTATATAAAAATTAACTAATAAATTGTGACGGGTGATCGAACCAAATTTTGCAGCAAAAAGTTGGAAATATTGTCAAAATTTGCTATAATATCTAAAATCGATTGGGTTCTATTTTCAATCTTTGTTACGATTAGGCCTAAGACAAACTTTTCTTTGAGTTGTATTTTAGACAGATAATTCTCACCCGTTATCATCAATATGCAAGTATCACAGCTAGTTATAGAATTCGTTAGTACTCCCTAGTAATTACATGTTTTAGATCTGTTATTTCCTCAAAGACCGCCAATTAATTTCTTTTTATATCACCGTTCATAGTATCATAAACACTTATTACATCAAGATGTAGTTAGATGTTCCACATGACCAATTTTCTGAACTGGTAAGTGACCTTTCTGGTTCGACTAGTTGGAGAAGCGGGCGGATCTGTTTCTCCATTTGCCGAGTCTCAAGCACATGTAGCGGAGGTTTCAAACCGAAACCTAAAAATGATGAGATGGCGAGTCTCAAGAAATGAATATTTTGGTTCGCACCAAAATAATAGAGGATTGAATATTCTTTTCAATAGATCATTGGATTGTCCAATCCAACAGTGTGCGCGCGCTTAACGCTTTAAGTTAATTTTACGTGCTACATCGCTTTAATTAATGACCCTCACTTACGCATAAGTGAAATGTTTTCCCAGTTGTGATCTTAATAGATTTGTTGAGTATTTTATCGTGTTTAGATTCCCCGTGTGTTTTATCGGATATATATATATATATATATATATATATATATATATATATATATATATATATATATATATATATATATACGTAATACATTTAACGTTATCCAAAATAAAATACTCATATGATCAAAATACTCGTTTTTACGGAGTTATGATGGGTTTATAAGTTTTCTAAACTTTTCCCGAATTTACACTTTTACCCTCGTTACGAAAATACTGAGTTTAGTACCTTAACTTTGATAAAATGACAATTTCTACCGAAACATATTTTATTCAAAACTTTGAATTGACACTTTCAACCCTTGGTAAACCGAATTCTGAAAACAAATTCCTTTAGTTAGCTTTATACACTTAAAACCTTTACTTTTCACACTTGTCACATTTAACCCAAAAGTTTATTAATACAAGTTTTAGTTAATTACAGGGATCGGTCCTTGTGGTTTTTATGCAAGACATGCATACGTATATATAACCCTTATACTTTCGAAAATATCAATTTCAGACCCTAGACTTTTCATAAGTTACTTTTCTTATATAACATTTGAAAGATTTCCATTTTCGACCCTACGTCTCAAGTTTTTGCAAAACACATCCGAAAAACATTTTTATAGAACGAAACTTTGCAAAAAATGTTTTCAACTTATTTTTAGCTTATAATTAGTGCTTATCGACTTATTTTTTACCTCATTGGGCCGGGTTGGACTCTCGTTGGGCTTTGTTTAGGCTAACTGGGCTTTCGGTTTGGGCTTCGAGCACGTTATCGTTACGTGAGTTTATACAAGTGTCTGAGGGTTGAAAGGATTTGTGATGTGTTTTACAAAGTGTACGAGAGTATGTGAGGCTGTCAAATGGGTTTTACCAAGTTTTATACTAAGTTTACGAGTCGTGCACTAGTTTAGCATGTGAGTGAGGGTAGAGTGGTGTTAGTACTATACAAGTCTTAAGGTGCATGACAACGTCTAACGTGCGATATAAACATATACTTTGGTAAAATTAATAGAAGAATCGAACAAGGTTTTAAGAATGACTTACAACACTCGTATGAGTGGAGATGAAAGCAACGAGATGAGCTAATGAGAGTGCTAGCAAGACCCGTGTTCTCTTTATAACCTTATACACTTAATGCACCACTTGTTTCACACTCTTTCCCTTTTTCCTTGAAGTGATTCCCACAAGAGACGATTTTTCTTTAGTTGTAAGTTGAGAGTGATTGGAAGTGGTATGAAATGTAAATGTCCAAGGAATGCGCTTGTTTATAGGAGGAGAAATTATGGTATCCTTTTATATTTTAATCCTATATTACCTATTCATAGCAACATTAGACATGTGACTCTTTGAATTTGGTCTTAGTTTGGTTTGAGGCGTGGATTTGGGGCGGTGAGTTCTAAGCATGCCATGGCTTGTCAAGTCATTAGAAACATAAGATCCAATGGGTCTTGGGGTCAAAGCTAGGTCAAAGTGGGTTTGGGTTGGTTTAGGTTATTAAACTAACATTTGTAGGGTAGCTAAGGGTGGTTTTGTCTCCTTCTTTTAACCATAACACGCAACACCAAGAAATCAAAGGAAGTGCTTTTGTTTTTAGTTTGGTACCATGGCTAGTTTGGTTTCGTTTCGTCCGACTACAAAAGAGGAAAACACAAGACATTTTATGTCTCGATTCTCTAATATGTATATGGGCTTGGGGTTGGGTATGTTAGACGAGGCCCAAAAAATATAATGGTTGGGCTCAATTTAGCTAAGAGGCCCATGAAGAATAAAAGGAGCTTGGTTGTGGGCTCGGTGAAAGTACTAAGCCGAAGAGAATAGCACCTTGTTGGGCTGAGTAGTTAACGAGGCCCAAATAAAGAAATAGTGTGGCTTGATCCGGTTGCAAGGCCCATTAACGAGTTGAGTTGGGTTACGAGGTGGTAAAAAGTCCGATGAGTTCCGAGGCCCAATACGAATTTTAATATATTTTTATTATAATTTAATTCGTATTTTTACGTATTCGTTACGTATTTTAAGATTATCAGGATCGTGGGAAATTTTATTCTGATCACAACGGTATATTTATGAACGCTCAAGCTGCGTTGATCATGCATATGCCAAATGATATGCAAACATGATGTTTAGAAAATTTCATGATGAAATAGATCGTGTTTAATTTCGATTAAAGCTTTAAGTACATTGAAATTTTTCTGAGCTTACGGTACCTACCCTTAAGAGAACTGCGTCCGCGATTAAACTCGCAGAGGTTTTCATGGGTGATCTAGATGAACAAGTGGGGATACTTGGACGCATTACATCTTGGCGCTCCCGGTGAACTCGCACCTCGTTTCTTGTGATTTCATCGAACTTTAACGATAGGAATGTGGCTTTGCTTAAGCCTCTTGACTTCTCTGTCCATGATCTCGACGGGTTCTTCGACAAAGCTAAGTTTGTCATTGAGTTGGATGTCCTTGAGTGGTACGACTAGTAGTTTCATCCGATAGACACTTCTTAAGATTCGAGACATGGGCGTGTCATGTACTCGGCTAAGTTATTCGGAAGATCGAGTTTATATGCCACTGGACCAATTCTTTGAAGAATTTTGTTCCTCTTTTTCCAAATCTGACCATCCCTTTCCAGGGTGATACTTTGAGCATTACACGGTCTCCGACTTGGAATTCCATTGGTTTCCTTCGAACATTTGCGTAGCTCTTTTGTCTATCTCGAGCTGCTTGCAGTCATTGCTTAATTTGCATTATCTTTTCTGTTGTCTCTTGGACATTTTGGGGCCTGTTAGTCCCCTCAAGCTCTAATAGTTTGTTTATAGAGACTCTGTTTGTGAAGAGTGATTGTCTTCGCAAGTACCCATTCCGTATTACACACTGTATGCAAGGTGATTTTACACCAATTAATTACTACACTAGCAAAAAAGGTCCGTCTAATCCAAATTTGTGGTGGATGAAGTAACACTAAGTGGGATGGATCACTTTATTACTCATGTTTTGTAAATACACGTGTATGGTTGGGCGTTGTGGTTTCTATGTAGCTCATGGTCCATTAAGGAAGCTGAATAAAGAATTAAAAGTAAAGATGAGTACCACAAGATGATAGCTTATAGCCCGTAGCTTATATTCTTATCTATGGTCATTAGTAAAATGCTACAAATTTTTAAGTGCTAGTATGCTGTAATGTCAAGTAGACATGATAACAATGCTCGGATAAGTGATCTGTTGTATGGACTGATTTTCAGAAAGTGGCAAAATATGTAGCAGCATTAAGATTATATATTTATTCATTAAAATAGACAAATTTTTACCCTTAATACAAAATCCACCACACTTTGGAAGTGTTTAGATTCGAGTAGTGTGCAGTGAGTGAATAGCTAAAAGAATAGAGTAGCCATCTTTGAATATCTAATATAAAGTAGTATAGTAAGATAAACATGGACATAACAAATACTTGGACCTGGAACTCGGTTAGGTGCTTGCCGCGGCGGCGCCTAGAAACTTACCCTGGTAAGGGCCAGACATTTATATCATTTTATGATTTACCGACGGTACCTAAAGATGTGAGGTTTCAATGGGCCAAAATAAAATGGCTAAGAAGTGTAGAAGTAGAAAGGGAAAAATCCGTTACTAAAGACATGTTACGTGACATTGCAGCATTGTTAGAGACAAATTACATTATTATACATAGAACAACACAGTAGTCGGCGAACCACGGTCTTAGCTGAATGCAAGAAACATAGGACAAACAAATCAGCTGTATGCAAGACACATAGGACAAACTCATGCTCACCAGAAACAAGATAGGGGACACAATGAACAAATTATCATACAATAGATCCGAAGATCACTTTGGTAGGTATGTTGGCGCCTCGACCGTCAACATTGCTCTCGTTCAGCCTTGCTGCCAGTAGCTGTGGCCATATCACAAGGGAAATGCATCAATTACCAACACACTCTCAGAACCACTGTTTTGATTTAAGTTCGAATCAGTAACTAAACTATTATTACCTCTCGTTCCAGGACCTGCTTCTCTTTGCTCAGCTGGTTTTTCTATTTTGCAAGGCACAAAGTAGTTAATCGGATAATAAGGAGAATAGGTTTTATAGTATTAAGAGCTAGAAGCTCAAGAAAGCGTTGAAATATGACATTATGCAAATCTACTGTCATTTAATAACAAGAAACGATGGACTCCAGGGGTTTAGGGAACATTACTGGCAATATGCCACGATAGCTATGAGGGTGCTTGGGATTTCGCTTATCATAACATGCTTATTGGTGGTTTAAAAGACGATGTGTCAACTAACTTACGCATAACAGCTTTTTCACTTGTTAATAATCAGATAGGCAGTTTGGATTAGCAAGCAGTTTGAAAAAGCAATCCCAAACACCCTCAATGCTCTGTGACCATGAATACTGTTCTCATTGTGTCCCATTAAAAAATTTCAGAACACGAATTTTATTTAGTTGACTCCAGTTTTAAAGTGATCTCATTTAGATAGCTGTTCCGGCATAGGTTTCTCTTTTGAGTCATGTCAGTTGAACCCACGAATATATATCATAATCCTTGTTCCAGCTGATTTTTCTTTGGTTAAAGTAATAAATAGTTTCAGGGTTTGGTGAGATAATTTCTTGGCCCCAGCCATGATTTACTAACTTAAGCGGTCAAAGCTGCAGAACATTATGCAGCAAAGTTAAAATGACTGCCATGGATGACAGGTGAGCTAAGACATAGGGAGTTATGAGAAGTAGCTTATAAGTTATAACAGCTCTCCCAAACAAGCAGCCAACTAAAAACTAATAGTAATCAGCATATATGGATGTTGTGGCGTACCTTTTCCTGCAGTGCCTTCACAGCTCCCAACATCAACTGTGTCTGCACATAGAAATATAGAAGTCACTACACATATACCAATTCAAATCTCAGGCTTGCCGTTTGTGAGACAATGGTTTCATGTGGTCTTGAGCAAGGTGAAATGAGCATAAATTTTCAGAAAATAGGTCGCAACTGCAACGTGCTAAAACCCACTGTAGGGAGATCTTAGAGGACAATTTCCCATTTAAAATTTGCGCTTCGGAAACATTACTGTCGCATGATATGTACTTGGTTGTATATAAAAAATTAACTAATAAATTGTGACGGGTGATCGAACCAAATTTTGCAGCAAAAGTTGGAAATATTGTCAAAATTTGCTATAATATCTAAAATCAGATTGGGTTCTATTTTCAATACTGTTCTGATTAGGCCTAAGACAAACTTTTCTTTGAGTTGTATTTTAGACAGTATAATTCTCACCCGTTATCATCAATATGCAAGTATCACAGCTAGTTATAGAATTCGTTAGTACTCCTAGTAATTACATGTTTTAGATCTGTTATTTCCTCAAGACCGCCGCCAATTAATTTCTTTTATATCACCGTTCATAGTATCATAAACACTTATTACATCAAGATGTAGTTAGATGTTCCACATTGACCAATTTTCGGCCGTAAGTCGACCTTCGGTTCGACTAGTTGGAGAAGCGGTGGATCTGCTTTCTCCAAATGCCGAGTCTCAAGCTAATGTAGCGGAGGTTTCAAACCGAAACCTAAAATGATGAGATGGCGAGTCTCGGTAAATGAATATTTTGGTTCGCACCAAAATAATAGAGGATTGAATATTCTTTTCAATAGATCATTGGATTGTCCAATCCAATAGTGCGCGTCGTGCTTAACGTTTTAAGTTAATTTTACGTGCTACATTGCCTTAATTAATGACCCTCACTTACGCATAAGTGAAATGTTTTCCCGTTGTGATCTTAATAGATTTGTTGAGTATTTTATCGTGTTTAGATTCCCGTGTGTTTATCGGATATATATATATATATATATATATATATATATATATATATATATATATATATATATATATATATATATATATATATATATATATATATATATATATATATACGTAATACATTTAACGTTATCCGAAAATAAAATACTCATATGATCAAAATACTGCTTTTACGGAGTTATGATGGGTTTATAAGTTTTTCTAAACTTTTCCCGAATTTACACTTTTTACCCTCAAGTTACGAAAATACGAGTTTAGTACCTTAACTTTGATAAAATGACAATTTCTACCCGAAACATATTTTATTCAAAACTTTCAGAATTGACACTTTCAACCCTTGGTAAAACTGAATTTACGAAAACAGTCCCTTTAGTTAGCTTTATACACTTAAAACCTTTACTTTTCACACTTGTCACATTTAACCCAAAAGTTTATTAATACAAGTTTTAGTTAATTACAGGATCGGTCCTTGTGGTTTTTACAGACATGCATACGTACATATAACCCTTATACTTTCGAAAATATCAATTTCGGACCTAGACTTTTCATAAGTTACTTTTCTTATATAACATTTGAAAGATTTCCATTTTGACCCTCGTCTCAAGTTTTTGCAAAACACATCCGAAAAACATTTTTATAGAACGAAACTTTGCAAAAAATGTTTTCAACTTATTTTTAGCTTATAATTAGTGCTTATCGACTTATTTTTTACCTCATTGGGCCGGGTTGGACTCTCGTTGGGCTTTGTTTAGGCTAACTGGGCTTTCGGTTTGGGCTTCAGGCACGTTATCGTTTACGTGAGTTTATACAAGTGTACGAGGGGTTGAAAGGATTTGTGATGTGTTTTTACAAAGTGTACGAGAGTATGTGAGGCTGTCAAATGGGTTTTACCAAGTTTTATACTAAGTTTACGAGTCGTGCACTAGTTTAGCATGTGAGTGAGGGTAGAGTGGTGTTAGTACTATACAAGTCTTAAGGTGCATGACAACGTCTAACGTGCGATATAAACATATACTTTGGTAAAATTAATAGAAGAATCGAACAAGGTTTTAAGAATGACTTACAACACTCGTATGAGTGGAGATGAAAGCAACGAGATGAGCTAATGAGAGTGCTAGCAAGACCCGTGTTCTCTTTATAACCTTATACACTTAATGACCACTTGTTTACATTCTCCTTTCCTTTTTCCTTGAAGTGATTCCCACAAGAGACGATTTTCTTTAGTTGTAAGTTGAGAGTGATTGGAAGTGGTATGAAATGTAAATGTCCAAGGAATGTGCTTGTTTATAGGAGGAGAAATTATGGTATCCTTTTATATTTTAATCCTATATTACCTATTCATAGCAACATTAGACATGTGACTCTTTGAATTTGGTCTTAGTTTGGTTTGAGGCGTGGGATTTGGGGCAGCCGAGTTCTAAGCATGCCATGGCTTGTCAAGTCATTAGAAACATAAGATCCAATGGGTCTTGGGGTCAAAGCTAGGTCAAAGTGGGTTTGGGTTGGTTTAGGTTATTAAACTAACATTTGTAGGGTAGCTAAGGGTGGTTTTGTCTCCTTCTTTTTAACCATAACACGCAACACCAAGAAATCAAAGGGAAGTGCTTTTGTTTTTAGTTTGGTACCCTTGGCTAGTTTGGTTTCGTTTCTCGTCCGACTACAAAAGAGGAAAACACAAGACATTTTATGTCTCAATTCTCTAATATGTATATGGGCTTGGGGTTGGGTATGTTAGACGAGGCCCGAAAAAAATATAATGGTTGGGCTCAATTTAGCTAGCGAGGCCCATGAAGAATAAAAGGAGCTTGGTTGTGGGCTCGAGTGAAAGTACTAAGCCCGAAAGAGAATAGCACCTTGTTGGGCTAGAGTAGTTAACGAGGCCCAAATAAAGAAATAGTGTGGCTTGATCCGGTTGCAAGGCCCATTAACGAGTTGAGTTGGGTTACGAGGTGGTAAAAAGTCCGATGAGTTCCGAGGCCCAATACGAATTTTAATATATTTTATTATAATTTAATTCAGATATTTTACGTATTCGTTCGTATTTTAAGATTATCGGATCGGGAAATTTTATTCGATCACAACCAGATATTTATGAGCGCTCAGTCATGCGTTGATCATGCATATGCCAAATGATATGCAAACATGATGTTTAGAAAATTTCATGATGAAATAGATCGTGTTTAATTTCTCGATTAAAGCTTTAAGTACATTGAAATTTTTCTGGAGCTTACAAGACCTACCCTTAAGAGAACTGCGTCCGCGGTTAAACTCGCAGAGGTTTTCATGGGTGATCTAGATGAGCGGTGGGGATACTTGGAACGATTACATCTTCAAGGCCCCTGTGAACTCTGCACCTCGTTTCTTGTGATTTCATCGAACTTTAACGATAGGAATGTGGCTTTGCTTAAGCCTCTTGACTTCTCTGTCCATGATCTCGACGGGTTCTTCGACAAAGCTAAGTTTGTCATTGAGTTGGATGTCCTTGAGTGGTACGACTAGAGTTTCATCCGATAGACACTTCTTAAGATTCGAGACATGGAACGTGTCATGTACTCGGCTAAGTTATTCGGGAAGATCGAGTTTATATGCCACTGGACCAATTCTTTGAAGAATTTTGTTCCTCTTTTTCCAAATCTGACCATCCCTTTCCAGGGTGATACTTTGAGCATTACACGGTCTCCGACTTGGAATTCCATTGGTTTCCTTCGAACATTTGCGTAGCTCTTTTGTCTATCTCGAGCTGCTTGCAGTCATTGCTTAATTTGCATTATCTTTTCTGTTGTCTCTTGGACATTTTGGGGCCTGTTAGTCCCCTCAAGCTCTAATAGTTTGTTTATAGAGACTCTGTTTTGTGAAGAGTGATTGTCTTCGCAAGTACCCATTCCGTATTACACACTGTATGCAAGGTGATTTTTACACCAATTAATTACTACACTAGCAAAAAAAGGTCTGTCTAATCCAAATTTGTGGTGGATGAAGTAACACTAAGTGGGATGGATCACTTTTATTACTCATGTTTTGTAAATACACGTGTATGGTTGGGCGTTGTGGTTTCTATGTAGCTCATGGTCCATTAAGGAAGCTGAATAAAGAATTAAAAGTAAAGATGAGTACCACAAGATGATAGCTTATAGCCCGTAGTTTATATTCTTATCTATGGTCATTAGTAAATGCTACAAATTTTAAGTGCTAGTATGCTGTAATGTCAAGTAGACATGATAACAATGCTCGGATAAGTGATCTGTTGTATGGACTGATTTTCAGAAAGTGGCAAAATATGTAGCAGCATTAAGATTATATATTTATTCATTAAAATAGACAAATTTTTACCCTTAATACAAAATCCACCACACTTTGGAAGTGTTTAGATTCGAGTAGTGTGCAGTGAGTGAATAGCTAAAAGAATAGAGTAGCCATCTTTGAATATCTAATATAAAGTAGTATAGTAAGATAAACATGGACATAACAAATACTTGGACCTGGAACTCGGCTAGGTGCTTGCCGGCGGCGGCGTCTAGAAACTTACCCTGGTAAGGGCCAGACATTTATATCATTTTATGATTTACCGACGGTACCTAAAGATGTGAGGTTTCAATGGGCCAAAATAAAATGGCTAAGAAGTGTAGAAGTAGAAAGGGAAAAATCCGTTACTAAAGACATGTTACGTGACATTGCAGCATTGTTAGAGACAAATTACATTATTATACATAGAACAACACAGTAGTCGGCGAACCACGGTCTTAGCTGAATGCAAGAAACATAGGACAAACAAATCAGCTGTATGCAAGACACATAGGACAAACTCATGCTCACCAGAAACAAGATAGGGGACACAATGAACAAATTATCATACAATAGATCCGAAGATCACTTTGGTAGGTATGTTGACGCCTCGACCGTCAACATTGCTCTCGTTCAGCCTTGCTGCCAGTAGCTGTGGCCATATCACAAGGGAAATGCATCAATTACCAACACACTCTCAGAACCACTGTTTTGATTTAAGTTCGAATCAGTAACTAAACTATTATTACCTCTCGTTCCAGGACCTGCTTCTCTTTGCTCAGCTGGTTTTTCTATTTTGCAAGGCACAAAGTAGTTAATCGGATAATAAGGAGAATAGGTTTTATAGTATTAAGAGCTAGAAGCTCAAGAAAGCGTTGAAATATGACATTATGCAAATCTACTGTCATTTAATAACAAGAAACGATGGACTCCAGGGGTTTAGGGAACATTACTGGCAATATGCCACGATAGCTATGAGGGTGCTTGGGATTTCGCTTATCATAACATGCTTATTGGTGGTTTAAAAGACGATGTGTCAACTAACTTACGCATAACAGCTTTTTCACTTGTTAATAATCAGATAGGCAGTTTGGATTAGCAAGCAGTTTGAAAAAGCAATCCCAAACACCCTCAATGCTCTGTGACCATGAATACTGTTCTCATTGTGTCCCATTAAAAAATTTCAGAACACGAATTTTATTTAGTTGACTCCAGTTTTAAAGTGATCTCATTTAGATAGCTGTTCCGCATAGGTTTCTCTTTTGAGTCATGTCAGTTGAACCCACGAATATATATCATAATCCTTGTTCCAGCTGATTTTTCTTTGGTTAAAGTAATAAATAGTTTCAGGGTTTGGTGAGATAATTTCTTGGCCCCAGCCATGATTTACTAACTTAGCGGTCAAAGCTGCAGAACATTATGCAGCAAAGTTAAAATGACTGCCATGGATGACAGGTGAGCTAAGACATAGGGAGTTATGAGAAGTAGCTTATAAGTTATAACAGCTCTCCCAAACAAGCAGCCAACTAAAACTAATAGTAATCAGCATATATGGATGTTGTGGCGTACCTTTTCCTGCAGTGCCTTCACAGCTCCCAACATCAACTGTGTCTGCACATAGAAATATAGAAGTCACTACACATATACCAATTCAAATCTCAGGCTTGCCGTTTGTGAGACAATGGTTTCATGTGGTCTTGAGCAAGGTGAAATGAGCATAAATTTTCAGAAAATAGGTCGCAACTGCAACGTGCTAAAACCCACTGTAGGGAGATCTTAGAGGACAATTTCCCATTTAAAATTTGCGCTTCGGAAACATTACTGTCGCATGATATGTACTTGGTTGTATATAAAAATTAACTAATAAATTGTGACGGTGATCGAACCAAATTTTGCAGCAAAAGTTGGAAATATTGTCAAAATTTGCTATAATATCTAAAATCAGATTGGGTTCTATTTTCAATACTGTTCTGATTAGGCCTAAGACAAACTTTTCTTTGAGTTGTATTTTAGACAGTATAATTCTCACCCGTTATCATCAATATGCAAGTATCACAGCTAGTTATAGAATTCGTTAGTACTCCCTAGTAATTACATGTTTTAGATCTGTTATTTCCTCAGCACCGCTGCCAATTAATTTCTTTTTATATCACCGTTCATAGTATCATAAACACTTATTACATCAAGATGTAGTTAGATGTTCCACATTGACCAATTTTCTGAACTGGTAAGCTGACCTTTCTGGTTCTGACTAGTTGGAGAGCGGGCTGGATCTGTTTCTCCAGCTGCCAGAGTTCTGTGGCATCCGACTGTTTAACCTTGTGGTCTTCGAGCTGCCTGCAAAGCGTACAGGATAAAAAATTTATTTAGCTGCATTGTGTGCATTGCAAGTAATCTGAACGCGTTTAGCTGATATGGTGATCAAGTATAAGAACGCATTTAGTAAGCCGAACTTTGGACCATTTCTGTTAACTCATCAGCTGTGAAAACATCCCTGTGCTCTGATGCAAGCTTCTGCAAAGGTTTATACTTGTTAGGATCTAGTCGAGTATACTACAATGACCTAGAGAAGTCAACTATAAGGGGATGTATTCTTAAAAAAAAGGTTGACAAAACAAGCTGCTCATCAAGTTGTGCAAGGATCAGAAGAGTCTCGTTAGAACTCGCCGGCAACATCTCTTTGCCCAAATTGACTTTTTTCCGTAAGAAACTGGTGCGCCTAATCTAATTTGCTAAAATTATGCTGTATCAAGTTAACAACTCAGGTTCTGAGTAAAATGATTTATTTTGCATTTTGAAAAAAAGACAATTTAGAAGACTTCTGACTTGTTGACTCATGGGCCCATTTTATGTTTTTCACAGTATTTTGAATTACCAGTTTAATGTGTTAAAAACAGAGCATAACCCGATTAGAATTAGGTTACAATGCCATTTTTGGAGTTGTCTGTCTCCATGCTTATTTTATGCATCTAGAATTAGGTTGTAAGCCACAAAATCTATCTATGATTGCAAGAAATGGCGGAAGAAGTCACTTTTGCAAATATCTGAAGTCTGAACGAACCTGACAGATAATGGTCTGCCTAACTACTCCAGGCTGGGTCTTGCCAGTATTTCATATAAGATGCAGAATTTCAGTGTAGAATATCGGGTACAGGTAGTTAGATAACTATTGTAACATGTTTATCTCGTCAATCACGATTGTGGGTAGAGAATTGGAAAAAGGGTAGCTAACTAGTGCTTGAGTATCATACCTCACGCACAGTTCTGCGGACTATTTCATCAGTATTCTTGTATTCCTGATAGCGAGTGAGGATCTTAATCATGCTGCTTCACAAGTTTGGAAAAGCGAGGGTTAGTAGCAACATTTACAGTTTTGCCACTGACAAGTACTTACTTGAAATTAGTGAAAATTTCAGCATAAGAATTATCTATCTGGCCAAAATAAGTATTCCTGTAGAACAGTAGTGCTATTTTCATTGTCTGAACGTGTTCAGTGTAGGACGCAACTAAGGTTGGTGACAAGGTAAATACGGCCTATGTTGAATGAGTTACTGATATTGTTGGAAATTCCTGGTCTTTTGCTAAAATCCAGAGTGGAGGCAATATGTCTACTAGGATGATGCAATTAGGTCCTATGCATGAATATATGAGACTTAACATGCATGCTTAGCTGGATTCTAAGTTACCATCTAACAAACATCAGTAGACATGTAATATGATATTTCTCTAGCATGTTTCTTAAGATTCAGATTTTAATTACGATTTTAATACACAGCATGAAAATAAGATTTCACATAGAATCGCAAGATACCAATCTGATTAAATCTTACTTTGCTCATATTCAAGTATAAGAGCAACAATTGTAGAACGTGGCTGACTCACTAGGTGTCCTGTAAGAGTATATATGGCTACAACAATTTAGCACGTAAAAATCCAAGTATCTAATAAACCTAATCAAATAATCTGAACCACTAATTAGCAGCATCTTACTATTAATATGATGCTTAGACCTTTCAATATAATTTATCATATAGTTTGTTTATAAGGACTAGAACACAAGGGAGATCAAGACATGTATGTGACAATTGAGATGCTTTGATCCCAATCCAGTATTACGACTCCAATTTCCCTTGCTCCTAAAAGATTTGCGGTAGGGTCTCGATGTTAAGAACCTTGTTTTCATGGTCACCGTGATGTACCCCTTTCACTATGTCACATGGTTAGTGTCTTGTTATGCTTTTGGTTGCACATGCGGCCAGAACACACAAGAGAGTCCTTAAGATACCAGGCAACTCAAGGGTATTCAATAAATGGCTACTGTATGTGATGAAATTCAAAAAACAAGCTAATACATGTCATGAAGATACTAGATGGAGGATAACTATTATACACTGTATTCACTCTATTATTAAATGCTCTTAACTTATTAGTAACTGTATTCACTCTATTGTATCGATGTTTTATTAATTAGAACCTTCTGAATGTAGAAGAAGAAATATCAGAGACAAATATCGACTGTAAAGAATAAAGAATAATGGCAGACTATCACTTTGTGTACAAGGACGTTGAAGGAACATCAACACAATGGGATGATATTCAGAGAAAGCTCGGAAATTTGCCTCCGAAAGCCCCTGTATTCAAACCTGACCCGTTTACTCCTGCAGAAGATGAAGATTCCAGACCTAAAGACAAGAATTGGATCGATCACAAGACCGAAGAGGAACTCGAAGATCTAGAGGATGATCTAGATGATGATCGCTTCCTCCAAGAATACAGGTATATTGAAATGATACAGTTCTGAGTGTAGTAACCATAATTTTTATATTTCATTGTGTCAGCTTCTCAAGTAGAATTAAATATTCAGGCGCATTTATACAAAAATCAATCATTTAGGTGAAAATTTGAAGTATTGGATTTATAATACTGTTTTTATTTTTCATTGGTGTTTATTGAAGGAGAAAGAGGTTAGCAGAGATGAAGCAAGTTGTGAAAATTGCTAAGTTTGGGTCAATCATACCAATTTCTGGATCAGATTTTGTGCGTGAGGTATCACAAGCTCCATCAGATGTTTGGGTGGTTGTTATTTTATACAAAGATGGGTACTGATTCTAGATCTTTTTCACTATTAGGACTTGATTTTTATTAGGTTATCGAGTTGTATGTGTATGCGTGTTGATAAGCTGTGGTCTTAAAATAGGTACCCTGAATGTGGAGTGCTAATGCAATGTATGGAAGAACTGGCAACAATGTATTCTGCTACAAAGTTTGTTAAAATTATATCGACGGATTGTATTCCTAATTATCCAGATCAGAATCTCCCAACCGTATTGGTATACAATAATGGTGCTGTCAAGGCAAATTATGCGGGTTTACATACTTTTGGTCGAAGATGCACTCCAGAAGGTGCATTTTTTCTTACAATTTATATCTCTAATTTCTGTTGCTACTTTTTAATATGTTTTAAGTATAATATTAGGTTGCCTGTCATCTAGGGCCATCTATATATGAATGGATTGATATGGGTTCTGTACATACCTATTGCACCACTTCTGTCGAGTATCTTTCACTACAGAATCAATAGCTAGATCCCTTTTCTAATCACCCATGCCCAGTTATTAACCTCATAATATCTACTCATCTTTCCTGACTTCTAGAAATCCTCCCTATCTAACGCAATGATCAGCTCAACAATACCCTCCAAACCCATTCCTTTGCAACCCATGTACCATACTTGCATGGCATACCGTTTTTTACATTGTTATAACTACTATATAGAATTTGGTACAACTATGCCTTCAAAAAAAATTTAAAAATAAAAAATAAAAAAAATTGGTGCAACTTTCTAATATATCATTTTCTGTGATAAGTTGAAACAAAAATGTATGTTCGCGATCTCTTTCTTGTTATTTGCTAAATCTTGAATAATCATGTACATATTTTTAGTCAGTTTTATATAGGCAAACATTTTGTAGTTAACCAATCAATATTTTTTATTTTATTTTTTTACCTTAAGATTATGGCTTTATTTTAAAGAAAGTTCAGAACGAAAAAGTGAACAACCCAAACCATGTTGACCATGGCCAATTTTCAAAACTGGTCCATTTTTACTTGATCTACTTGTCCACCCAATCCCAACCCTCCTGTTTTACCACTTTTAGTTAATGGGTTACTTTGGTTTCTGTATTATTTTAACAGGTCAGCTCAGTACTTTAGCCAAGGGTAATGAGTCAATTGGGCATACGGGTCAAATAGGCTGAGACTTGAGAGCCTCCCAAAGCCTCTTTAACGCATAAAGCCTCCCAAATAGTATATTCTTATATATTTGGCGATTATAATTATTATGTTAATAATAAACTTTTATTAGTAATCATAATCGACACATTAAATTTATTATAATTTTTTGTATAAATTGAAAGCGGACAAATATAAAAACCAGATGAACCAATGTCAACTCATTTACTTATGGATTGGTTTATTCAGTGTTGTGTCAAGTGGGTAACAGCGAAAGGTAAACCTAAAAAAGGAATTGGGTCAAATGGGTCGCAAGTCACCCAAGTGTCTTGCTTAATGCACTCTATGCTAACCCGCTTTGTTTTACTTAGTTAAAGGGTTATCATATACTATGCAGCTATAATAGTTTATAACTCGTGTGTTTATTAGAATGTTAAAAGGAAATGGACAAACAAGTGTTCTTACCAGTCCTAAAGTTCCCATTTTGCTTGTCATGGCTTCTGCGTAGTTCTCATTTGGGTTGCTTTATGTGCAGGTGTTGCTCTGATCTTGTGCCAGTCAGACCCTGTTCTTAATGATGGCCAGAGTGATGGTGAAGCTTCTAGGGATGCTGTCCTTGAAGGAGTAAGGAGGAGATTTATTGAGAAAGTGGTAACACAGCATGAAAATGACGATGACGGGTCTTCAAGTGACTAGAATTGCTGTCTTTTTTATTTATTTTCTTGTTTGTATGTTGAATCATAGGTAACGGTTAGTACTTGACTGGAATTTTTTACCCTTTTGTTTTGTTTACTTTTGCTTTGTGTTCTGGAACTGTTGTCGGTTTGTTGTTCTGCATCTATAAACTTCTTATTTTGTGTCAAATGGGTAACAGCAAAACGTAAACCACTACACACAAAGGGCAAGACAAAATTGACAGATGATGAACGCACCTACAAGTCTGCTAGAGCTGAATTTTTGTTTTACTTGTAAAAATAGTTCTGATTTGTATCCTCTCGTTTATGAGTTTATTATCGCCTTAAGATAGGAGATATAAGTTTATTTGATGGACATGAATACTTCAAGACAAAGTATTTCATACTTTCATAGTTTCATGGTACATTATCTACGCATACAAAACCTTTCGGACCATCCTAGAGAAAGAGATGCTACCTCTCATTACTTTTATCAACTATACTCGACACGTGAGCTTCTATTGTTACAAGCTTGATCCCCCTCGCCCACAACTCCGCCATTTCAAACCCACCCTCACAAATAAAATGCACCTCTTTGTTCTTCACTGTCACCACCCGGAACACCCCTGGCACACCAGCATCTCCCTTCTCCCTCCTACAACTCTCAAAAGTTGCACTCAGTCCCACCTCAGCATCACGACACCCCGATTCTGCTACTCGAATTCCCCCCATCTCTAAACTCCTTTCTTCATCATTTTCAATTACTAATTCCTATGTGAGGCTCCTCTACCTCTCTTTGTATGCTTCAACACATTCCCACCACTAAGAACTAGTACCTTAGCAAGCTTGGGACCCCTTTCGAGTTCTTGAAATCAGAGACTCACATAAGTATAATAGCTCACACAGATGTCCATTGTTTTGATCAAAATAAGGCTCTCAAGTCTCACCCACGAAGTTGGTCAAGGTATAACTTTTAGCCTCGGCCAAAATTTGACCCAACCTGAGTAGACCCAAACCCGATCCAACAAACATAGTGATAAATACACTAGTTACCACTGCACCTGGTCTTAAAATGATTTTGTATGCTCTTTTGGATGCACACTTTCAAGTTTCAACACTTCCATTCCATCATCTTCTAAATCAAAACAAAAAAACTACTCCGTATTCAAGTTAAAAAGTAGTAAAACAAATCCAAAACAACAATCACTGATTATATGTCGTTAATCACATTAGTTCATCAATTTAAAAATCCTAATCATCAATATGTAATTTTGCAGCCAAAGAATAGTAATAATAAACACGAAATAAAGAAACAGAAAGAAAAGGCTTTCATTCAATAGAAATGACTACATCTGAATTTACTGACAAAACACCACAAATACACCAAACAAACCAATCTATGCTGCTTTCTTCGGCGACTTTCCAACTTTTGATGGAGACTTTGGTGTTGGTTCTTTCGCAGCAGTTTTCTTAGGCAACAAGACCGGGTTAATATTGGGCAAAACACCACCATGAGCTATTGTAACACCAGACAACAGCTTTCCAAGCTCTTCATCGTTCCTAATCGCCAACAACACATGTCTCGGAATAATCCTAGTCTTCTTGTTGTCCCTAGCTGCATTTCCAGCCAATTCCAACACCTACACAACATTTACAAACATTAGTAAAAAAAAAAAAAAACTCATTTTAACCAAAATGTAGCTATTTAAAATGCATGCTCACTTCAGCTGCGAGATATTCAAGGACCGCAGCAAGATAAACAGGAGCACCGGTACCAACACGCTTAGCATAACGGCCTTTCTTCAAATACCTTCCAATTCTACCAACTGGGAACTGAAGCCCGGCTTTCACAGATCGAGTGACTGACTTCTTTCGCGGTCCACCGGCTTTCCTTCCTGCTGCTCCCTTCTTGATTTTACCGGTTCCCTCCATTTTTTTTTTATGAAATGATGAAGAATGTGTGTGTGTTTTAGTGAGAGTGTGATTGTGATGAGAGGAGTGTGCAGGGGTGTTTGTTTATATAGTAAATGGGTTGGGGTTTGGGATTGTAGATGGGGTGATATTGGCCGTTAGATTGTGATCCGTGTGATGGGAAATGGACCAATGGGAGGGAGTTTTGAAATATTTTGAATTTTGGGTGTTAAAAGCCATTTCCACTTCAAAATACTGAAATTTTTAAATTTAGTGTAAATTATCTTCAACCCAAATACTCTATCAACTTATGTTTATTGAACACGCGCTTTTTTTTATATCTATTTAATTCTCGTTAAATATAAAAAAAATTATTGTAGATAAATGTACTTTTGAATTTATTAATGTTTTACTTTACTTTTATATATACTCAAAACCTTTTAAAAATGATATAAGGCTAGGTGTAATTGCTATATGGCCTTCACCTTCATCTCAGTTGTTATATCGACTTTTCAACAAACCATTTTACATTCACTTTTCAATCGTAATTGTGACCACTTAACCAATCGCCAAACTTATTTTCTTTAAAAATATAAATACATAACTAAACTTTAACTCAACTCTTATTAGGAAATTACAATGTAAACTATTAATCTAAAGAGTAAAATACATCGTTCGTCCATGAGCTTGTCAAAAAACATCACGTTAGAATATACCTTAGCATTTTGGTCATCGTGAGTCCATTCTTCAAGCTTTTTATATCAATGAGGTAGAGGTGCACAAAAACCGGTTTTTACCGGTTTTCGATTTTTGGAAAACCAGTTTTCGGTTTTTGGAAAACCGGTTTTTCCAAAAATCAGTTTCGGTTTTTTCGGTTTTTTCGAAATCGGTTTTTTCCGTTTTAAATGTTCGGAATGGGTTTTTTACCGGTTCGGTTTTAAATGTTCGTGTCCGTTTTTTTATCGGTTTTTTACCGGTTCGGTTTATTTCCGGAATTTAAAACATTTAATACTAATACATTTCGAATACAATCATAACTTTTATTTAAACAATACAATTATGCAACTAAAACTATAAAATACTAATACATTTCGAATACAATCATAACTTTTATTTAAACAATACAATTATAGAACTAAAAATATATAAATACTAATACATTTCGAGCTTCGGCATGGCCATCACCCAAAAACATATTAGTGTACTCAAGTATATCGAGATTCGGCATTGCCATCACCCGTTTATACTCAAGAAATTAAATCCTCCCAAACTTCTTCTACATCTATGTCTTCAACATCAAATGCTTCAAATTCACCTTCATCTAATTCGGTAGTCGGAGGTGATATCCCTATTTCATCTTCTTCATTTGCTATAGTTTCTTCAACTTCTTCAATCGAACATTCCAACGATCTTACATGTTGTACCCTATGGTATACCCTTCGTATCATGTAAGAAGTCACCCATCTTTTATACCTACTGCTTACCCTCCTTATGTTAACCAAAATCCTATCGGAGTACCTCCGACCATAACCCATACAACGTTGTCCCCACTTATTTGCCACCTTACAACTGTCTTTATTTGGAGCCCATGGGTTCCACAACACCTTTTGTAAGATTGATAGAAGACTAATGTAACACCCCCGAAAATCTTAATGACAGCGGAAGACTAATTCGGGTGTTACTTGAATGGAGATCATAGTCAATAATTATAGAAAACGACTCGAAAGAGACGTTTTATTAAAATAGTTATCATTAATCGAAAACTCATAGTTTGTTACAAAACGTTGTAAATAGATCAAGTGTTTTTCCCAAAAGAAAGATCATGAGTTTGAAAGAAATGACAACTTTTATGTTTTACACCACCAGATAAGCCTTGCCATGCCCCATTCCGTGCCTTGGTCAACATCTTCACTGATTACCTGAGATAACATGCTTAAAAAGGTCAGCAAAAATGTTGAGTGAAATCCATAGGTTTAAAATAGTTGAACACAAGTATAAGATCATAATCATTGTAAACTAACAATATCATAAGAAAAATCACAGATTATTATGCGCTAAGCTCATGAAACCAAAACTCAACTGCATACACCGAATTACCAGTGTACGTAAGCATGCCCCAAAGGAGGTAATAGCCAATTACCTAAAGAAATTCAATATGGTGCACCCCGGTTAATTCTCTATAACCGAAACGGGGTCGTAAATCCCCATAGTACTATTCACGATATCTACGTTCACTCGCAGTGATTAATGGTTCATGATCAGGGGACTTGTGGCTAAACACTTAGGCAGTACCAATAATCAATAAGATAAAGCATTTATGAAAAACCCTTGTGTTATAGTTTAGAGCATGTATCTCCCTCGCGGGGTTTGCAAAAATAAAGTAAAAGCGAGGTTATGAACTCACCTTGATGATAGTGAACACGCACAATTAGATCAAGCACAATGTAGCGGAGGTTTCAAACCGAAACCTAAAAATGATGAGATGGCGAGTCTCAGTAAATGAATATTTTGGTTCGCGACCAAAATAATAGAGGATTGAATATTCTTTTTCAATAGATCATTGGATTGTCCAATCCAATAGTGTGCGTGCGTGCTTAACGTTTTAAGTTAATTTTTACGTGCTACATTGCCTTAATTAATGACCCTCACTTACGCATAAGTGAAATGTTTTCCCCCGTTGTGATCTTAATAGATTTGTTGAGTATTTTATCGTGTTTAGATTCCCCGTGTGTTTTATCGGATATATATATATATATATATATATATATATATATATATATATATATATATATATATATATATATATATATATATATATATATATATATATATATATATATATATATATATATATATACGTAATACATTTAACGTTATCCGAAAATAAAATACTCATATGATCAAAATACTCGTTTTTACGGAGTTATGATGGGTTTATAAGTTTTTCTAAACTTTTCCCGAATTTACACTTTTTACCCTCAAGTTACGAAAATACGAGTTTAGTACCTTAACTTTGATAAAATGACAATTTCTACCCGAAACATATTTTATTCAAAACTTTCAGAATTGACACTTTCAACCCTTGGTAAAACTGAATTTACGAAAACAGTCCCTTTAGTTAGCTTTATACACTTAAAACCTTTACTTTTCACACTTGTCACATTTAACCCAAAAGTTTATTAATACAAGTTTTAGTTAATTACAGGATCGGTCCTTGTGGTTTTTTATGCGCACATGCATACGTACATATAACCCTTATACTTTCGAAAATATCAATTTCAGACCCTAGACTTTTCATAAGTTACTTTTCTTATATAACATTTGAAAGATTTCCATTTTCGACCCTACGTCTCAAGTTTTTGCAAAACACATCCGAAAAACATTTTTATAGAACGAAACTTTGCAAAAAATGTTTTCAACTTATTTTTAGCTTATAATTAGTGCTTATCGACTTATTTTTTACCTCATTGGGCCGGGTTGGACTCTCGTTGGGCTTTGTTTAGGCTAACTGGGCTTTCGGTTTGGGCTTCAGGCACGTTATCGTTTACGTGAGTTTATACAAGTGTACGAGGGGTTGAAAGGATTTGTGATGTGTTTTTACAAAGTGTACGAGTATGTGAGGTCATCAAATGGGTTTACCAAGTTTTATACTAAGTTTACGAGTCGTGCACTAGTTTAGCATGTGAGTGAGGGTAGAGTGGTGTTAGTACTATACAAGTCTTAAGGTGCATGACAACGTCTAACGTGCGATATAAACATATACTTTGGTAAAATTAATAGAAGAATCGAACAAGGTTTTAAGAATGACTTACAACACTCGTATGAGTGGAGATGAAAGCAACGAGATGAGCTAATGAGAGTGCTAGCAAGACCCGTGTTCTCTTTATAACCTTATACACTTAATGTGACCCTTGTTTCGTTACTCCTTTCCCTTTTTCCTTGAAGTGATTCCCACAAGAGACGATTTTTCTTTAGTTGTAAGTTGAGAGTGATTGGAAGTGGTATGAAATGTAAATGTCCAAGGAATGTGCTTGTTTATAGGAGGAGAAATTATGGTATCCTTTTATATTTTAATCCTATATTACCTATTCATAGCAACATTAGACATGTGACTCTTTGAATTTGGTCTTAGTTTGGTTTGAGGCGTGGGATTTGGGGCAGCCGAGTTCTAAGCATGCCATGGCTTGTCAAGTCATTAGAAACATAAGATCCAATGGGTCTTGGGGTCAAAGCTAGGTCAAAGTGGGTTTGGGTTGGTTTAGGTTATTAAACTAACATTTGTAGGGTAGCTAAGGGTGGTTTTGTCTCCTTCTTTTAACCATAACACGCAACACCAAGAAATCAAAGGGAAGTGCTTTTGTTTTAGTTTGGTACCCTTGGCTAGTTTGGTTTCGTTTCTCGTCCGACTACAAAAGAGGAAAACACAAGACATTTTATGTCTCAATTCTAATATGTATATGGGCTTGGGGTTGGGTATGTTAGACGAGGCCGGAAAAAAATATAATGGTTGGGCTCAATTTAGCTAGCGAGGCCCATGAAGAATAAAAGGAGCTTGGTTGTGGGCTCGAGTGAAAGTACTAAGCCCGAAAGAGAATAGCACCTTGTTGGGCTAGAGTAGTTAACGAGGCCCAAATAAAGAAATAGTGTGGCTTGATCCGGTTGCAAGGCCCATTAACGAGTTGAGTTGGGTTACGAGGTGGTAAAAAGTCCGATGAGTTCCGAGGCCCAATACGAATTTTAATATATTTTTATTATAATTTAATTCGTATTTTTACGTATTCGTTACGTATTTTAAGATTATCAGGATCGTGGGAAATTTTATTCTGATCACAACGGTATATTTATGAACGCTCAAGCTGCGTTGATCATGCATATGCCAAATGATATGCAAACATGATGTTTAGAAAATTTCATGATGAAATAGATCGTGTTTAATTTCTGATTAAAGCTTTAAGTACATTGAAATTTTTCGGGAGCTTACAGTACCTACCCCTTAAGAGAACCGCGTCCCGCGGTTAAACTCGCAGAGGTTTTCATGGGTGATCTAGATGAACAGGTGGGGATACTTGGAACGCATTACATCTTCGCGCTCCCAGGTGAACTCTGCACCTCGTTTCTTGTGATTTCATCGAACTTTAACGATAGGAATGTGGCTTTGCTTAAGCCTCTTGACTTCTCAGTCCATGATCTCGACGGGTTCTTCGACAAAGCTAAGTTTGTCATTGAGTTGGATGTCCTTGAGTGGTGCGACTAGAGTTTCATCCGATAGACACTTAAGATTCGAGACATGGAACGTGTCATGTACTCGGCTAAGTTATTCGGAAGATCGAGTTTATATGCCATCGGACCAATTCTTTGAAGAATTTTGTTCCTCTTTTCCAAATCGACCATCCCTTTCGTGGTGATACTTTGAGCATTACACGGTCTCCGACTTGGAATTCCATTGGTTTCCTTCGAACATTTGCGTAGCTCTTTTGTCTATCTCGAGCTGCTTGCAGTCATTGCTTAATTTGCATTATCTTTTCTGTTGTCTCTTGGACATTTTGGGGCCTGTGAGTTGTACTTCTCCAACTTCTGCCCAACAAACTGGCGATCGGCATTTTCTTCCATAGAGCGCTTCAAAAGGAGCAGCTTTAATGTTGGCGTGATAACTGTTATTGTAAGAGAATTCAACCAGGATGTATGGAATACTTCGATTTATGCGATTCATGCATGATGAGTTCTCGGATTCCTCCGTAAAGTGGAATCCAACTTCGATTCTTGAAACATAACATTCTGTCCGATCTCTTCACGAATCCATTTTCATTCTCCGGCATGCCATAAATCTTCTCATTCGGCCTATTTTCTTCTTTAAGTGCTTCGATCTGAGCTTCAAGAATTTTCGATGGTAGGGGTGAATTGATTACCATTCCTAATGATCTCACTCTAAGTGGCTTAGGGCGATCTTTTCTGCTCAAGGCGTCGGCAACAACGTTTGCCTTTCCAGGATGGTAACGGATCCCGTAGTCATAATCACTAAGCAATTCTAACCAGCGACGTTGACGCATATTCAGTTCTTTTTGGTCTAAGATGTGTTGAAGACTTTTGTGATCAGTGTACACTATACACTTGGTTCCGTACAAATAATGTCTCCATAATTTGAGTGCAAATACCATAACGCCAAGTTCTAGATCGTGAGTAGTATAATTCTTCTCATGAGTTTTGAGTTGTCCTGATGCGTAAGCAATCACTTTGTTCCTTTGCATGAGAACAACGCCTAAACCCATGTGTGAAGCATCGCAATATACTACAAAATCTTCGGCTCCTTCCGGTAGTGCCAAGATAGGTGCTTCGCAAAGCTTGTTCTTTAGGAGTTGAAAAGCTGACTCTTGATTGTCTCCCCATTCGAATTTCTTCGTTTTCTGGGTTAACTCGGTCAATGGTTTGGCTATCTTCGAGAAACCTTCGATGAATCTTCGATAATAACCAGCAAGTCCTAAGAATTGATGAATTTCGTGGGGTTGGTGGTCCGCCAATTCTTCTTGATTCGATCTTTGTGGGATCTACATGGATTCCTTCACTATCGATCACATGACCAAGAAATTGGACCGTCTTAATCCAAAATCACATTTGGAAAACTTTGCGTACAATCTTTCATCCTTAAGTAACTTCGTGATGGTTCTCGATGTTCGCATGTTCTTCTTTATCACGAGAGTAGATAAGAATATCGTCGATGAACACAATGACGAATTTATCCAGGTAGGGTTTACAGACTCTATTCACGAGGTCCATGAATACAGCAGGTGCATTAGTTAAACCGAATGGCATTACATGGAATTCATAATGGCCATATCGAGTTCTAAATGCGGTCTTGGGTATATCTTCTTCTTTTACCCGTAACTGATGATATCCAGATCTTGAATCAATCTTCGAGTATACACTCGAGCCTAGTTTCATTGCAATGGAGGAACTACTACCACACTACACCAACGACTAATCCCAAAGGAGATCTACTCCTTTACAACATCATCAAGGATATCAATATCCTTGGATCTAATACTAGTTTATCTTGTACATCGAAACACACCATATCGAATGTACATCTAAGGCACCTTTCACTAATGCCTTTGACTAGATCTACAAGACACCTTTCTCTAATGTCTTGTGTCTTCACTTCTTAAGCACCTTTCACTAATGCTTCTAGTCTTGACTTCTAAGCACCTTTCACTAATGCTTCTTGTCTTGACTTCTAAGCACCTACCACAAGTGCTTATGCTATAGACGATAGATACCCTTCACTAATATCTTCGCCTTGACACTTGAGACATCTTTCACTAATGTCTTCAACACTACACTTCTTAGAAGAAAGAAAGGAATCATCAACAAGAAGACTTCAGTAGCCTTGATGATGAGGAAGCATGGCAACTCATGGACTTGAGCTTGCTCGACTTCAAAGGTGGTGATCTTGCCTTTAAAAGGAACCTATAAGATCACAGAAAAACAAAACTACAAACATAGATCTATTGGATCTGAGGTTAGTGAGTTTTCAACTCAGGGAGAAAGTGTGTTAGAAAGGGGTGAGAAACAATGAAGAAATGACTCACTATTTATAGAAGAAAAACTCTACTGTTCCCCAAATCCCACGGATCCCTTCCACAAGGGATCCGTCTAGCGTTAAGCTAGGGATCCGTGGGACGCTCCCTTTTACCCATGGGTATTTTGGTTATGGGTCATGGGTCATGGGTTGAACCATGGATCTTTAGCTAGATACAATGTATCTTTGAGTGCAATGCACTTGGTCACTTGGGTATGGGTTGATCCATGGATTATGGATATTATCCATGTATGATATAAGCATGATGTCATGCAATGGGTTATGGGTCAAGCTCCATGGGTTATGGGCTTTGGGTTGTACCCAACTACATTTAATGTATTTGCCCAATGGGTTGTGATACTTACGTTTTTACCCATTTATATTACCCAATATACTACATACTAGTTATGTGTATATTATACCCAAATATGTAAACACTAGTTGTTGTACATATGTATTACTAAGTCATAAAATCACTTATACTTGTTTTAGTGTTTTATGTGAAAATGTGAATATGTTAGAAACTATTAGTTCAAACCATTTACGTATTTTATTTGTTTCGTTAAAATGATTTTACGTTTGTTATCGACAAAACATTAGAAGATCGTAAAATATAAATAAACGTTTTTACGACTTATTTGTATTAACACATATCACTTTCGACTGGGGGGCTTGATGACGTATTCTCCGATCAGGTCGAAGGACTCCCCTTCGACCTCAGTTGAATTTGCATTACGAAGGACCAAGTCTATCTTTATAAGTTATCGTTGGCATAAAATCATTCATCCTTTATATGGTTACCAGTTGGGAATTCGCCAACCAAAGGCCTATGCCCTTCGGGGTCTTACCTTGAAGACACTAAGACAAAGGAGAACATTGACTTGGTCTTCCCTCACGTTCCCACTATCTCCTTAGCTTCCCCGCCAAGACAGAGAGAGTGGGGATGAAGCCCTAGCGGTTACCACAAATCATGGGACGCCCCATGATCTCCGAACGTCTTAAACACTTTCCAAGCTTATTTCTCTATCTATAAATAGGTTGGACGAGTCATTTCAATGGTATGTTCACTCAACACAGTATTTCACATACTCTACATTACTTACAACACATATCACATACTTACTCTCACGCCGGAGGTGGTTCGCAGGGTCCAACCCCTGCGCAATCACTTAACGAAGTGTCTACTATTTCTTATTGCAGATTGGCTACGAGTTTGGCGCAAGCATATCACCCCTCATACTTTTCGATCATAATCGAAGGCTTGGTCGTACGAATTATTGTACAATCAATGATGTATTAATATTATATATACCAGCAAAAGTTAAATGCCTATTATAGTGTTTCAAAAGTTTATTTGTATCATTATATAGTATTAATATTTTCTATTCATACATCTAACATATCATTTATTCACATAATATCACAACTCGATCTCTTATATAAACACTATTCAAGGTTCTTAAATTTACTCCCGTGAATTTCACGAGTCAATAAACTAGTTAATAGATACGATAAAATAAGGGTTATCATTAACTCTAAGAGAATTAGTTTAGTCACGGTGAGGCTGCGCCAAACCGAGTTGGCACGACGCAAACAAGCGCCACTACACCGACCCCACGACGTCAAAGAGGAAGTGACGGGCTTGTATTGCAGGAAAAATTAGCCGTTTAGCCTCCAACGGTTATATGTTTATTTTGTATTTTTTAAAACCTTTTTATATATCATATCCGTTAGAACATTTTTCATACAATTATTCTCTCTACCACAACTTAAAAAACTTCAAACTATGAATACGAATGATGTTGTGTACGAATCCAATGATGAATGTGAGTATATTCTTTTGATGCAAGCTTATCAGTATCATCAATCATTGCAACAAAAAGAAGCTGGAAGTTGACATACGCATAATATGATATATTGTGAACGTGAAATTGCAGAAGAAAGTTTGATGACCGACTATTTTGGTGATAATCCAAAATATCTGGAGTACTATTTTAAACGTCGATATCGTATGAGCTGGAAACTATTTTTAGAAATAGTCAAAGGTATATCTACTTATGCTTACGATCCTCTTCTCGAGCATTTTAAATTCTTTAAAGTGCGACTCAAATGTACAATACAAATGAGTTTTAGTGTTATATGAAATGCACTTCAGCCATATGCAAAGACGATTCTGCTAGCTCTTCACGACACATCACCTGATGCATTTGATGAATATTTACAAACGGGTGAGCATTGTGCACGCAAATGTCTAATTATTTTTTGTATGTGCATTATTGATTTGTACTCGTATGAGTTTTTAAAGTATGACATTCAAAATTTATATGTTACACTTAAGGGAGTTCATGGTTTTCCGGGAATGCTTGGAGATTGTATACATTGGACAAACTGTCCGAAAGCATGGCACGAACAATTTGCGAGAGGTGATAAAAAAAATATCCACCTATAATGCATTGATTCTCGAAGCTGTTGCGTCATACGATTTGTGGATTTCACATGCCTTTTTCGGTGTAGCGTGTGTGGATAACGATCTTAATGTTAAGATATTATGTGTTATCCGGCAACGTTATTGATGACATCCTCATGTGGCTCTGTTTGAAGTAAACGGATTTAACCACGGTGGGCAACTTTTTTCAAATCATTTACGGTAACACGAGACGAGACTCATGGAATCTTTAAAAGGCGACAAGAAAGTGCAAGAAAGGATGTCGAATTAGCTTTTGGTGTCCTTCAAGGACGTTGGGGAATTCTACAACAACCGGCGCATTCTTGGACTGTCAACAAGCTACGAAGAATCATGCACACTTTCGTAATATGATTTTGAATAATCAAAAGTTTGCGATAAGTAAATTTCATATGATGGCCAGAGTGACGGTGAAGTTTCTAGGGATGCTGTCCTTGAAGGAACAAGAAGAGGAGGTTTATTGAGAAAGTGGAACACAACATGAAAATGACGGTGACGGGTCTTCAAGTGACTAGAATTGTGGTCTTTTTTTTCTATTTGTTTGTTGAGTCATAGGTAATGGTTAGTACTTGACTGGAATTTGGTACCCTTTTGGTTTGTTTACATTTGCGTTGTGTTCTGGTTCTATTGTTGGTTTCTGCATCTATAAACTTCTTTTTTTGTCACAAAGATGGAGCATATGCCGGCATCCATTCTGTTCAATAGCACTAGTTTGATGCATGGAACATAAATGAAGTGATCATTAGATACTTATAATCATACACTTCTGCTACTTTTACACATCAGTTTAGTCTGTTTATATCTCATTCATGTGTACTATCAGACAAATAGCCTGTTTTTCATTTATTATTGATTATCCTATAGCGATCACATGATATTTAATACCCTTGTGTATTCAACTCTATAACAGAAATCCTGCATCTTGTGCAAGAATGCAAGCATTGGACACGATAAAGAGATCCTTACCCGAAAAATAAGCGGGGAAGTACATTTGAAAAGCAGTTTCAATGTTCTCAGAAGAAGATGCAAAACGATTGGTAAGAAGTAAGGGCAATACTAGAAGATCGTAAAAACACAAACAATTTAATTGTTTTTTCCTTTTTTCCTTTTGAATTACAATGTAAACTATTAATCTAAAGAGAAATACATTGTTCGTCCCTGAACTTATCTAAAAACATCAGGTTAGGATATACCTTAGCATTTTGGTCATCGTGAGTTCATTCTTCAAGGTTTTTATATCAATGAGGTCCATTGACCCGTTATTCTCATGTCAACACCCATTTTAAGAGGGCATCATAGAAATTTCCACTTTTGTTAATTATTTGGATGATACAACCTTAGGGACGAACGGTGTATTTACTCTAAAAGTTAAGACTACCATCTCTCTTACCCACACTATCACCACCAACACCACCATCATCCCCACTACCATGAAAGCAAGCTGTTAACTATTTGTGGAGAATTATGACACACATACACACAAAAACGAACCTAGCGGCGACCTAAACTAACTGTTAATTATCAAAATGAAGAGAGTAAAGTTCAAAATACATCCCAAAGTCAGTCAATAAGGACTAACGATGCAAATAATTTCTCCGTTATCTCCTAATGAAAGAGAGAATATTTGCATCGTTTGTTCTAAGGACTAACGGTACAATTTTTTTCCAGAAATAAATTACATCGTTAGTCCTAAGGACTAACAGTGCAAAAAAAATTAAAAGGGGGCGATGATGAAGGTGGTGGTTGTGGTGGGTGATGGAGGTGGTGGTTGTGGTGGGTGGTGGCGGTGGAGCTGGGTGGGTGGTGGTGGTGGTTGTGTTGGGTGGCGGCGATGGAGGTGGGTGGTGGTGGCAGTGGGTGGTGGTGATGGCAGTGGTGGCGGTGGAGGTGGGCGGTGGTGGCGTTGGGTGGTGGTGGGTGGCGGTGATGGTGATGGTGGGGTGGTGGTGGTTGTGTTGGGTTGCGGCGATGGAGGTGGGTGGTGGTAGCAGTGGGTGGTGGTGATGGCAGTGGTGGCGGTGGTTGTGGTGGGTGGCGGCAGTGGAGGTGGGTGGCGGTGGCGTTGGGTGGTGGTGGGTGGCGGTGATGGTGGTGGTGGGTGGAGGTGGTGGTGGTTGTATTGGGTGGCGGCGATGGGGTAGAATAAAACAAGAAAAGTGATCGGTTATATGTGATTGGTGTATCTTATGGGGATATGTGATAAACACAAATAACTCATGAAAGAATATGAAAAATATGAGGATATATGATAACTAATAAGTCTTGATATATTGTTTTTCTTTTTTTTTTGGCACACATTTTTGTTATTCATTTGTATCATGATGTATTAATATTAGGGCTAATTATGGAAATACACTTTTTGCTCAAGGTGCAAAAACTTTTTAGGAAAAAAGTTGGGGTATCTCTTAAATAGACTTTGAGACTTGCGACTTTTTTCTTCCAATCAAGGAGCGCCAAGTGTCCTTCAACTTTTTAGAACCCAATGATTGAAATTTGCTTTTCGTACCTATGCTTTCTAATCGACTTAGATCCAACGAATTTTTAAGATTCGAGCGAAATTCTTTTTTGTTATTTTCGAGAAAAAAGTCAAACTTTAGAAACTATTATTTTATTCCTTTAGCCCCCTCCCAATGCTGAGCGACTTAAGCGAATTAATTTTAGCGCATTTTTAAAATTTGTACTTTTTGTACTTTTATCCTTTTTTTTTACAGAACTGTAAAATAATTTTTTGATTACACCTTTTATTAAAACTATAAAAACTACAATGTTTTATTAAAACTACTCTCCCCAACTCACTTCTTCTCTACAACTAAACAGACCCTGGTGTTCTTAATCGGATCTCTTCTCCATGAATCACCACTGCAACCGCAACCGTGCTATGCCATCACGAATAGCTATTCAACCAAAGGTACCTTTCATTTTATTCATGTGTTTATATTGTAAGATTAAGTCAATGAGTACAAGACTTTTGATGATAGAAAGACTTTTGATGATAGAAAATTATGATATGAACCGCACACCAAGTGTTTGATTAAATGTTTCAATATTATTGCTATTTGATGACAAGAGATATTAGTGTATGTTTTCTGGCAGTTTAGGACCTGTAGGTATTGAGCTGGTCAAGGAGTAGAATTAGATTTTTGATAGAATTAGTTTTTGGAGTGCTTTGGAGAAATAGGTCCTTGGGGAAGGTTAAAGGGTGCACGGGTCACGTTACCCCGCCCATTCTACACTTTCTATTTGACATCTAATTGCTATTATTACTTGTTTATAAAGTTCAGATATGTAGTCTTAGTTTTTTTTGTTAGTTTATTGTAGTATAAATTGAAAAAAAAGCGATGCTTTAATTTGTAATATAACGATTATTTTGTTATGTGTGTAAATTTAGTTTGTCGTATGTGGATTTAGTGATGAATGTTAATATTTAGTATTGGTTGCCAATTAATCGACAAAAGTTAAAGTTAACTTGCATTTTGTTTCATGAGATGACATTCAAGAATTTCTATGAAACAACACCGACATTGGAACGTCTTTTTTGCATTATATTGAATGGGAGATCAATTAGCATCTTATAGTCTGTTTACTTGTATTAAAATATACACAATAGTAGTAGGGGTGTTTGTTTAAGTTTATATGTGGGCTTAGAGCACTCCCAACAATAACACCATAACACCAATAACACCGTCCACGTCAGCGCCACATCAGCTTTAACATTTAACATTAACATCCCAAAAAACACCCACAACAATAACATCCCAATAACACCATAACACCACTAATATTTCATATTTTCAATTTCAACCCCTAAACTAAATCATACACTTCATTTTTAAACTAAAACAAACATTTCATTAAAACTTAAAACATATTACAATCGAGACTAAAAAAAATACAACGAAATAAAAAAATAAAAAAAAATACAACGAGATAAAAAAACACACACACACACTCACACCGCAATTAAAAAAACATAGCAAATACTTATTCATCGTCGTCGCTCTCTTGTTGTTGTCCATGTCGTTCAAGATTCTTACGCCAAACATGCTCCATAAGGTCTGTTGGAGTTGGGTATCGTTTGTCGGTCGTGTATTTCTTTTGCCTTCGATCGTGCGTATCACATCTTTCAACCCATCTTCGTTGCCTCAAATTTGTCGACGGATCCACCCACGATTCGTTATAGTCACGTAAAGCAAATTTTGATCTTTATAATCATGTTATGCATAATAATGCAACAATACATGATTCTACGTATCGTGGCAATTTCAAATTGACGTGCGGTTGTTGTAGTATACCCCAACGGCCTGAAGAACACCAAAAGCACGTTCAATATCCTTTCGGCACTTTCTTGTCTCCTTTTAAAGTGCGTATGTTTTGCATCGATTGTTGCCGTGAAGGATTTGACGAAAGTTGCCCAACGTGGATAAATTCCATCGCCCAAGTAATACCCTGTTCATACCTAGTTCCGTTAACCATATAAGGTGCTTTTGGGGCATTGTCGGCAAGAAGGTCGTCGAATAACGGAGAGTTATCTAAAACATTGATATCGTTATTTGCCCGCCATCCCAAAAAATACATGCCGGATCCATAAATCTTGAAGAACAACTTCAAGCATAATTGTTGGGTATTTTTTTATCACCCCTAGCAAAATGGCCTTGCCAAGCCACTGGACAATTTTTCCATTCCCAGTGCATACAGTCAATGCTACCAAGCATTCCCGGAAAACCATGTTTTTCTTCATGATGTTGATAAATTTTTTGAATGTCGGCCCATGTTGGTTTTCTTAAATACTCCGGCATAAACAAATCAATAATGCATTTGTTAAAATTATCAAGGCAGACCTTTGAAGTACTCTCACCCATTTGCAAGTATTCATCAAATGCATCAGGTGTGGTGCCGTACGCCAATTGGCGTATGGCAGACGTACACTTCATTAGAGCACTTATACTCATTCGACCCGTACAATCGGGTGTTTGCCTAAAAAAGGTAAAATGATCGGAATATTATCGGAGTATAAGATTCAATACCTTCAACTATTTGCGTGAATAGTTTCCGGCTCATACGAAATCTTCTACGAAAATTCCGGTTTGAATACTTACAACCTTGTACGAAATAATCGTTGCGCAGACGTTCTTCTGCAAGCTCACGTTCACGATATACATGGGTGCGAGAACGACTAGGATGTTGAGATTCAATACCCTCTTGTTGTTCCAACTGAAGGTGATACTCGTACGCGCCGCCATAAATTGGAAGTCCTCTTGGTCATCAACGTCGACCAAGGCAGGGAATATCACCGACTTGATTTGGATCCATTGTGAGCAATTTGATTTTGAAATATGAAAGTGTAAAGAGGAAGTATATAAAGTTTGAATGGAAGTGTGAAAAAAATAGAGTTTTGGTTGGGTATTTATAGTGGTAAAAAAATGTTTTTGTTTTTTTTTTTTTTTTTAAAAAACTAGCCGTTAAGGGGGTTTTTTGTAAATTTTTTTGAATTTCTAGACGTTGAGGGACTAATTGTGTAAGTTTTTCAAATTTTTTTTTTTTTTTTTTTCTCCTCCCCTTAACGCGCGTTGCCAAAGCAACGCCGGGCTCCATTCTCCGTGTTAACGCCGAGCTCCCAATGGGTATAACGGCCATAACGCCGTTATTGATGGTTTAACGCCGTTATGGCGTTACCATTGGGAGTGCTCTATGAGCTTATTTGAATTTGGCTTATATTTTATAAGCCTCAATTTTCCGGCTTCTTTTGTGACTTATGGGCTTATATAAGTTTATCATATTGTAATAAACTTATATAAGCCCACATGTCCAAAATAATCTTGAAAGTTAGAGCTTATGAAATATAAGCCGAAACACATATAAGCTCATAAGCCACATATAAGCTAAAATAAACACCCCCCGCAGTATAGAAATTATAGGTCTTTCGAGCAACAAAAACTTGTTGGGACACTCGTGAATGGATTTTATTATTTGTATTTCAGTTTCCATATATGTCTAAGACTCTTAAGGTACCTTATATTTTCTTACCCAGTTTCTTGGCTCCGCCCTTGTTACCAGGTTTATTCATTCAATGTTGAATCGTGGTAGGCGAGGTGTAATAGGGGTTCCATTAAGGAGAAGATCAAGGACAATAATTATTTCATATACGAGAGAGGTATCGAATCTTCTTTTCTAATTTTGACATTGACTTGGCATATATTTGCTTCTAAAATAGTTAAAGTTAACACTATTGTTTTTTGATTTAAGGCTTCTTGGATCTTATTTGGATGGGCAATGGCTAAGGTAAATCATCTGCAATTGTTTAAATTTGATTGATAGGTGGGTGTTTGGTTGTGTTATATTCAACATTGTATTATTAAAAATTAAAAGGTTTATATAACCTTTATGTTGTCGAAGGTTTAGCATAATTTGGTACTATGGCTACTGCCACTGGTGTTTAAGTAATCCCTTTAACCATGCACTTCTTATTCCAGGTGGCATATATATGAAACATCCAGTCGTGAGGGTGTGATGGTCTGTTAGTGAATTAAAATAAGCTCGAGTCATTAATGTGGTGATTGAAAGAAATTTGTTTAACAAGTTTGAGTTGTAATATGCTACTTGATGATAAATTTTTTGGGGCTTAATGTGGTATTTGAAAGAAATTCACAGATTGTTAATGCTACAGATGATGGGCTGGTGTTCGTAATACTCACTTCATAATGGTCGTAATTGTTCTAATGATATGTTGCAACGATAGTTTTAACAGCGCTTCAATACTAATTGAACTAGACATGTTTGTTGATATCTTTTTTGTTGAGTGAATTTATATATAAATGAAAGACATGATTCATAATGGCCGTAGGGGATTGATTATTGAATTAACTTCTTAGTGGGTTATATGGTTTTTCTTATTAAGTTAATTGCTTATAGGGTTATTTAGGATTGCTTATTGAGTTAACTGCTTAAAAGGCTACTTGTGATTGCTTTGATTGACTATTAAGGGTTGTTCTGGATTGGTTGTTGGAACTACTTATAAAGGGATAAGTAGTTTCAATAAGCAATCTGAAACAACTACTATACTTTAATAAGCAATCGCATAACGGTTTTCTTTGTATCTAATGAACTATTTATGCTTACCTTTTGATGTAAAAAACTTTTTCCCCGTTACCAATGTCTAAAAGTTACATTCTATAGCTGGTTAAATGGTGCCGCGGCACCTTATTTTTTATGACTTGGAGGCGTGCAACATCACCATTTCCCAGTGGAAACCACTGCTAGTTTTAATTCATTTCCACTGCTAGGCTTCTCGAAACCACTGCTAGTGGTATCGGGTACCACTGCTAGCTTGTAGTTTCCACTACTAGTTTTAATTCGTTTCCACTGCTAGGCTTCTCGAAACCACTTGCTACTGGTATCGGGTACCACTGCTAGTGGTATCGGGTAACTTTAGGCCTAATATGATTGTTTGATGATGTATAAAGGTTGATTAGTTGATTAAGGTTTTGCGCATTTGGTTAAGAATTTCATTGTGTAAGTAGTTAAGGTTTACTAGTAGGTTTAACCTAGTTATCCGCGTGACCGTTTCTGACCCTTAGATGTGTTTTATCGGTTGTTATGTTATGTGTTGCTTGACGATTACATGCTATTTGACTATGGGACTTATATAATTGTGTGTCTGTTTGGGTCTCATTTTCTTGCGTCGAACAAACGTGACCCATGAAATGATGTACGGATGTTGATAGTAACTTCTCATTTTGCGGTTGAAAATTATACAAGGAACGATTTTACGACATAGTTTTAGGAGTGACTGTAAATGCTAAGTTGCTAACTCCCATTTGGTTCATTGTGTGGAAGGAATTGATAACGGTAGCGAAATATGAAACTGATTTCTGATTCTAGCATTTTCTTTCTTATTTAGCGTGATTATTTTATGTACGGCCATTAGATAAATATGGAAACTATGGCTTGAAGTTAGTATAATAGTTGTTGAATCTGATTCCGTGTAACATTGTGCAGATCATTTCGCCGTATAACTTGTACTTGAATCCCGTGCTTGTCGTGAAGCAATATCAAATATGGCGTTTGATCACTAATTTCCTCTATTTCCGAAAAATAGATAAGCATTCTTACATATTATTCAACCATGTTGGGTTTCTGTTTTTGTATTAGAAAGGATATTGGGTTCTGTTTTCATATAAATACAATGAATGTGTTAGTGATCTAACATGTTAATAGAACACTCGTAATCTCAAGGATTCCTATACATTTGTGACATGTATATATTGTATTCTTATAAATGACAGAACCATATTTTGTTATATACATGCGAATTTAGGCTAATCGTCCGCGAGTCTTAGGAATCTGGTTGGAGTCTTTGGCAAAAACTTTTTATGATATGATTTTGGGAAATCATCAAAATAAGCAGTTTGGGTGATGCGATAAATAGTTAAGGAGTTGTTATAGGAAATTAGTTATTGACTTATTGAGTTGAATGCAAAACTTACGTAACTGCCAATAACTTTAAGCCCCTCATTCTGATTCTTCAAGTCACGATATTACTCTGAAAATGCATATACTTGGTCATGGTGTGTGAAAACAATCCCTTATGAATTGAATCAAAACGTGTTTCTTTTTTGTTTGGTATCTAGTTGTTTGTACCAATTATGATTGTCGGCTTCTCAAAATTTCCTTTTTTTTCTAGGAATAAAGAAATAATTATTAAGTGCGTTCCAGTCAATAGTCAATATCTTGTCCTAACATGATTACCACTTTGTTTTACAGACTTGGACTTTCTGTTTCACATGTTCTTCTTGGCTCGATACTGCAAGCTTCTTGAAGAAAATTCCTTCAGGGGAAGGACCGCTGATTTCTTTTACATGCTCTTATTCGGAGCAACTGTCTTGACCAGTATTGTACTTGTTGGAGGGATGATACCTTATGTGTCCGAATCGTTTGCTAAGATCATTTTCCTTAGCAATTCACTAAATTTTATGATGGTAATTACTAAGTCCTTTTATACTGGTTTTATGAATTGTTTTTATATGCTAAAATGCAACCCGCATAATTACTTTTGATAGTGTTGACTTGCAGGTGTTTGACAGACTAAAACAAAACCAGGAAAGCATGAGCTACAAAAGCTGCAAATTTCTTACGGGCTCGTCATATTAAACAGCATATTCATGGCTTCAATGTAGTCTCGGGACGCATGCACAGTTTTTAACAACGCGTAGCAGTTTGCAGCGTTGACTAAAGATGGTGACTTAAGAAATTAGAGAATTGAGTGGACGTAATCTCATGATGGTGCACCTAGGAGCCCAAGTCGCAGTCCGTTTAATGGATCAAGGAGTCGAAGCCGTAGCCCTGTAAGGGACGTAAGCAGGAGCAGGAGTCCTAGTCGTAGCCGAAGCAGAAGTGCTGAACCACGTGATTACGACAGAGATGTGCCTCCACACAGGGATGCTTCTGCTAGTCCGTGAAGTGCTGCTCTTTAAACATGTTTCTGACATGGTTGTAGCGTATTTGATCGAATGGCTGTTGTGTTACGTTAATTGGTACTGTACTTTGTTTTTACAATCACTATGGATTGATTAGAAATGTTTATGCTCTATTGTTAAGTATGAAACTTAGTCTTGTCAACCTTGTTATTAAATTTGAGTTTAAGTGATTTGGATCATAAAGCCAATTGAGTAATGTTTGAGTAATATTTCTTGCATGATTAGATAAAACATATGTTTGAGTAATATTTCATTGTGAGTTTGATCAATAGAACATTTGTTGGAAGTAAGAACTTATTTACAAATTTAAGTTCAAGCTAAATAATATAAGCAATCCACAGATTACTTAAGACTTGTTCTACTTGAACAGATATGCCTGCATGAATAAGTTAATAAGTTAAAAAGATAAGCTCATAAGCTCTTATTCTTAGGCTTTTGAGCTAATCCAGACTTGTTATCTTAAAGAGTTGTAATCTCAAGTAAATAAGTTCATAAGCTAAAAAAATAAGCTTATGAGCTTATCAATTCTACAAGAAGTTTATAAGCCCATCAAAATAAGCTTATGAGGTCTGGTTGTACAACACCAGACTTCTTAAGATAAATAATCATAGTTTCAATTTGTTTCATTGCTAGCTTTAATCGATTCCACTGCTAGTCATTCTCGTAACCACTGCTAGCTTTAATCGATTCCACTGCTAGTCATTCTCGTAACCACTGCTACCTCGCTCGTTACCACTGAAATGGTGTATTTCTAAGAACGCACAATCTGATCCACTCTTTTTTGTTCCCGAATGAGAAATACAGAAACAAATGCCAGCACGAGAAAATATGGTTTACCACAGCATAAAGGTAAAACGGAGATGCTGCATCTCTTCAACCAAACATGAAATCCTAACATCAACTGTCCAAACCAGACACACTACTTTCTCAGTTTCTCAACAAAATCCAATAAACAAGACTTAAAGCAAGGTGACATTATGGCATTACATTATCTAGTTAGTAGTTGCTAGCAGTAGTACTAGCTATACAGATCACTAAAATGTTACTATAGTTACCTGTAACATGACACAGTTACTTCATATCCACAATGAGCAATAACTACAACCCAAATTCTACTTATGCACCTAAATTTACTATTAAACAAGCTACTTCATATCCACAATGAGCAATAACTACAACCCAAATTCTACTTATGCACCTAAATTTACTATTAAAGTACTTACCTGCAACACGATACATTATAGGAACGTAATTCTACCAAGTATTAAACAATCTGTTAATATCCTCAACGAGCGATAGCTTTCAACAATACTCTTATTACACTAATTAACTGTAACACTATACATTTTGCAGACACACTTATATTTTTTACTATTAAACAAACTACTAATATCCACAACCATAAATAACTTCTAATGATATTATACTTATACACCTGATTTTACTATTACAGCAACACTATACAATAATTCACATATGCACCTAAACTTACAATTACAGTAACTAATTACCTGTAACACGATACATTTTACAAAGAGAAAATTTATTAAATGAACTTTTTATAGGGGTAGTTTACGAAATGTACCTAAATCTACTACTATAACTAAACAAACTACTAATATCGATTCAAAGTCCTGCCTTATTAAGGGTCCGTTTGGTTCCCATAAAAGGGAATGAAACTATGACTTTCAAAGTCATAGCAAGTGTTTGTTTTGTTTTGTTTTGTGGGCCCGGTAATGAAATGGGTATATCATAGTCATAGATTCATTACACACCAATTTGGTGTCTATGAAATCCATTCCCGTGGGGCCATCTTTTTACCACTACAAGATTCAAATATCCATACACTTTTTCATACCATATTTTATCAACCAAACATAAACAATCGTAATCATACACTTTTTCATACCCATTATCATTCCATCTCATTCCAAATCCGATACCCATTGTCATTCCTAGCAACAAACCAAACGGGCCCTAAACACCTAATATAACACGGAATTACAGTATGTTAGTATGTAGTTACTGTCAGTAGTTATCACTTGCTACATTGATCCATAATTGGTACCATAATTACCTATAATACGATATATCTTACCAATGTTCCTGACTTGCTACTACAGTAGTAAACAATCTACTAATATCCACACCGATTCGAACAATATTTTGTTTTTGGATAGTAGAATGTTGGTGTGTGTGGGTAAAAATTAAAAAAAAGGTTAAAAATTTTAAAAAATGTAAAAGTTATGTAAAAAGGTATTAAAAGGTACAAAAGTATACAATAAAAAAAGTCGCTAATATTATTTCGCTTAAGTCGCTCAGCATTAGGAAGGAGCTAAAAGTATTAAAAAATATTTTAGTAAGTTTGACTTTTTTTACTAAAGGACAAAAATAATTTCGCAAGAATCTTAAAAAGTCATTTCGATTCGGGCGATGTCTTATCATAAATTGTTAAAAGTCAGAATACAATCATTGGGTACACAAATGACGAGGGACACTTGGCAAGCTCAGATTAAAAGTAGAAAAGTTACAAGTTTCAAGGTCTATTTAAGAAGAAAAATGATAAATGAACCTAACTAAAATATTAGGCCCCTATATCATATGCATTAGGTCTCCCTTTAGGCCTCTTTAGTTAGGCCCCTATATCATAGCTCATTTAAGAAATACCCCAACTTTTTTCCTAAAAAGTTTTGACACCTTAAGCAAAAAGTGTATTTCCATTATTAGCCCTCAATATTATATATACCAGCAAAAGTTAAATGCTTATTATAGTGTTTTAAAAGTTTAATTGCATCATAATATATTATTAATATTTTTTATTCATACATCTAACATATCATTTATTCACGTAATATAAACACTATTCAAGGTTATCATTATAAACACTATTCAAGGGTCTTAAATTTACTCCCATGAATTTCATGGGTCAATAGACTAGTTAATAGATACGATAAAATCAAGGTTATCATTAACTCTAAAAGAATTGGTTAGTCACGGTGAGGCTGCGTCAAACCGAGCTGGCACGGCGCCAAACAAGCGCCACTACACCGACCCCACGGCGCCAAAGAGGAAGTGATGGGCTTAGCTTGCACGAAGGAGAAGAAAAGGTGAAAAAATAGCCATTTAGCCTCCAATGGTTATATGTTTATTTGTATTTTCTAAAACCCTTTTATATATCATATCCCGTTAGACCATTTTTCATACAATTATTCTCTCTACTATAACTTAAAAAACTTCAAACTATGAATTCGAATGATGTTGTATACAAATCCGATGATGAATGTGAGTATATTATTTTGATGCAAGCTTATCAGTATCATCAATCATTGCAACAAAAATAAGCTCAAAGTTGACATACGCATAATATGATATACTGTGAACGTGAAATTGCACAAGAAAGTTTGATGACCGACTATTTTGGTGATAATCCCAAATATCTGGAGTACTATTTTAGACGTCGATATCGTATGAGCTGGAAACTATTTTTAGAAATAGTTAAAGGTATATCTACTTATACTTACGATCCTCTTCCCGAGCATTTTAAATTCTTTAAAGTGCAACTCAATTATATTAGTCAAATGAGTTTTAGCGTTATTATGAAATGCACTTCAGACATATGCAAAGACGATTCTGCTAGCTCCTCATGACACATCACCTGATGCATTTGATGAATATTTACAAACGGGTGAGCATTGTGCACACAAATGTCTAATTATTTTTTGTATGTGCATTATTGATTTGTACTCGTTTAAGTTTTTAAAGTATGACATTCAAAATTTATATGTTACACATAAGGGAGTTCATGCTTTTCCGGGAATACTTGGAAGCGTTGATTGTATACATTAGGAATGGACAAACTGTCCGAAAGCATGGCACGAACAATTTGCGAGAGGTGATAAAAAAAATATCCACCTATAATGCATTAATGCTCGAAGTTGTTGCGTCACACGATTTGTGAATTTGACATGCCTTTTTCGGTGTAGCGTGTGTGGATAACGATCTTAACGTTTTAAGATATTCTCTGTTATTCGGCGACATTATTGATAACATCCTCATGTGGCTCTGTTTGAAGTAAATGGATTTAACCACGGTGGGCAACTTTTTTCAAATCATTTACGGTAAAACGAGACGAGAATCATGGAATCTTTAAAAGGCGACAATAAAGTGCAAGAAAGGATGTCGAATTAGCTTTTGGTGTTCTTCAAGGACGTTGGGGAATTCTACAACAACCGGCACATTCTTGGACTATCAACAAGCTACGAAGAATCATGCACACTTTCATAATATTGCATAACATGTTAGAAAATTGGATCACAGTAATCTGAGAGTCGTGTAAACATTTTCAGATTGAAGTATTTCGGTGGTTTTATCGAAATCTTAAATCGGATAAAACTCAGATTTTTAGAAACGAGAATATGTTTTTGTGTGTTATGAAACTGAACCAGAAAACGTACATATGACCAAAAATGACGGTTGGTGGTAACTGCCATAGCAGTTATAATAACCACCAAAGCAGTTAAATTTAATTGGACCGCCGGGTCGCCTCCCTGGACCACTAATAATAGGCGCCGCCTCAACCCCGTCATTCGGGGCTTCCTAAATGATAATCATAATAACGTCATACAAGTGTGCACTCCGCACAACCCTGACTTGTTGAACATTTATCACGATTACACATTGGTCACCTAAGTCAATCCATTACACTTAAATAACATCGGTGATGCAAAATCACCAACATAACATGATTTTGAATGATCAAAAGTTTGCGATAAGTAAATTTCATGGCCAGTGACGGCGAAGTTTCTAGGGATGCTGTCCTTGAAGGAGCAAAGAGGAGGTTTATTGAGAAAGTGGTAACACAGAATGAAAATGACGATGACTGGTCTTCAAGTGACTAGAATTGTGGTCTTTTTTTTCCTACTGTATTTGTTTGTTGAGTAAGTTGAGTCATAGGTAATGGTTAGTACTTGACTGGAATTTTGTACTCTTTTGGTTTGTTTACTTTTGCGTTGTGTTCTGGTTCTATTGTCGGTTTCTGCATCTATAAACCTCTTTTTTTTTTTGTCACAAAGATGGAGCATATGCCGGCATCCATTCTGTTCAATAGCACTAGTTTGATGCATGGAACATAAATGAAGTGATCATTAGATACTTATAATCATACACTTCTGCTACTTTTTACACATCAGTTTAGTCTGTTTATATCTCATTCATATGTACTATCAGACAAAAAGCCTGTTTTTTCATCTATTATTGATTATTCTATAGCGATCACATGATATTTAATACCCTTTGTATTCAACTCTATAACAGAAATCCTGCATCTTGTGCAAGACTGCAAGCACTGGACACGATAAAGAGATCCCTACCCGAAAAATAAGCGGGGAAGTACATTTGAAAAGCAGTTTCAATGTTCTCGGAAGAAGATGCAAAACGATTGGTAAGCACAAACCCAAGAAATAAATTAAATTAAAAACACAACAATAGGTGCCAAAATTTCATAGTCATGGTGACACCATCTTGCTCATATGTATTATCTTTTTTCCAGATGAAGAATTGACAAACAGATTTACCCAAACAGCTGATGATGTATGCAAAGGTAAGGAAAATGAGATCACTTCAAGGGTAAATGAGTAGGCAATTTAGTAATAGTAAGTAAAATTGTTTTCATGGTTGTTTTTGCAGCAAGTACAATGGTTGAATAAGTAACGCAGTCGATTGATTGTACCAAAATGCAACTTCCTTTTAACATTTTTTCAGATGTACCAATGTAGTTTCATTATTACCATTTAATGTTGCTACTACTCTCTGTAAATATGTTTTGTTAGTAAAACATAAAAAGCATGGCGTATTTGTTGTGCAGTTTTCTCTAGTTAATTGCTTTGACATGTTATAGTGTGTTTGTATTTTGCAAGAGACCACTACCCAAAAAGGGCAAGACATATTTGACAGATGATGAGCGCAACTACAACTGCTGAATTTTCGTTTTACTTCTTATAAAATGGTTCTGATTTGAATCCTCTCGTTCTAGGACTGAATCACCTTAAGTTATTTGTACATAGATGGATTGAAATATAAGTTTATTTGATGGAAATGAATACTTCAAGACGAAGTATTTCATACTTTCATAGTTTCATGGTACATTATCTACACATACAAAACCTTTCGGACCATCCTAATGAAAGAAATACTACCTCCCAATCATTTTATAGTCTATAGTCGACAAGTTCGAGCTTCTCTCGTCACAAGCTTAATCCCCCTCGTCCACAACTCCGCCATTTCAAACCCGCCATCACAAACAAAGTGCACCTCTTTGTTTTTCACTGTCACCACACGGAACACCCCTGCCATACTAGCATCACCCTTCTTCCTCCTACACCTCTCAAAAGTTGCACTTGGTCCCACTTGAGCATCACGACAAACCACGTTTCTGCTACTCGAATTCCCCCATCTCAAAACTCCTTCCTTCATCATTTTCAGTTCTTTCCTATGCGAGGCTCCTCTCCCTCCCTTTGTGTGCTTCAACACATTGCCACCACTAAGAACTAGTACCTTAGCAAGCTCGTTTAATATCACACACTCTGCAGTGTTCTCAGTGTGTTTTCTTGCAAGTGAGAGTGCGGTTTCCCCTTTTGAGTTCTTGAAATCACAAAGGGACCCACACGAGATTAGTAGCTCGCACATTTGTCCATTGTTTTCTCTTGCTGCTAACATGAGTGGCGTGTATCCATCACCATCGGGAATGTTTACGTCATATCCTCTGTTGACTAACAGTTTGACAGCATGTGTGTCCCCATGACGAGCAGCATAGTGTAGCGGATAAAAGCCTCTGGCATTTTCGTTTCCTTTCTCGAGTGTGTATTCGATCATTACCTTCTCGAACATATCAGAATTCTCGTTCATTTTAGATAGAGAAATGGCTGTATCACCAGCTTTGTTAGTAAGCTTTACGTCACAACCGGCATAAACAAGAAGCCTAAATGCTTCGATATGACCTTTCATCGCGGTCATCATAGCTGCTGTATAACCTTTATCATCTTGATCATCAAGGTTAATTTCATCTCGAGAAATCAGAACTTTTAAAGCTTGTACATCTCCTGATTGAGCTACAAACATTAGAGGAGAAAAGACGTTGGTGTTACTAGACGTGGGTACCATTCCAGATCTAATGATGTCCAACAGTGCTTGTTGGAAACTTAGAGACCATCTATTAACGTCAGCAATAGACTGGGCTGATTGACCCGACAAGTTGACCAAACCAAGGTCAGCGCCAGCTTTGGTCAACACTCGGAGACACTCTTTACTTTTATATTTGGCACATATCATTTGAGCAGTCTCACCGTTGTTTTTGGTTCGTGAATTGATATCACAGCCAGAGTCTATTAATTGCTGAAGAATCAACGGAAATCCAAGGCGTGCAGCCATGTGAATTGCTCGGGTCTCATTTTTTTGGGTGGTCTTAACCGGGTATTCAATGTCAGATCCACATTTTAGTAGCGTTATTAAGGCTCCCGTGTTACCGCAAAGTACAGCGTGATGCAGGAGAGTTCTAGCATTGTGCCGGGTCTCGATGGGGATGTGTTGGAGTAACATTTGCAATATGGCACCGCTTGCTTCAAAGTACTCCACCGCGCACCAAGTTATTGCATATGGCTCTGCTAGTCCAGCACCGACCCGAAATTCGTCACCTGAAGCCATGTCCCAAGACCATGCACCTAATTGGACCTTGATATTGACATTGGCCCCTACCTGATAGAAAATTCAAATAAGAAAAACATGCTATGTCAGTTACATGTTTTTGGCAGAACAAGACAAGCAAATCATTATTGTGGGCCAAAATTCAGTCTCTTGCATAAATTATCTAGTTGGCAAAATGAACCGTTTGACCGGGTTGAGTGGCGGGTGAAGACGGGTAAGTTTTAGTACGGGGTCTATTAGGTTGACCCCAAAATACTTCTTGTCCAAACATTCAATACTGTTAAATAGTTGTCGTGTTAAATACTCCGTAAGATTAGTAAAGTTATATACTACGCTAATTCAATATGATCTAAAAGGCTTTATAATTTATGTAACAAGATTACTTTTCTGTTGAATTCAGACCCATTAAACACACTAATTTTCTTTTTTACCCATTTCATGTTAGATACAAAACATAACTAGAACTGACCCATTTAATGAATGAGTCCAAACTCCAAACTGTAACCTTTAAATATATAATAATATCTTGGTACACAATAATCCCATTCCTGCCAATGCCAGCAAGTAATTGTTTGGTGTTTGCTTATCTTCTGTAAGTACATGATTCAGTAAATATTTTGGGAATAAGTCTGACAGGTTTATTAAGTACGGGGATTCATGTTCTGGATATTTTTGCTTTTACACGTCAGTTTATAGTAAAGTAGAATACTATCTACAAGGTAAAAGATAACATGTATCTATTCATTAAAACAGCTCTCAATACCAACAACCAACTACTGGACAAATGCAGTTCCTGAATTTCTGCTGCTATTTGGTGAACCATTATGATGGCAGTGTTACAGATACATCAATGGCTACAATTATCCAGCTGTTATAAAGGGTCCCAGAATCTTTAAAAATGGTGTCTAAAGTATATGTATCTGATATTGGAGTAAATTCATTCTGTTTGCCTAGTGATTTAGATAGAGGTTAATGCTATTGCATATGTTAAGTGTTTGTATTATGATATAATCAGTATTGGTTATTATAAGGTTATACCTGTAAGAGTAGACGAACAACGGCTACTTGTCTGCTAACAACGGCTGCGACAAGGGGTGTGCAGTTAATATTTGTGTGCAATGAAGGCTTGGATGAGCAGAGTAACACTCTAGCAGATGCATTTACATCTACCCCACACTGTCATAACCAAAGAATTACGTTAAGAATGTATTTAAGTATTGAAACTAATGGAGGCAATGCATTCAAGCTGGTAGTTGATTCTGTCAGTTATATGGTATAAAACTATAAATAATCATGGCTGTTTGTTTTCGAAAATGTCGTAATTAATGATGTTATAATAGCATGAGTAACTACTATTCAACAGCCGGCATACTAATTTTTTTACCTTCAAGAGAGCATCAACTACGTCTATAAATCCTCTGCAGCAAGCATTAACAAGAGCATGTACAGCAACATGGGGCCGAATTAAATCAGAAGCCATTAACAATTCGATAACTTTTCCACCGCGTCCATGACAGCTGGCTTCTAATAGAGCCTCCTCGCAAGAAGGTTGGGACGCACCGCCTTTTAGTAAGATCTCAAAGATCTCAAGATGGCCCTCCCTAACAGCCGCTGTTATCGAAAAGCCTCTAAACAGTTTCTGATTCACATCGGCTCCACAACTCTGTCATTTACCAAAAAATCAAAAATCCGTTGTCATTTCATTGTATTATTTTCTTATTTTTTATGCAACCCGTATCAATAATTTCTTAATAATATACAATAATTTATATAACATGAATACGTGGACTGTATATAAGGATGCTTCCTTAAATGCACCTGGACATGGTCACACGCAGAGAGACAAACTGCTGATGTGACCGACACTATAGCATGGGTGTTCATTGAGCACATGAAAGGTGTTGCGATGTTACTGTTACATAAGCTGACCAGTATAGAGACACCACAGAATGGGACTCAATGTAATATGCATGCACGTCCACATGACCACATTTTTGTTTCTACAGCAATTATTAAATTAAATGCTAATGGATACAAATCACATGGATTTCCTTATTTTCATGAAGATAGATCCATTGACCAGGTGTAATTCTAAATAGATTCAAATAATATATTCATCACATTTCGCCATTTTTGATTGATTTAAGGGCGGTGGATCAAAATCTACAACAAGAATTGTTTAAGTATAACTTGATGAAACAGTTAGATCAGTGTTAGCTTGCTTAATTATGTGTTTCCAATACTTAAGTCAAATCTACCTACAACATTAAAGATTGAACTAAATCAGATCGATGACTTTCTCTCAAAGGCAAATTAGCATTATATTATTACATGGGTACAAATAAACATGAAAAACAAGCACGTCGTATCTCTGTTATGTAACAAACACAGGAAAGGTTTGATTCACCTTAAAGCTTTCCAATAATAGGATCCATGTTAACGAAAACAATGCATTTACTGTGTAAGATGGCATCCATAAGATATCACAAAAAAATGTTTACATTCAATCTAGCATGTAAGATCGCATCAAACTTTACACCTATTGACGAGAATACTCGACATCTTGACCCAATACAATAGTAGCTAAGCAAGGCTGAATCAGTTAGTGTTAGCTTTTACTCTTGATTTGCAAGCTCACAGTCAAAGATATATTTTTTGTTTTTAACCTATTTCAAACCAATACTTAAGACTAAACTTAAAACCTTAAAGTGATCAGTATCTAACAATTGGCAAAATTAGAAAATTTAAAAGAAAACAAAGCATAAAGAAAAAGTCAAATAACATGGATTTGACTGCACAGTTTATAAAAAAGTCAAAAGTAAAACTATACTGTACTATTTATTTATCACTATACTGCCCAGTTTATTAAACATTCATAAAAAATTGTACACTCATTTAACATTTTAACTTTTTTTTTTTTTTTTTTTTTTTTTTTTCAACTTGGTTTCACCACCTCCCGTAAGAGTCCTCTAACCCCACATCGATGCCTATGTGTTAACCGCCCATATATGATATATCTTTCATGGTGAAACTGCACTGCCTCCACACAAGCTGGAGTAACGTCCGGATAAAACCCCGACCTTCAGATTCAACCCCAGCTACAAGTAAGAATCATCAAATCATATCAACAGAGATCAACAGACGTATGATTAGGCCACCCACTTATTTCACTACTACCGCTTAACAACCCAAGACTTACCACAGCCACATGCCTGTTGATATTTAACATTTTAACTGCATACGATTTACTTCAAATTTATGTCATTATTATGTAAAAGTCAAATAACATGGATTTGACTTGGCAGTTTATAAATAAAGTCAAAAATTAGTATGTAACTGATCAACCCCAAATCAGTAAACAGATCTATATTTACCGCATCACAAGCTCTAATTTACTCACTCGTCTTAAAATAAGTGCCCGATTTTTTGAAATATTTGTGAACTTGGACTTTAAATATTTTTTTTACATTATATAATAGTTGATAAAAAATTATACTAATGAAAATATATTTAAAACTCAATTCATATATAACAAAAAAAATTAAAGTCAAATTTTAAAAATAGTAATAATAATAATAATAATAAAAATCAAAAGATCAAAGTGAACACTTATTTTGAGACGGAAGTGGTATTATGCATTATAACCTACACACGTAACATGTTACTATTATGTAAAATTAATAAAAAATACTAATTCAAAAGTCGTACCAAGTAAACCATCTAGTGTAAATAAAATAATTCAACAGCATTTAATGCAAACTTTAAAAATAAATTCAAACACAAAACAATCTGATTCAAAAACTTTTGAAAAAAAGAAACCAAAGCTCTAACACAAGGGTTGTTTGTTTATCAAATTTATAAAAATAAGTAAGAAAATATATAAATCATACCAGTAATTTCTTAACGAGCATCACATTTCCATTACAAACAGCAACAAACAACGCAGTGACGTCACTTTTCACACACTGATACTCAACTTTAACCACATTCTCACATTCATCTTCACACTCAACTTCCGTTACACGTATCTTCATCTCGACTACGCCGACGTAGTTTACGTCAACGTAACGATCTTCCATACATTCAAAGACGGATTTGAGGTCGTTGTTAGATGATGCTTGGAGTAGACGCTGTGACACGTCGGCTTCGTAGTCTACTGGGAAGACTTGTTGTTTAGCGGCGAGGAAGCCTGTCATCATCGCCGGTGAATGTGTGTGTGTTTTTTTGTAGTAGTGAGTGAGTGAGTGTGTGTTTTTATATTGGGAGTGGTTTAACTGTTTTTGAGTTTTTTATGTTTTTTCTCTCTCTTGGTGAAGGAAATTGAATAATGTGAGCGCCACAGAGTGTGTGAGTGAGAAGAAGGTGTTGGGTTTGTTATATATAAAAGATTTAAAAAAAAAAAAAAAAAACAATTTCAATTTAAATTTATCCAAAATAAAAAAACTGTTTTTTTTTATCATTTGATTTCATAGTATTTGTTTAGAATTTAGTTTCATAAACTAAATTTTATAAATATTTTTACAATTTGTATGAACTAAGCAATTATTTCTTATCAGCTTATTACTTCCTCCGTCTCAAATTAATATTTTTACAATTTGTCCATATTTCTTTTTTGAAATATCTCAAAAAAATTGTTCAATTTTTGTTTTTAGTAAAAAAAAAAGAATTTAGTAGAGTAATATTCTATATAACTGATTGAGAATTATAATAGTTTCACTTTTATTAAACTTTGTGTTTTTTTATCAAGAAGTATTGTTTGTTTGACATATTACTCCCCTATGCCATATTAATACCTAATATTTTCTTTTTAATAGTCTATAATTATTATCAAAGCTAAATGTCGTTAAAAATAATATAGCAAGTTTATCATCAAACTTCGTAATATTTTACAAACTTCAATCAAAGCCTAAAACAGTTGCATATAAATAAAGATTTTTTTTAAAGTAAATTGTAAGAGTTATATATATTATTACCTTGTGTGTTTTTTGCTTCGGAACAATTAATTTTAGACGAAGATTGTATTATTTATGTATGTTTTAAAATAACTAGCGAGTCTTAATAGTTGCGTGGCAGTCTATAAAAATTAAAATATTCAACGATTTTTTTCAGTTCTATATTTTACTATACAATATATATCTGAAAAGCGACAATTTAAGTTTTTAATAATTTTACATAATAACAATATTTTTATATAAAAGCGTAGATTATCCACATAATGTTTTGACAATATCGAGTTGGTAAGTGCGAGTTAAAGTAGTTTCTGATGGTTCGTGATGTAAGTTATCATTAAATAATAACACTATAAATAATTTTAAAATCACTTACATTATACTAAGAAAATTTAGTTATCTAAAAATAATGTTTGTTATATTTGTCCCACAGATGGATAATCTGAGTAAAATAAGACTTATAAAGATAAAGAAAAACTAAATATTCAAAAGTTATGTGGGTTACTTTAAAGAGTATAAATATTATTATACAAATATATATAATAAATATTAAATATATAATTAGCACTTTGCACATTTGCATTGAAAAAATTATCCAATTTTTATAAAACAAAGTTTTTAGTTTTTAAGGTAAGTTTTATCAACAAAATTATAAAAGATGTATATATTGGTTCTCGAGACACTCTTGCGATTTAAAAATATGTTTTGAACATTGCAATTTATTATGCATTTTGAAACTCTATTGATTTAATAATATCGTTTTGGACGATTTTTATGCCAATTGCCGAACCGGTTGTGACTCCTGCTCCCGATTAAACCCGTTGGTCTGCTCCATTTTTAAAACATATGTACCATCAACTTGCTTACATATAAATTGTATGAAGCTTTACGTGTTTAATTAGTTTGTATAATATGTATAATAACAAGACTTTCATATTAGGGGTGTTTTAAAAATAACATTTATTATGTAATTATGGTTTTAGACGTTTTTTTCTTCTTATATTAAATTACTTTGTATTTTATTAATTATTTTTTTAAAACATGTCTACAAAAGTCTTTAAAGTGTTTGCAACCAACGCTATTATAAATGTCTTATTAAAATTTCCATTATAATGAGTGTTGAATCTTAAATTTTTAAGCTTCCATTTTAAAAACGTCCCAAACTTTATAATATAAGATAGATGTTCAAACTGTATGGTTTGGATAAAAGTATTAGTATTCACGATTTTCCGGTTTTATTTTTAAATACTTGTTAAGTTGTTAGTATATGATAAAATATGTATATGATTGTTATATTACATGTAAAGGTAAAAACAATATTTCATTAACCGAAACATATATCAATTGCACATGTCATAAATTAAAAAACAAAGGCCATTTATATGTATCTTTTTTCTTGTAAAGCTTTTGACTTGTCAAATTATATTTTTCCGTCAATTTTACCTATTTTATTAATAGAACAACGTAGTTGTTTATTGTTTTTTGCATTGTATTTTTTGTGTTTTACTACTTTTAATTTGTTAAACTTTATATTTTCTGTTTTGTATATATTATTTTACGATTTTATAATAAAAGCAAAGTTATAGAAAAAAGTTTATTACTTGTAAATTTGAAGGATAGCAAAAAAGAAAGCCAAAATTTCAATACGCGAGTACTTGGTCGGAAAATATGTCATAGCACATGATAGTGTTGTACCGTTGTGTTACAATTTTCTTTTTTTTCTTTTTTTTAATTATAAATGAGGGTATTTTTTGGTATATAAAAAAAGAAAAATAAAAATAAAAATAGAAGAAGGCATTTTAAGGGGAAGTGTGAGAGTGATTAACTTTAACCACGGTTATAAAGCGTTTGTCAGTAACTGTATTAAGAATCTGTTTTGTTTCTTCCTTTTGAGGGGTTATGTTAAAGATGATTAACCATTTTTACTTCTCATTATTCATTAAGATATTGACAAGGATGAAACAGTTTTGACTATAGTGTTATTTTGCATTGTTGATAGGTTTTTACTATTTTAATATTACCTTACGTAACACATATGTTATGACATAAAAGGTTTTTAAATTGTTTTCCTATTATAATAAAGCCTCGTTTTGTCACTCTCCTCCCACCTCCCATTTCAATAATTCAATTATATTTCATGATTTAATATCTTAATTTGTTTCCTGTTGTAAATATTTTTTTTCTCTAAATTAACAATATTTTAATAACTTCTATAAAAAAAAATAGGTAATTGTAATTTAAGTAGTCTTTTGCTACAAGTATTAAATCTTTATCATGATATCATAGCGATAGTTTTTTTAAGGAACGCGAGTACAGTTTTATATTATAACTTTATTGGGTTTTATGAGGGAGTGCGTATATATATATAATGGCTAGTGATTAGTGTCATGCAAGTTACGTAGGGTAGGTGTGCTTTAAAGTTGTTAGCTTTTTGCAGGTAGTATTTGGTTTGACATTCATCTTGTATGTTCCTTTTTCTTATTCCTATATATAGATATTTTAATTTGATAATTGATAATAATTTTTAGAAATTGTAAGATTTTTATTTTAGGTGAGAAAATGGATACGGTGAACACTTTCGTATGAGATGAGCACTTTCTTGAGTCAATAAGAGTAAGGATCGATCTTATGCAATACTTGACGATCGTATATAAATATATAATGTTCTGACAAAATTCAATTGCATCTTGATGTAATGTGATCCGTGTGTTTCTCTTTTATAATCTGATTATGCAACGATGAATAATTTTAGTTGTGAATTTTCGATTCAATTTTTCTCTGTTTACATAAAAGCTACCCAACAATCTTATATTCTTACATTTTTTAATCTTAAAACACTTTTTTCTATAACCAAACTCATATTGACACAATATCGATTAACAAATATTATATACATTTTCCTCTATAACCAAACTCATATTGACATAATATCGATTAATCAAACTCTAAAACCGACCCGACCTCAACCGACAAAACCGAAATAAAAAATCGTGAAAAACCTAAACCGAAACCGAACCGAATATGGTCGGTTAGGTTTGGTTTTAAGTCGGGTTCCGTTGGTTCGGTTCGGTTTAGGTGTGTGTATATATGTTTTTGTCGGTTTTGGGTCGAACCAACCCGAAACCGAAACCAAAAATCTTGAAAAACCTAATCCGAAACCGAACCGAAAGATTGTCGGGTCGACTCGATTTTTGTCAGTTTGATTAGTTTTGTTGGTCCTGTTCAGTTTTGAACCTTCCATGCTCAGCCCTAACATAGCATCAATATAAGATCGCATCTTGAAGAGGATAATGATGTCATATTTCTTTTGTACCTACGTTGTTTATATAACGATTGAAAATGAAGTAGTTTTATGTATTGTAGTACTTTCTTACTATGTTGTTTGAATTTTTAAATTTTCATTTGTCATCAACTAAATTTGGCTTTGATATTTAGTATCGCGTAGAAGAATATAGCCCTATTAGATAATTTGACATTTTAGTAAGATTTTAAGATTTAAACTCGATCCTTTCAATCTTGTGAAGACGAAACGATCATAAGTAAGATCATGATTTTCTTTATATTTTTTGTGTGATTTGTTCTGTCAATTGCCTAGGGGAGGTGCTGAAACTGAGCAATTTAATGATCTGTATTTGAAGTTGTCATGTGTAATTTTACCTCAAACTCAAGATAGGTGGGTTTGGTCGTTGGAGGGCTCGAAAGAATTTTCATTTGCATCGATTAGAAAGGTGTTAGAAGACTTTAGATTGCCGAAGGTGTCGTCTCAAACATGATAGAATTTAGTGGTTCCGGGTAAAATCAATATTTTTTCTTGGAAGGCAAGGTTAGATAAATTACCTAAAAGATTAAATCTTTCTTTGAGAGGAATGGATATCGACTCCATTATATGCCCCTTATGCGGTCCGTATGTTGAATCTACTAGCCATATGATGTTTGCTTGTTCGTTGGTAAAAAGTTTCGCTCGTAAGATTATGATATGGTGGGACATTGGTATGATGGATTTTGTGTCTTATGAGGAGTGGATGGCATGGTATTTGGGTTTCAAAATTCGGTGTAAGCATAAAGAAGTATCGGAAGGTGTTTTCTACGTGTTATGGTGGTACGTTTGGAGAGTTCGTAACGAGGTTATTTTTGGTAGGAAGTCTCCTATAAAGGTTGTTATGTTCGATGAGATTGTGTTTTTGTCATATGCTTGGTGTAATGCTAGAAGTAAATCGAACTTTAGTTGGGTAGATTGGTTACATAGTCCTTTGCTTATTATGTTGTAATTGTGGTGCTAGCTTCTAGAGTGGTATTAATAAAATTTATTGTTCAAAAAAAAAAAAAAAAAAAAAAATGATATGTTTCGATCAAATTGATAGTGTTAACATAGAAAAGGTTATAGAAACTTGATTTCTTTCTAGCTATAATCCTCATTTAGTACGTACCCGTTATCATTGAGATACGACCCAACTTTTTTGATGAATAAGCTCAAAATTATCTACCAACAATCGACCAAAGAAAATGACTTGCAATAAAATGATCTTAGATGATAAGCTCAAGTCAAACATCTTAGGATTGGCATTAATCTTAAACATGTAATCTTTCCCATAACCAAAAAATTGTTACATTTTCGTCTTATTGCCAAATTATCCGTATATTCAACATCTTAAACTACTAATAAGCTGTTGAAATCAAGACATGGATCTTCTAAAAGTTGAAGGAATGAAGCGTACCATAATATGGTGTGTTGTTTCTCAGATCTCAATGGTATATCCTTTTATGTGTTAACCGGAGATCATGGCTCAATTCATCCCAAGAGATCTTTTGTTTCTTTTGACTGAGATCCAAAAGGTGGATGCAAGAGCTACACAAGATTTTGTTGGAAGGTGCAATCTATTTGGGCCATAGTAGATATATAAATATCACAATTAGGCATCTCATCGCTCGCTGTTGACGTATGTGTCCGGATGGACCAACATCCGGCTAAACACATCATCCGGACGGTCTTTCTAACGTCCGGTCAAGAAATGGCAACCACCGACCATGTCAGCAGATTTTAAGGGATATCCTACCACGTGGCCTACTAGGTAGAGTGACTATAGGCCTGCGAGCAGGTAATATAGGCCTGCGGAACAGTGTCTGAACAGTAGAGGAATAGTAATGTGAATAGGAAGTTGGGGTAGTATAAATACCCCAACACATTTAATACTTTGCATTAAGTTTTTACACCTACATTCCTACCTCATTTATCACTGCATTTATTACCTTTCGCTCATCCTCACGCCGGAGCTTGGTCTCGGGATTACACCCGAGGCGAGGCTAACGCGTCTGTACATTGTGCAGGGAATCTCCAATCCTTCAACTGGACGCTGGAACCAGCCGGACAAGAAATTACTTCAACAAATTGGCGCCATCCGTGGGACCCTGATTCATTCTACCAGAGAATCGAATGACAGGTCCGGAGTTACCGCCTCCCCCCGAACCTACCTCCCCACCGGAACATATAGGGGAGCGGGGTCTTCAATACTCAAACCTCCGGAATGCCGGAACAAATACAAGCCCAGATGGCGTCCTTAGAGGCTCTCTTTAGAAAGTACAATGCAACAAGGACCGGTGTTATCAAACCGGTTCGACTCACTTTCACAGACGAAGATGAGCAGGAGGAAGACGCCACACAAAACCCCAAAGATGATCTCAGCAAACCTCATAAGGAATTGGCCTGGTCACCCTTTACAAGAAGGATAGTAGAGTTCGCTGGCCCCAAGTGCATCATGCCTACTAACTTAAAGCTATATGACGGTTCGACTGATCCCGATGATCACATCAACCGCTTCGTTGGAGCAGCGAATCAAGGAGAATGGCCAATGCCAGTGTGGTGCCGGATGTTTCAACAGACCATGGATGGAGCGGCACAAGGGTGGTTCAGCAATTTGGAACCGGGGAGCATTGACAGTTGGGACGAGCTAAGAGAACAATTCACTACAAGGTTTGCTCTACGACAAAAGAACCTGAAGGATCCCACAGAAATCACCCGGATTGCTAGGCAGGCAAATGAAACACTACCGGTATTCAAAGAGCGATGGACCGACGAGGCTAGCCGGATACCTGGGGTGCCGGAGCTCATGAAAATATCAGCGTTCATGAGTGCTCATCGATGCCCTGACTTGTCTAAAAAGTTTTCTGATCAGGTCCCGAAATCCGTGAAAGAAATGATGACTAGGGTGGACGATTATATTCGAGCGGAAGAGGCTTATAAAAACACCGAGTTGCCGAAGGGGGAAACAAGCGAACTATCCCGGAGAGGAAACCTCCAGTTTCCGAGAGATAGAAATCTCAGGGGACCGGACATGACAAGGAATGATAGGAGAGCCTGGGAAAAGGCGATTCCAGACACAAAGAGGTATTATCTCCGTACGTTGCCCCGAAAGTGGACGCTCGGTCCCGAAACGATTTCCGACGCAATGATTTTAGCAAGCCTGATAATAACAGAACCATGCTCTCTGTCCTATCTAAGCAGCCTAAGGAAATATTAGCTACCGAACACCAATTGCACCTGCCCCCACCACCACAATTGCAGGGAAAACCGAGCAAGGAGAATGAGGACATATTCTGTGAGTACCATGGAGAGAAAGGCCACTTGACCAACGATTGTTACCACCTAAAAAAGCAATTAGAAACGGCCCTGGAATCGGGAAAGTTGGATCATCTAGTGAAAAACGTCCAGCAAAGGGGACGGGAAAGGCCGAGAGGCAACAACGGGAAAGGAAAAGTGATCAACATGGTTAACTATTATGTTGAAGACCGCAAGAGGAAAGCTCGGTGCTACGACGAGGATTGGATGAACGTCCCCATAACCTTCCCACGCATAGCCACGGAGGACCTATCGGAAGAACCATTGATTCTGGAGGCGGAAATCGAAGGATATTTTGTTCGGAGGGTGTTTGTTGGCGAGGTGCATCGGTCCGGTGATGTATGAGCATTGTTTTAATAACCTTAGCCCATCCATTCGCCTAGGTTACAAGAAAGTAGTGCACCGCTAGTGGGATTCTCCGGAGAAGTTATCCAACCTTTGGGAAGATTGAATGGAAGTATGCTTGAGATCATGGTTTATTCGAGCGGTCATGATGAAATTCACGATGGTGCGATCGCCTTCACCTTACAATGTAATCATGGGACGTACGGGTCTAAGGGAGTTAAGAGTCGTGCCCTCGACCATCCATGCCATGATGAAGTTTCCCACCCCTGGAGGCATCGCCACCTTGACCACCAAGAGGGCAATAGTCATGGAGTGCAGGAGATTGGAGGAAAGGCAGGACCCCAGTGAACAATTTCTCCGTAATATAAGGCGAGACAACAGCCGAGACTCGAGGCTAGGGGCGACGGAAGATATTCTAGTTAACGCGGCCTACCCTGAACAACGAGTGACGATAGGGACCGGTTTCTCCCGGGAGTGTAGGAGGCAACTCATCGAACTCCGAGAAAAAATAAAGAATTATTTGCTTGGGAACCGACGGACATGACCGGGTACCAAGACGCTTCATCCAACACTCCTTAATGTGAACGCCTCGGACACCGATCGCCCAAAAAAGAAGGATGTTTTCCCGAGAGAAAAACCAAGTGATTACAAGAGAGGTTGAAGAGTGGATTAAAGCTGGAATAGTTCGTCCGGTAAGGTACCCTACGTGGATTTCTAATCCGGTGCTTGTAAAGAAATGTGATGGAAGTTGGCGAATGTGCATTGATTTCAAAAATCTGAATTCTTCCTGCCCAAAAGATTACTATCCCTTACCAGAAATTGATTGGAAGATCGAATCCGTTATGGGATACAAGTATAAATGTTTTCTAGATGCCTACAAAGGATACCACCAAGTCCAGATGAACAGGGATGACGAGGAGAAAACTGCATTCTATACGGAACAAGGGACGTACTGTTACACCAAAATGCCATTCGGATTGAAGAATGCAGGGGCAACATATCAGCGCTTGGTAGACTCTGCGTTCCAATCACAGATAGGTAGAAATTTGGAGGCATATGTCGATGATATGGCTATAAAAAGCCGGACGGAGAGAGAGATGATAGCCGACATAGCGGAAACATTTGATAACCTCAGAAGGATTAACATGAAGCTGAACCCGCGGAAATGTTCGTTCGGTGTGGAGGAAGGAAAATTCCTCGGGTACATGGTAACATCCGAAGGTATAAGAGCGAATCCCCGAAAGACGAAGGCCATCATGGAGATGAAGTCTCCAGGAACGTTGAAAGAAATGCAAAGTTTGAGTGGGAAACTAGCGGCCCTGAATAGATTCTTGTCGAAGTCAGCAGAGAGGTCCCTGCCTTTCTTCGAAACTTTAAAGAACATCACAAAGGAGAATAAGGATGAATATCGTTGGACGAAGGAAGCTGAAGCAGCTTTCCAAGAGATGAAAAACCTGATATTGGAATTACCCTCGTTAACCACTCCAAGGCCGAAGGAACAGTTTTCCATATACTTAGCAGCATCAAAGGGAGCCGTTAGTGCCGTTCTAGTGGTAGAAAGGGACGGGAGGCAGTTTCCGGTACATTACGTAAGCCGAACCTTGCACGAGGCGGAAAGGAATTATGCTCCGATGGAAAAGTTAGCTTTATGTCTGCTACATGCATCACGAAGGCTACGAAGATATTTCGAGGCCCATCCCATTCGGGTCATCACCGACCAACCCGTTAAACAGATATTGTACAAGCCGGAAGTTTCATGAAAACTTGCATGGCACGCCTGAGAGCTAGGGGCTTACAACATCATATATGCTCCTAGAAATGTGGTTAAGGGTCAAGTGTTGGCAGACTTTCTCACGGAGGTACAAGTCGAATCCGGACATCCCGGCCGTCAAGAAAAAGATATGGGCATAATGGAAAATGGAGATGAAGGAGAATGGCTGTTGTATACCGACGGTGCGTCCAATAGCAAGGGATCCGGCGCAGGTTTAGTCCTCATCAGTCCGGAGAAGGAAGAGCTTACTTATGCTCTACGGCTCAACTTTCCCAGCACCAATAATGAAGCCGAGTATGAGGCTCTGCTAGCCGGACTCCGGATCGCAAAAAAGCTCAAAATTAGGAGTTTGAATGTGCGAGTTGATTCCAAACTAGTTGCTAGCCAGATCAACGGAGAATTTACGGCTACCAAAGAAAGCATGCAAAAATACTTGGCTTAGGCGAGGGAGCACATAGCGGGATTCCAAGGATTCAAAATCTGCAATATTCCAAGGGCTCAAAACCAAAAGGCAGATATATTGAGCAAATTAGCATCAGTAGCTTTTGACCACCTCACAAAAAAGGTGTTAGTAGAAATCCTGGAGAAACCTTCGGGGGAGGAACGGAGGATTAACACCGTGGTGAAAGAAGAGGCAGATAACTGGATGACACCGATCATCAGATGTTTGGAAGAAGGGGTTTGGCCGGAAGATCCCAACGAGGCCAGGAGTCTACGGATGAAAATTCCGCAGTACACTATGGAAGGAGGAGTTTTGTTTAAAAAAGACTACCTAGTGCCAATGTTGAGGTGTGTAGGTCCATTGCAAGCAAATTACATAGTACGGGAGGTGCACGAGGGATGCTGTGGGATGCATTCCGGACCAAGAACCGTAGTGGCAAAGCTTATGAGGCAAGGGTATTATTGGCCCACTATGCACCGAGACGCACGAGAAGAAATTAGGAAGTGTGACTCTTTCCAGATACACGCTCCGGTACCCAAGCTTCCTAAAACATTACTGACCTCCATCATGGCCCCATGGCCTTTCTACCAATGGGGAATGGATGTATTAGGCCCCTTCCCGGAGGCACCAGGCCGCTTCAAATATGTGATCGTGGCAATCGACTACTTTACAAAATGGATAGAGGCGAAGCCGCTGGTAAAAACAACGGGAAAAGACGTTATAAAGTTTGTCTATGAAAATATAGAATGCAGGTATGGCCTGCCAGGGATCATAGTCACCGATAATGGGACTAACTTTGTCAACGACCCGTTTAAAAAATGGTGTGAGGTCTTGAAAATCAAACAGATAAATACGGCCATTGCACATCCGCAAGCCAATGGATTGGTGGAACGAGCCAACAAAAGTTTGATGGAAGGAATAAAGACAAGACTAGGACAGGAAAGAACCGGATGGCTGGACGAGCTGCCTAACGTTTTATGGGCGCATCGAACCACACTCAAAACAAGCAATGGTGAGACCCCGTTCAGTCTAACGTACGAAAGTGAGGCCGTGATACCGGCGGAAATAGGGATGCCTACACACCGAACGATGATGTTCCGAGAAGATCAAAACGAAGAGGAACAACGTTTGAACTTGGACCTACTACAAGAAAGAAGGGAAAACGCTGCCATACGAGAAGCTAAGTACAAAACGCAAGTCGAGCAGTATTATAACCGGAGGGTCAGACCCATGAACTTCAAGGTGGGAGATTTTGTGTACCGAAGGAATGAAGCCAGCAGGGTGGAAAACCAAGGAAAACTGGGACCCAATTGGGAAGGGCTCTACCGGGTGATAGGAGCAAATCAGAATGGCTCTTATAAGCTACAAACAATGGAGGAGAAGGAGGTCCCTCGGACCTGGCATGCCATAAACCTCAGAAACTGTTTCTTATAATTGTTATTGTGATAAGAATCCTAAGATCACTGTATAACCCAACTTATCTATGTATGTTAGCTCAATGATGAAAGTTTTCCTACGATAAGGAAAACAATTTTGCGTAACAAACAATGTGTTGCATAGCTCGTCCGGCGGCTGGCCCCCGTCGAGTACGATTGCTAGATATTTACCCGGGTAATACCACCGGATGCCCGAAAACCTCGATCGGACGCCCTAATAATGGATGCCCAAAAGTAAAAAATAATACTATGGACGCCGGTGGAATGCCCACTCAGATGCCCGAGCATCTTTGCCGGATGCCCGAATAATGGATGCCCTAAAAATACGTAAGGTTGCCCGGATACACGGATGCCCGTCCTACGTGGCCGGATGCCCTTTAGAAAACTTAAAGGAGGCTGGTCAATAAAAAAAAAAAAAAAAGTAAAGGACCACAACAACGTACATATACACAACACATACAAAATTTTGTCCAAGTAAAAATGCTTGGTTCTACCTCAAAAGATGACGAACATGAGTCACAAAAGAGAAGTTGTTAAAATTATTACAATCATAGTTGTTTGAATCATTGTTCACAAATATACAACACAAGTCTAGCTTCAAATATTGGCCGTTGGATTTTCGGTGGCTGGGGTACTTGCCGGAGTAGTAAGGACTGGAGGCTGGGAAGATGGGCCGGCTGGACCCTTGCGAGGAGGGGCGTCGGGCTCCATGTTCAGCAGATCCCCAAGGGGTAGCCGATAAGACTCCGACAGCTTCTTTATGTATGGGTACTCGGCCGCGAAGAGGTTATTGTATTCGGCCTTCCACAGCTTCGGAGTGTCCCTGTTGACATTGGCAATACCCTTTAGAGCCTCGTCAATCTCCTCCTCTTTCCTACCCACACTAGCCCCAGTCTCGAACCCCGCTTGATATGTCAGGCTATAAACTTTAGCCATGCCCTTTTTGTACTCCACACTTTTGAGTAGCCGACGGACAGCGCTAGGTAGAAGGGTACAGACGACATTTTGTTTTACTACCTCCGCTTGAGCCACCTCGGTCGCCAAGTTTCCCTTTTCCGCTTGCAATGACTCTAAGGATTGGTTCTTAACACTTAGCTCATTTTCAAGTTTCCGGATCCTTTCAGCTTGGGCACCGGAGGTTTCTCTCCACTCCTCTCTCTCGTGGGTTACCCTGTCCACCTCATCCTCCAGGTTCTTCCCCTTATCTAGGCTAGCTTGATGCTCGGTTTCCAATTTCTTCAGCTCCTCGGATAACCTCTCATTCTCGCCCTCGGCGACAGCCAATCTATCAGCCAACCCCAGACAACCCTGATGAGTCTGAGTGAGCTCCCACAATGTGGACGACATGCCATTGAACCTCTTCAACAACTCACCTTGGGCTATCACACTTTTGCCAAACTCTTCATAGGCCCGGCGACTAAGCTCAATGTTGTTTATCTGTTCTAGAGCTTCTTGCTCGGCAGGGGTGGGAAGATGGTCGATAAGCTCCTTGCAGGACCGATAGGAGTTTATCCGAACGTTATCCCGAAGGGCCCAGTTGGGGATAAAGACGTTCGTGGCTTCATCTGCATAGCGAGTAGAGAGATTTAGGAAAAACAATCGACACATAAAAAGCAAAATGATAAGTCGAAGGCTAGAACATACCCGAATCAAGGTTGATCTTATCAACCCGCTGAAAGCCATGAGAATGGTGAGCCGAAAAACCTGAAAGACATGACATAATGAGTAAGGAGAAGATTGTAAGAATGAACTACCAAGCGATCTATACGTACCTTCGGAACTATGACGAGGAGAGCTAACTGGCGGTGTTTGGCCACCTTCGTTGACGGGGGTGGTGTGCATCTGTTGCAAATGTCCGCCTCCGCCAGCGGCATTATATCCCATCCCTTCATTTGCGGCATTACCCACTCTGCCCCCGGCCGCAATATTCGGGACCCCCTGCTCAGCATTAGCGTTCACATCTGTCTCCTGGACATCCTCCGGACGGATCTGGTTCAAGGGGTCCGGGTTGTCGATAGGCTCTCCTGAAGAAATATGTTCAATATACTGACGAGACTGCTTTTTCTTCTTACCCTGCGCGTTTGAGGTGCCCTCTCCAGCGGCTCTTTTCTTCTCCTGACGAGCAAGGGCTTCCCTCTCTTTCTTTTCCCTGAGGGCAACGACGTCGGAATCCGCTTCTTCGGCCCTCTTTGATAGGGCATCTTTGGCGAGAATGGCTTCTCCCACGAGCAAAGGGTCGGTGGTCCTCTTCGGTTTTTCCCTATTTGGGTCAACCGCCGGTCCCTTGCTCACGGTGGTCCCTTCCCAATCCGGAAGCTCGAGATATTCAGACATATTAACAACTGAAAGAAAGAAAGAACAACATCAAACACGAATTGGTTAGAAACTTTAAATGAGAGATCCGGGGAGACAAATATCAATCCCAAGATAACAAGCGGAGCAAGTAATTACCATGACCCCGGTCATCTTTTAGAATGGGCTCGAACCCAGGATTCTTGAAAACCGAGGAGAGATGGCACATCCATAAAAGGTTCATCGTCGGACTGCGTAAATTAATTATATTCCGGCTAAGCCTGGCGGCATCCTCTAGGGAAAAGCCGGCGGGAAAAGTATCTGTGATTTTCGAGTCCTTGTGCCTCCACGCCATGGCATAAGGGATGGCCCGCCTGTCGATCAAGAAAAGCTTCTCCTTCTAATGTTTTAGACCAGACAGGACCTCCTTAAAACACTTATATGAGCCCTTCCCCGTCCGGTTCTCGAATGAAAACCAATGTCCTTGCTTACACAGCCGGTAAAACGCCCGAAAGAGTGAAACCCTGGGCTGAATGTTAAGGCTATAACATCTAATCTCAAAGAGAATCACCCAGTTCAATCCTAGCGGAACTAGTTGAGAAATGTGCACCCTAAAGTGTCTAATCACATTCAGCAAAAAAGTGGAGAAAGGAATTCTAACTCCCCCTATCTCTAACTGTTTAGGGTAGATGCCTATCTTATCCTCCGGTAACTGGTCCATAGTCATATCATCCGGTGGTAGTACCGGACGTAGATCCTGGGGAATACCATACTCGACAACTATGTCGTCTAACTCAGATTGTTTTAATTTGGAAGTGTATATATGCATGTCAAACTTAGGAACTACAGGTTGGGCGATCTCCTCGTTGGTTTCGTCCGTCTGATGGACGGACGCGTTTTCTCTAACTGGAATATTCCCCTCGGTTCCAATCTCGGCCATTTCTAAAAGATGCCGAAGACAATTTACAGATATTAACAGAAAGAGGGCAAGACAAACCTTAAGAGAGAAGAAGAGAACGTCCGGAGATAGAAAGCAATCTATGTGTGTGTGAAATGTAAAAACCAAATGGGGTAAAAAGGGGGATATATATACTGGGAGGGAAACCCTAGATGACTGTGAAAACGTCCCATCAGTCAGTAACAGGGATGACGTGGATGCATCTGGGCCATCCACGACAGAAGATGAAACGACAGTAGGTACGGGAAAGCCCAAAAGACTACCAGGCCCATATAACCAGCCCATTCTCATGGACCCAGCCAGTTTGACCAACGCTATACGAACCCTTCTTTGACAGGCCGAATAATATTAAGTGTTGCATCACCGGCTTCCAGCCAATAATGCAACACTGGGGGGACATGTTGACGTATGTGTCCGGATGGACCAACATCCGGCTAAACACATCATCCGGACGGTCTTTCTAACGTCCGGTCAAGAAATGGCAACCACCGACCATGTCAGCAGATTTTAGGGGATATCCTACCACGTGGCCTACTAGGTAGAGTGGCTATAGGCTCTGAAAGGTGTAATATAGGCTGCATGCGATGTCACGAGCAAGAGAGGAATAGTAATGTGAATAGGAAGTTGGGGTAGTATAAATACCCCAACACATTTAATACTTTGCATTAAGTTTTTACACCTACATTCCTACCTCATTTATCACTGCATTTATTACCTTTCGCTCATCCTCACGCCGGAGCTTGGTCTCGGGATTACACCTAAGGCGAGGCTAACGCGTCTGTACATTGTGCAGGGAATCTCCAATCCTTCAGCTGGACGCTGGAACCAGTCGGACAAGAAATTACTTCAACACTCACCAACACTAAATATAGGATTACAGGTCGATAAGCGCTGTGTTTCGAGAATACAAGTAAAATATTTAGAGTGAGTGATACGAGCTATAACGCGATCTTATGCATAGAACATAAAATGAAGTAGCTGTAATATAGTTGGACATATATGTAAGATGAAAATGATCGATGACATAGTTTGATTATTTGATCAATGCGTGGAAACAAATATAATTATCCTCTCAATGCATGCGACTGAATAGGTTATGGCGATTTTTCCTATTTGAACGAGTTAAATGATCTAGATAGTTGTTTTGTTTTGTTAATATATATTTGCAAACTAAACCTAGTCACTTAGATGATTAAAAATTGATAGCAACATGGTAATAATTTGGGTCTTTTAAGGAACTTGAGTACTCTACCTGATTGTGCAAAAGATTGCACTACCAGGCTTAGATGAGGATCAAAGTAATGAGGGGTGTGTGTTCCAGCCAAGGCTCGCATGTAACATGAGAATAAGAAATACTAAGACACTACGTTAAGTGATTGCGCAGGGGTAGGACCCTGCGAACCACCTCCGCGTGAGTAAGTATGAGTTATGGTTGTATAAGTGTGTGAAAGTAAAGAGATGAGTGTGAAATGAGCATACCATAAACCATCGTCCGTCTAACCCATTTATAGTGGAAGAAATACGGTTAGAGGCACTCTTGCATGAATATCGAAGATCATGGGGCGTCCCATGATTGTGGGTAACCGCTAGGGGTTAGTGACCCACGTTCGAGACTTGGCGGGAAGCCAAGAGAGAGGAGATCGTGGGTTTGACTAAGTCGGAGGTTCCTTATCCATTGTTCCTTCGTCGACCATACCCCGAAGGGCTCAAGGCTCGAGTGGCGAATTACCCTTAGGTAACCTTCGCACCAACTAATGGTTTGACGCCTATGGATATTTGAATCCTAACTTGGGCCTTCGTATGGAAGGGCTTCGACACGTCTCGGAGGGTGTCCTTGAGCTACTCGGAGGTACATCATCAAGCCCCGGTCGAAAGTGATGCATATGAGCGAGGCATTGCTTTCGACTTCATGCTCGAAAAACACCATCATGCCGCTAAATATGCTGGTTGGGAGATAACTACGCAACTAACCAAGCGCATTCAATGCTAATTAAATCATCCATTTGCCCTTCACGATGATCACTTATCCCCATGTAACCCGGAGACCAAAAGTCTTTATTTAAAATTTAAAAGTGGTTTGGCTTGGATAAGAGTAATCTAGATGGACACGTGTGTGAATTAGGAGGCAGTAAGCAGGGGTATTTAAGGGGAATATGATGGAACCCTAAAATACTTTTACTCTCTCCGTCTTCATTTACACGCATAAACTTTCAAGCGCCCCATCTTGAAAACCAAGGTAAACACTTTTCTCCTCTTGTAGATTGTTTCAAAAATAGGAACATGGATTCTAAGTTTATTATAAAACAACAAAAGTGCACTTTATGCGCTAAAGATTTGCATGATCATTTAGGCGATTATCCTATTCAATAGAACATAAAGTGATGTTACCCAAACCCACTCGGGGTATCTTTGATGCCCTCCGAGTTTCGTAGGGTTGTATACCCATGCATTTAGTCACTCGAACCTTAGGATTCTGCTGCACCCATTGATTTTGGAATTTATGCGATTACTATAAAGTTCATATCTCTAGATTCAATCCTTTTGGGTTTGCCAAATTGACTACATTCATAGTGATGTGCAAAGCCTACGGATATGAACCAACCTTGACGGTTTAAGAGGATTCTTGAACTTGTACCGGGGCGATTGGTTGACACTAGCAAAAGACTGAGCGGATGTACCCAATCTGCTTTGAGAAAGTGTACACAAACATATCGGGTTGGAAGGGTAGCTTTTCTACTTGCAAGACACTATTGTTCCCCTACATATTCGTAGTCTGAACAAGGAGAATAGGTATAATGCTAAGCGGTATAATGACCCCCGCCTACGAGGTTCGGAGTGATCCTTGTTACTGCGTTTGGCAAAGTACCACAATGGATGTGCAAGTATTCCACAAGCCATCTTATACATGGTGGGATTGCTTTCGAGTTGGGAGGGTCTCCCAAGAAGCCTATGATCATATACCAAGGACAAAGTATGTTTATCCACTTTTATTTAAATAGGACCAATGTAGCGATATTTATTTCATTTGCTTCTATTTTGCGAGATGTCGTTTAGAAACTTCATGTTCCAAGAATTTGATGAAGATTTAAGTTTCATGCATGCGGAGAAAGTCGAGGAGTCTTATGGCGTTGGCTCCCTTCAACATCTGTGAATAACAATGAGGTAAGAATTCGAAGCGAGCTATTTCATCAAGACCCCCACAATCTGCATGGAGGCACATCCCAGTGGTGGAGAACATTCTTGACTCGGACGATCCTGTGGATGAGGATGTCCCGTCGTTGGTTCAACAGGAATAGCCGATAGGCTAAAGAGTAGGAAAGGGACGGTGCCAAGGCGTGAAATCCACCAACAAAGGAAGAATCCCGCCTACCTCACGGGAGTAGAGTTGTGAAGCATAAAAGTACCGAGGCGTAAAGCTTATCAAGTCGCCTTGAATTGCCCGATGAATCCGTTGAGGTTCATGGTAAGTATTTTGTCTTATGAGACATTGTGAAGGTAAAAATATAAGCATATGCTAACACTGTATATTTTGTTGCTCGTAGGTCTTCGAGACGAAGGAGCTTCCAAATGCCTTAGCACGCCATCGGATTGTTGACCATGTGACCCTCCACGGTGGAAGAGTATGCTAGAGAACATGTCCATTGAGAAGTTACGTGACAATGTATACCCTTAAGACAATTTATTTTATGTGACAATGTGTGTCTTGTTTCCCAAACAATTTAAATGCTTGTGATGTATGGCCATGGGCCAAGAACAATTTACCTGAGTCTAGGCTCCTCATGCAGTATAAGGCGAGCCCATATTTTGAATGCAATAGTGTAGAGGACATACCTCTACATACTTAGCTTAAGTTTGTTATGTAAACTTCTCTTACGCCATTTTTGCGGCTTAAATTTTACAACCTAAGGTTCAACAACCTCATTGTGTGTAAATTACAACACCAAGAACATAATGGCCAACTTGACCATTGACGGAGGTCGCGACCACTCTATCTCAAATCCTTTACATAGCATGGCTTTGTAAAAAAATTTTTTACAAGCGCCAAAATCTACTAGGAGAGTTAATGTGAATGTTTAAGTTGGCTTTGAATAATAAGGCATATGTTACACCTCAAGCCATTCGACATTGAAACTCATTAACGACTTGGTTGAACAAATCTTTGTGTTTAAGAAACGAAGCAAGAGATTTGTGGGAAATGTCTTATTATCATTGAATTGGTAGGAGGATTACATCATTCTTGAAATGAAAACTAAGACAACTACCAATAATGTGAGCTTTCCTTGAGAATCTTTTGATTACAAGAAAAAAAGTTAAAGTACTTCTTAAACATAGAACTTTCGAAGGTTCGTACCATTCCATGTCCCGTCGATGGGTTATCCGGAAGAGTGGCGGTTGTATGCTCCATTGCCGTGAGCCTTAGCTACCATGTAGGGTCCTTCCCAAGTTGGTCCCGTTTTCCACGATACTACTTTGCTTGCCTTTGTTGAGGCGCAGACATATTCTCCGGGCTTGAAAGTGGAAGGTCGACCCTTTGTTATAGTAGCCTTGATCTTATGTTTGTGTATTGCTTCTCGGATGGAGGCTATTTCTCTTCTTTCTTCTAGGAGATCAAGGTTTTCCCGATCCTATCATCATTTTGGGAGGCATCATCGTTGCCACACGCTCGTGTGTACAATTAGTTCCGAAGGATGACCGCTTCATTCCGTATGTTAGGGTGAAGGGAGTTTCTCCGTTGCTTGACTTAGGATGTGTCCGGTGAGCCCATAAGACTTGAGGGAGCTCGTCCACCCATCCATGATGAGTTCGACCTAGCCTTTTCTCGATCCTTTGACGATGTCTCTGTTTGTAACCTCCACTTGTCCATTACCTTGTGGGTGATAGGCGAATGTCGTGATTGCTTTATGTTGAGCCCTTGACGAAGTCATAGAAGACTCCTTTGGCAAACTGCTTTCCGTTGTCGATATGATGATGATGGGGCACTCCAAATCGCACACAATGTGTTCCCATACAAACTTCTCGATCATCTTCCCCGTCACCGAGGCTAGGGTTTTGCTTCCACCCACTTGGTGAAGTAGTCGATCGCTACTAGCAAGAACTTGACTCCTCCGGGAGCTATAGGCATAGGCCTACAATATCGATGCCCCATCGGGAGAAGGGCCCGCGGATGTCACACTTGTCATATCTTGCTTGGCATTTTGGAGCGTTTGAGTGTATCGACAAGCTTCGCACTGAGGATGATTTAGGTGCGTCCACATGCATCGAGGGCCAATAGTAGCCCAACTTCATTATCTTGAGACAACCGGCGAGGTCCCGCATGGAGACCGCATGATCCTTCATGGACTTGGCTATGATGCTCGAAGCTTGCTTGGGGCCTACGATCGTAACCAAGGTGACAAAACGACCTCCTATATAGGGTTTCCCTATTAGCCGTCTCATGGGACTTAACGAAATCTTTCTTGCAAGCTTGGGATCTTCAAGGAGAAGACCACTTATCAAATATTCCTTATGGGAGTCATCCATGTCTCTCCTTCTTCGTGAATCACATCGGCAACCTCTTTGAGAGCGATGGATCTTTCAAGAAGGACTTCACGAGAACCTCCTTAGTGAGATGGCGAAAGCCATGGAAGCTAGCTTGCTTAGTGTGTCGCCTTTTTGTTCGGTTCCTACGAACATGTTGGATGGTGTAGGAGTTGAAGTTTTCGAGCATCTCTTTTGTCTTTTCCAAGTCTTGTTTGATGACGGGTTGCCTTGCTTCGTAGGAACACATCACTGGTTTGCCACCAATTGGGAATCTCTGAAGGCAATGAGCTTTGACCTCCATATCTTTGGCTAGTCGAGTCCCGCTAGTAGCGCTTATTATTTAACCGTTGTTTGTGGCTTGAACTCAAAACGAAGAGCATATGTATGCTCCTTCCTTCGGGATGACTAACATTAGACACGCTCCGGAGCCATCGGGCTGGATGCTCCATCGTGTAAAGCTTCCATTCAACTGCACTTGAGAAAGATTAGCTTTGGGCTTTTCCTTTTCTTCATCGGGTCCGGAAGGTGTTTACGCCAAGAAGTCTGCAAGAATTTGCCCTTTGATAGAACTACGCCCTTTAAACTCGATTTCATGTTCTCCGAGTTCAATAGCCCATTTAGCCACCCTCCGGACTTTTCGAGTTTAGACAAGATCCCTTGGTGGCTTATCGGTTAAGACTGTAATTGGGTGGGCCTAGAAATAGCGTCGGAGCCTCCTTGCTGCGTAAATTAAAGCGAGCATTAACTTCTCCAAGGTTGGGTAGTTGACCTCCGCTCCTTGTAGGACCACCTAACAAAGTAAATTGGGATCTGTCGCTTTTCTCTCTACGCCATAAGGATCGCGCTAATACTTTCTGCTTGAGGATGCCAAGTACATAAACAACACTTCGCCTTTGATTGGGTGTAAGTGTTGGAAGTATTCAATGAACTCCTTCATCTTACGAAAGGCTACTTGATCACGGCTCCGTTGGAAAGTTTTCTTGTCCGCGCATCCTTTGAGTGTCTTGAAGAAGGTAGGGACACATCGACTCCTTTCGACAAAAATCGACTTAAAATGCCAACTTCCCATTCGGGCTCGCACATCTTTTAGACACTTAGGGGCTTGGAGATCGGAGATGGCTTTGACCTTAGAGGATTAGCTCGTCCCAGCAGTGATTAAATGTCCTAAGAATTGTCCTTCCTCGACACCGAAGGAGCATTTCTTAGGGTTCGACTTCATGTTGATTGCGGGGCGATCGAATGTTTCACTGTACATCAAGGAGTAGGTCCTCCTCGGTCTTGCTCTTGATAACCATGTCATCAACGTAGGCTTGAGATTCACCGCCATCTGCTTTGTTGAAGGCTTTATCTATGAGGCGTTGGTAAGTAGCCCTGTGTTCTTCAAACCGAAGGGCATCTTTACGTAACGAGGCACCTTTACTTGTGTAGAAGGTCATCTTTTCCTCGTCCTCCTTGGCCATCTGGATCGATGGTACCCTTTGTAGGCATCTAAGAAGCATTTTAACGAAAATCGCCAAGGATTCTACCTTCCACCGATTTGGGTGGGGTAGCAATCCTTAGGGCATGCTTTGTTGATGTCGGTGAAATCCACGCACATCGCCACCCTCCGCCGCTCTTTTTACCGGCCGGGTTGGCCACCCAAGTTTGGTATTTAACCTCCCTCGGGATGCCCTTGTGTAAGTTCATCAACTTCTTTGCAAGTCGCAACGTTTCTCTCGGGGCAAGGCTTCTCCTTTTACGCTTTATGGGCTCAATGTGCTTGTACTCATTGAGTTTATGCTCCGTTCGAAGGATCGTCCATCTATCGACAATGTTCTTGGAACACCGTCATGTCGAATATTTCCAAGCAAAAACATCAAGGTTAGTACGTACTTGATTCGTGAGCTTCGCCTTGAAATTCGCGGAGTTGCTTCCTACTACCACCGTCTGCTTCGGGATAGCTAGGGTTTACGACAACTCGCTCCTCTGCATCTGTACAACTAAAATTGCCATCGGAGGCTCCTCCGATTCCTCTCTCGATCTTTTGACACCATATACACCCTTATCCGCTCCATAACTAGAATGAGCAGTTCCTACTCCAAAGGGGTTTGGAACTTAATAGCGACATGTATAGTAGAAACAACAATTCCCATTTTTGCATAGTTTTCTCCTATTAATAAATTATAAGGAGAATCGACCTTACGATGGCGAAAATGAGTGTCTCTGCGGGATAAGGGGCCTTCGCCTATGGTGACTTCCAGCGGTACTTCTCCCAAAGGCCATGAGTGTTCACTAGAGAACCCTACTAGTGGTGCCTTGAGTCGACCCTCTGTGAGCGTATAGATGACTTGAGCTTTAGGAAACAATGCTCGTAGATGATTTCGCAGAGCTTCGCAATCCATATACGCTCGGTTCACTTCCTGTTGGATATGTGTACCTTGATGATCACGGATCGGTCGAAGGTGTACGCCTAATATGTGGGAAAGGTTATTTCCCTACACTTCCTAGCTCTTCTTACCTTCCTTCCTTTTCAAAGTAGTATCGCGTTTGTGTACCATTAGTATCGAACTTGCGGGCGTAGTTTCCTTCTTGTTCCCTTCCATTCTCCCACCGAGTGTCGGAGAATTTGTCCTTTCCTTCTTTATGCCTTTGACCGGTGTGCTAGCTGTCCGGACCGTACCGCCTCTTGATCACTTCTTTAATTCCCTGCGGTTGTTCGTGTCATGTCCATGATCTTCATGGAAATGGCGATGGTGGACATGTCTCGGCCTTGCCTCGTGTTATCATCCGGGTGGGGATCGAAGGATTTTGCGGCCTTCTCTGTTGCTAGGATTTCTCGGGAGATTTAACCAAGTTTGCAATCCATGGTTCGAGCCTTTGTTGTAGGGGTGAAGCGATCTCTTCTTCTTCTTGTTTTGGATCCTTCCGGGAGGACCCTCAGAGAATTTGTCGACGCCTTCCCTTGGCTCTATCGGAGCCCCGTTTCTTCTACCTCCTTAGACTCAATCCGGTGTAAGCCTTCTCAATCAAGGCCTTGTAGGTGTTGGGAAGATCGGTGGACGAAATTCCACCAAGCTTGAGTTCGGAGGCCATGTCGAAACCGGAGATCCTCGATCTTCGTGTAGACCCAGAATCGCAAAGTTTCATCGATGTATCACGGTGGCGAAGGCCCTCGTGCTTTCGTTGTCCCTTTGTTTGATTGTGTGCACGGTTAAGTGAGTTTTGGTGTGCTTCCTGGCGGCTAAAGTGTAACCGAACTTAGCCTTAAGATCATCTAGACTCACATGCTTCCGACTTACATCCGTTCCACCATATTCTTGCGAGTCTCCGGCGTGTAAGTGAACATATGGCATGCTATCGGCATGACCCACTTTTGCATTTTGATAGCGCCTTCAAATAAGTGGAGAAAGTTATCGGGATCACCTTTTCCATCGTAGGTGCCTATATGAGTAGGCATCTTCACGCCGTCGGTAAAGGGTAGTCCTCGATCCATTTCACGAAGGGTGTGCAAGCTCCGAGGCTTCGGCACCATAAGGGTTGTCTGGAAGTGGATAAGCAGTGTAGGTTATACGGGTTAGGAAATGGTTTGTGAATAGGTAGGGTATGCGGTGGAAGTTTGAGTACGAAGGGTATATTCCCATCGATTGTGTAGGAATCGTCCGTAGGGCATCTGCCGGTAATTCGGGTTTGGGATTGAACCATTTGGAGGGTAAGTGTTGTAGGTTTGAGTAGGTAAGTAGGGATTCATTCCGGAGGGGTAATTGGTTCATGTTGGAGTAGGAGATGGATCTCGATACTCGAAACATAAGAGGGTGGTCTTGGAGCCCCGCCTTCTCTTCCCAAATGTGCGCTAGAAGAGGAGGCGGTTTACGCCCATTTCCTCTTGGGTTGCTTCCTCCGTTGGGTTCTCGCTCCTCCTTTCACCATGCATTCATCCCTTCTACCGGTTCCTCAGAGTCCTTCTTGAAACCCACGTCCTTCCATTTGACCTTCTAACGGAGGGAACCATTCGTGGGGCGGCGTCCCCGCCCATAGGTTGAGGCACGTCCTCTACTTCAATCTCTCGTCATACTCCTCATTTGGAGTATTCCAACTCCCTCGCATTTACGTATTACTGAACTTGTCTCTTGTGAGCCCTTAGCAAAGAATCTAAGGCCTCAGTTTGCCTCTACAAAGGCGGGATGATGTCCGGAATAGGGTTAGCGGATGTTGAGGCGTGATGCAGGGAGTAGTTTCCAAGCGAGATCGTGTGGTGAAGGTTGAGGTTGTTATGGGGCGAGGTTATCGGTGTTAGTTGTGGTGAATGGGACGAGTAGAAACACGGTGGAGGTGAATCTTCTCTTCACGGTTCCATCTTGGAAAAGTAGCGTAGTTGGTTAAGGTATTAGGACCGGGTGATTCGGGGACTAATAGTTGTGGTCCCACGGATGGCGCCACCGATTGTGCAAAGATTGCACTACCGAGGCTTGATGAGGATCAAAGTAATGAGGGTGTGTGTTCCGGCCAAGGCTACTTTGTAACCTAAGAATAAGAAATACTAAGACACTACGTTAAGTGATTGCGCAGGGTAGGACCTGCGAACCACCTCCCGTGAGAGTAAGTATGAGTTATGGTTGTATAAGTGTGTGAAAGTAAAGAGATGAGTGTGAAATGAGCATACCATAAACCATCGTCCGTCTAACCCATTTATAGTGGAAGAAATACGGTTAGAGGCACTCTTGCATGAATATCGGAGATCATGGGGCGTCCCATGATTGTGAGTAACCGCTAGGGGTTAGTGACCCACGTTCTCGGACTTGACGGGAAGCCAAGAGAGAGGAGATCGTGGGTTTGACTAAGTCGAGGTTCCTTATCCATTGTTCCTTCGTCGGCCATACCGAAGGGCTTAAGGCTCGAGTGGCGAATTCCCTTAGGTAACCTTCGCACCAACGAATGGTTTGGCGCCTATGGATATTTCGAATCCTAACTTGGGCCTTCGTATGGAAGGGCTTCGACACGTCTCGGAGGAGTGTCCTTCGAGCTACTCGGAGGGTACATCATCACTACCTATACCATATACTCTCTTTGACTCATCTCTACATATCTTTACACAATACATCGAATTAAATAGCATTGAATTTATTCCGTCAGTTTCATATGGTTTTTTATACATTAATTCAATCATAAATTGTCAAAAAATAGCTACATGCATGCAGGGACGGACCACATGCTATCCGAGTATGACACAGGTCGCACCTGATTTTAGAACACGAAGTGTAAATTGTGTTTTTAATATGTTTTTTTTTTGTATGCGCAACCTTTTATTTTAGCTAATAAATTCTTCATGTGCAACTTAAATATAAACAATGGCTGAACTTGAACATTTATTTTGAGAAAGCCGATTTTATTTTGGAAGGGCCGAATCGTAGATTTGTTTGTAATATCAACTAAATTACTCCTAAAACCTATTATATTTACAATAGTTGCCACAACTTTTAAAAGGGCCAGGACCCTCCCGTACCCCTTAAAAGTTTCGCCCCTTATCAAAAACAAAAACTTGTGCAACGCCCTCCAAACATTTCAGGGTCCATCTCTACATGCATGACTAAAGCAATAAACTTCTAATTAAATTCTACACCATAGCATAGAACCATTCATGTGAAATAAAGAGATAAACTATATCAAAACCAGGATACTGCACGATGTGACGACGGGTACTTGTAATAAGTTTTTTTTATAAAGAAACATGTTTTCATTATTATGTTTTTTGTTACAATAACTTTACGAATTGCAAGAACTTAATGTTTGAGTAACTTTAAAAATAATCAAACTAATTCATATAAGAACCGTTAATTTTGTGGCAATATAACACACAACAAATATGAACTTTTTTTACAAGTAATTTTTTTCGTTCGTACAATTTTCGTGACAATAAACTATTTTGCGAGCAATGTTTTTCAGTAAGTCAAAATAACTATCTATTTCTAAGTTAGAAGAAAAAACTTCAAGTTTGTAAATTCAATTCCCCATGTGCCAGACAAAGATAAACTGAAATATTATATTAATCTAGTTTATATACGTGCATTAACTTATAAACATGACGAAGTTTATGATTTTTTTCTCTTAAAAAGTATATATGCCGTGAGCTACAAAAGCGATAATCACATTCCCGTCGTTGTTTACGCCGCCGACCACAACCTCGGTCCTCCCATCTGCCATCTTCTCCTTCTTTACCATTGATTCTTCTGCTCATTCGATTTGCACCATCCATTATTGATTTTAGCTTTTTCATTTTCAGTTGACATATCACAATTGTTATAGTTTTTGTGTATCATTACCGGATCCACTAGAATAAGTGGTGATTTCTTTTTCTGGGATTTATTTAATGTGTCTGATGTATTTTGTATTCGTCTATTTGTTTAGTTTTACACTTTTGAAAGAAAAAAAGGTTTTCCTAAATTTAAAAGCATTTAAATTTAGAGTTTTGTGATTTTATTGAAAATAATGCATATATAAAGTGATTGAGTTTTGGAAACGCATAACATGCGTTGACCGCTATGAGTTAGCATATATTTCGTAATATATCCGTGTTATTTTTCTAGTGGTTTTGTACAAAGAGTTTTGTTAATTGTAAAAATGATTGATGCATTAATCAGTTGTACATATTGTATAAATAATTTTATTTTTTAATTTTTGTATTTAAATTGTATTAATGCATTTAATAAAAAAAAAAATGTTGTTCACTAGTATAAATTACAAAATTTAATGACCTAAAAAAAAAAAAAAAACCTGATGACTATTTAAGTGTTTTGCGGTTTGTTGTTTCATAATGAATTTGTTTACATTTCTAGTCGATTTTAAAATCATTCGAGCATAACGAATAACGATATCAAGAAATATAATGTGCCAACATAACGATCAAGAAAAATTAAAGGTATACACATAGGTTATGTAATTCTTATAAAGTTTTGTAGTATCAAGTTATCAAACCTAGTAATTAAAAGTAAAAGTAAAGATTAAATAAGAAATAAAAATAAAATGAGAAGGATGAGAAATAACCACAGTCGCACATTTCAGATGCACATTTAAAAAGAGATGCATTTTTCATGAAATTATCTTTCTTCATTTGAAATGTATGGCTGAAAACATTTCTCATTATTCTTATTATTATTATTTTTTTCTTTGTGGATCCATTCTCAAGTAATACTATATGCCATGATCTTTTTACACAAAGAAAAAGGTAAAGATAAAAACAGAAGCTATTTGAGTAAATTAGAAGCCAACTGTTTCTGTGAACACTGTTTGGGAGTTCAGCAACAAAGTGCATTCAAGTCAAATAGTCAACTTTTTGACCGGCCACAGTACGAGAGCAAGAGTGCAAGAACTACCCCTACCACATTTCCTGCCTTTATTTACTTTTGTCACACCAAAGACCCTTCCAACAAAATTACAAAATGAGTGACATAAAATTTACTATGCCAAAGTAAATGCATTTCTAATGTAAAGAAAAAACAATGTGTCCAAATTTTATAGGAGCTCACTTAATGTAAGGCTAGTACCTCTGCCATGTGAGCTTCTTTCTCTAAAACCAAACACATAACTTTAAGCATGTAGTAAGACAAACCTGATCATAACAAAAAACATACCCTAACAAAAGTTAATTTATACAACACTCACACACACATGGACCCGGAGCATCATTCGGGCTAGAAGGGGTGGTGGCCCCCCAAATAAGGGTATTTACATACATCCTCATATCCCTACAATATTTATGTATTTTCCCAAACACAAGTTTTTAGTGCATGATGTACAATGCTTTTAAAGCAATGTTTGAGAAAATATGTAAATATTTGGGACACTTAACTGTCATACCAAATATGTAGCTTCCATATGTCATTTTTTATAGGGAAGTGTTTTGCATAATTTTACAAATGATTGGGACACTTAATTGTACAACAAAATAAAATACACTATAAACATGGAACAACTATGTAATGCAAAGAGTTGAGTGTCACAATCATTTTCAAGAGTGTGAAATCAATTCCCTTTTTTATATACCTTCCTTACAAGGATAGTCATATAAGAGCAAGGGGTGTCATGACTTGCCCAAAGCTCTTCATTTTTATTTTTTTTTGAACGGCGGATTGCAATTAAAACTAGCAAAAGCTAGAAAGGAAGATTACATAGTTTTTATACTAGCTATCGGGTTTTGTAACCAACCTATCCAACTAACTTTACATTTGGGATTTCTAGAAGAAAACCACAAAAAGGATTGAAAAACAATAAAATCCCAAAGAGTAGCCTTCTTAGGAGGGGAATTAGTGAAGATAAGCTTATTCCGAAAACTCCAAATAGCCCACATAAGAGTCCCCCTCACTCCTTCAAGAATCGGCCGAATTTTAGAAGGAACACAAACATCGTCAATCCAACCATACCATTCCGAAATGTTAGAGCAAAAAGGAATATCCAACTCTCACCACTTAGCCAAAAGAGACCAAAGATCTCTTGCCATCTCGCAATTGAAAAAAATATGGTTAACCGTTTCGACATCAATTTGGCACGTAGGGCATAATAAAGAATTAACCTCGATGCCTTTCCGATCTAAGTTCACCCTAGACGGAAGTTTATTAAGCTTTAATCTCCAAAGAAACACATTGACTTTAATAGGGATATGTCGAATCCATCTAGTGGCCTCAAGACTTGAAGGTAATAATTTTTCATCCATTAGAACACGAGAAGAAGCAACAGAATATCCAAAGCTCTTCATTTGAGCCTCACGTGTGCCACCTCACCTCCACATCACTCCAACACACTAACTAAAAAATACCCCCCAATCACAACTTACTCACTTCTTTTCATTTAGGCCCCACCCACCCTCATTTTATTTCTTTTCCATATTTTCCAAACACAATTAAATTCATTTCATTCACTTAAATAAAAATAAAACTACAATACGTAAAATAAAAAAACATACGAAAAAATACATAAATCCTACGATATTAAAATAAACCATACGAAAATACATAAATCCTAATCGAAAACTCCTCGTCCGCAGGATCATACGCTGGAGGTATATAATCTTCGGTGAGACAAAGCTTCCTCGTCTCACCGGAGATTCCTCACCGGAGACTCTGGATCATCATCTTTGTTCACCCGATAGCTCCAATTGACTTTGGTGTTGATGTTGTTCGTAACCCGTTGAACACACTTCCACAACTTGCCAATAATTTCGTCATCTCTGCGGGCTTCCTCCTTCAAAAATTTCTCGATAACACCTTTTCGTTCAGTGCTGATGTCGTTGCAAGTCTTGTAGCTGTCTCTCATCTGCAGCTTCTCATTCCTCCCCTCCTCAAAGAATTGAATGACGCGTATAATAGCGTCTTTTCTAGCCTCATCATCGTTATTGCATTGATTTTCAACGTACGTTCGCATATCAGTAGCGGAATGCGGGAGACGACAAGCCATAATGATGCTGCGTAAAGAGAATGTGAATTTTGAAGTTGAATTGTGTTTGAGAAATGTGAATTTTTTTTGTGTAGATGGTGGTTTATATTTATAGAGTTGTTTAAATGTTTTTGAATTTGAAAAGTAAATGTTTTTGAAAAGAAAAGTAGCCGTTGTAATCAAACGGTAAGGATTTGCATATTGTCGTTTTCTTCGTCGTTGGAATGGCGAAAACCAAAGTGGCGAACCACAATGGTGTCGTGGCGAGGAAGGAAAAAAAGTGGCTAGTTGCCACGTTTGATTCGGTGAAAAACAACGGAACCCACACCCCTTGCTCTAAGAACAATTGTATAGTTTGGCCTCTCCAAAATTACACAACTTTAATTCGACCCTTCCAACAAACTTCGTCACTGACACACACGAACCATATAGAAATTATTTCATGTGTGCGTAAGCTTCACGACATGCTTTACTACAACTGTTAAAAAACAGTAGAGATCTTTTATAATCGTAATTTTCATTTTGCTAGTCATGTTTGTATGTAGACCCATTTTGGCAATTATTTGGAAATTGTTACTGTATAACCCTAAGGATTTTACATAAATTATGTTTCCTTGATCAAAACTATAAAATAAATAAATAAGTCAACCGCGTGAGGAATACGATCCTAAATTATATCTCAATGGTTCATTGATGAATTGAACAAATGAAACCAAATTTAGGTAGACAAAAGAGACTGGATATACACACATTTAAATACTGCATTAGTAAATTACGGTAGTTGATAATATCAAGTCATTTGTAATGGAACTTCAAGAATAGGCTAAAATCTTTGAATATGTTTATTTTTTGTTTGAATGGTAGTAAACTATGTAGTTTATTTCTATATCTGATATGAAGAAGTCCAATATTTTTTACTAGTTAATGCATGTGTTTATGGTAAAACATTTTTTATAGTTGTAACAAATTTATACATAATAAAAATATGTTTATAATATCAAAAAGTTTATAAATTGACGAAATAGTATGATATGTCAAGATTTTAAGCTTGATATGTCAAGATTTTAAGCTTATGCAAAGCTACACCATTACGAAAAAGTTTATAAATTGACGATTTAGTATGATATGTCAAATTTATACATGATCTTGTTTTGTCGTCTAGCTAACCTTTAGCGACTACTGCATCGTCGCTAAAAGTTTTGGTCAAAGACGGGCCAAAAATGTGAAGATTTTGTCGTTTACTGGACTTATAGTGATGGCATGCGTCGTCACTATAGATCAGCCGTCACGAGAACCATAAATTGGTGTATTGAGTTTGAATACATTACATCAAAGTGTAAACCATGCACATTAGCTTATGAATGAAAATGATAGTTTTGTTCAAGCAATGAGATCCGGTACCTTACAATAATAAACTATCCATTAGTTAAGCATGTACGTATTATTGGATGCTTTATACCATTTTGAGTATTGCTAGAGAGATCATGCAAATAAATAGTTATAGCTAAAACATTATTGTGGCGTTCGGAATAAATAAATCAATCAAAGTACTCGTCATGTAAACAATTTGCCGAACACATGCAATGAGACGATTTTGCATGTGCTTTGACCCCTTGCAACATGCAATTCGAAACCTCAAAAGGGTCATACAAACGTTTTGTCGTCTATGAATATATATTTGACATTTAATAATGGGAAAAAGGAAATTTAAAAATATTGAAAAACTCAATCTATTGTCTACTTCGTTATATGTTTCGAACGTTCAATATTGAAACATGACTTTGATAAACAACCAAGAATAGTCAAATAGTGTTTTCTAAATAAGGAAACTAATATATCTTTTAGACTAAAATACAATGTTGGTCTCTAATTTTGTTCAGAAACTTTACGCTGAATCAAAATTTGTCATTTTCATCGTCAGTAGTCCAAAGTATGGGATTTTGAGGCTAAATCAGTCCCTTAACCATTAATGCCCAGGTCAACGTCAAATTTCTTTTAGTTAGTGGAGGGTATTATAGTCCATACACATTTATACCATACCTTAGTTAAATCTAACACAACCTAATTCCACCAACACATAAATGAGTGATTGTTTGAGCTAATTATACCATTACACCTGACATTTTAAGTATAACTTTATAAATGTCAACTGATAAACTAGTTTCACATAATTTAACCCATAAGACAAACAAACAAATATTATACATAATTAACTATTTAGCAAGTTGACTTATAATATTCAACTATAGATATAATGTCTGATACAACTGAAAAATAACTTAAACTAGTGAGTCATTGTCTGATACACGATTCTACTGACATTTCACAAAATATAAAAGATGATGCAGTTTCCACTGCAAAACATTCAACTGCTAAACCTTCAAATGATCTACACACTAGTCGTGGATATCCGTAAACTGATGAACACACAAAACATGAACCTTAAAGTGATGCTGTAGGATCGTATATTTATGTTGTTTAGATGATTCGGGTGGCCTAGGTAGATGATTAAACAAGTAAGCCATTGTTAGAGAGATGAAGAGAGGAGAGGGAATTCTAGAGAGAGAAATAAAACACAAAATGCAAGGTTAGCTTAGAAGTTCCAACCCTCTACCTTGGGAGGTAGAGGGTATTTATAATTACATACTACTAGCCTCACAGCCGGGTCATGGATCGAGCATACAGGTGGGTAAAGACCCGTCATTCCTCCACGGTGTTACTCTAAACTAATCTATGCTAATAACTAACTAATAAACTAGTAAACAACGTAAATAACGATATGTCTACGAGCTAACTTATGCTAGATTGTATTTGGGGTGACCGACTCTTCACTATGGAATTTCTAATTCCTAACAATATCCCCCTAAGGGAGGTCACCCCATGATATACATTTTGAATCCTAGCATTCTATTTTATCTTCAGTCTTGAGCTCGTAGACTTGAATTCTTCAACTTCTGCATCTTTGTGCTTTGGCAGTGACTCTTCATAGTCCGAGTGCTTTGTACTTTCAGTGGAGCTCTTTAACTGATCCACATCTTTGATGATCTTCGAGCTTTCATTGAGATCATCAGCCACATTAAATCTCTGGATCACCCTTTGTAGTGTTGCCTTCATGTGATGTTGTGACTTTCGGACCGACATGCTCACACTTTCTGGATCATGACATCTTTTCATCGAGTAGCGGAAGCTTTCTTGGTTCAAGATATTTGCGTGATGGCGAAGCATAGTATAAAAATATCCGAGCCGGTTATGTAGATAGGCACTTGTCATGATGTTCTTCAATTAAGTGTGGATCTTTGTGAGCATGTGGCTTTGGATTGACGTCTCAATTACGATCGGTACCGCAACCGCCTAAATGTACCTACAAACAACAGCTAGCAATAAAACACACGAAAGTGTCTTTGATCACTTCGTTTAATTAAGGTACATGGCCCACGGTTCCCGTTGATCGATAAAAATCTTGCTGTGATCGGTATAATTCGAAGAATCTCCTTGATGGGGTTTCGCAATGTTTCTAGCCGTTCTCAAACCGAACGTCTCAAAGAAGACAACACGGAGTGAGTGAACCAGCAAATTGAGATTCACTGATTGATGAAAAAATTGATTTGAAAACAATCGCGTATTACTTAGAAGAAAGAGTTTTGCAATACGACGAAAGTTTTATGAGAAATATCAATTTTCAACCAGAAATACTTTTTGTATTTGAAAATGAATACACATTCGATGTGCTAGAAAAGAAGAGATTTGCACATCAAACGGTTTTTCCAAAAGTATTTTTTCAATCAGAGATACTTTTTGTGTTTGAAAATGAATACACATTCGATGTGCTAGAGAAAAGAAGAGATTTGCACATCGAACGGTTTTTCCAAAAGTATTCGTCAATTCATTTCCTGGACCAAGGTTGATTCAAGAATGAATCGCCCCATTGTTTCTATCCAGTTGTCACAAGCTTGATCTTTAGAAAATATCTCACATGTCACCCACCAAGAGCTTGTTTGATGTTGGCTCTAGAAGGATTTCCATCTTCATCGTGAATATTTAACATATCACTCGGATGTTTTGGCAATACCACAAGGATAATGCGTAGGACTCTCAATATATACTTACTTTCCACATTGTGTGAAACAACAAGTCTTCATTAATTTTGTGTCCTAATGAGATTTTGTGGATGATCTCTTGGCTCTAGACTCAATTGTGCACATTTGGTTCCTATGTCGGAGACTAGGGAGAGGGTCTCCTTCTTCAATATCAACAATCTCTAAGAGAAAGTCGATAGATTATGTAGGTTCCCTGTGAGAATGAAACAAGCCCTTTTAAGAGGAACTTGAGTAGCTTGGGAAGTTTAGTGCGGTCGTCCTTGAGTCCATGACGTCTTGTCTTCAATACTGGCGTTACCTTAGTAACCACCAAGAGCATATGAATTGAACCCGATTCGCCTCTAAGGTTGAATTATTGGAGGGCTATTTCTTTTCACCCTTTTCACATTCATTTCTTTTCATTCTTCAACCCCTTGATTACTTACGAGACTTCATTACTAGAACCTTGTTGGGTTTGTTCGATTACTAGCCCCATCTTAGTCGAGACTCTTCCCATATTATCATTTTTCTCCTTTTTTCATCATACCTAAGGACTCTACACTATCTAGTGGATTGTCCCTGGGTAGATCCCTCCGGCTCTCGGGGGATCGTGGGAACGAATACCTAACCTAACCATCCTTATACCACCATGCATAAAGTAAATTGGTCGGTCTTTTGGTATTGTTCTTTCCTTCTCGAAACCAATTGAAAAATCATTCGGAAAATCAATCAAGGTACTTGTGATATAAAATCAAAGCATTTTGTACCTTAATTGTTTTGATCAGTTAGAAATGTTCCCCCTCAACATGTGCATATGATTTTGAAATTGTTTAGCACATGGAGGCAAGAGTTATTTGAAATAATTTCTTGATCACAATTTCCATAGAAAAAGCCATTTGATTTTCTTGGTAAATTCTCCCCCTCAAAATGTGCGTTGGTTAATTGAAATCATTTAACACATAGAGGAAAGAGGTTTTTGAAGTACTTCCACGATTGCCACTAGTAACCATTTGCTCCCCCTCAATATGTGCATCGATATACGAAAGAGTTTAGCACATATTAGAGAGAGCCTGCACTTTGAGTTAAACGATCACCATTTATCAGATTTCATAATTAAATCACAAATTCTCCCCCGATCAAAAATATCAAACCCTTTGAGATTTTGGATCCCAAGTGATTTAATAAGGTTTAGAAAACATGGGAGAAAATGTGCCTGATTTAAAAGCTCTTCTGGTTTATGGTTAAATGCTCCTCCACAGTCATGTGCATCATGTATTAGAAATCATTTGGGATTTAAAACCGATTTGAGATTTAAATCACGATCTCTCCCCCGATCAAAAATTTCAAACCTTTTGAGATTTGTTATCTCAATTGATTTAAATCATTTAGAAAAGTTTGGGGAAAGACGTGGCAAGATTTAATTTTTGAAATAGACTGATAAGGATCAATTTAAGACATTAAAGATTGTTAGTGTCAGGTATGATAGTTTTTAAGAGATCTTTAAGTAAAATAAAACAATTTCACAATCAAACAAGAACAGAAAAAATTTCATTTTGTAAGATCTTTGAGTTTTAAAGAAAATCATACCATGACATAACATTTAAATCTTTAGATCATCAATTTGTTTCGTACAAATCGGACTTGATACATGAAATATCGTTTGAAAATATATAGTTTGAAATCACTCTCCCCCTTAATCCATGACCGTAGTCGTTGATTGAGTGACTTATATTTAAAAAAAAATGAAGTCCGGTTGATTTCCAAAATTTAAGTCCAATTTATTTTCAAAACAATATTTTTCCATTTTCAAAACAATTTTAACAAATTTTTGAAAAATGGTATTATTCACTACTTGTCCTGCACAAAGTTACGTTAGGTGGTTAAGAAGCTTTTGTTGTTGCTGTAGGGCTGTAAGAAAACTATATGCAGATGCAGTGAGACCTCTTACGTTGCATTTTATCATGCCAACTCTCCATAGAGATCAAATTAAGCTCCGTTTCTTCATTTGATGATGAAGAAAACCATCTGCTGATGCAGTGAGACCTCTTACGTTGCATCTTTTCATGCCAACTCTCCATAGAGGTCAAATTAAGCTCCGTTTCTTCATTTGTCAACCCAAGATATAGTTACCCTTTCCTTTCGGCATCCAATCATCTTCTATTGTGGGATCCGGATCAGGAACATTCTTATAACCATCTTATCTGCATACGTTAGTCAACACAAACAGATATATGGTGGTCGACAGCACCCAAACAACAATCGACTAATAAAAGTCAATTCAACATATCAATCAGATCATGTAAAGGCATGGGAATAATGTGTTCATCAAACTCTAATCATCTAATCCTAACAATCATATCCTAGGCACCTAGTCCTTCAACGTAGGTTAACATCATTTTCATTTAAGTATATAGGATAATTAGATAAGCTCGATAGATGATATAAATTTGAAAACATTCTCCCCCTCAATCAATGACTCATTTTCTGAAAAGTATTAAAAGCGCTGAAGTCATTGATTGAGTTTGCAAATTTATGAAAAATCTGATTCTGATTGATTTTCAAGCAACTCGTTTTCCACCATTTTGTTAAAAAAAATATTTTTTTGAAGAATTTTAGAAGGAAAAATATTTGAGTAGGAACAGCAGTCCTTTGACATACTTTCCTCATTTTGTTTTTAGGATAAGTGCACAAATTTTGAGAAAATCGTTTAAGTGTAGCACTTTCCTTTTTTGAAAAACGGGTTGCTATCTGAAATAATAGCAAGCCATGGTTTTAGCGCGGGTTACTGATCAAGTAATAGCGCAAGCCATAGTTTTAGACATGTTTTGAAAGAATATTTACACCTTCGCTCGAACTTCATCTATGGTCACGTGCCATTATTCAATGACATTTCTAAGACCGTAGATGTTATCGATACCAGAAGACATGTCTTGAGAAAAACAATATTTTTGGTATTTTCTGATTTTTTAAAAATTTTATGGATTTTTGTTGATTTTATATTTTTCTATTTTGTTTTTGTTGGTTTTATATTTTTGTATTTTGGTTTTTGATAAATATATACATAGATAGAGTAGATGATATAGTTTAAGAAGATGATGATACGAGTACCGAGATAAGGATATCTAGCAGGCCCTTTATAGAAGATAGAAGTCATCATCTCTTAAACATTCACCACCAAAGCTTCCAAGGCTCTTGAATCGAAGAGAGAAATTGAGCCATTTGAAAGTGAGACTTTGGTAGCTTCCCCCCAAACCGTAAATCTTCTTATTGAGCATATTCTAAGCTTTCTTTCAAGCTTGCCTTATCCAGAAGCACAAAGACGCACACCATATCATCTATCTTTCTGCTCCATATAAGAAGGATCATCGTAAGTCTCCGTTCGGGGTTATATCATCAAGTAGAACAGCAAAGAATCATCCCACACTTGAATAATCTTCTCAAATTCCTTTTCCACTGAAGTCAGATGCAATCCATTCCAAAAGGTGTCAAGAGAACAATTCCATCAAGTAGTTGAATTGATGCGATCGACCTCAGGTAAAAGCTCAAGAACCCGAATACACATATACCCAAAGACATAGAAACTTATAACATCAAGTAGCGAGTAAGTCCGATATCCAAAGAATAACCTCAAGTATAATTTTCTCTCCACGAAGAAAGTGTATGAAGCTCAAGAACCTAAAGTACCCAAATGCCCAAAGAAAGAATAGCAGATAACATCAAGTAGCATCTTTGAATCATCGATTATCTCTGCGGATGTCATCTAGGAATAAGTGATTATCACTGAATCACCGATTACGCTCTCAAGTGAAACAGCTGAGCATCCCTAATGTACACAATTTCTCTCCCCTGATGATTGCGATAACATCGAAATCATCACACACTTGTGTACTTAAACTAACTCTTCTATCTCTTCCCCCACATAGTTGGAATAAGAACACTAAACGCCATGAGTCAAACCTTGAGTTTCTATGCGGTAATGACATTCGTCTTCCCGGGATATCTTCAATCACTTAGAAGTATTAAGTTCATCAATGTTTACTCGCGTTTAGATGCGTGTCTCCTTCCCCCTTGCTAGTTTTGACACTTCAGAATCAACAACATATTATAAGCCCAAATACTTGAAATCTTTTCGAGAAGACCACATTTAATCTTTGTGAGAATCAACTTGCTGAAGAGTGTGAGCAAGTCTAATTGGGGATTAAATCTGACATTTCACTCTTCCCCAATTAGTGCTCTCCCATAAACTGACAATCTTTATGATGAATGCTAGGAATAAGAAGAAGTATTTAGATCGTTAAATGCAATTCGTCTTTAGTCTTCTAACATGCAACAGAAAATGTAGAACAGACTGTAGACTCGACCTTCTTCAAGATTGTCTAGTTGGGGAATAGATAGTTAACATCTTCATCTCACCAAAAAGGCATTCCAATTAACTTACCTCTTGCAAATCCCTTAACACAAATCCTCCCAATCAAACAAGAACGTAAAGATGTTCATCAAGGAAATCAAAGAATCGACCATAGCGAACACACTAAATGGTAACACCAAACTACCAATCACATCAAATAAGAACAGAGAGATTGTTCGGAATCATCATGTTGATGTGTACGTGTAGCATTAACCGGAAACACTTTGTCAATAAACTCATAAGTCCGTGAGAAGATGTCAACTAACGGCTCTTAGAAGAAACTCCATGTAAAGATGACCCGATAAGAAGAAGCTCGGTTCTTACATGAGTTAGGAGCCGTATGACCATATATTCTCAGATATAACTCAACATGTAGAATTATCATACTTCTTCTCCCCCTCAAGAATTGCATATGGAGATGCCATTCTTGATTAAACAAGTGATTATCTTCATAATGTAGTTTCTTCACACTTCTCCCCCTCGAAGGTTGCAAATGATGTCGCCATCGCCATTTTAATTGAGCAAGTGGAATGAGACTAGTAATGGTAGTTCGGTTCACTTGATAATTGTACGCGCATGGAAAAAGTATGAAGCATGTTGATGAGAATGGTCATAATAAGAAGATTTCTCTTCTTCAGAAGATAATGCGCACTGAAGCGTACACATTTCTTTTTTTAGAGTATGAGGCTTGAACTGTTGTGTTCAAACGTCATAATCTCTCTCTTTTCATCTACTCTTGGCAAACTTGTAATCAACCCCATTATAATTCAGTAGGCTTTTTGTCGTGACAGCTGATGGAGAAAACCCAATATGATGAATTTGACCCTGAAGTAAACTAACCCGAACTCGTGACTTGAACTTGCACATATGTAACAAAGAGCGGTGCCGAGAGTTCATCCTCCATTAAATCTCTAAGTACTCTATACTCTTCATCCAACCAACCATCAAGTATAAGACGTACATCACCTCTTGAAAATCCACAATTGAATGTGACACTGAGCACTACAACGTAACTCCTTAAAGTGATAGTTATTTTGTGGTGGTAAGAGCCCAATTCCCCCAAGTGGTAAAAGAAAAGGAAAAAGTCACCCAACAATAACTAGATTTCCAAGTCTTCGTTTTTGATAATAATTCAAACAATGATCTTGAAGAATCTTCATCCAACCATCCCCGATACCTTCAGATACTAAGTACACTCGCCCGTGATATTTCACTTCAACCTCAAATAAATAATAGTGAATTAACCAAGTTGTCACATCTTCTGGTTAAAAGCTCAAATCTAGCCTCCTTTGACGTTTTAAGTGAACTATGATAATGGTTTTCATTCCGACCATGGTTAGAAGCACATAACCCCGTAAAACCATGTAATAACCAAACTGTCATGACGAATATCCAAACACACATCCAATTCATGAAGTACACCCTTTTATCCCTTCTTCAAAGTAGAAACGTAGCACCAAAGATCGATAAGACCTCGAAATACACTTTCCTTTCTCCAGGATGGTTCCATCATCGCGGGATTTTACAATTCTATGGTTTAAACCGAGAAATAGTTTCTTTCGCGGGATTTTACAAAACCAAGAATAAACCGAGAGACAGATCCGAAAATGCACTTTTACTTTCACCGGGATGATTTCATTGTCATGGGATTTTACAAGTCTATGATTTAAACCGAGAAATAGATTCTTTCACGGGATTTTACAAAATCAAGACTAAACCGTGAACAATGTTAGCTTGAATGTGCAATGACAACTTTGGTTTCGGTGAATTTCTATTTTAGGGGAACATGCAGCGGTTCATCAACTATTCATTCATCAGCATCAACAATTCTTCAACAATTCTTCACCCATATGTAGAAAACTTCACAAACCATACTAAGTCGAGTAGTATACACTACTTCCCCCTGAGGTTTACCGTAAAACATCAAAGTACACGTTTCTCCCCCATGATGGTTTCGAACTTTCAAAAGCATCATAACGTGTATGACCATTAGCACGAGAAGTTCTTGTCATAGGCAAACATCTTGAAAGATCATGAATGTCGTTGAGGATTTTTAAAGATTTTGCTGAGACTGTGAAGTATCATAAACATGCTGTAGCAAAGAAAATTCCATGAGAATTGTTGATCACATCTCATCCAATAAACACTTTGGTAAACACATCATTCTCGAATTCTGACGGCAATTACTGTGACCATATGGTGAAGTAAACCCGATATACCAAACTTGAACATGAAGTAGGATTCCCCAGATTTGTTACTCAACCTTGTACTAATCCTTGTGAGAAAGAAACGGTGTACCCAAAGTACAGAACCTGTTAACGTATCCTCAACTGGGTGAGACACCGAAGTGATAGTTACGTTGTGGGTTAAGCAAGAAAGAATCACAAACGTAACTAAATAGCCAAGTCTTTATCACCCTCTATAAATGCCCAAACAAGTCATTTTCGCGGAAGGGTAGAAAGAAAGAAGACGAAATAAGTAAACGTGCTCGGAAAACCTCACTTCAGATCCAAATAAGAAATACCGTCCAAACAACCCCGTAGTCAATATTTACCAATAAACTCTTCAAACCGTAACATAATATCTTTCGTGAAAATGTACACACCAAAGTATCAAACCGTATAACTGAATGAATCATACCCAATCTCATCGTCAAATCTCTTCAACAAATCTCATATAATCAAAAACACATGATCAGATCTCATAACCTAATAGACCTCATTATTATCACTTATTAAGTCGCAAGTCTCATCATTTCATCATTCAAATCCAATTGATATAAAATTCGACCCAAAATAAATCAACAATCTTAGATCCAAATCCACGATCTATATCTTCCTTGGGCCCAAATTATGCTCGACCAAACTATCATCATTGTTGGTCCATTTAAACAAATTAATACGACACTAAATCCGTTCAAGCTCATGAAAACCAACTCCGATCCAACACAATCACACATATCCTTAATCGTGTTTCCTTGTAAGATATACACCAAAATACCACTCTTGATAAAACATTATTAAGAAATTTGTATCTTAATTAATCTAACACATGTTGCCTATGTCTTAATTAATTTCGGTTAAGCCCCATGTCCACATGAAATACGTTCAGCCTAATGATATCAAATGTATGTTGCCCACGCTCGAATTGAAAGCCTGAACCAACACAAGTAGTACACGGCCCATATATTCCAAAATCAGTTCCCCAAGCCCAAATTCAATCCGGTTTATTAACCCTAACATTATGGTATTTAACACCACCGAATAACACACACACATATTTGCCCTAAAATTTCTCACTATAATCCGCCCCCACTTATCACAAGCACAAATAATCAAAACCCTAATCCCATATAAAAAATAGTCCGCCTCATCATATATCAGTACCTCACATCATTCCAAATATCAAATAAAAAACGCATCATACTTCAACTCTCAATACAAACCATGTGCACAACTTTTAGTCATTCAAGAACGACCTCGCCACAGGGTTGGCTCGAGGCATGGTATCGACATCCTTTAAAAGGTCTGGGCTGCAAGATCTAATCCGAAAGTACAAGGTAAGTTATAAATACATGTCTTGAGCATCAACGAATCCATAGACAACAATTAACACGATTGTTAAATTGTTTTTCTTTGAATATTCGGATATTAAGACCAAGTGGTTGAAACTTGAAACAATGATCTATGATGGATATGGTTTCGTGTGTATACCAATAAGGTCTGAAGTAATCTTGAAACCAAACTGAGATCATTGGGTAGATAATACATTTCGTAATTCATTTTAGTTTACGGATCTATGATGATGAGTTTGAGATAAATGACCCTCGAGGTCGTGATAAATCAAGTATTCGAACAATATCTGAGATTCATTAACTTTTATTGTTAGAGTCGAAGTAGTTTGATGATGATGAGATGTGATTCTGTGGTTGAAGTTGTGATTAGATTTGGATCGTGGTTGATGTATTTTTTTTGGATCTGAAGTATTTTTGTTTCATTTCATTATCTTATTGTGTAACATGGACATGGTGTGGACTGATGATGTGGTAATACTGAGGTCTTGAAGAGTCTTGTAGTTAAGTTGTGTGGTCATGGTCAAACTCTTTTTCATCTCCTTTCTGACACAAACCGCTTCATCCATTATTGTGACAAGTCGCTTCATTCATTACATCTCAAATCGCTTACTTATAAACATAAGTCACATCTGTATTTTAAACACAACTCGCTTTAAAAAAAACAATTTAGACAACTCGCTCAAGAATTGACAAATCGCTACTCCTAGCGTCAAAACGCAGGGAACAAATTTGACACAAGTCGCTTTTGACTTTTTGACCAAATTAAAGACAAGTCGCCTCTTCCATTGACCAATAATAGACAAATCGCTTTTGAATTAAAAGTCAAACCGTTTCATACACAAATTGCTTCTGGTACATTGCATCTGGACAGTTTTGACAAGTCTCTTTGAAGAAATAAGTCACAAATCGCTTTGAAGAATAACATAAACTGCAGTTTACAAAACCAGTAATAAACCATTTTTTAACCGGATAAGCAATATCTGAGATTAGACCAATTATAGCGACAACAAAGATTAAGCCAAACCATGTTAAACAACAAATTAACACCAAATTCAGCATGCTAAAACAGCTTAAAACTACGAATTTGACACATGCTCAATGACCATAAACAAACATTAACCAACATCATTAAACATACATCAATAATGTAAACCAAACCGCATCAACCTCTAGCCCGCAAACTGCATATACGAATACATCAAAAGCCAAATAAAAGCCATTGGAATCACCAAAAACAATAAAACCTAGGCTCTGATGCCATTTGTAGGATCGTATATTTATGTTGTTTAGATGATTCGGGTGGTCTAGGTAGATGATTAAACAAGTAAGCCATTGTGAATTCTAGAGAGAGAAATAAAACACAAAATGCAAGGTTAGCTTAGAAGTTCCAACCCTCTACCTTGGGAGGTAGAGGGTATTTATAGTTACATACTACTCGCCCTCCTGTCGGGCTGTGGATCAGGCATACAGTGGGTAAAGACCCGTCATTCCTCCACGGTGTTACTCTAAACTAATCTATGCTAATAACTAACTAATAAACTAGTAAACAACGTAAATAACGATATGTCTACGAGCTAACTTATGCTAGATTGTATTTGGGGTGACCGACTCTTCACTATGGAATTTCTAATTCCTAACAGATGCTGATACCGCTACCTTGTCTGCAAAAGCAAGTATGCAAACAACAAACATTTAAGTTAGGTATTTTACTATTACATCTTAAAAGAATTAAACACATGAAATGGTATTCATCATTGAAACACCACCTAGGATGGCCTTTGGGCGAAAATTTCAAGGACGCAGTTTTTAATCCTTTCTTTGCAGGGTGTCTTAACACCGCTAGACACATCAGCAGCACCACCACCAACCCTGGTTTCAACACCTGTAGCACCAGCCAAGTTTTCAACATCAAAACCTGCAAACTCAACCATTTTAGCCTTCCCCTTCCCATCAAAACCTCGCTTACAATGTTGAACAACTTCTTTCCCCTTTTTTTGTGTGCAAAACATCCTCTTACTCAAGCAGCTTTCCTTTTCCCTTATGTTTCTCCCTTTTTTTTTTATCTACAACCCCTTTCTTCCTCTTTGATAACAACACCACCTTTCAGTGTTTGCGTCTTGGTTCCACTCCCCTGCATTTTTTTCTTAGACTAAAATACACTGTTGGTCCCTAAACTTGTCTAGAAACATCACGCTGAACCAAAACTTGCCATTTTCATCGTCAGTAGTCCAAAGTATGGGATTTTGTGGCTAAACCAGTCCCTTGACCATTAATGCCCAGGTCAATGTTTTGTTGTTGAGGCTAAACCATCTTTCACTAAACCAGTCCCTTGACCATTAATCCCCTGCCATTTACGTCTAGTCCTAAAAGGTGTTGGACTAACCATTCAAAAGTTAGCATCTTGCTCTACCCAACCCACAACTTCAAAACTTATATTTTTTAAGTAAAATGTGCTAACTTTTGGGGCTTGTGTGCAAAAAAGATATCAACTGACTCATGTGTTTCAGCTAGTGCAAAAAAATTATGAACATCATCAACAGTATGAATCAAATGCAAACCATTTTCTAGGGATTCTTCATGATCACAGAAAAACAATGCCCATTTTTGTTCATTAATATCTGATAATACATTATCAAGGCTTGAACTAAATATATCCCTATCACTGGTAAAGACACACAGATTAATTAATGAACCTCCTTCATACCTGAGTGGGTTATAATCAAAAAAACACATTACAGTGGATTATGAACAAGACCTCACCTTCTTCTTCTTCTTGAACAACCTTAAAAGTTGACAAAAATATGCTCCTGTCTTTCATGGTTTTACTCGGTGTTTTTAAGAATGTGTTTGACTTGATGTGTGTTTCAGTACGTGTGTTTAGGAGTGTGGATGTATTTTAGGTTTTGTTTGGATTGGGTTTTCTTAATTGGGTCGGGTTATTATGAGAGTGTTTATGTTTTCGGATCTTATTAGTTGGGTTTATTTGGTGTTTGGCAAAATATTAACTGTGTATAAACGTATCAAGGAAGGCAACGGTCAAGTTGCAAGGTAATAATTTTCATATGTCACACTTGGTCCCTGAATTTGGTCAGTTAGCCATTTTGCACTTAAAATTCCCGCGTATTTTTATTACAGAACTTGACTATTTAGCTATTTAGTAACTTCACAACTAGTCCCTGAATTTGGAAGGTCCCGTTGTTTTTGGTATTTAAGGTTTCATACCCTATACCATTTTCATACCAACAATCACATACACAGATTATCACAAAAGCACAACAACCTAATGGCTAATTTCACACGTCTACAGGAACTCGCAACAGCTGCCAAGTCTCACTCCATGTTTGATTCGATTGCTCTTTATTATCAAAGAGAAAAAAACAAAGACATCGAGATTGCAAACGGTCTTCAAAAGACTTCCACTGATTTGGTTCATGCTATAAACGAAACTCAAGAGTATATTTACAAGTTCGAAGGATATCGTCCTTCGGTCATGACATACAAGCTTCTTCTGGATCTTCGAAAGAATCAAAAGGAAAATGTGTTGAAGGCGTTGGACCTAAGGAAGATGATTTGTCAAACACATAGTCAGGTGTTTGACATGAACAACTTCCTTGATGATCTTAGGAGGGCTAAGTGATTTTCTTGTATTTTGTGCTTTTGGTGGTTCTTTTGGGAATGATATGCACTGAAGTTTACTTTATCTATGAAATAAATGAATCTATCTTTTATATTCTTGTATTATCGGTTTTTTTTTGTTTTTTTTTTCTCTTTGATTGTTTTGATATGTGTTTTGATTGTATTCGTTGTTGTTACGAGTATGGTCCTTGCATAAACAGTGTATACATATCTGATTAAGGTTTTCGTCCCTTATCATTTGGTCACAATTGCATAAAGGTGTAGGAAATGCATTTATTCTTACTAGTGTTGTTTGACCACATTTTACCCCAAATTTGAATTCATAACCCTAAAGCCTTAATTAAGTGAAATTGCATCAAAATGGGTAAATTTAGAGCTTGTAGACAGATTAAATGCTCCAATTGTCAAACTGTTGGACATAATAAGTCTAGGTGTCACAAGGAAAAAGTACCAAAACTACCAAAGGAAACAAAGGTGCGAGGTAGAAAAAGGCATTCTGATGGCAGAAGGCAACAGGGTATTCATTTAATTATCATTTGCATAACGATTGTTCTTGTGTGTTTACATTGTAGTTGATGTACAAATCTATTACTTTTGTAGTAGATGGATGAAGACGAGATAAGGCAGACTATTGAACAAGAGTTTCTTGAAGCTCTTTATGAGCAAAAATAAGAACACACAATGTTGGAGGAAGATGAAGAGCAGACAAAGATGGATGAGAAAGCATTCCAACAGTTTTTGAAAGAGGAGAGAATGTGCAAAAGAATTAAAGAGGGATGGAAGAGGAAAAAATGGCTATAAGAAGCAGAGTTTGGGCAACTTATTATGAAGTGGATGTGGAGGATTTATATCCAAGACATCCATATGTGTTGGATAAAAAATGTTGAACTGCTGTTAGTAGGTTGTAGCCATCTGTAATTTGGACACCATCATGTTTGAAATAAATTTGTTTTTGTTGACTTTATAAGTCAGAATTGGTTATTCTAAACACCTCCATAACTGCATATGTTGACTCGATTTTAAGCATTTATGTTGTCTTTATTCCCATCTACTTGTTCAACAACCACATTGTACCCTATTATACCCTTTTTGCCTGCATTATATAATACATCTAATGTCTTCAATTCTTTATCATACCAACATATTTTCACCATGGATGCAAAAAAATGGTTGTTAAACGGTACGCCTTGACTGTTGGGTTGAAAGTGAAAACAGGGCTGGATTGACCTTTTTTACAAGGCGTCCACCTTATAGAGATTTCATGCGGTATGTTTGTCTAGTATGCCTTGACATAAGGGGAAACACATCTTATACTGGTATAGGTGGTGTTACAAGGGAAAACACAACTACATCAGATAGTGGTGGATATGTAGTGGGTCTACATATTTTTGCATCTACTAGAGTTGGTGCTTCCTTGGGCAGTGATGAAGAAGAAAGTGAACCACTTGCAACTCAAAGACCAAGTGGAGAACGCCCAAGACAAACACCACGTGAAGCACCTGCAACTCAAAGACCGAGTGGAGAACACCCAAGACAAACACCACGTGAAGCACCTGCAACTCAAAGACCAAGTGGATCACCTGGTAGTCAATTAACTAAGTGAATCACCTGCAAGAAATGCTATGTTGTCTTTCAGTTTAAATGTAACTTAATTGATATATGTGTACTTCTTTTGTTATAACAATTGAATTTTGGTTAGAATTTTTTTTGTATATGCTGACTTTATAAGTCAATTGTTTTATTCCAAACAGCCCCCTAAACTGCACATCCAGTTGCAAACTTAACAACGTAAACAACAAAATTAAAACTACAAATGCAAACAAAAGATATTTTAAAAGATTATAACAATTCAGTTTGGTTAATAATTTTTTTGTATATGTTGACTTTATAAGTCAAAATGGGTTTTTCCAAACAGCCCCCTAAATTGCATAAGCAAATGCAAACTAACAAAATGAAAACAACAAAGCCAAAATATACATACACCACCAACTAATTATACCATATACAGCAAAATATACATGTTAACAAGTATCGTTTTGAGTAACCATCATCGGCCAAAAAATATACATGTTCATTACATCAATAACTAAAAATAACAGGTGAACTTCTTGATGGGAGACTTTATATTCATGGGGGAGACTTGAGCTCCTTTGGGGGATGCACATACCACTCATTCCTATTTGTGCAAGAGCATCCCACAACCGCTCCAAGACCAAGTACAACTGATAACGCTACACGCGTCGTTCGGGGTCAAAGGAACTTCGTTTTCGTCGAGCAAGTTTTTCAACACCTAAGGCGATGAACCTAATCATTGTAGTGTAGTATTAGGGTAAGCCACGAGAATTGATATCGTTCTCTAGGGAATAGGAATGCTAGTGAGAAGTTACTACGCTAAGGTTGGGGTTGAGGAAGATTATTTTTATCTTTTATGTTTTTAGGAAATGGAAAGGTACGAATCTCGGGTATTGGATTTGGGGTTGGTATTTCTACCGATTACTCTACTCGTCTAATTATCTAATCTAAGGTGTATGTAGTCTATGTCTAATTATTGTGTGCTCGTATGATGATTTAAAGATGTGTTTACTTAGGTTTTATTACTCCTTAATTATCTCCTATTGATGGTTGAATTGTCACGTCCTTATTCTTAATCACGTTGTGTGTCTAAGGTCGTAGGGTATGCGTTTATCCCTAACTCTTTGAAACTACCAAAGGTTATTGCCTACAAAATCTCTAGGATTTATAAACTTAACACTAAGGTACTCTTCTGATGGTTTAGCCTACAATGACTCTAGGTACTATAAGCTAAGGTTCACAAAGATTAATCAAGCATTAACTACTCAACGGATGATCTATCGCAATACTAGATCATTAATGATTGTACAATAATTCGTATGACCAGGCCTTCGATGGTGATCGAAGGGTATGAGGGGTGATATGCTTGCCCCAAACTTGTAGCCAATCTGCAATAAGAAATAGTAGACACTTCGTTAAGTGATTGCGCAGGGGTTGGGCCCTGCGAACCACCTCCGGCATGTGAGTAAGTATGTGATATGAGTTGTAAATAATATGATGTGTGTGAAATACTGTGTTGAGTGAACATACCATTGAAATGACTCGTCCAACCTATTTATAGGTGATGAAAATAGCTTGGAGAGTGTTAGCACACGTTTAGAAGATCATGGGGGCGTCCCTTGATTTGTGGTAACCGCTAGGGCTTCATCCCCACTATCTCGGACTTGACGGGAAGCTAAGGACATAGTGGGAACGTGGGGAAGACCAAGTCAAGGTTCTTATTTGTCTTGGCATCTTCAGGGAAGACACCGGGGCATAGGCCTTCGGTGGCGGATTCTCAACCGGTAACCATGTCAATGATGAATGGTTTCGCCACCAATGACTTATGAAGAAAGACTTGGGTCTTCGTAATGCAATTTCGACTGAGGCCGAAGGTGGGTCCTTCGACCTGATCGGAGGGTACGTCATCAAGCCCCCAATCGAAAGTGATATGTACGAACAAGAAATATTGCTTACGACTCAGAAATAAGAACGAAACCTCCCTTTCGTCACAACAACGAACGAAGATGAAAAGTCTTGCTCATATTGACCGTAATTAATGCAACTAATTATCTTAACCACCCCCTTTCCTCGGTAAAAGAGAATGTCCTTTCAAAATTTAAAAGAGTTTTGAAATCCGGTAGTTATGGGATAAGTAATTACACGTGTAGGGCCGAGATTTCTCACCTTATAGGGTATATAATCAGTAGAACCCTAACAAAGTTTATTTCTCGCCCAAGTTTTTCACCTACCAAAACCTCTTCCGATCAAGCCTTCGATCAAACAAGGTAAAGTGCTCCTTTTCTCTCAGATTTCAAATACATTGTTGTGTTCTTTAAAAGCTCCATGTCTACCAATAAAAATTTGTGATAAAACAACAATGTTGCACACTAACCGTGGAGGAGCTTAAAGCGTTCCTCACCGATTACCCATTCAAAGGAACATAAGATCATGCTACCGAGTAAAAATCAAGGGATATTTGATGCCCCGAGAATTATGTAGGCATGTATACCCATCGCTCACCACTTCCAACCTTAGGATACCTTTGCATCCTTTGATCTTAGAATTCCTCCCAGATTATGAGGTACACATTTCTAGGTTCAACCTTTTGGCCTAGCCAAGCTTACGACATACATTGTTATGTGCAAAGCTTATGGGTTCGAACCATCCTTGATCGTGCTTAGGGTTTTCGAATCTATACCCGGAGGAGATTGGTTGACCTTAGCCAAAAGGGGTGAAAGGGATGTGCCCATTCGATAGATAGACCTTTTACGAACATAAGGAACCGGAAAGGCAAATTCTTTTATATCCAAAATACCATTATCCCTCCAAAGATACTCGCATTGTTAAACCCAAACTTTCAATATGATGAGAAAAGATTCAACGATCCATTGCCTATCTTGTGAGAAGAAACCCTTTGTATTAGCGTTTGGCTCGTCATCCACCGACCGCCAAACATTCCCCGAGCCAATCCTCTTCATGGTCGGCATTCTTTGAAAGATGGGAGGGTCTCCTTTGGTACCAAATTATTTGTGATGGAGAAAGTATGTACTTTTTGATAAAATAAAAATAAAACTTATCTTTCGATATTTATCTTATTTGCTTCTTTGTGCGAGAGATGTCGTTCGAAACTTTGTTGTAGCCGGTGGTGCAAAGGAGGTAAGCTTCCTTCCAAAGAATCCCCAAGAGACAAGCTATGGCGTGGGCTCCCATCGCTGTCTATAAACAACAATGATGTGGACGCACAACCCATCAAGCTCAGATCATCCGCTCCTCCTTCAAAGGAACCCATAGATGTAGAAGATCAACTTGTGGAGAACGTTGCGACTCGGACGAACCGGTCTCAGAAGGACACCGTGGCCATCGCAGACCCTCCCAATAGGTGAGAGGGTCCAAGCAGAAATGGCGGTGCTAAAGGCGTGAAGTCCGATTCAAGAGAAGCTTATCCTACCTACTCCTCCTTCTCGAACTACCCGCAAAGAGTGCCTGGGTAAGGTCAGGTATTTCCAGCCATCGAAGGGCCCAGCGGTGATGATATTCATGGTAATGTTTCATACTTGTAACAAAAAATTAAATACCAGTAATAATATGTTAACACATTTATATATGCTGCATGACTTCCTGATATGAAAGAACTTCCTTCTCCCCTATCTTGTCACCAACTCGTGAGTAATGTAATCTCACCCAAGTGGAAAGGGGTGATGGATAACATGTCCATAGAAAGGCTCTGCGACCTTCATGACAAAAGCTATATCCTCCAGTGCATGCTAGACAATCAGCTCAATGCTAGGACAAGGGAACTGCTCCGCGCTGTCTCAAAAGCTCGAGAAGAAATGGATGGTATGCTGAGAAGGGAGAAGGCTAGGGATCAAAAGTATGCAGACCTAGAGAAGAAGTGTGAAGATGCCTTAGAGGATTTTGACAAGAATCCCTTGGTGCAAGATCTCAGAGCTGAGAATGAAAAGCTCAAAAGTCACCGGCAATGAGCGAGTCAATGCAAAGCAGTTAACCGTCAAGGCTCAATGGTCGTTGGCTATAAGGAGCAGATATCTGCTTCTTTCATCCAAGTGTGGAGGCCTCGAACAAGAGAGGGCGGTTGCCGGACCACGAGATCAAGCTCCGGCAAAAGTGGATGGGTTAAACTGCGTCTCGAAATCTGTCAAGAAGGACGGTGGACACAGTAACCAAGGTGATCCCCTATGTTGCTATGGAACTTTACCATAGAGATGATGTGGGATTGCCATTGGGAATGTGGTGAATCTTGCCATTTTCCATGGTAAGTGTACCACTTTGGAGGAGATAGCCAAGACCTGGGAACCGTGATGCTTGGAAAAGTTCCTTACTACTGTGGCAACTCATGAAAAGAGTATGATAATGCGGTAATTAATTAACGCCTTAGAGTTTCCTTTCCTTGCGGATGTGACGAAGGACCCAGCTGCCTCAATTGAGGACCATGGCCAAGAAGCCAAGGACACCCAACCTCCATCTTCCTCCAAGAAGACTCCATCACCCAAGGTTCAAATGATCCCACTCATTCCAAGGTTTGATGAAGGCAACCATGTGGTTGTAATTTGATCCCTGTGGTGTGTACCATGTTTTAAAACAATTGTGCATGTTCCTTTCCGTGCTTCGTGCTCGATGAAACAATTAACATGTGGTATGTGTGATGTAGGCTACGACCTAAGACAATATTTTATTTTGTTGGATCGTTAAGGCTACGGCTCGTGTTAGACTAGTTAGACTAGTCAAGAATCTACATTAAGCCACTAGGGCTTCGAATTTTGCCATGTGATTCTTCTCTTTTTATTTTTACTTGCGTAAAAATATTTTTACAACCTAAGGCGTATGGTAGATGCATAGCCTCATTGTGTGTAGTTACTTCACCAAGAATATTAGCAATCGTATAATTTAATCACGATGAGGGTCGCGACCCACTGCCTTGATCCTTTAGGCGTGAAGGCTTAAAATACCTTAAGGCCATATAGGAAAGTTAATGTGAAGTTGAGATGGATGTTATGCATATGAGCAAGACACGTTATGTAGTCTTTGTACATCCCTTCGACATTAAAACTTATAAAGAGACTTGGTGGGCAAATCTTTGTTGTATTAAACGAAACAAGAGATTTGAGGGAAATGTGTTATTATCATTAAGTGGGTAGGGAGGATTACATCATTTTAAGAAATGAATACTAGACGCCTACCATTAATGCTTCTTTCCCCAAGTGAGAAGAATGCAAATACATTGATTGAAAGCAAAATAGAGAATGTCCTTAGACATTGTAAGTTTCATACGTAGAACTTACGAAGGTTAGTGCCATTCCAGGTTCTATCAATAACGTCTCCATCCAGGGTTTCCAGTTTGTAGGCTCCGTTGCCATATGCTTCCTTAACAACATAGGCCCTTCCCATGCAGGTCCTAGTTTACCCCAGTACTCGCCTTTACTTGCTACTGTTGATTCAAGGACGTTTCCCGGTTTGAAGATCGAAGGCCGAACCCGATTGTTGTAGTATCTTTCAATTTTTGCTTATGGATAGCCTCCCGGATTGAGGCTATTTCCTTCGTTCTTCGAGTAGGTCTAGGTTGTCATGAGCCTTTCTTCGTTGTCTGCGACCTCGAGTTCATGACTCTTTCTGCTTCGACACTTACTCCGAAGGATGACGACTTCCGTGCCATATGTCAAGCTAAAGGTGTCTCCCATGACTTGAATTTGTATGCGTTACGTGAGCCCAAAGTACTTGAGGTAGTTCATCTACCCAACCGTGATGATTGTAACTCACCTTCGTTCTATTCCTTCTATGATGTCTCATTGGTAACTTCCACTTGTTCGTTACCTTGAGGATGGTAGACGGAAGTGAAGGATTGTTTGATATTCAGGCCTCTGCAAAACACTGGGAATACCCCTTTCGCGAACCGCTTCCCATTATCTGAAATGATGATGTGAGGTATTCCGAACCGACATATAATATGCTCCCATACGAACTTTTCCATGTTCCTTCATGTGGTGGATGCCAAAGGTTTTGCTTCCACCCATTTAGTGAAATAGTCGATGGCTACGACCAAGAACTTTACTCCTCCTGGAGCAACTGGTAGAGGACCTACAATATCTATCCCCCATTGGCTGAAGGGCCATGCAGAGGTTACAGAGGTCATATCTTGTTTTGGTAGCCTTGGAACTCTTGAGTGAACTTGACAGCCTTCACATTTCTGAATGATGTCAACGGCGTCCCTGTGCATCGAAGGCCAATAATACCCGACCCTCATGATTTTAGAAACAACGGAGCGAGGTCCTGCGTGAAGCCCGCAGGATCCTTCATGTACTTCTTGAATGATGTTGGCGGCTTGCCTAGGCCCTACACAGCGTAGCCATGGGGAAAGAAAAGACCTTCGGTATAAGTAGTTCCCCATGATCCTATACTGTGGTGCTTTGATGCGAACCTTTCGAGCTAATTTCGATCCTCCCAATATACCACTTATTAGATACTCTCTAATTGGAGTCATCCAATTTGAGTCTTCCTCTTGTATCACGTCGGACACTTCCTTTCGGACAATGGACCTGTCTCGCCAACACTTCACCGTACTTCTTTAGTTAAATGAGCAAATGCCATTGATGCCGGTTTGTTGAGGGCATCCGCCTTCTTGTTTTGGTTTCTCCGAACATGCTCTATGTTGTAGGATACGAACCCTCGAGCATTTCCTTGGCTTTATCCGGTATTGCTTGATCACAGTTGCCTTGCCTCGTAGGAGCCTTTTATCCGATTGGCTACGAGTTGTGAATCAACGAAGATAGCCAAGTCTTCGACCTCCATGTCTTTGGCGGTCGGAGGCTCGCTAGCAAGGCTTTGTACTCCGCTTCATTGTTCAGTGGCCGAATTCAAAACGGAGCGTAAGTATACTCCTTCCCTTTGGGATCAACAAGCATGAGACTGCGCCAGAACCATCGGAGCCGGAGGCTCCGTCGAGATAAAGTTTCCACCCTTCGATTGCCTTATCGAGCTTCTTTTCAACAACCTTTGTGTCATGTTTCGGTTCGGAGGGTATTTCGCTAAAAGTCCGCCAATATTTTCCTTTGACCGAAGTTTACGCCTTGTATTCAATATCATGCTCTCCTAGCTCAATAGCCCATTTAGCTATCCTTCCGATTTCTCGGCTCGAAAGTATCTCGCTAATTGGCTTGTCGATGAAATACGGTTATGGGGTGAGCTTGAAAGTACCTTCAAGGCGTCTCGCAAAGATGGACCAAGGCCAAAATTAGCTTCTCCAATGCCGGATAAATTAGCTCGACTCCTATAGAACCCTACTAACGAAGTAGATAGGGATTTGCTTCTTCTCCTTTCGCCAATAACACAGTACTGACTGCTTTCAAGGAGGTGCGATATACATGAATAACACTTCGCCTTTGATTGGGGTAAGTGTTGGTAGAATAGCCATGAAATCCTTGAGCTTTTGGAAGGTCGCACGCATCTATACTCCATCGAACGCCCTTTTGTCCGCGCATCCTTTGAGCGTTTTGAAGAACGGCAAAGATCCGCTCGCACCCTTCGATAAGAACCCGCCGAGGGTCGCTAGTTTTCCGTTAAGACTTTGCACTTCCTTTAGGGACTTAGGAGGTTGCAAATCCGTGATGGCCTTGACCTTCAAGGATTGGCCTTAATACCGCTTGGTGATCGATGCCCCAAGAATTGTCCTTCTTCCACACCGAAGGAACACTTTTTGGGATTTAATTTCATGTTGATGGCGCGAAGCTGGTCGAAGGTTTCCTTAATGTCGGAGAACATATCCTCCTCCGATCTACTCTTGATGACCATATCATCTACATATGCCTCTAGATTCCTACCTATCTGCTTGTGGAAGGCTTTGTCCACTAATCGTTGGTAGGTAGCACCTGCATTTTTCAAACCAAAAGGTATCTTTTTGTAACAATAAACGCCTTTTCCCGTAAAAAGGCATCTCTCTTAGTCTTCTTCCGCCATTTGTATCGATGGTAACCCTTATAAGCGTCTAGGAACACTTTAGCCGAAATCGACAAGGATTCCACCTTCCAATCAATCTCGGCGGGGTAGCGATCCTTGAGCAAGCTTTGTTAATATCTGTGAAGTCTCGCGACATTCTCCATCCTCCATCATGCTTCTTGACCATTACCGGGTTGGCTACCCAAGTTTGATACTTCACTTCTCCGAGTATGCTGCGCACGAGCTCGTCCACCTCTTTGCATGCGGCGGCATTTCTTCGAGGAGCCAAGCTTCGACGCTTTTGTTTGATGGGTTCAATATATTTGAACTCATTGAGCTTGTGTTCGATGACGAAGGGCTTTCCGCCTTTGGTGAGAGTTCGGGACCCCGTCATGTCGAGTAGGTCCATGCGAAGACATCCGCATTAGCACGAAGTACCTTTTCCAATTACGCTTTATAGGAGGTTGGGGCCGCTTTCCGATTACCACCGCCCGATCGGGTAGAGATCATTTACCACAATCGTTCTTCAACAAGATAATCGAGAACATCCTTCTGAGGCTCTGCCGAAACACGCTGATCCTTTTGCCTACTCCGTAGGCTCCTTCACCTTATAGCCGAGAAACCGCTCCAATGCCGAAAGGTGTTTGGAATTTGATCGCGGCATGTATGGTGGAGAAAACGATATCCATCTTCCGCATTGTTTGTTCTCCCTATCAATAGGTTGTAGGAGATTCGACTCACGATCGTGAAAATCGTGGTTTCGGTTCTTTTAGCCTTCCTTCTCCGATCGTAACCTCTAGAGGACTTCTCCCAAAGGCCATGAGTGTTCCCGAGAACCCCACTAAGGGTACCTTCGATCAACTCTCTTCGACCTTGTCAAGGTTTGAGCTTTAGAAAACATCGTTCGTATAACTCGCAAGAGCTACCGCAATGAGGTAGGCCCTGCTTTACTCTCTGTTGGAGATCAAGACTTTGATGACCACGGGTCATTTGAAAGAACTTTCCACGTGATTGAAGGAAAAGTGACATCTCTACTCCGCACAAGGCTTCCTCCGCTTCTTTCCTCTTCAAACTCCTTGTATACCATGAGGATGGGTGCTTGGCGGTGTGGTATCTTTTCCCAACCGCAAGCTTTGTCTTTACCTCTTTTATACCCTTCACCAAATGTCCCAATTGACCGGACTTTACGGCCTCTTCTATCTGCTTCTTGAGTTCTCTGCAGTTATTGGTGTCGTGTCCGTAATCGTCATGGAAGTAGCAAAATTTGGAAGTATCTCGGGTCTTTGATAACGCTACACGCGTCGTTCGGGGTCAAGGAAACTTCCTTTCTTGAGCAAGTTTTATAACACCATAGGCGATGAACCTAATCGTTGTAGTGTAGTAATTAGGGTAAGCCGGTATTGATATCGTTCTCTGGGGAATAGGAATGCTAGTAAGGAGTTACTACGCTAAGGTTAAGGTTGAGGAAGATTATTTTTTTATCTTTTTATATTTTATGAAATGGAAAGGTACGAATCTCGGGTATTGGATTTGGGGGGTTGGTATTTCTACCGATTACTCTACTATCTATTCTAATTAACTAAGCTAAGGTGAGGATAGTCTATGTCTATTGTTGTGTGCTCGTATGATAGTTAAAGATGTGTTTACCTAGATGCTACTACTCCCTAGTTATCTCCTATTGATGGTTGAATTGTCACGTCCTTATTCTTAACGCGTTGTGTTTTCTAAGGTCGTAAGGTGTGCATTTCCTAACTCTTTGAAGTCACCTTTAAGTGTAGTAAACAAAATCCACTAAGTCATTCATAAACTAACTTTGAGGTTATCTTTGGGTTTAGTAAACGAAATCCACTAAGTCATTCATAAACTATCAAAGATTTATCAAGTATTAAACACAACGATAGCCTAGTCGCACTCTAAGCCAATTACAATTAAGATAAGAGACAACCTAACAATAATTAACAACTAGGTTTCATACATCTAAGCAAACACACAAGTAATTTAGCGGGACATGGTAAACATGCAAGCATACACACAATCAATCAAACATAGGATAGACATAATGATAAATTGAATATATGGATTAAGATATAATCAACAAACCATTACAAGATGTTTATAGAGTGATTGGAACCTTCAAAGTTCTTGGAAAAACACCTATCTAAGCCACGGAATCGGAGTTAGGGTTTAGAGTCTACAAAAGTGAAGTTATAATGTTCTATTTATAGGCGATTTTACGTCGGCAAGGGTGACGGCGTCACACTTATAGAGTGACGGCGTCACGACCATTTTTTCACCAAATTGTAGATTTTCTCGTTCCGGTCGCGTGGGCTTTTGAACCACCTAAATCCGAGTTCGTATGCAAAAGTTATGGCCAAAACAATATCAACTACTTGGCAGCATGTTGTGATAGTCTTGATCGACTTGTGACGGCGTCACCTTGTGGTTGTGACGCCGTCCCTTCGATCTCGACGACGTCGAGTTGCGACGGCCTACTCTTCTAAAGCCCGCGTCGTCACTTGAAAATAGGGTTTTGGCCTCTTGTATCGTCACAAAATCCTCCGATGGCGTCGCACTTAACACCGACGCGTCGCGCTCATTTTCAATGACTTTGAGTGTCTCGATTCGACTTTGGCCATTTTCTTCATATATCCGCCTTTTCGTCCAAATAAGTGCCATTCCAACATTTTGCCTTCAAGAGACCTAAAAGTGAAAAGGAACGATATTAAGCAATAACGGATACAAAAGTGATCAAATAAGGACTAAAACGACCCCTCAAAATGGTACCTTTTAAAACCTTATCAAATATCCCTACACTTGTTATTTGCTTGTCCTCAAGCAAATGTGCTTTTAGCCAATTAATTTATAAGTTAGGGGTCATGAAGCATTAATTCAAAACGGTCCACAACACATATAAGCCCCGCAAAAGTCATAACAAGCACGGAAATTACATACTAGCACCTCACATGGGGTGTTTGGATACTCACATCTCTCTCGGGTGTTTGGATACTCACACCTCACCGGTCCTAGTACATAGATTACCATAGGCTTGAGAATAGATCAAACCTCCATCGCTTTGGCGTAAGCACCTAGGAAAGACTATCAAAGAGGTCTTTAAAGGGTTGTAATGTTAGGCTTACGGTAGGGAAACAAGGGTTTGGTGGGATAGGCTATTTAGTGGTGGCAAGTCAAAAATCTCTATGTTAAATGCATATGAAGAATGGCGTTGCTAAGCCAAGACTCGACACTCTAAACTCTAGATAACTGAAATAAACAAACATAAATTTAAAGGATAGATGTAGGATAGTAGCCCGTATGTTTTTTTTTTTTTTTTTTTTTCACTCTATTTTTTTTTTCTTTTCTCTTTTCTATTTTTTTCGATTTTTTTTTTTTTTTTTTTTTCATACACTTTACTCTACCATCCTCTAAGATAACATCAAAATACTAGGTATTTATAGACATATCCCTACACTTGAGTTTTATTACTCTAACACTAATTTGACCCGATTTGAAAAGATCAAAACACTTGGGGTACATTATTACGCAAACAAAGGGAATTTGAATTTTAACGTTCCCTTCCGTCATTTCATAAACTTTAACTTTTCCCATGAATCCCAATCGTCCCAAAACGTATACAAAGGATATGACTCGACTTAGCAACTTATGCAAGCAACTAGATAATTGAACTAAGGGTTTAGGGTGATAACAAACATTTGCACTAAAAGTGAGTGCATAAGGGGTAGGCTAAGGCGATTTGGGTGTATATTTGGGGTGGGGTGTAAACAATGCTCTTCATTGATATTCGGAAAACCGAAACATCACGAGAACCGCGAAAAGGATAGGCTCGAGGGGTTAACTAGGGTATCGTGTACTAAAGATGAGTACAACGCAAAGGGTGTGGGGAATTACTCAACCGATATGGAAGAAGTAATTATATTACGGGTATCAAACAAGGGTTATCCTAATGCCTCTTATCATTTAGTTATTCCTAACTACACAAGTGTAGCCTCACTTGCGATCTCGGAATGCATCACAAAACAAGTTCTAGAATCTAATATACTACCTGCTCACACTCTAAGCATTGAAGATGAATGCTTTTAATTCCTACTAATCTAAGGGCGATCCTCACATTTTGGTGGAATTTGGGTGGTAAAGGGTTTTGTGCTAGTCATGCAACTTCCTATCCATGAGACGCTTTTGTTAAGACTAATGGCCCACTCCTATATGTCATGAAAATTTTAAATTTGGTGCCAAAATTACCCTAACCGACATTTTCTCATGGTTTATTACACAATCACAATTGGACAAAGCAAATAGTCAAGGATAAGCATAGTTTCAAAGTTCCGCTTTATTTTCCTCCCTACACTTAAACCGAACATTGTCCCCAATGTTCCCGAAATATCAAAGTTATGATAATGGAAGGTAATTAAAAATGAAAGAAACTAGTACTCCCCTGATTAGCTCGGTAGGATCCGTGTGTGAAGTAGTGGTTAAATCCTTTCCAAGAAGAATTTATGCGTGAAAAGCTCCTTCCAATCTTATGTAACTTCTTCTTGATAAATTAAACCTGCACACTTGAAAGAAACAAACGACCCAACGCATCAAACCGAACAAAGAAAAATACAACAAGATGTAATTCCAGACTTAAATAAGATATAATGCTTGTGGAATGGATGTTTGCAGATTTTCTAGAAAATTAAGACCTATAAAATTCCAAAAAATTATAAGTAGCACAGAAAACGAGAAAAAGTTAGAAGTCGTTTACGCTCCTCCCGACGCGTCGAGTTGCGACCTGACGCCGTCGGTTATCATGACGTAAACTGGTCTCGATTTTACGAAAAAATTCTGGAAAATTTTTATCTTTAAAATCTGGAAAAATTTCCTGCAATAACATCCATTATGACTCGATACAAGCATTTGACTCTAACAAACACACATATATATCTTTTTCAAGAATTGTAATTCTCATGTTCACGTTCTTTTTAAAACGTGTGTAATCCTCCCTACACTTATCCCTTTTGTAAAATACCTTTATATGTTATTAAGACGAGGTTAAAGACAAAATAAAGCATTTTCACAAATTCAAACATGAGAATAAACAATCAATGAAAAGATATATGACACACAAACAAGCAAACAATTAAGCATGGGTTGCCTCCCACGAAGCGCTTTTCTTTATTTATGAGTCTTGTAGCTAGACTCGAAGTCATGCCCCTACGTGACTTCATTGCCGTTCTTCTTTTCTTTAACTAAGCCTTCATCATAAGGTTGTAGACGTTGTATGCTCACCGTGAATTCTCTTCCAACATCGTCTATTATTATAACGGTTTTATTTTTTAGATTAGTTTCTTTCACCGTATAAGGTCCAAACCATCTTGGCTTATTCCTTCCCCATAATGCTTTTATTCTTGATTTATACAAAAGCACCTTTTCTCCATTCAAAATTCCTTAGGGTTCTTTTGAGTTTGTGGTATTGTGGTATAGTTATTTCCTAACTTTTTATCACGTTTCCACAATGTTGCATTTAACCCTTGAACCATGAATTCTCTAAGCCCTTTTTCCCAATCGTTCATTTTCTTCCTAACCACATTGTTAGGGACTTGTGGATTCTCATCCGTAATCTTTTCCATGATCTTAAGAGGATATCTCGGAACAATAGGTATCCTAACTTGTCCTTTTCCACTTTTGAGTATCATAATCCCTTTACCGCATTTGATGGTTGCCTTAGCGGTGGTCAGGAAGGGTGTCCCTAGGATTAATGGCAGGTTTTTATCTTCCTCAATGTCTACAATTGCGAAGTCTACCGGATAGACAATATTGGCAACCTCAATTAAGACATCCTCCGCTATTCCTATGGGATAAACATATGAATGATTTGCTAAGGAAAGTCTAAGACTGGTCTTGGTCGGTTCCTCCTTAGTTAACTTATTATAGACTGATAGAGGCATTATGTTTACATCGGATCCCTGGTCGGCCAAGGCATTTAGGTTCTCTAAGTCACCTATGCCACATGGAATTACAAAGTTCCCAGAGATCTCTTGCTTCTTAGTTACTGGCTTTCTCAGAATCGACTCGTACATAGGTCCAACAGGCATGGTGTCATACTCTACCTCTCTATTTCACCTAAGAGGGCTTTCCTAAGAACATCATTGCACCTAAAGTTTTTCACTTGGTTAACGATTGTTTTTATTGATCTCATGCTTAAGGTAATGCTTGATGAATTTGGGTTCATCATCGGTCCGAGTCTCATTCTTATCCTTACTATCTTTCTTTGCTCTCGGGCTCCTTCTTCTCAACTGCTCCATCCTCATCCGGAAGTAATGGAAATGGCGTTAACGAGACAAAGTGGGGTGGCATGCTCATCGTTCCTCACTAGAACCTTCTCGGGAATCTTCGCCTTAGTGTACTCTTTCACTAAGTCCATCATCTCCGCCATTTTTTCTCGTGTTTCATCCCTTTGTCCATTGAAGGCTTTTAAGAGGTGTCGATCTTGGTTGTCATCTCGCTTTGTCGTTGCTTGAAATTGGCTTCAAGTTGCGTCAATCGAGCTTCTTGAGATGACATGAATTTGGACACCATTCCTCAAGACTAGTGGAAGTTCCGGTGTTTGGAGGGTTGTTGTAGGATTTTCCTAAGTTATTTGGCTCGAGCTTAGGAGTCTCGTAGGAGCTCATTAGGAATTTGGCTTGATCTTCAAGTTCGATCATCCTACGATTGGAAGGTTGTGAGTCAATGGGGGCAAAGAGATCGCTTTATCGCTTTGGACAACTCACGGGGTCATTCCAACATTCGTTTTCATAAAGGGCAAGGTCCTCTATTGTACCCCACGATTCTTCCACGGTGAGTTTACTAAGTTTACCACCGGCCGCTTGGTCGATGGATTTCTTAGTTGAGAAGTTGACACGATCATAAAAGATTTGGACTAGAAGCCAAAGATCGATGCCGTGATGAGGGACTTTGTGGAGCAAGTCCTTAAATCGAGTCCACGCCTCGTACAGAGTTTCGCCTTGACATTGTTGGAACATCAAGATGTCATTCCTAAGTTTGGTAGTTCTCTCCGGTGGGAAAAATTGGGCGAGGAAACGAGTGGTGAGATCATCCCAGCTTGAGATGGATCCGGCGGGAAGTCGGTCAAGCCAATTATTAGCTTGGTCCCGTAGAGAGAATTGGAAGAGACGCAGACGCGTGGTCTCCCGAGTAGTAGCATCAAGGTCGATGGAATCGACAATTTTAAGGAAATCCTTAAGATGTTGATTAGGATCTTCGGAACGAAGTCCATGGAATGCACATCCGTTTTGCACCAACCGGATGGTGTCGGATCGCAGGGCCGTAGTTTGGGCTTGGTCGGGAAGCTCAATGGTGTTCCTATAGCCTAGGTGGCTTGGTCTCGAGTATTCACCAAGAGTACGAGCTCTTGGCGGGTCATTTGGTGGTGGGTTGATGAATGGTAGTGGGTTATCACCTTCCATGATGAAAAGTGATGAGGTTACGAACAAAGGTCACGAAGAAGGGGATAGACTAAGAGAAATCTAAAATGAGAAAAAGTTTACTTGATAGGAATCAAGCAAAGAAACCTAAACGAGGTGGACTACTAACTAGCTATTCTATTCCCGGCAATGGTGCCAAAACTTGATAACGCTACACGCGTCGTTCGGGGTCAAGGAAACTTCCTTTTCTTGAGCAAGTTTTATAACACCTAGGCGGTGAACCTAATCGTTGTAGTGTAGTAATTAGGGTAAGCCACGGTATTGATATCGTTCTCTGGGGAATAGGAATGCTAGTAAGGAGTTACTACGCTAAGGTTAAGGTTGAGGAAGATTATTTTTATCTTTTATATTTTATGAAATGGAAAGGTACGAATCTCGGGTATTGGATTTGGGGGTTGGTATTTCTACCGATTACTCTACTATCTATTCTAATTAACTAAGCTAAGGTGAGGATAGTCTATGTCTATTGTTGTGTGCTCGTATGATAGTTAAAGATGTGTTTACCTAGATGCTACTACTCCTAGTTATCTCCTATTGATGGTTGAATTGTCACGTCCTTATTCTTAACGCGTTGTGTTTTCTAAGGTCGTAAGGTGTGCATTCCTAACTCTTTGAAGTCACCTTTAAGTGTAGTAAACAAAATCCACTAAGTCATTCATAAACTAACTTTGAGGTTATCTTTGGGTTTAGTAAACGAAATCCACTAAGTCATTCATAAACTATCAAAGATTTATCAAGTATTAAACACAACGATAGCCTAGTCGCACTCCTAAGCCAATTACAATTAAGATAAGAGACAACCTAACAATAATTAACAACTAGGTTTCATACATCTAAGCAAACACACAAGTAATTTAGCGGACATGGTAAACATGCAAGCATACACACAATCAATCAAACATAGGATAGACATAATGATAAATTGAATATATGGATTAAGATATAATCAACAAACCATTACAAGATGTTTATAGAGTGATTGGAACCTTCAAAGTTCTTGGAAAAACACCTATCTAAGCCACGGAATCGGAGTTAGGGTTTAGAGTCTACAAAAGTGAAGTTATAATGTTCTATTTATAGGCGATTTTACGTCGGCAAGGGTGACGGCGTCACACTTATAGAGTGACGGCGTCACGACCATTTTTTCACCAAATTGTAGATTTTCTCGTTCGGTCGCGTGGGCTTTTGAACCACCTAAATCCGAGTTCGTATGCAAAAGTTATGGCCAAAACAATATCAACTACTTGCGCATCTTTGTGATAGTCTTGATCGACTTGTGGGCGTCACCTTGTGGTTGTGGCGCGTCCCTTCGATCTCGACGCCGTGCGAGTTGCGACGGCCTACTCTTTTAAAGCCCGACGTCGTCACTTGAAAATAGGGTTTTTAGCTCTTGTATCGTCACAAAATCCTCCGATGGCGTCGCAATTAACACCGACGCCGTCGCGCTTCTATTTCGGCGACTTTGAGTGTCTCGATTCGACTTTGGCCATTTTCTTCATATATCCGCCTTTTCGTCCAAATAAGTGCCATTCCAGCATTTTGCCTTCAAGAGACCTAAAAGTGAAAAGGAACGATATTAAGCAATAACGGATACAAAAGTGATCAAATAAGGACTAAAACGACCCTCAAAATGGTACCTTTTAAAACCTTATCAAATATCCCTACACTTGTTATTTGCTTGTCCTCAAGCAAATGTGCTTTTAGCCAATTAATTTATAAGTTAGGGTCATGAAGCATTAATTCAAAATGGTCCACAACACATATAAGCCCATGAAAGTCATAACAAGCACGGAATTACATACTAGCACCTCACATGGGGTGTTTGGATACTCACATCTCTCTCGGGTGTTTGGATACTCACACCTCACCGGTCCTAGTACATAGATTACCATAGGCTTGAGAATAGATCAAACCTCCATCGCTTTGGCGTAAGCACCTAGGAAAGACTATCAAAGAGGTCTTTAAAGGGTTGTAATGTTAGGCTTACGGTAGGGAAAGAAGGGTTTGGTGGGATAGGCTATTTAGTGGTGGCAAGTCAAAAATCTCTATGTTAAATGCATATGAAGAATGGCGTTGCTAAGCCAAGACTCGACACTCTAAACTCTAGATAACTGAAATAAACAAACATAAATTTAAAGGATAGATGTAGGATAGTAGCCGTATGTTTTTTTTTTTTTTTTTTTTTTTTTTTTTTTTTTTCACACTCTATTTTTTTTTTTTCTCTTTTTCTATTTTTTTCGATTTTCTATTTTTTTTTTTTTTTTTTTTATACACTTTTACTCTACCATCCTCTAAGATAACATCAAAATACTAGGGATTTATAGACATATCCCTACACTTGAGTTTTTATTACTCTAACACTAATTTGACCCGATTTGAAAAGATCAAAACACTTGGGGTACATTATTACGCAAACAAAGGGAATTTGAATTTTTAACGTTCTCTTCCCGTCATTTCATAAACTTTAACTTTTCCCATGAATCCCAATCGTCCCAAAACTGTATACAAAGGATATGACTCGACTTAGCAACTTATGCAAGCAACTAGATAATTGAACTAAGGGTTTAGGGTGATAACAAACATTTGCACTAAAAGTGAGTGCATAAGGGGTAGGCTAAAGCGATTTGGGTGTATATTTGGGGGTGGGGTGTAAACAATGCTCTTCATTGATATTCCGAAAAACTGAAACATCACGAGAACCGCGAAAAGGATAGGCTCGAGGGGTTAACTAGGGGTATCGTGTACTAAAGATGAGTACAACGCAAAGGGTGTGGGGAATTACTCAACCGATATGGAAGAAGTAATTATATTACGGGTATCAAACAAGGGTTATCCTAATGCCTCTTATCATTTAGTTATTCCTAACTACACAAGTGTAGCCTCACTTGCGATCTCGAATGCATCACAAAACAATTTCTAGAATCTAATATACTACTGCTCACACTCTAAGCATTGAAGATGAATGCTTTTAATTCCTACTAATCTAAGGGCGATCCTCACATTTTGGTGGAATTTGGGTGGTAAAGGGTTTTGTGCTAGTCATGCAACTTCCTATCCATGAGGCGCTTTTGTTAAGACTAATGGCCCACTCCTATATGTCATGAAAATTTTAAATTTGGTGCCAAAATTACCCTAACCGACATTTTCTCATGGTTTATTACACAATCACAATTGGACAAAGCAAATAGTCAAGGATAAGCATAGTTTCAAAGTTCCGTTTATTTTCCTCCTACACTTAAACCGAACATTGTCCCCAATGTTCCCGAAAGTATCAAAGTTATGATAATGGAAGGTAATTAAAAATGAAAGAAACTAGTACTCCCCTGATTAGCTCGGTAGGATCCGTGTGTGAAGTAGTGGTTAAATCCTTTCCAAGAAGAATTTATGCGTGAAAAGCTCCTTCCAATCTTATGTAACTTTTTCTTGATAAATTAAACCTGCACACTTGAAAGAAACAAACGACCCAACGCATCAAACCGAACAAAGAAAAATACAACAAGATGTAATTCGGACTTAAATAAGATATAATGCTTGTGGAATGGATGTTTGCAGATTTTCTAGAAAATTAAGACACGTAAAATTCCAAAAATTTATAAGAACGTAAATTAAGACCTCCTCTGACGTAATTAACACTGACGCCGCCGCTACATCAATGACTTTGAGTGTCTCGATTCGACTTTGGCCATTTCTTTCATATATCCGCCTTTTCGTCCAAATAAGTGCCATTCCAAAGATTTTGCCTTCAAGAGACCTAAAAGTGAAAAGGAATATTAAGCAATAACGGATACAAAAGTGATCAAATAAGGACTAAAACGACCCTCAAAATGGTACCTTTAAAACCTTATCGCCTTCCTTTGTTTGCCAAGCGAGGAGGAGGATCAAAGGCCTTCGCACCTTTTCGTAGCAAGTATCTCTTGGAGATTTAGATGAGTTAGCCAAGAGCCCATGGTTGATGTTTTTGTGGTGCGTGTGAACTGTCCTTATTTTTGTGTTTGTTCCTTGACCCTTCCCACGAAGGATGCTTGGGACTTTGTTGTGACTTTCTTTATTTTCGACCGGAGCCCGTTGGTAGATACTTGTTTTGCTTGATCCGGTGTAAGCCTTCTCCACCAAACCCTTATCGTTGCGGAGATCGGTGGAGAGGAATTCAACGGACTTGTTTTAGTAGACCATGCACGAAACACGAGATCTGTTGGTCCTCGTGCAAGCCCATTATTTGTAACGTGTCATCGGTGTATCGGTAATGAAAGCTTTGGTGCTCTCGTTCTCCTACGCTGATGTTGTGCCTTTGTAGGTGTGTTCTCGTAAACTTTTACATTGGCTAAAATGTGATCCGAACTTGGCCTTGAGATCGTCCAAATTCACAATGCTACTGGTTTTGCGGTTCCACCATATCTGACGGAGTCTCGTAGGGTGTATGTAAACATGTGACAAGCAACACGCATAACCCATTTCGCATTCTAATATCCCCTCAAATAAGTGCAAAAGTTATCCGGATCCCCTTCCCATCGTAGGTACCAATGTCGCGGGCATTTTCAACCCATCGTGCAAAGGGTAGTCTTCATCCATCTTACGAAGGGTGTTGTGGAGCCCATGGGCTCGAATAAAGGCGATTATAAGGTGGCATGTAGGTAGGGGCAGACCTTGTGCGGGTTATGATTTGGAGGTATTCCAACGGGGTTTTGGTTAACATATTGAGGTAGCGGTAGGTATATAAGGTGGGTGACTTCCACAGTGGTACGAAGGATATACCATAGGTTGCCGCAGGCATACTTCCGTATGGTTGAGTAAAAGCTGGGTTGCTAGCATGCCCATTAGATGAGGATAAACCCTCGTTGAGCACGAAAAGGAGGTGCGTACCATGAGGAGGAAGATTTCCTCCCCATTCATTGAGATGGATTGCCTTCACGCGGATGCGTGAGAAGGTCGCAACGAAACCCGACTCGGTTCTTCCCGGATGAGCCGCCAAAAGTGGTGGCAAATTAACCTCCGTAGCATCCCTTCGTTACTCCTTCCATTGGAGCCTTCATCGTACCTTCCGTCTAGTCGGAGCCCTCCTAACGGCTTCAAAAGCGACCGACCTTCCACTGGGCCTTCGACCGCTCGGAGATCCTATCCTTAGCACCGAGCGTGTAGCCCCGGAGCCAGGGCCTAGTCTCCATTTCCAACTCTTCGTCATATTCATCGCTGAGTATTCCAACTCCTACGCATCTCCACATTCCGAGCTTGCCTCCTTGAGCCCTTAGTAAAGACTCTAATGCTTGATGTTGGCTTCAACAAACATTTGGACTAATTCTTGGTTCGGGGTTAGCCGAGGTTGAAGCATGGTTGTTGGGAGTTATTTGGGGTGAGATCGTGTGGTAAAAGTGGATGCGGTTATATTGGGAAGGTTGTTAGGATCATTGGTCGGATTGGTGCCAAGGTCGAGAAACCCGGGAGGGTGTATCTTCTCTTCCTTGAGTCATGCCGTGAAACTAGTGAGAGTGATTGATTGGGTGTAAGTTTGGAATAGCGAGACCAATAGTAGCGGGTCCCACGGATGGCGCCACCGATTGTACAATAATTAAATGCGACCGGACCTTGATGGTGATCGAAGGGTATGAGGGTGATATGCTTGCGCCAAACTTGTAGCCAATGCAATAAGAAATAGTAGACACCGTTAAGTGATTGCGCAGGGTTGGGCCTGCGAACCACCCAAGGCGTGTGAGTAAGTATGTGATATGAGTTGTAAATAATATGATGTGTGTGAAATCTTGTGTTGAGTGAACATACCATTGAAATGACTCGTCAAACCTATTTATAGGTGATGAAAATAGCTTGGATAGTGTTAGCACACGTTTAGGAGATCATGGGGGCGCCCCCGATTTGTGGTAACCGCTAGGGCTTCATCCCACTATCTCGGACTTGGCGGGAAGCTAAGGACATAGTGGGAACGTGGGGAAGACCAAGTCAAGGTTCTTATTTGTCTTGGCATCTTCAGGGAAGACATCAAGGGCATAGGCCTTTGGTGGCGGATTCCCAACCGGTAGCGATGTCAATGATGAATGGTTTTACGCCACCAATGACTTATGAAGAAAGACTTGGGTCTTCGTAATGCAACTTCGATCGAGGCGAAGGGGGTCCTTCGACCTAATCGGAGGGTACGTCATCAATTAACAATTAAGATAAGAGACAACCAATCAATATTTAATAATTAATTTTCATATTCCCTAAGCAAACACACAAGTAAATTAGCCGGACATGGGAAACATGCAAGCATACACACAATTAATGGAAAACATAATTGAATTAATGAAGTAAAACACTTATCATGATGTAAGATAGGGTATGAACCTAAAATCTTGTACAAAACGACCTTGGTTCGGTTTAGGTTTTACTCCAAAAGACTACACACCGAAAACTAAAAACTCGGATTCTATATATAAGATTACACATGCGACGTCGTCACCTTTTGATTTGTGGCGCCGTCGGGTCGCCGTTATTAGGGTTTCGTCTTGGCCACGTTAGTCTTGCAACGACGTCACCTTATGCTTGTGACGCCGTCCCTTGATCTCGGCGTCGTGCGGATCAAATCTAGGCCGTCTAAGTTGCAACGCCTACTCTTTTAAAACCCGAAGCCGTCACTTGTAAATAAGCAATTTGGCTCTTGAGTCACAAAGTTGTCCGACGGCGTCACTAGTTGTGTTGACGCCACACCTTCGGCCATGACTGAGTGTCTCGATTCTTGACTTTGGCCATTTTCTTCAGATATTCGCGTCTTTTCGTCCGAATAAGTGTCATTCCAAGATTTGCCTTCAAGATACCTAAAAGTGAAAAGGAACGATATTAAGTAATAACGGATACAAAAGTGATCAAATAAGGGCTTAAACGACCCTTCAAAAGGTACATTTAAAACCTTATCACATATCCCTACACTTGGTATTTGCTTGTCCTCGAGCAAATGTTCTTTAGCCAATCAATTTATAAGTTAGAGGTCATGAAGCATTAGTTTAGAACGATTCACAACACATATAAGCCCATAAAAGTCATAACAAGCACGGAAATTATATACTAGCACCTCACATGGGGTGTTTAGATACTCACATCTCTCGGGTGTATATGAAATATAACAAGTTGAAATGGAAGATAAACACTCATTAACCGTCCTAGTACATAGATTACCATAGGCTTGAGACTAGATCAAACCTCCATCGCTTTGGCGTAAGCACCTAGGAAAGACTATCCAAGAGGTCTTTTAAAGGGTTGTAATGATAGGCTTACGGTAGGGAAACAAAGGGTTTGGTGGGATAGGCTATTTAGTGGTTGCAAGTCAAAAATCTTTATGTTACAAGCATGCGAAGAATGGCGTTGCTAAGCCAAGACTTGACACTCTAAACTCTAGATAACTGAAGTAAACAAACATAAATTTAAATATAGATGTAGGATGGTAGCCCGTATGTTTTTTTTTTGTTTTTTTTAACACTCTATTTTTTTTTCTTTTTCTCTTTTTCTATTTTTTTTTTCTTTTTTTTTCATACACTTTTACTTTACCATCCTCTACGATAACATCAAAATGATAGGGATTTTTAGGCACATCCCTACACTTAAGTTTTTATTACTCTAACACTAATTTGACCCGAATTGAAAAGATCAAAACACTTGGAGTACATTATTATGCAAATAAATGGAATTTGAATTTAACGTTCCCTTCCCGTCATCTCATAAAATTTAACTTTTCCCATGAGTCCCAATCGTCCCAAAACTGTGTACAAAGGATATGACTCGACTTAGCAACTTATGCAAGCAACTAGATAATTGAACTAAGGGTTAAGTGTGATAACAATAATGCACTAAAAGTGAGTGCATACAAGGTAGGCTAAGGCGATTTGGGTCTACATTTAGCGGTGGGGTGTAAACAATGCTCTTCATTGATATTTCGAAAACCAAACATCACGAGAACCGCGAAAAGGATAGGCTCGAGGGGTTAACTAAGGGTATCGTGTACTAAAGATGAGTACAACGCAAAGGTGTGGGGGAATTACTCAACCGATGTGGAAGAAGTAATTATATTACGGGTATCAAACAAGGGTTATCCTAATGCGTCTTATCATTTAGTTATTCCTAACTACACAAGTGTAGTCTTACTAGCGATCTCGGAATGCATCATAAAACAAGTTCTAGAATCTATTATACTACCGGTTCACACTCTAAGCATTAAAGAGGAATGCTTTAATTCCTACTAATCTAAGGGCGATCCTCACATTTTTGGTGAAATTTAAGTGGTAAAGGGTTTTTGTGCTAGTCAGGCAATTTCCTATCCATGAGACGCTGTATTAAAACTAATGGGCCACTCCTATATGTCATGAAAAATTGAAAATTTGGTGCCAAAATTACCCTAACCGACATTTTCTCATGGTTTATTACGCAAATGCAATTGGACAAAACAAATAATCAAGGATAAGCATAGTTTCAAAGTTCCCGTTTTATTTTCCCTCCCTACACTTAAACTGAACATTGTCCCCAATGTTTTCCGAAAGTATCAAAGTTATGATAACGGAAGGTAATAAAAGATGAAAGAAACTAATACTCCCCTGATTAGCTCGGTAGGATCCGTGTAAAGTGGTGGTTACATCTTTCTTCAAGAAGAACGTTTGCGTGAAAAGCTCCTTCTCATCTTATGTATCTTCTTCTTGGTAAATTAAACATGCACACATTAAGAAAACAAACGAAACCTTCGCATAAAATCGGCGGTAATAATATATATAGGACTCTACTAAACTAGGATATAATGCTTGTGGAATGGATGTTTACGAAAAATCGGAAAATTAAGACACGGAAAATTCCAAAATTTATAAGTAGCTCGAAAACGAGAAAAGTAATCGAGTTGTTTTGCTCCTTCTCGACGCCACAGTTATCCCGACAAAAAGGTCTGCGATTTTCGGAAAAATTCGGAAAATTTACATCTTTAGAATCGGAAAATTTCACGCAAAACATCCATTATGACTCGATACAAGCATTTGACTCGAACAAACACATATGTATATCTTTAATTAATTGTAATTCTCATGTTTACGTTTCTTTTGGCGCGTGTAATCCTCCCTACACTTATCCCTTATGTAAAATACCTTTATATGTAATTAAGACGAGGTTAAAGACAAAATAAAGCATTTTTACAAATTTAAACATGAGAATAAACAATCAATAAAAGATACACGACACAAACAAGCAAGATAATCCATCCACACAAGTTATAGATAAACCATGCCAAATCCAAATATACATACGCCACAAATTGTTTAAAGTTCACCACACAGTCAAGATAACCTAAATTATTACATGCCTGAATTAAATTGTCTCAACAACCAAGCATACAAATCCATAAACCATCCATAAACAAACACATAAGTCACTGGGGAGGAGGCCCATAACAGTAGTCATAACCAGGGGGAGATGGCCTAAATACCCGTAAGGCAGGTAATCCTCCTCCCGCCCTGGGAATGGATCGATCTGCAGGTGTGTGTTGAGCTGATCACGCATGGACAGATGCTGCATCTGTCTGACAGTATGATCGTAGGCCCAGCCAGCCCTCTGATCCTGTTGTGCCATCTAGGTGTCCATGCGGCCCATCCACGCTCCCTGGTAAGCCTGCCAATCTCCACTGGACATGTGTCGGTAGGCGTCGGCGGGGCTTCCTGCTCCATGCCCCTGCTGGTGTGCTGGCATTTGCGGCTCGTCATCATCATCATCACCAACCTGAGCATCAGGTTGAGCACGGAACCATGCATAGCCCCTACCATAATCCATGATGACATCCATAGCTCTTAGGGACTTAGCTTTGACGACCCTTGGTGCTGCCACCACATTAAGGTATGCGGGTACCTCCCCAGCTAAAATGCCAAAGGACTGGGCTAACCTGGTGATAAACATGCCTCCATACACCTTATCCTCAAACCTCATCCCACTAGCAGTCCTCAAGTAATCGGCCAACCAGAATGGGATGTTACAGTGCACACCCTAGGCCAACATGCGAGAGAGATAGAATAGATCCGTAAAGTGACACGGTGACTCATGCTCGGCGCCTGTGATGGAGAAAGTGAGGCAGCGGTGCACGAGCCTAATCCGTGGATCCCGAATCGAGATGCGAGAGTACTCCCGATAATGTACTCCCGTTAGCTATTGTGTTCAGGCGAATACCCAACATATCGTCCCTATGGGTAATCCGGTGCCAATCTAGCCCTAAAAACATCGCTCTCGGCATTCCCAAGACATACAATCCCAATCTCCATCCAAACTCAGTACCGACATAGCCTCCATTCTCCACCTAACCTAAATCGGACCCGCGAAACTCAATGTTATCTCGACATGAATTGATATCCATCGGATCGATCGTGAAATTCACGCACCAACTCACCATACACGGCTCACCTTTCCCACGGGGATCGGTGAACTTGTCCCTCCTAAAACTGTTTGAGAACTCTCTAGCGGATCATGCTCCTCAAGGAACCCCAGGTCAACAAATTTCGAATCAATAGTTTAATGAAGCAAATCATTATAACGAGTTTGGCATCCTTCCTCGACAAATACTCCCCATTCGGCAAGAATCGTGACTATGTTTTCCTGGCACTAGAAGACATCCCTAGTTCTCTTCGTTCTTGACTCATCCAAATGTAAAATCAAATAGATGGGGAACTAATGAGTAACATTCGTGATGCTAAGGACGACGTCAGACGGTTCCGACGGCGTCACAACGTAAACCTGACGCCGTCACCCCGACCAGATTTTAAATCCTACATTTGCGAGGGAAATATCTAGGTTTTAACCATAACCCTTGACCCAAACACCCTTGTTGCAGCAACAATGGGAAATTGGCTAGGTGGTTTTAGTTCCTAAGCCGTCAAGGCTTCTCGAAAAGTTAATCCCATATGATAACACTACCATTCGCCTAATCTTAAGCCTAATAACAAGATTCATAGGCGACATTTAGCATAAATTAAACCAATTAGGGGTTTTCGGATTAAAAAGGGAAAATCAAAATTGAGCATGAAATCGAGCAATTGACTAGACAAAGATCAATGTATACTACTTACCTTGTGGAGATTGACGTGGCAAAATAGTGGATTTGATGTGGAGAAAACGTGGTGGTGTGGTGTGGGGCGGATAAAATATGTAGGGTAAAGAATGAAATTGACGGGGATGCATTTATTTGTCTGATCTGGTTAAACGACGGCGTCACGCTCAATTTTTTTTTAATTACAAAAGAAAATAATTTTTTTAATCCGCCCGGATAAAAAATCTGATTACTATTTTTGACAAAGATTTTGGTTTTCATTATAAGACCAATTTTGTCAATCCACCAATAATCTCCACGACGATAAGTAATGCATATGTCAAATCGTCTTTCAATTGTGATCCTAGAAATTCCGAAGTATTGGGGGTGAGGGTTCTTTGACCCTGGTTTAAAACCAAAAGAACTTTTCCTAACATTGGGAAAGTTGGGAAGTGACACGTGCACCATTCCAATAAATATGTTCCTAGGGAACAAGTGGGGAGTGTTGAGACATGAATTTAAACAAGGATGTGATTCCTTGGGGGGTTTTGTCCTGCTTAATGGAATTGGAGAGGCTCTGGGAGTCATCCCAACGTGTTCCGGTATCGCATATACCTTTTCTATCTTTTTAGGTATATTGTTCTTTGCGATTTCTTCACGGATTTCCAGTATGAAGTTATCAGCTAGTCCCAAGAAAGTGTCGTGAGTGTTTCGCATTTAAACTTCGAGGCGTTTTATTTCCTTTTCTTGCTTGTGGACAAATGTCAACATTATGTCCTCGAATTCATCTTGCCGGGACTTTCTTGGGAGCAAAAATTCCTTGACCGCATTCACATACTTATCAGCATGGGTAGTTACTTCCATTAACGCATTCACTTGTGCCTCCATACTCATAATTGCTTGTGCTCGGGAAGTTGGCCCGTTCTCCGGACTCTGGAATTTCCCAACCTTTCTTCATATTGAGCTAGATCTTCAATGACCTCCCAACATGCTTGACATTGAGGTTATAGTCTTCCACCGGCGGCATAATCAAAGGTTCGTTGGAGGAGGGGTTGGCGTGATCATAGAAGAGTTAGACTTGAAGCCAAAGATCAATGCCGTGATGAGGACTTTATGGAGTAAGTCCTTGAATCGAGTCCATGCTTCGTAGAGATTCACCTTGACGTTGTTGGAACATCAAGATATCATTCCTAAGCTTAGTGGTTCTCCCGGTGGGAAAAATTGAGCAAGGCGAGAGGTGAGATCATCCTAACTTGAGATGGAGCCGTGGGAAGTCGCTCAAGCCAATTACTAGCTTGGTCCCGTAGAGAATTGGAAGAGGCGCAGACGTGTGGTCTCCCGAGTAGTAGCATCTAGGTCGATGGAATTGACAATTTTAAGGAAATCCTTAAGATCTTGATTAGGATCTTGAACGAAGTCCATGGAATACACATCCGTTTTGCACCAACCGGATGGTGTCGGATCGCAGGGCCGTAGTTTGGGCTTGGTCGGGAAGCTCAATGGTGTTCCTATAGCCTAGGTGGCTTGGTCTCAAGTTTTCACCAAGAGTACGGCCTCTTGGCGGGTCATTTGGTGGTAGGTTGATGAATGGTGGTTGGTTATCACCTTCCATGATGAAAAGTGATGAGGTTACGAACAAAGGTCACGAAGAAGGGGGATAGACTAAGAAAGCTAAAAATTGGGAAAAAGCTACTTGATAGGAATCAAGCAAGGAAACCTAAGCGAGGTGGACTCTAACTAGCTATTCTATTCACCGCAGCGCGCCAAAAACTTGATAACGCTACACACGTCGTTCGGGTCAAAGGAACTTCTTTTTCGTCGACCAAGTTTTTCAACACCCTAGGCAGTGAACCTAATCGTTGTAGTGTAGTATTAGGGTAAGCCACGGGAATTGATATCGTTCTCTAGGAGAATAGGAATGCTAGTGAGAAGTTACTACGCTAAGGTTGGGGTTGAGGAAGATTATTTTTTTATCTTTTTATGTTTTTAGGAAATGGAAATGTACGAATCTCGGGGTATTGGATTTGGGGGTTGGTATTTCTACCGATTACTCTACTCGTCTAATTATCTAATTTAAGGTGTATGTAGTCTATGTCTAATTATTGTGTGCTCGTATGATGATTTAAAGATGTGTTTACTTAGGTTTTATTACTCCTTAATTATCTTCTATTGATGGTTGAATTGTCACGTCCTTATTCTTAATCGCGTTGTGTGTCTAAGGTCGTAGGGTATGCGTTTATCCCTAACTCTTTGAAACTACCAAAGGTTATTGCCTACAAAATCTCTAGGATTTATAAACTTAACACTAAGGTACTCTTCGGATGGTTTAGCTTACAATGACTCTAGGTACTATAAGCTAAGGTTCACAAAGATTAATCAAGCATTAACTACACAACGGATGATCTATCGCAATACTAGATCATTAACAATTAAGATAAGAGACAACCAATCAATATTTAATAATTAAGTTTCATATTCCTAAGCAAACACACAAGTAAATTAGCCTGACATGGGAAACATGCAAGCATACACACAATTAATGGAAAACATAATTGAATTAATGAAGTAAAACACTTATCTTGATGTAAGATAGGTATGGAACCCTAAAATCTTGTACAAAACGACCTTGGTTCGGTTTAGGTTTTACTCCAAAAGACTACACATCGAAAACTAAAAATTCGGATTCTATATATAAGATTACACATGCGACGGCGTCACCTTTTGATTTGTGACGCCGCCGGGTCGCCGTTATTAGGGTTTCGTCTTGCCACGTTAGTCTCTTGCGACGACGTCACCTTATGCTTGTGACGCCGTCCCTTGATCTCGGCGTCGTCGGATCAAATCTAGGTAAATGCGAGTTGCGGCCTACTCTTTTAAAACACAAGCCGTCACTTGTAAATGAGCAATTTGGCTCTTGAAATACAAAGTTGTCCGACGGCGTCACTAGTTGTGCTGACGCCGTCTCCTTCAGTTCTAGCAGCCTGAGTGTCTCGATTCTTGACTTTGGCCATTTTCTTCGTATATTCGCGCCTTTTCATCTCAATAAGTGTCATTCCAGCATTTTGCCTTCAAGATACCTAAAAAGTGAAAAGGAACGATATTAAGTAATAACGGATACAAAAGTGATCAAATAAGGGCTTAAACGACCCCTCAAAAGGTACATTTTAAAACCTTATCAACAACCTTTCTAATCTTTTTTCTTGTTTTTGGCCTTTTATGAACAAGGGTGGTAACAAGTTGTGAATTTGTAGCATTGAGAGTAGAAGCCTTGGAAGCTTGGGAAGTGAAACCTTTCAAAATAGTACTCTTAGAAGACAGGATCCCAAACTCATCATCAAATGTGTGTGAAATAATGATGACATCGACTTCATATCCTTTCAAGTTAGTATCTGGAAAGATAGCCAAAATAGAACGAAATCAGAGTTCACCCATTACAACTTTCTTACTTTGCAAACATTAAGACTAACCTTTCGCAAACTCCTTATTCCCATATTTTTGCCACAAGTCTTCAAGTATCACATCAGCAATTTCATCTCCTATATCCCACTTATTCCCATAAGTAACCATGACATACTCAATCATATCGTCAGATACCTTTAGTTTGCTATAATCCATTTTTTTTGGCAGATTCTGACACTACTTGGATTTCTTGCAAATAAGATAGGGTTATTTAGGTTCATTCCTGACTGCTAACCTTAAAATGCCAATCACACAAATACATAAAAATGAACTAACCTTTCATCACTTCAGCTTCTTTCGAAAATCTGCATAAATCTTCAAACATTTCATCAGACATTTCATCTCCTTGTAAACAAGTATCCCCATATTTGGCCTTCACATACTTTACCATCTCATCAGTTACTGCTGTAAAAGTAAGGTCCTTGTCTTCCATTGTTAAAGTGTATGTGAGGATTGTGTGACGAGGGAGAGAAACAATAAAGAGGGTATACGAATAGCTTTTCTCTGGTTGAGTTAAGGTATGGTATAAATGTGTATGGACTATAATACCCTCGACTAACTAACATAAATCAGACGTTGACCTGGGCATTAATGGTTAAGGGATTGGTTTAGCCACAAAATCCCATACTTTGGACTACTAACGATGAAAAAGGCAAATTTTAGTTCAACGTGATGTTTTTGGACAAGTTTAAGGACCAACAGTGTATTTTAGTCTCTTTATTAAAAGGACGATTATGTGAAAAAGAAAAGAAAAGAAAAAACTCTAATAAGCTCTTAGATGCTGAAAGAACATTATTAACACTAAATCTTTTATGTAATAAAACTAGCCGGGTACCCGCGCACAGCGGCGGCGATAAGTATAGTTATATGTGTTTGCTTACCCGTTTAGTGAATTCGTTTCACAACACTTGAATGTATATGTGTTAGTTGTAAGTGTTTGTTTGGGTTACCCGTAACTTTCCGTAGTTTTCCGCGACATCATTATTCCCATATAAATACCCTCGCAATCTCTTACGCGTCAAACACTACCCCAAAAGTATATGATTTTGACGAATCAAGATTATATTGATTGAAATAAATGAAATAAAGGTTAAAGTTGTAAAATTTGAATTAAAATAAAATAAACCCATTAAAAATATAAAAACTAAAACTCATAAAAATATATCAAAATGGATGTTGAATTAAAGTGCATAAAATTTTAGAAAATATGGTGAAATTAGATTATAAAAAAATAAGTAGATAAAAGACATTTTAATTTAAAAATAAAGATGAATTTTAGTTGAGAAATATTATACGTCGTTTTATAATTGGAGCTCTTTATCTTAATTTTTAGTGGTTAGGAGTTAGGTTTGGAGTTTGTTAGAAGTTAGGCTTGGAGTTTGTTAAGAGTGACACATGTCATCTCATGATTGGAGCTCCTTATCTTAATTTTTGGTTTAAAAAACTCTTTCCATAATAAGCAAGTAAAAAAGTCTGAATTTTTAAGCATTCTAATTTTAGAAGGCCTAAATGCATTATAAAGTAGTATAGATAATTACATCATTTCGGAGCGATTTTGTCAATTCATTCTTACTGAAAAAATAATTAAGTCAATAGGAGAGCTAGATTTCGCCACGTAAGCAAAATCGTGTGATGTGATTGGTTAATAAAAGTCAAAATTGAATTGATTTTGGTCAACTTTTAATTAATTTAGTGAAGAAATTTGACTGAGAAGAAAAACACATAAAAACATATGTGTCAAATTTGTGAAAACAAAAACTTAAAAAAATATGGGGTAATGTAAAACTTTAGTGGTTACATTTTTAAAAATTGTATTGAGTTAAGTGTAGTATTATAAGTTTACAGGTTTTTAGTAACTTTAGAAATTAAACAAATACCCCCTTATACTTTATACCCCATATACTTTATAACTTAAAAATATAACATATACTAGCCGCAGGCTGCTCACATTGGTAATTAAACAAGAATTATTCAAGATAAATTTAGTAAAATAGTTTTAAGATGTCATTGAACTTAATATAATGTTCAGAATAAAATAAGTTTATGTGAGTTATAATCATAAAAGGAAAAGGAGACAAATCCATTATAGTTGGGCAAAACAGAAACTAACAAAGATACTCATAATCTATGAAGAACATCTTTATACACAACGTTTGTTGTATCATTGGTGTAGTTACCATCTTTATCACAATACAACACCTTAAGAACCTTTTTTGATTTTTACTCTTAAAACGATAACATAAAATTGTTTAAAATTTGTTTAAAAGACAATAGAAGATGAACAACAATGAGTACATCTTTTAAACATAATGTTCAAAGAAATAGAGAAGACAGAAGTTACCATGGGTCCAATGGTGCAAACACTTAAAGACGTTGAAAGACTTTTTTTTTGACAACGTTATTTGTTAAAATAAAATTGAAATTGTTAAGCGCGTATTAATCACAAATCATAGTATCACTTCACAAAGGATGTACATCTTAATCATAGGACATTCTCACTTTTGTCCCAAATGTCACCAACTAAAATTATATTACATATACTAAAAATTAAGGGGCTGTTTGTTAAAACTGAATAATTTAGCGCTGAATAAATCAAAAGTGCTGAATAATTCAAAGGTGCTGAGTGAAAATGTTTCTAACTGTTTGATAAATTTCTGTATATCAATTCTGAATAGACAAAAGTACTATTTTAACCTCCACTGTAATTTAATGAAATATGTTACTACCTCCGTCCCATATTAAATGTCCTGTTTTGACTTTTGAAGTATTTTTTTTTTTCAACTTTGACATTAAATATTTTGGTTTGTGTTGTATAATTTTTGATGAAAATTATACCAATGAAAAATATGTTTAAGACACAACCCATTAATATATTTTGCATCAAGTATTGTATAACACAAACAAAAATATTTAAGATCAAAGTTGAAAAAAAATGACTTTGAAAAGTCAAAGTGGACATTTAATATGGAACGGAAGAAGTACTTGATAATGTTAATCTATGAAACTTAGAGTATAAAAAGTGAATGTAACTAAAAGAAAACTATATAAATTACATAACTTTTAACACCTAAATAACTTCGTATCAATAACCAATTAATATATATGTAACCAAACTCAATTCAACATAATTTAATTAAGTAAAAGTATACTAATAAATTATATATAAGTAAAAGCATAGAGTGTGGTATGGTAATAATATGATTTCTTTAATTGTTGGTCAAATTTATTAACTGGGAGAAGAAGTATACGTGGGAGATTGGGAGAGTGGGAAAATGACGTGAGGGTATTTTGTGTGCATGTGGTCCACTGAATCATTTAGGATAGTATACGACACAAAATGGGTCAGCGCCTCATTTATTCATTCAGTGACAAATTTTTTTTTATCAAACACTGACCGATTAATTTTGGTATTACACAGTGCTGAATCATGGCATTCAGCAGTAATCAAACACACCCTAAAGAACTTATGAAGTATCCTGCTCAAACTTGATGATTAGTACCTTGATATTTCTCAATGTATACATCTAAACACCAAAAAACAAATATTCACTTATAGAAACTACATTTAGCAGCTCTAGACATCTACTATTAAACTTGTCTCCAAACGCCCCTTTAATATTCTCATATATCAGCCTCCCTGTATCTTGTGTTACTTAAGAGATCAATAGTTGAGGGCAAGTAATCTCATCTTTCATAACTCACTATCCTCAATCATTGACCTCCCAAGTATTACACTGAATGGATCATATTCATGAGCTTGTTCATATTTTTCTTCTCACCTTGAATTTGTAAATCTACAATTTAAGTCTCGTGGTGAATATTCAACTCAACATAAAAAAATCGATCCACCTTGACAGCTGTTATGCCATCATATTAGGTGATTTAGTAAAGGTTCTTTTTCCTTGTAAGTTCGTAGATGTCGCTAACTACTACATTAAGTGATTCAAGCCAAGGTGTAAAAGATACATGCACACATTTCAAAATAATGAAACTGCCATGATCACTCCATAAGGTCTCGTGCCTCGGGACTAAACTAAGGGTATCATGACTTACACTTTCACCATTCATAAATCCAATATTTTCAAGAACCATTTTTATCGAACAACACGAATATATTTTACGTGAAGCCTTCCATCTTTCTATGTAAAAACAACCCAACTTGTTCTATATACTCATATCAATTTGAAATTTCGAAAACGATATTTAGGTTTCAAAAGGGGTTGGTCGATTAATGGGTCAAATTGGGTAGTTTCAGTGCGGGTTGGTTGATCCAAGATTTCTTGTCAAACTTTGGTAGTAAGACTTATATTCCTACAACAATAATCATATACTTAAAATGGCATACCGCAACCGCGAAAACCAAGCATTGGGTTCACTGATAACTTCTCGATCCTTGAATAAATTTCATCCTCAATCATGCTCATATCCTTAGTCATCTCATGATGAATCTTCAATTGTAACGAGAGGCAACAATTTTAGGGGTTGTTTGGAATCCGATTCTAACATAAGTATATAAACAGATTTATACAAACATTCAGAGGGACTTTGAGATTGCTTAATTTAGTGCTTATCTTTTTATATGTATATATGTACATTTAAGACTTTCTAATCAACAACAAATGTTTGACACTTGCATTAACAAAAAGAGAATACCAAATATGTATTACACTGCACCTACGAAAAATAACCTATTTGACTATTTAGCTATTTACATATACACAAGATTCGTACATCTTGATTCATCTAACGATTCACCAATATATGCAAAGTCCTTGTCATAGTTTAATATAAAAAGTCCTTGATTCATAAGTAAATAAAATTATGAGTCCAGAAGATTAACCTCCATAATTATAAACTACCCAATAAGGTATAAAAGTTTAGTGCTGCAGCAAGGGCTGTTTGGTTTAGTGCTGCAGAAAAGGCTGTTTGGTACCAAGTGTAGAGTTGCAGCATGGTTGTTTGGTACAGAGTGCAGTGGGTTGATGGCGCAATTGCTGCTGAGATAACTCAATACTTGTGAAACAATAACTAAGCACTCTGAAAAGCAGATTTGAGTTTCACACGTAACATATGTGCATAATAGATCAATAAGCAAATACATGATGAAAAATTAATTAAATTAATTCAACACGGGTCTTAGTATTCATATGCATTGATAGATCACCGTTAAAAGAATAAATTCTACTCTATAATTCATATATATGATAGGATTCTACAGCAAATCGGAATATTCTGAGCTACACTTTTCATATGGTTCTATGTACTTAGCTTATTAGCATCCACATATAGCAATGGTTTATAAAGATTTTGTGTAATTGATCAATGAGTGATACTAACCTTATCGGTGTCCTTACATAATGTAACAAAGGCAAGAATGAAACTTTTAACATTAACTTTGAAATCAGTAACAATGCGCGCGTAGCAACACCTGGTAGAACAATTAATATGATGAACTTTGTGTTGGGAAAATTATTGCTATTCTGATGCTATAAACTTTACTCCTTATAAAAATACACATGCCGTAAAAATTACCATACAAATGAGCTTATATACTTCTATACCTAGTGCAGAAATTCTCATAATATGATTTTCCTTACATTATCATACACTTAAAAATAAAATTCAGGAAAAATATACTCAAAAATAAAAGTAGTGGTTCTTGAGTCCTAACATATAAATAGGTAGTCCAACTCTTGCTTGCTAAATTTATGATATGAAGTTATGAACTATAATCGATATCATTTTATAAGAAGAAATTCAACATAGAAACCAAATTTAAACAAAAATTGTAGCTTATCTTTAGACATTACAGAAACTTACTCAAGAATCTTGTATATTTTCATGATTTGACACAATCTAAAGCAACAACCTTGATTTTTCCACATGTGAAAACTCATATGTTCCAACTTCTAGGTACTTCCACTTCTGTAATAACACTATAAAGGAGGATCAAGGTCCACGTCACCAAATACTCTTTTTCATTCTTTGTAAAAAAAAACCTATTAAATTGACAATATATTAAAATGGATTAAAAAAAAACTATCAAAATAGAAATCTACTTTCATTAATGCAAAGATACATGTTGGAACAGTGAGAGAATATTGGACTACACCTATACTAACATTTAAAAAAAGAAAAAAAAATCTTAATCAGCTTTTACGGGTTAGCCTGAAACCCGCATAAGCCTTAAAATCATGTCCTTAACCGACCCTAATAATAGTTTGGGTTACTCAGGTTAATCCAAATAACCCGATTAAGATTTTATAACCCATTTAACCCGGCCCAGATAAGCTTATGCGGGTACGGGTAAGGTCGGTTATGTGGTCACAGACCTTTTTGACAACCTTATTTGTGAAAGCAAATGCAAGGTTATAAGAAACACTTAAATCCCAATGATGCAAAAAAAAAGTAAAAACATTTGATCATTTAACATACTCTTTATAAATGTCACACTTCCATTAATTTATTTCCCCATAAAAACGACCATGAAATCTGCAAGTTACCTTGATAACATCTACCAAAACTGTTACCCATTGACCCATTTTGCCCTAATAAAGTGTGTTAGCGTCCATAGAGGTGCTTGAATAAAAACGTCTAACCTAACAAAGTCCAAAAATCTGAATCAATATTCTAAACACTCAACTCCAAAGAGCATATATAATATGAGATACTTTAACGATCACTTGTCATACATTCTGCCACTATGTATCTACACACAAAGACTTGATTTAGGATGGAGCATGCCAACAATCCAAACAGAAAATGCATATTTAGAGATGGTATAAGATAAACTTTGAAGAAGAAAAAAAACTTTATTGCAAGATAACACAAAATTGCTAATACCACTATCTTGGAATTTTTGTGGCAAGTTATTAGTCAGAATTTTATGAAAATGTGCTTTGTTTCTTGGGTTGCTAGTTATTTTAGGAAGTCGAAAAAGACCCAAGTTTCAACATACACTTTGACCGAAATATTGAAATAATAAGATCCTACCTTTTTTCCCCTTACTCTTCCACTTCCCAATGGCTTACCTTTCTAACCCTCTTTGGTCTATCTTTACCTAACGTTCTGCAATTAATAATAAAAAATATGGGGTCAGCCAATGGTATCCTGTCACTTAAGAAACATTGTTCATCTATACACAAAAGAGTCAATAGCATCCACAATATATATAAATCTCCATAATATAGTGTAATATACCTAAAAAATTTAAAAATTGTAACCTTATATTGAATCAAAACTAATCATAATATTGAATCAAAAGTTCCAGTAAATGAGCATATGTAAAAATGAAAGTACCTTTATTTTGTAAAACATTGATCACATCATATATCAGTCCCGTGAATATACAAAGCAAACCACGATTACTGCAGCCAAACACTCCACAACAGCATCATCCAAACACCTCTTTCAAAGAAGAAACAATTCCTAACAAAGATCAACCAAATACCCCGACAAAGAACTGAACACCCTTAATGAAGAAGAACTAAACACCCCTCATCAAAAGATCCAAGCACCCCCTGACAGAAATATATAACTCATCTTTGTATCAATTCATACAATATCATAATCAAGAAGAAACATTTTATCCTGTACATACAACAACCGGAATAAATATTTTGCGTTTCAACTTGCATTTTTAAAGTAAGCTTCAACTTAACTTACTTGGTTTCTCATATGGCCTCAGTAAGAGCTTTGTCGTATTCATCTACAAAATCAAATGTAGCAAGATAAGGCCACATTAACAAAAACATCACAAAAAATACCCAAGCATAATGACCACATTATTATTTAAAATATAAAAATATTGCAAACAACCATCTGACACTTTAAATAATGGATGGTATTTAACATTACTTTATGGTATTTTTATGCATGTAAATGACCTTACTTAATTCCTTTAAATTAATTCATCCAACTATAAATTAACCACAACTATTATTAGTTCATCTAACATCACTTAAACTATTTATCGATAGGATAACACTATATACATAGATTCAGAAAGTTGAACAATAGTTACCTTGTTTGATGCTTCAACAACTGTCCCCATGACTTCTCCTAATTTGCAATGCATTGCCAGCATCTTCTTTTGGGAGGTCAAATTCGGCTACAGTTACCAACTCACTTCCTGTTGGCAAAGAATAACAGACTCAAATGAGTTTCACTCATTCTTTTCTACTTTTCTAGATTGATTATCCTCCAAATGTTGGGTTACATTTTGATCATCAGTAATAGTATTTTCTTCAGCTTCACCATCATTCACTTTCCTTCCAACAATCTCTTTAGACGCTTTTAATTTTGGGTTCTTTTTTTTTCTTCTCATTTAGGGCCTTGTCGCTGACCCCATTATCATCTTGCATAACTTCGACTCCTTTATGATTCTTTTTTGTTGGGTTTTCCTTAACAGGAGATGAACCTGAAAGTGAAGGATCGGCATTTGAATTTGTCTTTCCATTAAGCAGATTTTCCTTCCCCGACTTCTTTGCTGAGGTAATCAAGTTTCCCTGTTTAATATTGATGATGCAAATAATCAATGAAAACTCAGGTAATTCTTGACTACATATTGTAACTAATACATAAATAGAGGCTGAAGTAATATATTTAGAGCTACAGATGAATATACAAAAAGGATCGCAAACAAACCTTTGTTGAAGCACCTTGCTTTCTTGGTGAACCACATGTTTCTTTCACCCTCTTTTAGTTACAAACGTTTTCGGCACCTTTTACATGAATCATATCAGAGAGAGATGTGAATCCACTTGCCTTTGCCTTAACCATACCAGTGGTCTGATGACCACGTTTCCTCCTGCAATTAATACGTACAATATAAAGTATGGTATCATATACTTACATAAGTTTCAGCCCCAAAACAGCTGCATTATGACAAGAAAAAAGAACAGACGATCCCTTAAACGAATCAAATGACGGTAAAAGTCAATGGACGAGTAAATAGGATTTAGGGGTTGAGTGTTATTTATATGATAAGAAGTGAGAACATTATCATCATAGACAAAAGCATAGGAGAGTAGTTATTAATTTATTTGGAGAATCATACAAAATCAAAAAACAAAAGAACAAAATGTTATTTGCGAGTCACCAATACTTACTCGTAGATTAAGGGGATTTGATCAGCTCTGCTCATGCGCATAATTGTATGTATGAGAAACTGTGAGCATAGAATAAGTCATAAGAAGCTCAAATATAACATCAGAAGAGGAGAAACGTCTTTTTGATACTTCCTGGTTGCAAGCTTCTCCAACCACCACCACAATCGTCATTGTAGTCGTCCCTCACCTGTAGTTAAATGCCAAAAAATATCACCATCAAATTCAAACATTGTCGATTCACAAACAAAAAGATGACACGCTACAGAATCCTTTATATATGTTATTACAATAAAAATTCCCGCTACAGATATCAGCTTGATTAACCAAGCTTGGGGAGTGATGGCTCCTTGGTACACTTTTGTTCATAGTTCACCTTTTCTCGCTTCAGATTCAGTAATAATTTCATGAAACTATAGTTTACTTAAATAATTTGATCAAAACTTAATTGTCCATCTCAGCAAAATAGCAAACTAATTTCTTCTCCTGTAATACAAAGCCGCCATTATCTAAATTATGTAAATATATATATAATAAACAATAACGTGTCGTTAATTGTTGGCTTACATCAGATCTCGCCATTGTTGATATAGAACGTGCCCAAACTAAGAATCTCCTCACCTTCCGTATTACAAATACAATGCCATCATCTCAAGTGTGTAAATTTGAATTTAATAAACAAACATTTTAATGTGTGCAATAATCATAGACTTACTTGAAGAGAAGGAATCGCTGCGATTACTAATTTTGAATATGCCCACTTTATCAATCTCAAACATTCCTGTCTTACAAAACCAGTATCATCATCTTTAAAGTGCATATTTAGAGCTGATCCAATCTGTAAAAGCATACAGCCACAACTAAGTTATGCTTCAATGTGATATAGACATAAAAGAATCTTGAATAGTGCAGAAACTTACATGTAACGTCTTAATCTTTAACGATACCCTATCTCCATTTTTCATTCCCACACTCATACAAACTGATTCAAAATGAACCTGCATATTGCAACATTAAAGTGAGTTTTGAATTCCGAATTGAAAATGAACGAACTTTAGACTCAAACACGCCTTACAACTTATTGTAAACTACTTTATCAGTAATTTGTATAAGTAATTTGTGTTTGAATTTTCACTAAAGAAAGAACCTTAATAGCCGTGTTTGTTACCTCTGCACCCGTCAATTTAGTCGCATTGCCAATAGCAACTTAGAACTACTTTTTTTTCCATGTTAAACCTACCAAAACAAAGCAACCAAAAAAAAGTGTAAATCAACTCATTCACATACTAACATGGATAAAGTCGATAGCACAAACCGAACATAGGCCAAGAGAAGTTATTAATAAGTGGTTAATTAGACCAAAATAAGCTCTTTCATTTTACACTCACAAATCAAAATCTACTTTGAAAATCTCACCGAGGCATTTATTCACGATTATTCGCTCGATAAAATCTATTAAAAGGTCAAGCAAAACACAAATTCAGACTACATTATGCAGGGTTTGGTATATCCTACTTAATTAGGAGCCTTTTTTTTAAATCAAATCTTCCTACAATATCAATACGAAATTTCAAACATCAAATATCCTAACAAAAAATTCGGAGTAACAATTTACGAACAAAAAATATACATATATCATAATCAAAATAACAAAATCAATACAAAAAACGCAATCTAAAATAAAATGAAGGGAATTAACCTGTATCAACGAAATCAGTGGAATGACCGAGTGATGTATAAAAAACGGATTGTTAATATTATGTTGATGAACAATCATAAAAACAATAACCCCAAAAACAAAATGATGCATATAATATTTTTCATAATTATTGATTATGAAAATTAGGATTTGATTTAATGGAGGGTTTATGTACTATTTTGATTGATAAGAACATATGATTAATTGATTAAAATTAGGGTTTGATTTTGGGGGAATTGTACATAATTAGGTTGTGATATGATTGTGATTTTGATATGAACCAATTTTGGTAACAGATTTGTGAAGGTCAAAAGCATTTAATTTGATTGATTTCGTTTAAGGAGGATTTGGAGTGATTTGGGGGAATTTGGGGGAAACGGTTCCTGGGAATGAATGTGGGCGGGAAGAATTTTGATCGTACGGTGGTAATAGTTTTGGGAGAAATAAGTGCCACGTGGCATTTTTATAGATTTTGGGGAGGAGTGATTTGAACAAACCCTCCTTTATATGGAGGAGTGATATGTTGTTTTAAAACTCCAACATATAAATATACATAAGATTATAAATATCATTTTTTTACTATATATGTTTAGTAAGGACTCATTTATTTCATACTAAAAGTATGACAAATGTGGACACGATTTTGAATATTAAATACGGCTAAATTATTGAAAACGAGAATATAGTTATCAAATTGTAAGAACGAGCTACTGTAATATGAAAAAAGAACGTGATTGTACTTATAACAACTACTCATGTAACTTTTATTTATTAATAAAAGGATATGTAGAAAAACATTTTAAAAGAACTTTAAATAATATATTTTAATTTCATCAACGTTTATTATGTGCAACTAAACTCGCATCTTGTGTACATTATAATATCAATAGTGAAATTTAAATAGGAACATCAACAACTATATCAGCTAAATATAGTTGAATCTTGAGTTATTTAACAAATTTTTTTACAAAATTTGATTATACAATATTTTAATGGATATTAATGAATAATGAAAAACTCTTGCATAAGTATATAATTATATGTAATTACTTTTAAAAACACAATATTTAACATTGATACAATTTTTTTTTTTTTTCAAAATTATGTGCGTGTACATATTTTATAACTAATAAGATCGTATGCAGCAAGAACATAATCACTATGATTGTTGATGACTCAACCATCACTTTCCCCAACTTTGTGATACTTCATGTTACCATCGCACCATTATTAAATCAGTTATTACTTATTATTATATAATTATGTGTGAAGGACAAGAGAATTACAGTGGGTCGTAAAGAATCTAAACACGGCTGACTATTCATTATTTAAAAGGGTAAAGAGTTTGATTGTTGAAAGTTAAAACAATATCAATATTTAAAATGATTTAATTTGTAGTATAGTGAAGTGTTTGTAGTACGTGTTTTAGATCCTTACCCCATGCCATCAATGTTGAGTATCACACTCTCACGTGACATTTTCATGTGTTTATTCTAGGTTTCTAGCAACTAAAATGTGTATTGTCTCTTATGTTGGAAATTATATTCTTGGCAATATATGGTTTGGTTATATGACACTTATACGTCACATAACATCCGCAAGCTTTTTTTACTAATCATTATCCGCTATGTTTTGGCTTGTTTGTAGCGACTAGCGAGAAACAAATCTAGCGATTAGCTAAACACACCTAAGAATATTTCCTTTTAGATCTTATCTAAATTTTGGTTACCGGACTCTGTGAACTCTATGACAGAAAAGTTGTGGTTGTTAAGAAAATATTTACAAGACTAAATTTCTTAAACGAACTCTTTCTACTGCTATTTTACAGATATAAACCTCGCCTATACATTTTTCTAAAATGAACTTTTCAATATTATACGTTAGATTCGTCTATAATAGCTTTTAAACCGTGCACGTGTATAAAGGCGAATTCCCAGGCGTGGTGGGTGCAGGCGAGACTACCAAGAATACGTTTAGGCGTGGCCTGGGCGTGGGAGAGGTGAGGGCCTGGGCGAGATTGCTTTGTCAGGCGTGGGCCTGGGCGTGGAGTTAAGGCGAGGAAGATGATGAGCTAGGCGTGGTCCTAGGCGAGGTGCTTATTTTCTGAGCGAGGGCAAGGGTCTAGGCGTATACAAAGGCGAGGGTTTAGGCGTGTACAAAGGCGAGGTGCTTTATTTTCTGGCGAGAATGAATGGTGTTGGGCGTGGTCCTAGGCGAGGTTATACACTAAATACTGATCACCCTTACTTAACTTGTACATAGCAAATCAATTCATTCTACATGACACGTGCAATAGATCACACGCTTACAAAGTTACAAATATCAAAAATCATGAACTAAGGCCAAAAAATATGCTGTTACATTTACATGTGACATGTAAATATTAATATTTATGTTCAAAAATATGAATAATCTAGCAAAATTTCACATATAAGTCTAGAATATTTACACGCTTATAAAGGTTGCAGTATGTGTTTTGGTGTATAACCTGTAACAAGCAAAGGGTTTCTTGATGGTAAATGATGCTTGAGAAAATTTTAGGATGATGAAAGATAGAAGCAAACTATTGAAAACTATAAGTTGCAATTTTCTGGCGATAAAGGGAAGGGGCATCTTGATGGAGAAGGTGAAGTGATAATAAACTTGATTAGTCTAGAGCATTGATTTTAGACTTTTAGTTTTGTTGTTTTCCTCAAAGTGTCACGTGAGGTGTTTCATAGAAAACTTCAACTCAAATAATCTTTTATTTATTGTGATGGTGACATCTTTTGGTCATTTTAGTAAAGTATATGAAAAAAGTTCAGTTTTGTAATATGACTTTGGATATTGATTCTTTTGGTAATTTGCTTTATTTACAAAGTTGTTTATTATGACTAAAAATAGAAAGTCACCGGCGGCATCGACCATTTTTCCTCTAACACAAACCTTCAATTATTAGCTTTCAGTACGAGTTTTGAAATTTAATACTTACATTTATTCAACTTTTAAACTCAAAATTATATAGATAGTTGATAATTTTAGTGTTTATAGGGAAGGAAACACTTGATTAAAGAAATCAAATGATGCATTCTCAGTATAACTATTTTTTTCTTTATTTTAAAAAAAAATATATATATATATATATTTATTTTAGTCAATTAATCTATAAGTTATGCACTCACCGTCACACTAACTTAAATCAGATACATTTCTCTCTTTTGAGGAAGTTAGTCTAACCAGTTTAGGATTGTTTTTAGCTAACAAAAATTGAACCTGAAATCTTATACAATTTAATAATTTTAGTCACATGTCTTTTAGCACTAGACGACTCATAAGTGATTTTTTATTCCCTAGTTTAGTAAAGCTATAAATGTAACTATAAACTTGTGAAAAAACACACAAAGATCAAAGAATAACTACTAAAACAACTTAATTTTCATACAACCAACCTTCCCGCAATATTTTTATTTACAACATCTGACTATCACTTCAAATGTGATAACAGGTTTTGAGTTCTATACAATATAAAAGAAAGAATCAAAACAACAACTCACAGATGAGAGTTGTTAAACGATTTCACACAAATACAACTTTTAGAGAGAGAAACAATGAGACTGAATGAGAGAAAATAAGCTAATAACAAATTATATATAGCCTTGACTCTTTAGGGTTTCCAGCTTTGACTTTCTACACTTAGCTCCATAACTATCTTCACTTGCCACTTTGAGTACCTGTAAAGATAAAACAAACACCGACTATCCAAATGTAGTTTACGTGTTAGACCCTAAAACTTATAAATGTTTCATAACAAGTCCAATAAGCAAACTTAGCTTATTATTCTGAACATTCCCCCTTAAGCTAAGTTTCGTACATGTCATACAAACCAAGCAGATCACATAGTCTGTTACGCGCACACTCAACCCTTTAGTGAAAATATGTGCAATGTTATCAGCAGATTTCACTTTAACGGTTCTAACAATATTAGCAGACACTTTTTATGTTAATAAAAACATCTCAATCTCAAAATGTTTTGTCCTTTCATGGAAAACTGGATTAGCTTCTATTTGAATAGCAGGACTGTTATCACAATGAATAGGAGCAGGGAAAGATATTTTGATATTCATTTCAGCTAAAATTTTCTGAATCCACATTACTTTACTGCTTCAGAAGAAGATTAGAAACCATAGACTATTTATTACTTTCCAGGATACAAGACTTTTACCTAGAAAAACACAATATTCTGTCACAGATTTTCTAGTGACTTTACATTTAGCCCAGTCTGAATCAACAAACACTTTCAAACCAAAATCATCTCCTTTAAAAAAGGAAATGCCTTTTTCAAGAAGATTTTTCAAGTACCTTAACACTCTAAATGCCAACTTAAGATGTGACTGCAAGGTGCATAAATTGACTAAGAATATGCACAACATTACTTATATTAGGCCTTGTATGAGTAAGATAAATCAGCTTACCCACCAACTTCTGGTAATTGTTAACACCATTTAAAGGTGTGTCAACAATGACCTGATTTGGTTTAGCTACATTCTCTTTGGTTTCAATTGGAGTACTACAAGGCTTACACGCTAACATACCAAACTCAGCCAACACATCAAGACAATACTTCTTTTGCGTAAGGAACAAATTACCATCAGATTCAAGAACTTCAATACCTAGGATGTATTTAAGTTTACCCAAATCCTTAATCAAAAACTTAGAACTCAAAAACTTTTTTACTTCATTTATTTCCATTAACATTATTTCCAGTGATGACAATGTCATCAACATATACCAGCAAAGCTATGAAAACACCACTTTTGTTCTTAATAAACAAAGAAAAAACATTTTTACTTTGTTCAAAACCAATTTCAATCAAAACTGATGTTAATTTTTCATTCCATTTTCTTGGGGCTTGTTTCAAACCATAAAAAGACTTATTCAATTAGCACACCCTAGTATTAGTTTAAAAAAAACAAAAAAACTTCAAGCAAAGACATTTAAACATCCTCTTCTAATTCACCATATAAAAAAGCATTTTTGATATCAAGTTGATATATAGGCCAACTATTTTGAACATCAACAACTAACATACATATAACAGAAACAATTTTAATAATAGGAGAGAATGTCTCTTCATAATCAACACATTCTTTTTGATTATATCCTTTAGAAACCCATCTTGCTTTAAACCTTTTTACTTCACCATAAGACTTATATTTAACTTTAAACACCCACTTTCCTCCTATAGTCTTTTTGCCACTAGGAAGATCAGTGACTGTCCAAATTCCATTTCCATTAAGAGCTTCCATTTGAAGATTCATGGCTTCTATCCATCTTTAATCATTAGCAGCCTCATTATAAGTCTTTGGTTCAATGATTTTATTCAAACTTGTAGAAAAGTTATAATTTTCAAAACATAACTTGGAATAGTTAACTTTTTTGTCAATATTGTATTTGACTTTAGTATTTACTTCATAATCACTCAGTTTAACTAGCATATTAGTTTTTCTAGGAGATTTTTTGGTATAATTATTATGAATGTTTTGTTTGTTAGGAGTCACAACTGGTGATTAAAACAACTCATTAAATTCTTGATAATAACTGTCATCACCCTCCGAATGCTCCAGCCCACCCTTTTTAGTGTCATCAGTTATCTCAGTACCTCAAAGTGATGATTGTTCTATGCCTTCACTTATATCAGAAGTCTTACCAGACTTTTTATCCTCTCCTTTCATCATAGGGATCATCTGATACAATTTCATATTTGTGATATTGGTTAAAAAAGTTTAAGTTGTCTGTGTTTTGAAACTGCATAACAAAACCGTTGTTTTCAGAACTGTTTTTGAAAGGAAACACTGTTTCATAAAACTTCACATCTCTTGAGAAAAATAACTTCTTACTTTCAAGACTAAACAATTTATAACCTTTTTTTTGTCAAAAGAATAAACAATGAACACAAACTTTTCAGATCTAGAAGAAAACTTATCATAATTATTTAAAATTGTAGAAAAACAAAGACACCCAAAACATTTTAAAATGGTGACTTCCCAGACAACATAGAACTTGCTAACCTGTTAATCAAGTATGTAACTGTTAGAACACATTCAGACCACATGTTCAAACGAATCCCCCCTGAAACATGAGGGCTCTAGCCACATTTAATATATGTCTGTATTTTCTTTTAGCTATCCCATTCTGTTAAGGAGTATAAGGACAAGAATTCTGTTGTAAAATGTAAGCTCCCGGAAAATTTATTTGTAATTAACATCTTAATCAGGAATAAAGCACGACTTAGAACATCATGAAATTTTCCACTCATCATATTTGCATATCATTTGGCATATGCATGATCAACGCGACTCTAGCGTTCTAAATTTATACCGTTGTGATCAGAACAAAATTCTCCTCGATCCCGATATCCTTGAATATTTAAAATATATAAATAAAATTTTATAAAAATATAAAATAAATAAAAATAAATTATATTTAATTTGGACCGGGCCTAAGCCCAACACACACCCAACTCCATTGGGCCTCGTCTTGCACCCGAGCCCACTACCTTTAAATTTTTATTGGGCCTTCGTTTTTAGTCCGACCCACGCCAAAAGTCCAAGCCCAACATTTGTTTTAATTCTTTGGGCTTCATTCGAAACCCCCACCAAGCCCAAACATTTGTCCCACACTTAATATTACCCAAGTTAAATTATTTTGTTTTCCTTTCTTTGTAACCGGTCGACGGAAAAGAGAAACACAACAACAAATGTTATCATGGAACAAGAATAAACCAAGATTCATCCCCCCTTCCCCAACATCCTTGAGTGGCGTGTGAAAGTAAACAAGAGATAAAACCACTTGCTTAGCCACCCTACCAAATTTTATAATAACCTAATCCCCATTTGACCCTCTTTTGACCTTGTTAACCAAAGGTCTTAGTGTTCCCCATGCACAAATTTGACAAGACTTGAGCAAGGCATGCCCCCTTAAGGTGCCGGTTTTGCCAGGCACGCCCAACACCGACACACTCCATCTTTGTTATATATTGAAACTAGGGAGAAGCAACATAAAATATTAGTAAACACCATGCCTATTTCTCTTATATAACACACCCTTAAGACACTTTGCATAACTCACATCCACTCTCAACTTGCAACAAGAAAATCGTCCACTGTGGGAATTAGTTTCGAAGGGAAAGGAGGAAGGGAAAACATAACGCAAGGGTAAATTTGATCGTGTAAGGTTATAAGGAGAACACGGGTTTTTCGAGTCCAATCTACTTGTTCACTCATCTCACGTATCTCCACCACTCTTTGAGAGTGTAGTAAGTTCCTTCTAGCTCGTTTTTCTTGTCACAAATACATATATCACACGTTAAACATTTAACGCACCCTTGACACTTACTTTCTTTTGTAAGTCACGTAAGTCATATTCTAAAACACACTTGACACTCAATCTTACACTAGAAATAACACACGAGCACTAAGTGAGATTGTAACCTAGTATAAACGATTTGAAAACTCTTCTAAAACTCTCCCCAACGCCTCGTTTATTTATTAAAACTCACCTAAACCGTATAGGCCTCAAGGCCTAATACAAGGGAAAACGAAGCCCAATGTCATTTTACCCGGCCCAATATGAGAAAAATATAAGCAATAAGCAAATTTTAAGCTAACAAAAGCTTTTGAAAAGGTCAAATGAAATATAAGTCGAAAAACAAGAAATTAGGACTAAACTTGCAAAGCGTATGATTATTGGGTGGAAAATGTAACTTTTCCGAAAGATCAAGGGCATATTTATACGTAATTTTAGTTGCATGAAAAGTATGGGGTAAATTATGTAATGTTTCGATAGATAAAGGGGAGATATGTGTAATGCACATGTGTGCATGAAAAGTCTAAGGGGTGGAAATGAAATTATGGCAAACTAGTTATAAAAGTAAAATATAAACTTTTGGGATAAATTTGTAAAATTTGGAAACTAGGGGTTTATTGTGTAAAAATCGAATTTTGAAACATTTTGTCAAAACAGTTTTGTAAAGGGGTCAAAAATGTCATTTCTGGAAAGTTTGGAATAAAAAGAGTTTTGGGTAGAAATTGTCATTTTTCTATAGTTGAGGGATTAAACTTGTATATTTTGAAACTTGAGGGTAAAAAGTGTAAATTTAGAAAAAAGTTTAGAAAACTTATAAATTTATCACGACTTCATAAAAATGAGTAATTTGACAACTTGAAGTGTTTAATAAGTATTTTTACTTCGAATATCCGTTTAACTTATATATAAATATATAATTACAAAAGTATAATTGTATAAAACCGTAATCTAGTAATAACGCACATGGAATATAAACGAATTAAAATACTCAATAACATTATTATTTCCACAAGATCACAACGGGGAACATTTCACTTATGCGTAAATGAGTATCTTTGATAAATATCAACCTAAGTCGATGTAGCACGTAATTTAACTTTAAACGTTAAGCACGCACAACACCCTATTGAATTGGATAATTTAATGATCTATTGAATAAGTATATTAAATGCTCTATTATTTTGGTCGCGAACCAAAGGTTTATCATATTCTGAGACTCGCCATCTCATTTTTAATTTTCGGTTTGGAACCTCCGCTACATCGTGCTTGACCTTATTGTGCTTGTTCTTTACATCAAGGTGAGTTCATAGCCTCGCTTTTACTTTTATTTGCAAACCCTGTGAGGGAGATACATGCTCTAAACTATAACACAAGGTTTTTCATAAATGTTCGCTTCTTGATTATTGGAATTGCCTAAGTATTTAGCCATAAGTCCCCTATATCATGAACCATTAGTCACCGCGAGTGAACGCAGATATCGTGAATAGTACTATGGGGAGTAACGGCCCCGTCTTGGTTATAGGAAATGACCGGGGCACACCATATTTGAATTGCATATGGTAATTGGCTATTACCTCCTCTGGGCAAACTTACGTACATCAGTAATTCGGTGTATGCAGTTGAGTCTTGGTTGCATGAGCTTAGCGCATAATAATCTGTGATTTTATTTATGATATTCTTAGTTTACAATTATCATGTTCATATTGTTGGAAAATTTAGTGCACTTGTGGGATGGTTCACACCTTGTAATGGGTTAGGAGGTACGGAGTGTACACCCATAAGGTCCATGAACACCATGACTCTAATAGTGGAATGTATTGGTAGTGCTTGGTGAAAGTACTGTTGTGGTTAACACTGATTATCGGTGTTTCCATCAAGCAAGATTTCAATAGATCGTTGTTTCCACCGAAGTGGTGTTTCCAATCAAGAGGTATCTCACCAAGTTGTGTTTACATCAAGCGCATGGCGTTTCCATCAAGCGAAGGTAACCACCGAAAGCACTATGAAAGTACCGATATAAGCATCGATAAATGACATTATAATCGCATCATTATGACCACGCTTAATTGGTCATGTAACCACTAACGGCTATAATGGGGATAATTATGAGGCTATTAATGGGCCGATTAATACTCATAATTCCATTGAACGGTCAAGAGTAACCTCCTATAAATAGGAGATCCGAACATGCATGAAAAGACACGAAAACACAAAACACTTATAAGTGCAAGGGTTAAAGAATTGTGCCTAATTCTCTAACGCATTTGGTCTTATCCCAAGTAGATATTCGTGATACCCGTGCATCGTGGTCGAATAGTTTACTTTGGAAAGTGATCACATGATTCCAAGTGATATCCAAAGAACCACCGTGGTATTTGTTATCACGACCATTGTTTGTTTCTCACGAAACAGTTGATCGTTCTTGAAGTTGATTATCTACACCTGCTCGGGACGAATAACCACCAACAATCAAAGTAAACTATTTTGTGATAATCAATGGCAATCACGCAATGAACACATGGCTTCAAACTTTGCTGTCGGACAAGTTTGAAGGGTGGACTTTAGGAGGTGGCGGAAGAAGATGCACTTCTTCGCATCAAGCATGAGTGTGGTCTATGTCTTGACTACTCCAATTCGATGATGGTGATGATGCTACCGTGGAGCGGATCAGAGGAGGATCAAGTGGGAGAATGATGACTACATATGCAGGTCTTATTCTCAATGGTATGTCCGATTCTTTGTTTGATATTTATCGAACTTTGAATCTTCCAAAGAACTGGATTCCTTGGATGCCAAATATATGGTGAGGATGCATCAAGTAAGAAGTTCCTTGTTAGTAATTTCACAAATTACAAAATGACCGATTCAAGACCGCTATGGAACAATACAATGAACTTCTTGGAATACTTGGAAGGTTTACACAACACCAAATGAACATGGATGAGGCTATCAAAGTCTCTTGTGTCATTGATAAACTCCTCCTTCATGGAAAGATTTCAAGCATACCTTGAAACATATGAAGGAGGAGTTAACTCTTATTGAGTTGGCGATCATCCGCACATTGAGGAATCTCTCAAAGTGCGGGATAATGACAAGCCAAAGAGTGGCAATGTCGCCGACCATCATTGTCAATATGGTGGAGCATAACAACTCCACCGGTACAATGACAACAAAGGCAAACGCAAATTTCATGATAACACAAGGCGATCCTAACAAGAAGGCAACACCTACTTGTTGGAAATGTGGCAAGACCGGTCACATTAAAAGGGACCGCAAGGGTGTTAAAGTTGGTGGTAAAGCCAATGGATCATGCACTAATGGTTCGTGGAGTGGTGGTTCAACCAACTCACCGAAAGGTCGAATATGTTTAATAAGTCTTTTCGATTTATTATGTTACATATGTATCTGAATCTTTTATGTGCGGGATGATGATGTTGCGTGGTGGGTTGACTCGTGCAACAGTTCATGTGTGTAAAGATAGAAGTTGGTTCAAGACTTATGAGTCATTGAATGATGGTTCTATTCTTCACATGGGAAATGAGTCAACCGCCTTGGTGCATGGTCGTGGTTGTGTAGATCTTAGGTTTAGTTCGAAAGATTGTAACTTTGTTTAATGTTATTCATGTTCCTGATATAAGGAAAAACTTGGTTTCAAGTAGTGTTTTGAATAATCATGGATATAAACAAGTTATTGAATCGATAATTTTGTGCTTTCTAAGCATGGTGTTTTTATTGGTTTTGGTTATTTATGTAATCAAATGTTCGGGCTTAATGTTACCAACGATGTTGTTATTTCAACTTTTGTGACCACATATGATCGGTGATTCTACCTTTGGCATGCTAGACTTGGTCATGTTCACTATAAAAGAATGCAAGATATGTCTAGGATGGTTTAATCCTCGCTTTTGACATGGACACCGAAAAGTGTAAAACTTGCATGTTGACCAAGATAACCAAGAAACCCTTTCGTGGTGTTAGTCGTGAGACTAAGATCTTGGAGCTTATTCACAGTGACTGTGTGATTTGCATGCCACTCTTTCTTTGGGGAATAAGAAGTACTTTGTGACATTTATTGATGATGCTTCTAGATTTTGTTATGTCTATCTCATACATACCAAGGATGAAGCATTAGATAAATTCAAAGTGTTTAAAATGCAGTTGAATTACAACTTGGGTCTTTGATCAAAAGATTAAGGACCGATAGGGAGGTGAGTACATGGATACTTAGTACTTTCATCTGTTGGAATAATCCATGAAACGATCGCCCTTATACTCCTCAAAGAAATGGTATTTCGAAAGGAAAACAGTCTTCAAGGAGATGGTTAATTCCATGTTGTCTTTTTCAGGATCGAGTCAAGGGTTCCGGGGTGAAGCTATGTTAACAACTTGCTATTTATTAAATAGGGTTCCCAACAAAAGGAACAAGGTTACCCTTATGAACTCGGACTAAAAGGAAACCCAACCCTAATTATCTCAAGGTTTGGGGTTGTAGGGTCATTGTAAGACTCCCCGATCCAAAGCAAAGACTTTGGGTGAAAGAGGCATTGATCGCATCTTTGTTGGATATGCCGAGCATTCCAAGGCTTTTAGGTTCTATGTTATTGAACCTAATGAACATGTTTCGCTTAACTCAATAATTGAATCAAGGATGCGACTTTGATGAGAATAGATTCTCATCGCCCCTAGACCAAGTCGAGGATTCCTAATGGAACTCATTACACCGGTGTATCGAGGTCCTCGATGATGCACCATCGGTGGTCCTCGATGAGGTTGTGGTTCAAAGAATCGAACGTATGCTCGTGAAGAGCAAAGGGTCGGGACTCCAAAGTCATTTGGACTCGAGTTTCAACTATACTTAGTTGAAGGAACAAGGGATGAGGTCTCTGACCAATACTCCTATTGCTTTATTGATGAGGATGATCCCAAGACATTTGAAGAAGCAATGAAGTCTCAGTATATTGCTTTCTGGAAAGAAGCAATCAATGATGAGATGGATTCCATCATGGGCAACAACACTTGGGTGTTGGTTGATCTACCTCCTGGTTGCAAACCTCTGGGTTGCAAATGGATTTTCAAAAGGAAAATGAAGGTAGATGGAACTATTGAAAAGTGTGGAAAACTAGAAGGGGGGGTTGAATAGTTTTACCAATTAAAACTTCCTTTTACACTATTTAGATCGACTTATGTCTATCTATTTGGTTGTGTGTGTTGGATGTTGATAAACAAGCATATAGAGATATGTAATGAAAAGATAAGAGTAAGAAGCACAAAACCACAACGCGAGTATTTATAGTGGTTCGGCTACAAGGACACCTTCCTTGCCCTACTCCACTCCCCGAGTCACCTACTCGAGAGTTTGTAATCACTACACCAATCTCCTTATGGCGGAGAAGCCTTCACAACGCCTGTGGAAAACTAGAAGGGGGTTGAATAGTTTTGCCGATTTTAAGTTGATTTCAAAACTTTAGATTCGATATTATGTGAAATCGTATGGATGTTGAGAACGATAGATCTAATGATAATGTAAGTAAATAAACAAAGATAAGGGATAGAAATGACACAACCGATTTATAGTGGTTCGCCACAAGGACACCTTCCTTGCCCTACTCCACTCCCCGAGTCACCTACTCGAGAGTTCAAGCACTATGTCAACAAACTCCTTCACTTGGCGGAGAAGCCTTCACAACGTTGCTTACACTTTATCCGCACAAAGCTAGATACCGAGTCCGTAGCACGGTGGACCAAACCAACACAACTATTACACAACAAATATGTGAAATATCAAATACAAGATCTTCGCTATGTAAATCTTATGGAGTGACAAATCAATCAAGGACCCTTGCTTGGATGACTTGTAGAATGCTCGTGATCTCGCCTTAGAGAAGGACCTATATGAGAATCACAAATAGAAAGAAAAGAAGAACAACTCTCTAGATCAAGTGATCTATATGTTAGAAGAGAATGAGAGTGTATGAGAGATTTAGTAAGAAGAGGGTGAGTTAGAATGAAGAAATGGCTCTCTATTTATAGGCAAATTTCCTCACTGCTCACACGGATCCCACGGATCCTTCCACTGGGATCCGCTAGCACAAAGCTAGGGATCCGTGGAACGCCTCTTGCCCATGGGTTTTTGGTTATGGGTCATGGGTTGGTCCATGGGTTATATCTAGATTCAATGTATCTAAGTATACATTGTATCAAGTCTCTTTGGGTATGGGTTAAGATCCATGGGTTGTGATTTTACCCATCCTAATTAACTATTACAACAAATGCTTTTGTTACTACATTTTGTATTTAAAAGATTATATGTAAATGCTTTACAAAAATAACATGTATCCTTATAATTATATTTAAGACAACATTATATATGTTATCAACAAAACACAAAGAGATCGCAAAATATTAATAAACGCTTTTACGGTTTATTTGTATTAACAATCTCCCTTTTGTTGATGACAAAATATAATGTTATGATGAGTAAAACTTAAGAATAGATGTAAGTTTTGAAAGCTCCTAAGTTTTACTTTTCTCCCTTTTGTCGAAACAAAAGTTAACCCTTGAGGAAAAAGTAGTCTACTTACTCCCCTCGACGGTAGCTCCCCTAGTTTGGGGCGCCAAGAGAAGAAAAAATCTACAAAAGAAAGTTAGTAACATGCTTAATTGATCTTATGGTTGTCGAGAAACAAGATAGGGAGCCAAGGTATGTAAACAAGGCCTTGTAATAAAACGACAAATTGTAGTGGTAGTTAAGCCACTTACAAGCATGTAAAAATAAGAACAAGACTTGTTCTTGAAAATGACAAAAGATATAAAAGTGAAAAATAGTAGTAGAGATTCCTTCCATGCTTGCATAAGGTTATGGATGGAGGTTTTGATGAGTAATTGTATTGATGCGATCAAGGATGAGGTTGAGTATGAAACGATTTCTTCCCTAACTTCTATTGCAATTTCCTAGTGGATTGGCAATGTTCACAATGTAGATGATGTGGGTAATGAGTGCGAAGTTTTCCGGTTGTTTTGATTTGAGTTATGCGGAAGTTGTGGTGGAAAAATAGGAAAATATGGATCAAAATCCGAATGTTTGTATGTGGTGGTGGAAAAGAACCTAGATGTTCTTGTGATGTGATGGGAGCTAGAGGTGGTGATGTTTCAAGATCTTGAAAATAGTATTTGGTGATGGGGGTGTGGAAAAGACTATTTCTTTTCTTTAGGTTGGGTAGATCTTGTTGGAGTCCTAAGGAGTTCCAAAAGAGTTATTTTAGGTGGTGATGAAGTTGGTGTACTTGTTGGTGATGAGGGTGGTGCTATAATGGAAGCATCTTGTGGTGAGTTATTTGAGGATGAATCATTTGAGGTTGGTTTTGCTAAACAACAAGATCGGATACTAATCCGGCGGATATCCTAGCATTTGATTGTGGTATTTTGGATGGTGGAAGTACAAAGGTTTGGATATCATGATTGTTTGTACTAGATGATTCTCCTAAAGGGTTTTGGATGACATTATGAAGTGTGTTTGTGAGAAGGAGATGGAGTATGCAAGCATTTTGGGAGTTATATATATAGAAAACAACACATTGTAATGAATGTTGACCCAAAATGTGGATTAAAATCTAATGATTAGATATGAATTCAAGGCATGTGATCATGAGAACACAAGCATTAAAGAGCATACTCCCAAAAATAAGACAAATGTGGATATTTCATCCAAAATGACAAAATAGAAGTTGAAAACAACAGATACACGGATCCCACGGATCCTTCCCATGAGGGATCCGTCCAAAGATGAAGGCCGGGATCCGTGGGTCCGTGTTTCAGCAAGACAAAATTCTCCTTTGGAAATATTTTTGCCTATTGTGTGCCTATATGCAAACTATTTGGAGTTGCGGTTATCTCGACCCCTAAAACGAAATAAAACTAAACTAGAAGTATAAAAGTATCCTATTGAGATAACCCGAAAACACATATTTAGTACATAAGTACGTAATCTTGTGTTGTCAATGCTCCTAATTCATTGTAGCTTAAATGAATGTACCCGAAAACACATATTAGTTATGTGTCCCTTTAGCATTCAAAAGACATGAGATGCAATGAAAACGGGTTTTACTTTGTATTAATAATGAAAAGCGATTTGTCCTAGACGTGAGAAATTGCTTTTGTGAAATTGATACGGAAGGTATCATCCTTTAGAAAACATTGTGAAAGTAGGTTTTCTTTGAAAATGTGTATATAAAAAGTAGGAGAGCTATAAGTAAAAAAAAACTTATCTTTGGGTTTTGAAAATTCCGTATTGTTTGTGAGTTGTGCGTGAAATAGAGATCCTAGACTCGTAGGGAAGAAGGCTAGTGTTTACATACCTTGTAGAGTCAAAATAAATTACGACGTGTGTTCCATTAAACCAAGACCAAGACGAAGTAGGTTGAATTGTTCCCGCTCAACGGTTTGGTGAGGACGCCGGCTATGTTATCTTCGGATGCTACCTTCTCAATAGAAATGTTCCCTTTGAACATTGTCTCTTAAGAAGTGATGACGAATCTCTATATGCTTGGTGCGAGAATGCAATACCGGATTCTTGCTTAAGTCGATGGCACCTTTGTTATCACATAGAATGGCTATGTCGCTTAGATGAATGTCGAGTCTACTAACGCTTGTTTCATCCATAGTGCTTGTTGGCATGCTTTGCCGGCGGAGACGCACTCGGCTTCGGTTGTTGATATTGCTAGAGCCGCTTGTTTCTTAGAAAACCACGATGTTAAACAACATCCCATGAAAGTACACACCCCACTTGTACTTTTTCTATCAACGTAATCCCCGCATGGTCGAATCTGATATACAATTGTTTCTACACCCGCCCTTAGGATACCATAATCCTAATTGTGTTGTACCCTTAATGTATCTAAAAATTCTTTTACGGCTTCTAGGTGTGAAGTTTTGGGGTTTTCTTGAAACCTAGCACATAAGCGCACACTAAACATGATATCCGCCTACTTGCCGTGAGGTAGAGGAGACTACCTATCATGCCACGATATTTAGTATTATCTACGGATTCGCCGCCTTCATCTTTTGTGAGTTTGGTGTCGGATGACATGGGTGTCCTAATTGGTTTCGACTCTTCTAGACCAAATTTCTTTAACATCTCCTTGATGTATTTAGATTGATTGAAGAAGATACCATCTTCTACTTGTTTAATTTGTAGACCAAGAAAGAAGCTAAGTTCTCCCATCATACTCATCTCGAACTCGTCATGCATGATTTTAGAGAAATCATCACACATGTCTTGACAAGTGGATCCGAATATAATATCATCTACGATATTTGTACTATGATTATGTGTGACTCCTTTTCTTAGTAAAAGTGTGTTGTCAACTAACCCCATGGTATAGTTATGTTTAATTAAAAGGACTTGAGTCTATCATACCAAGCTTTTGGAGCTTGTTTAAGACCATAAAGGGCTTTCTTTAATTTATAAACGTGTTTGGGTTTTTCAAAATCGATGAAGCCCGGAGGTTGAGCTACATATACTTCTTCATTAATAAGACCATTTAGAAAAGCGCTTTTGACATCCATTTGATAAAGCTTTAGATCATTAGCACAAGCATACGCAAGAAGTATTCTTATAGACTCTAATCTAGCCACGGGGCATAGGTCTCATCAAAGTCTATTCCTTCTTGTTGGTTATACCCTTGGGCAACGAGTCTAGCCTTGTTCCTAGATACTACTCCGCTTGCATCTAATTTGTTTTATACACCCATTTTGTTCCTATTACGGTTTGATTACTAGGTGGAGGGACAAGTGTCCAAACATCATTATAAACAAATTGATTTAATTCTTCTTGCATAGCCATTACCCAACTTTCATCTTTTATGGCTTCTTGTGTGTTCTTAGGTTCTATAGTTGAAACAAAACAAAATAAGCTACTTAGGTTTTGAACTTGAGACCTTAATGTTCGCTCGCTTAGCTTTCCTATGACCTTATCTACGGGTGATCTTTGGACTCTTTAATGTTTGTGATTTCACTAATTGAAGGTTCATCTTCTTCGTTAATCTTTTCTTAATTACAATAGCTTCACTTTCTATGATCTCGCCATCGACAAGAGGTGGAGAGGGTTTGGGTGGACTTTCATCAAATTTTATGTTTAATGACTCTTCTACCTTCATTGTTTCTTTGTTTAATATGACGTAAGCTTTGCTATTAGGCGAGTAACCTAAAAAGATACCTTCGGTTGATTTAGGATCAAATTTTGTAAGGTAATCTTTAGTGTTAAGAATGAAGCATTTGCTTCCAAAGACTCTAAAATGATTTAAAGTAGGCTTTTGCCTCGAGTAACTCATATGGAGTTTTACCTAAGATTGGTCTAATTAAGACTCGATTGAGTATGTATGTTGAGGTATCAACAAGATTACACCAAAATTTTGAGGTATGGATTGTTCGTTAAGCATGGTTCTACTCATTTCTTGAAGGGTTCTATTCTTTCTTTCTACTACCCCATTCGATTGTGGAGTGCGTGGAGCCGAGAAGTTGTGAGTAATACCATTAGCGCCACAAAAGCTCCGAATTGCACTTCATTATCGAATTCCTACCATGATCCGTCCTAATAGACACTATGGGTTTTCCTAGTTGTCTTTGGATCTTTTGCTTAATATTTCAAAATAGTTAAAGGTTTCGCTTTGTTCTTTAAAAATTTTGTCCAAGTATACCTAGAGTAGTCATCCACTATTACCAAAGTATAGTAGTTGCCTCCATAACTTTGGATAGCGGATGGACCAAATAAATCCATATGTAGTAATTCTAGACACCTAGTTGTGGACACCATGTTTTTAGCTTTATGACTCGAGTGAGCTTGTTTTCCTATATTACAAGCATCACAAAATGATGTTCATATTTTAACTTAGGTAGATCTCTTACTAGATCTTTGGATGATAGCGATTGAAGAAGTCGATATTGGCATGACCCAATCTTCGATGCCATAAGGTCAAGTATCATCCATAGAGGTAAGACATAGTTTGTCTTTAGGTTCATTACCGATTTTAATGACATAGACTCCATGTTTCCTAATTCCTCTTCCTATGGTTATGCCATTTTAAGTATCTTACTATCGGTTTTAAAAAGTACATTGCACTTTTATCACATATTTGTCCTATACTTAAGAGATTAAAGTTTAGGTTTTCTACGTGACACACATCGTTAATGGTTAGAGATTTGTTAGAAACCGTACTTTACCGATGATTCTACTTTTGCTATTTCCAAACACCACATTACCTCCATTTACGGATTCATATGTGGAGAATAGATCCCTATTGCCGGTCATGTGCCTCGTGCACCCGCTATCCTTGACCCATTCATCGGGTCTAGGTCGACCTTTAAGCACACCTAAAACAATAATAAACTCAAAGTTTGGTCCCCATTTATTCATGGGTCCATTAGTGTTAAACATTCCATTCATGTTAGACATGTATGGATAAGATGAGTATGCATTCCATGGAGCAAAGTTTTGAAAAGAGAAACCGTTTTGCATATTAGGTTCCATCCCATTTGATGGTTACTTCTTGGATAAACGTTATTAGGTCTCCTAGATGCATTATGTTTTGAAAAGATGGTGCTTTGTTTCTTGCAAAAGTAGGATTAATTTTGGAGGTGGATGTCTAGTGGTGACATGAGTTGGTTTCTTCCTATTTACGATAACGAACTCGCTTTCTAGATGATGAAGCTATGTTATTACCACTAGTTGTCACAAGATCCACGGATCCCGCTTGTACACTAGCCGGTTCCCTTTTAGGGATCCAGGATCCGCCACAACAAAGGGTGGTTTTTCTAATTCTTTAACAAATTTTGTTTCTTTACTTTCACTAGTTGATGGATCAAGTTGTTGTATGCCTAGACCTTTTGGTTGTTGCCGGTTTTAACACCATCGAGTATTGTATCTAAGGTGTTTGTACTCATTCTAGCAATTTTAGAATCTAAATGATCAACTAGTGTTTGAAGTTGAACACAAAGTTCACATTCACCACTTGCTATTTTACCCTTTTCCAAACGCTTTAGTTTTGCTTTTAATTCTATGACTTCTTTATCTAAACGTTGGTTTTGACTCTTTAAAAGCTTGTTTTTGTTAATTAGTTTTAAGCTAATATTGCATAGTTTATCATATTCATTATGCAATGAGTCGTCATCAAGTGATGAACTACTATAGTATTCGTGACATACCTCGTCATTTGCCATGAGACAAATTTCTTCGTCCTCCTCGTCGCCATTCCCCACGTGCGCCACGAATGCCTTTTGATCATCCCGCTTGGGACACTTACTAATAAAGTGGTTTGGGTCCCCACATTTAAAGCAAGTACGATCATCCTTTGGCTTTTCGTCCTCTTTGTTTTTCCGAAGCCTTTCTTATCGCCATACGGTTGTTTGACGATCTACCCTTTCTTCTAAAGAACTTTTAAAGTCCCTCACCGCCATAGCGCACTTTTCGTCATCACTACTCAAGATGAGCTCTCCTCATCGCCGAAATCTTTTGGCTTTAAGGGCAAGAGATTTGTGTTTCTTTCACCTTTGAGGCTTCGGAATCTTTAGCAAGGACAAGCTCAGAGACTTTTAGGTTGCCTATGAGTTCATCGAGGTGAGGATTGTCAAATCTTTTGACTCTTCGATTGTCATCACCTTGGATCTCCACTTCGATGGAAGTGCCCTTAGATATCTCCTAACATGGTTACGGCTAGAAAAGGATTCATCAAGTGCTTGTAAAGATGTAATAATAGTATTAAAGTTAGCAAATGAATGATCTATAGTTTCCTCATCCGATATTGAAAATTGTTCATATTGTTGAACAAATAGATCAATTTTATTATTTTTAACTTGTTGGTTGCCTTGATGAGTTACAACTAAAGAATTCCAAATTTCTTTAGAGGTTTTAAGCATAGAAATTCTTTCAATTCCTTTTTCGGTAAAGCATTATATAAAACCATTTTTGCTTCACTATTTTTAGAAAGCTTTTTCTTCATTTCATCATTTAGTTTATCATGAGGTATGTGAACTAAATTTCCTTTATCATCATTTGAGGTAGCCTCAAAATCACCTTCAACAATAATGTACCAAAGATCAATATCTTTAGACTTCACATATGTTTCAATCTATTTTTCCAATATATAAAACCATTAGTTTCAAGTAGTGGTGGTCGTTGCATAGATTGCCCTTCCTTATAATTTTCGTAACCCATAGTGATCGAAAAGTTTTAAAATACAATTTTATTTTAAAACTTTTATAAACTTAGCTCTTGATGCCAATTGTGGAAAACTAGAAGGGGGTTGAATAGTTTTGCCGATTTTAAGTTGATTTCAAAACTTTAGATTCGATATTATGTGAAATCGTATGGATGTTGAGAACGATAGATCTAATGATAATGTAAGTAAATAAACAAAGATAAGGGATAGAAATGACACAACCGATTTATAGTGGTTCGCCACAAGGACACCTTCCTTGCCCTACTCCACTCCCCGAGTCACCTACTCGAGAGTTCAAGCACTATGTCAACAAACTCCTTCACTTGGCGGAGAAGCCTTCACAACGTTGTTTACACTTTATCCGACAAAGCTAGATACCGAGTCCGTAGCACGGTGGACCAAACCAACACAACTATTACACAACAAATATGTGAAATATCAAATACAAGATCTTCGCCATGTAAATCTTATGGAGTGACAAATCAATCAAGGACCCTTGCTTGGATGACTTGTAGAATGCTCGTGATCTCGCCTTAGAGAAGGACCTATATGAGAATCACAAATAGAAAGAAAAGAAGAACAACTCTCTAGATCAAGTGATCTATATGTTAGAAGAGAATGAGAGTGTATGAGAGATTTAGTAAGAAGAGGGTGAGTTAGAATGAAGAAATGGCTCTCTATTTATAGGCAAATTTCCTCACTGCTCACACGGATCCCACGGATCCTTCCACTGGGATCCGCTAGCACAAAGCTAGGGATCCGTGGAACGCCTCTTTGCCCATGGGTTTTTGGTTATGGGTCATGGGTTGGTCCATGGGTTATATCTAGATTCAATGTATCTAAGTATACATTGTATCAAGTCTCTTTGGGTATGGGTTAAGATCCATGGGTTGTGATTTTACCCATCCTAATTAACTATTACAACAAATGCTTTTGTTACTACATTTTGTATTTAAAAGATTATATGTAAATGCTTTACAAAAATAACATGTATCCTTATAATTATACTTAAGACAACATTATATATGTTATCAACAAAACACAAAGAGATCGCAAAATATTAATAAACGCTTTTACGGTTTATTTGTATTAACAGAACATAAAATTATTTTAAGGAAAAGCTAAAATTGTAAACGTTTGAATTTGTAGTTTTACTTTCTCTCCCCTTTTGTCGAAACAAAAGTGTTTGAAGAAACTAACACAATTTTATAAGAAAATTATAAAAGATGTAATGAGAGCAAGTGACGGAATGGTACTGCCTTAACTCCCCTCGACGAGTCCATCCCTATGTAAGGCCAAGAAAGTAATTTAATCTAGATCATTTGCAACTAGGTTTGCTCCCTAGATGATTGCAACTTTGCAATGGGAAGTTATGAAAAGTAAATCTAGTATTGCAAGTAATTTGCAATGTATTGCTTTGACATAAAGCTCCCCAGCTTTAGGATGTCAAGGTCTTCATGTGAATTGAAATACTACAAAACAAAGGTTAGAAAGCAAGTATAATTCAGAATTTCCTGCAAATGTGATAAAGAAAACATTCGACTTCACGGATCCCACGGTTCCATTCTAGTAGGGATCCGCTCAGGCAATCTTGAGGATCCGTCTGGTCGATGACTAAAATCAAGAAAGGTGATATAACAAGTAATGTTATCACACAAATGAGATATGAGTACAAAGTAATCATATGCTCAACGAAATAACAAGTAGCATGTAATTCCATTTAATAAAACAAGAGTTATGATATACATGACTCAAAAATAAGAAAATAGACAATACATAACTAGGAATTTCTTAGACCAACTAACGCTGAGCTTAGACACCACTATAATCCTCTAGCTCAAGTTATGTTTAGGTTTAATCTCGTCGAAATGTTCGAGGAGATGATAGAACATGAAACGTTGGTCTTCTCGTACTTCATGTATCAAACTTTCAACATGTTGACAATGATAGCAATCTTTGTCATGGCTAGGTAGTGGTGGTGGATGAAATGAAGTGGCTATATTCAAAGGATCAATTGAAGTGGGTTGAGGAGCCTCGAATGATGGAGGGATTTGAAACTTAAAAAAATACCAATGGATGGCCAAGGATGACATTAAAGATGTCAATTGAAGTTGAATGAAACTAAATGATCCTAGAGATCAGGTTGTGTCTTAGGATTGTGTTTTGGAAAATATCCTAATGGTTTTGAGATGGGAAAAACTAGGATTTGATCAACTTTGATCAATTTTGAGGTGAGGTTGATTAATGATCAATATTGTCATAATCGAAGGATTTCTAACCTAGTTGTGAGGAATCAAGTAAAAATGAAGTGTGAGTTTTGAGAGCGGAAGAGTGATGGATTTGAAATGATAGATCTAACAAAGCCTTAGAATGTGATCTATGTGAGTTGGAAAGAGTAGGAAAGGTCAACCTATCTTGATAAAGTCTTGATCAATCTTAAGACACTATGTTTAGCTTAGTGTGAGGTGTTCTAAGGATGTGTTTGACATATAATGCTTGTAATTGCATTTTGCTTTGTCGGATCCCACGGTTCCCTAGATGTAGGGATCCGCTTAGTACAACATTTGGGATCCGTCTATCTCGCTAGACAGAACCTTTACTAAAGGTATGCAATGATCATGACAAGGCATTATATTCCAAGCTTTGTTTAAAGGAGTTCTAAAACTTGGATATCAAATGTAAGATGTGTTATTTCATGAAAGAGATAGGATTACATTGATAACTAATGAGTAGAGTAGAATTGATCCTATTTGACTATTCTAGGTTCCTTGAGTGTCTTCGCTAGGAGGATCATTATGTGATTGATGGGTATTGGTGGAATCATGAATGAAGAAAGTCTTCATGAGAGACATGTTTAGCGGTTCCATCATCTTGTTCACAAGTACGTACAACGGACTTTGAAATTAAGGATGGAAGTGCATAACATTGTGATAGAGGCGTGTCAAGAACATTCCATAAAGGATGAGTTTATTCTTGGAGCCTTGAAGATTTGCAATTCGCCTTGCGAAGAAGTAGGCGAGATTGTATGGTTGTTATGTTAGCAAACAAGACAACATGTGAGCACAACAAGGTGAAGAATATCTCGATTTCTAAGACTCCAAACATTTTCACGTAGAATAAGAGCAAGCAGTTTATACTCTTCTCGGATATCCCGTGTATGGATAATGTTTGGATTGGAGTAATATGGTCGAGGTTTGCATATCATGCGTGTTAATTCTTCCGGAGAGGTATGTGTGAACAATATGGGCTATTTTCTTCACGAAAATTGAAGAGAGTCAAGAGACCAATCTTCGTGAAGGCACATTGTCCATGGTTTGGAATTCGGAGGATGTGAGCAAAATGCCCAAGGCTTAAAGTGAATTTTGGTTTTGATATAAAACCAAAGAGATAAAGAGCGATCCTCGTTACGAACGAGTTCCACTTGACGGAAGAATTCCATTATGAACCTTGGACATATCTTCTCGTTAATTTCAAGAAGACATTCTAGTCCTATGGCTCGGAAGGAGGTATTGATACCTTCTTCGAATTGTAGAGAGGTGTCACAACACGTCCTTCATGGAAGTGACGGTTTCGAGATTATTGAACCCACGGACATGATTGCGGTGTGTTGGGCTCAAGGAAATGTTCGGGTGTAGACGCTAGTGAGTGAAAAATCAAACTCGTATTCATGCGTCATAGTTGAACCTATAGAAGTGATGGGTTAATAAGGAAGACGTTTATGGTCAACCTATAATAATCTAACGTTTTACTAGATATTCTATTAACAATTAGTATTTAGCTAACCCATGGTTTTGAAGCTCTAGTGGATTATTATTTTTTAGGAAGATAGTGATTTTTAATCTTGCATGAAAACTGTTTTCAAGAGGGGCGGATCCCACGGTTCCTTTTCAAAAGGGATCCGCTAGTGTAACTTCCGGATCCGTGGATCAGTAGTAATGTAACCGCTTTTAATAAAAACATAGGTTTTATGGTTATTGTACCATGAAGTATGTTTTATCCTACATTTTCTTTTAGCATGCATACATGACATCTAATGTATCACGAAAGAATATAACACATATAGATCAAAAGAAATGAAACACACATAATAACACAAACATCCTAGATAAAATAGATAATTAATAATATTGTATTTCAATGCTAAGGATGATACAAAGGATTGGGTAAATGACCCCAATATAGATTAACAACACAAAGTAAATGTCTCCGTATGTGAACTTCATCATAGGGAACACAAGTGCGATGAGTGTTAGGGCGATGAGCACGAGTGCGATGTAAACCATGTTGATGACGGATCTTCTTGGTTTAGGAAGAGATGGAATGAGGAAGAAGATGAAGTTTTTGAATGAGAGGAAATTTTGAAATTGGAAAATTTGAAAAGGTGAGGTTGAAAAAATGGGCGTCGAGTGGGTTTATTAATAGGAAAGGAGGAATTTTGAAATTCGTGTTTTTGTTTTATTAGAAGAAATAAAGCATAAGCTCTACATACTATGACTATAGACGAGAAAAATAACACGATATGAGAAACAAGCTTCCTAACGGTTACATGTAAATCATGTGTAAACACAAAATCTACTCAAATAAAAGCCTAGCAAATAACACTTATATACTAAACAAGTATCATTTAGATATAAGTAGAAAGTCATACCTCGAATGCACTTAGGAATGTCTTTACAAATGACAAATGTCACTTAGACGATTCCCGCTCTTTTGCGTCTAAGATACCTTCTTAAGGAAGGTATTCTTGTTACCAAGCAACTCCTAAAGCTTGGTGAGTATGAGTTTTGACTAATCAATATCACAAGGAAGATTAGTGCAATAAAAAAATGTTGTTATCAACTCAACATCCAAACATATAGTTTTTTGAAAAACATGGTGTTTGTTTTTATGAAAAACCTTCTTTGTAGTTTTCAATTAATTATGGATCGTATCAAGTTTTTAAAGTACAATATACTTCAAGAAACTTGGTAACGAAGCTCTGATGCCAATTGTGGAAAACTAGAAGGGGGGGTTGAATAGTTTTACCAATTAAAACTTCCTTTTAAACTATTTAGATCGACTTATGTCTATCTATTTGGTTGTGTGTGTTGGATGTTGATAAACAAGCATATAAAGATATGTAATGAAAAGATAAGAGTAAGAAGCACAAAACCACAACGCGAGTATTTATAGTGGTTCGCTACAAGGACACCTTCCTTGCCCTACTCCACTCCCCGAGTCACCTACTCGAGAGTTTGTAATCACTACACCAATCTCCTTATGGCGGAGAAGCCTTCACAACGCCGCTTAATCTTTTTCCGTACAAAGCTAAATACCGAGTTCTTTCACACCAAGGCGAACCACACCTAACACAACGTCGCCTACCCTTTATACGGTGCTAGGCTAACCACCGAGTTCTTTCACACCTTAGGTGAACTACACCTTCACAACGTCGCCTACCCTTTATTAGGTACTAGGCTAAGCACCTAGTTCCATTATGGAGGAACTACTACCCTTCACGACACAACACCTATTATCAAAGAGATCTACTCCTTGTTACAACACCATCAAGGATATCACCATCCTTGTGAATAAATAAACACTTATATGTATAACGATGCACCTCATCGATTATACGACCTAAGCATTCTTCTCAAATGCTACTTGATTTGATTATTCGGCATCCTTCACTAATGACTTTGACACAACGCTTGGCATCCTTCACTAATGCCTTCGTCTTGACACCTTAAGCATTCTTCACTAATGCTTTGACGCGGATGATCAGCATCTTTCACTAATGCTTTCATCTTGACACTTTCGGCATTCTTCACTAATGCCTTCAACCCAACATCTATGGAGAAAGGAAGAACTATCAACAAGAGAACCTTCGTTGTCTTGATGATGAGGAAGCTTGGCAACTCATGGACTTGAGCTTGCTTGACTTCAAAGGTGGTGATCTTCCCTTTAAGAGGAACCTAAAAGATCACACAAAAACAAAACTACAAACATAGATCTCTTGGATCTATGGTTAGTGAGATTTAACTCAGGGGAGAAAGTATGTTGGAGAGGGGTGAGAATTAATGAAGAAATGGCTCACTATTTATATAGGAAAACCTCATCGCTTTCCCGGATCCCACGGATCCCTTCCACTGGGATCCGCTAGCACAAAGCTAGGGATCCGTGGTCCGCTCCTCTTTGCCCATGGGTATTTTGGGTTATGGGTCATGGGTCATGGGTTATGGGTTGATCCATGGTTTTCAATCTAGATACAATGTACCTTAAGAATACATTGAACTTGTGTAAGTGGTATATATAAAACCATGGGTTATGGGTCAAAAACCATTTGCTAGTTTTTATCTATTTAGTATATACTTGCTTTTACCCATTTTAGTATATACTTGTTTTTACCCATTTTAGTGTACTTAATATAAGTATGTAATAACCCAATATGTAAACACTAGTTGTTGTATATGTGTATCTAAAATATAAAATCACTTAATCTTGTTATAGTGTTTTATATGAAAACGTAAGTGTGTTATAAAACTATTAGTTCAAACCATTTACGTATTTTATTTGTTTCGTTAATATGATTTTACTTTTGTTATCGACAAAACATTAGAAGATCGTAAAATATAAATAAACGTTTTTACGGCTTATTTGTATTAACAAAAAGTTCAAGGCTAGACTAGTCATTCGTGGCTTTAAACAAAAGTCGAATAGACTATTTTGATACTTATGCCCCGTGGCTCGACGATACCATAAGACCGCCGATTGCTATGGCATCTATTCACAACTGGTTATTCATCGATGGATGTGAAACAGCTTTCTTGAATGGTGAATTGGAAGAGGAGGTTTATATGAACCAACCTCGTGGCTTCATCATGCCCGGTAATGAAAACAAGGTGTGCAAACTAATTAAGTCTCTTTATGGACTTAACCAGCACCTAAGCAATGGCATCAAAATTTGATGAAGTGGTTTTGTCTAGTGGTTATGTTCTTAACCAGTCGACAAATGTATATAGCAAATTTGATGAATCGTAAAGGAGTCATCATTTGTATATATGTTGATGACATGTTGATCTTTGCACCGACCAAAATCAGTTGACCGACAAAGGAATTTTGTCATCAAGGTTCTCCATGAAAGACATGGGGAGGCGATGTTATCCTTGGTATAAGGATTAAACATGAAAGTAAACAATTTCTATCTCTCGGTCTCATTATATTGAGAAGGTGCCGAGGAAATTCAATTACTTTGATTGTACTCGATGAGTACACCTATGGATACTTGTGAGAGTCGATGCCTAATCATGGCAAGGTCAGATCTCAACTTGAGTATTCTAGGCAATTGGTCCTCGATGTATGCCATGACTTGTACAATGATATTGGTTTTGCGGTGGGAAAATTGAGCATGTATACTAGTAATCCTAGTGCTCATCATCGGCAAGCGCTCAGAGGGTATCAAGTATTTGAAGAGAACTATGGATTATAGTCTCATATATCGGTTACCCATCGTGTTGGAAGGTTACACAGATGCAAGTTGGATCAAGAACATCAAGACAATTCGCTCACCAAAGGGTCGGGTATTCCTACTTGGTGGAGGTGCAATTTCTTGGGCATCCAAGAAGCAAACTTGCATCACCAGCTCAACAATGGAATCAATTTGTGGCTTTAGCAATTCTTTGGTAAAGAAGTCAATGGTTGAAAAACTTGCTTTTGAGATTCCATTGTGGCTAAACCTATAGCATCCATTTCTATCCGGTGTGATAGTGCACTACATTGGCTAGGGCTTATAGCCGATGTACAATGGTAAGTCTAGACACTTAGGTGTCGTGCATAGCATGATTCGTGAGCTTATCATGAATGGGGTGGTATCTATAGAGTTTGTTAGATCTCAATGTAACTTAGTCGATCACTGACGAAGGGATCGGCTAGAGACTTGGTTATAAAGTCTGCTAAAGGGATGGGTTTAAGTCCAACTTAGTCACCGAATGCTAGGACACCCAACTCCTCCCGAGGAAACTTAGGAGCTAAGTTCAATGTGGAAAGTCGAACATTCAATGGATGGAGCACATGTTTATTTTACATCCCAAGGTTGTGCTCGGAACTCACCGAAAGGAGGATGAAGTCTTTACTTCTTAATGGTTAACTTATCTTTGAAAAAGTGCTTGGCGGAGCATGAATAAAGAGGAACCACCTATGTAAATGTTGAAGTTTTGCCGCTCAGAAGCTTTTGGACTTTTAGCTTTTACAACATTTATGAATTTGGATATGGACACATGGCTTGTATAGTGTCGAGCTTTTAAGTGTTTGAAAACTTGTGTGTAGTTATCTTCGTGTATTCAAATGGGTTGAAGGGTTCAATTCTTAGAACACCCCGATTCTCGAATATTTGAACGTGTAATTACTAAGATGGAAATTCAATCCTCGTGACATTTTCGCTTATGCACATGTTTTGCTTGATGTTTATTTTACATGCAAAGGGAGTGAACTAAATTTGGGAGGATTGTTGGAAAATTTAGTGCACTTGTGGGATGGTTCACACCTTGTAATGGGTTAGGAGGCACGGAGTGTACACCCATAAGGTCCATGAACACCGACTCTAATAGTGGAATGTATTGGTAGTGCTTGGTGAAAGTATCGTTGTGGTTAACACCGATTATCGGTGTTTCCACTAAAGCAAGATTTCAAACAGATCGATGTTTCCACCGGTGGTATCTCACCGAAGTTGTGTTTACATCAAGCGTTGGCGTTCCCAATCAAGCGGTGTAACCACCGAAAGCACTATGAAAGTATCGATATAAGTATCGATAAATGACAATTAATCGCATCATTATGACCACGCTTATTGGTCATGTAACCACTAACGGCTATAATGAGGATAATTATGAGGCTATTAATGGGCCGATTAATACTCATAATTCCATTGAACGGTCAAGAGTAACCTCCTATAAATAGAGATCCGAACATGCATGAAAAGACACGAAAACACAAAACACTTATAAGTGCAAGGGTTAAAGAATTGTGCCTAATTCTCTAATCGCATTTGGTCTTATCCCAAGTAGATATTCGTGATACCCGCATTAGGGTCGAATAGTTTACTTTGGAAAGTGATCACACGATTCCAAGTGATATCCGTAACCACCGTGGTATTTGTTATCACGACCATTGTTTGTTTCTCACTTGAAACAGCTTGATCGCTTCATGAAGTTGATTATCTACACCCTGTTCTGGGACGAATAACCACCAACACATATTCTTGTGTTCAACTTTAATTTAAACCTATGGATTTTACTCAATATTTTTGTTAACCTTTTTAAGCATGTTATCTCAGGTAATCAATGAGGATTATGTTCAAGGCACGGAGTGGGCATACCAAGACCTTTCCTTGTGGTGTAAAAATAAAGTTGTCATTTCTTTCAAACTCATGCTCGATATTTTGGGAAACATTTGAACAATTTGGAATATTTTGTAACAACAATGAGTTTTCGATGAATGGTACCTATTTTTCTTAAAACGTCTCTTTCGAGTCGTTTTCTATGATTATTGACTATGATCTCCATTCGAGTAACACCCCGATTAGTCTTCTCTGTCATTATGATCACGGGGGGTGTTCCATAAAATCCCATAATCCTTACAAAAATTTTCCATTGTGAAAACACTTCATTTTCACCCTCAACAGAAAAAGCTACACAACTCTAGAAAAATAATCAACAATAGTTAGAAAATAGTTATGTCCTTCCCTGCTTTAGACCTTATAAGGACCCCATACATCTAAGTGAACCAACTGTCCAATTTCCTTGGTTTGATGGCCACTTAAAGGAAAAAGGTCTCTAGTCTGCTTAGCCTTATGGAAAACTTCACAGGGATCATTATTAGATTCATTTTTGAAATCAAGTTTGTCTTTTATAATATTCAAGACTTGATCATAAGGGTGACTAAGTCTGTTATGCCAATGCATTTAGACAAACAACACACTTGCATGTTATTATTAGTTAAATTTTTACTTGTATTAAGAAAATACAATCCATCTTTGATTACTAGTCCCCACTTGGGTCCTTTAAATTGAACCATTTATGATACATACATCTTCATCAAATATGACTCTAAATTTATTATCTTTGTTAAGTTTATGAACAGAAAGAAGACTGACTTGGTAGTCAGGAACTACCAAGACATTATGAATTACAATTTTATCTGTTAATTTTAAACTTCCAATGTGAGTGACAAGGGCCTTAGTACAATTGGGATGACCAACAGTCATATTTAGTTTAGAAACATCAACAATGTTAAACATGTTCAAAACAATGTAAGTCATATGTTGACTTGCAACAGAATCCACAAACCAACCAATATATATGTTATAAGTGCTTATGTTGGTATTGTGATTAAAGAATCTTGAAGAACAAAAGCTGATAACACAGTCCATACCTGCAATGTTTGCAGGCATACTGCTAGATCTATATTCTTCACTGATCAAAGCCATAAGTGTTTTATACTGATCATCTGTAAAGGAGTTAGATGAACTAGCAGACTGATCTTTATGACTTGAAACAACATGATTGCTGACAATGTTTTTGTTAGTATTTTTTTCTTTTTAAAACCAGGAGGATATCCAACCAATTTAAAACACATATCAATAGTGTGGCCATTGATATTACAGTGAGTGCATAAAAAGGATGGCCTATTAAACCTTTTGAATTGATTGTTATTAGCATTATAGTAGTTACTTTTACTTGTAGACCAATCATTAGTTCTGTTGTTGGTTTTTGAAACAAATGCAGAGCTTCTAGATTTGGAAACAGATTGACATGGAGTACTCTTGTGAGACTCATCTCTAGACAGGGTATCAAAAGCTCCCTTAACATCAGGAATGGGGTTAGTTGTGAGAATTATGCTCATAATAGGAGCATAAACCTCATCAAGACCCATAAGAAATTGCATGAGTTTAAGAAGTTGATTACGCTCTTTGAGTTTAGCAGAACATGCACATGTGCAGTCAGGCAGATTGACTAGGGAGTCATATTGCCTCCATAATGCATTGAACTTATGATAGTATTCAGACAATGGTATACCAGATTGAGTGAATTAAGGTATCTTATAGTGCATATTAAAGATTATTGATCCATCTTGTTTATTATAAGTTTCTTCATGTTCATTCCAAACATCTTTAGCATTTTTAGAAAAAAAAAATTGTCCCATAAACACATCTTGAGAAACACAGCCAAGAATCCAAGATAAGACCACATAATTGCACCTATCCCATTGTTCTTGCAAAAAACTAGCCTCAAGAGGCCTTTTAATTTTTCTATTTATGATACCAAGCTTTTTTAGTATGAATTGCAATAGTTATAGCAACATACCAAACTTTGTAATTTTCAGTACCTTCAAGTTTAAAACTGATTAAAGGAATTCCGGTAGCATCACTACTATGCAAGAATAGTGGATCAAATTGATCAAGATGAACCTCACTAGATCCATTGCAGAAGGCTTATCTCCATTAACCATAATGAATAAATAAACAAACAACAGAAAAACAAAACAAATACTCCTTATCACTCCTTCAGTCACAATTAACCATCAATTAAACCAATCAACACCAATCAATCACAACAATCCCTTAAACTATCCCTTTCACTGATCTAAAAACACTTGAAAAAAGATCCTGAAGAAAGGGCGTGAGAAGTGTTACAGCGCACGCAACTCCAAGCAAGTATGATCAAGATGATCTACAACCAAACAGCACAGTGGAAACAACTACAACAACCTGAAAAATAAACAGAATAATGTGAGAGACAATTCTCACTATAATCCAGGATATACAAACAATAATAGACATCAATTATAATAAAGAAATCAAGAAACCATGAAAAACCCTTGAGTTAAGGCTTGATACAGTAAACCCTAACTTTGAAGATAACCAAAAAAACGCGTAGATCCAATAGATCTAGACTCAGATTAAAATGATTAACACAAGTTAATCACTCACAGACACTTAGAATCCAAGATCCCCCAAAAAAAATTGAAAACCCTAATTCTTGAAAAACCCAATTGACCCCAATTTGAATGATTCAACGTAAAACCACTTGATTAACACCAAGATTAACACTAATCAGAACTCAAAACACAAAATCCCTAAAAATTTGGAAAACCTAATTTTTCAAAATCTTTTTAAAATCAATCGATCTTTGTATCAAAGTAACCTGTCTCTGATACCATGTGGAAAAACATACAAAGATCAAAGAATAACTACTAAAACAGTTTGATTTTCATACAACCAACCTCCCTACAATCTTTTATTCACAACATCTCATTATCACTTCAAATGTGATAAAAGATTTTGAGTTCTATACAATAAAAAAAGAAAGAATCAAAACAACAACTCACAAATGAGAGTTGTTAAACAATTTCACACAAATACAAATTTTAGAGTGAGACTTAACGAGAGAAAATAAGCTAATAAAATACTACATATAGCCTTGACTCTTTAGGATTTCCAACTTTGACTTTCTACACCTAGCTCCATAACTATCTTCACTTGCTACTTTGAGTACCTGCAAAGATAAAACAAACACACAAACTATCCCAAAGAAGTTTACCTGTTAGACCCTGAAACTTATAAATGTTTCATAACAAGTCCAATAAGCAAACTTAGCTTATTATTCTGAACAAAACTATAAAGTACTAGGAAAAAATAATCAAACTTAAGAGTAAAAGACTTGTGACACCATGTTGTTTGTGTTTTGGAGGTTCCAAGACAAAGTATATACGGACTAAATACTAGGAAAGATGTTGATTTTCTAGAGAAATGATACTTGTGTTTGATTTTTATGCCAGAATCAACATAATTTCAATATTTGTATTTGCTCATGTGTTGCCTTCACATGGAACGAATTTCAGCTCATGTATGCTAATCGTACCATATATCAAAAAAATTCATATGAATGATTCACTTTGTAATCTTATAAACCGGTATGAAAAAATACATTTTCCATCTCTAGACTTATGTTATGCCCTTCAAAATATAAATTCGCGCCATTAGGACATGTATAATCTTAACTACATATAAAGAGAAAATGGTCAAAGTTGAAAATGTTAAATGTTGAAAGTCAAGCTTAGAACATCTATAATGCATCAAGTCTTGATGCATTTATTGCATTTAATGAATGACATACAAAAGAAAGAAAACTTTTAGTAAAGACTTGAGGTTGATGAAGTCTTTACAAAAAGCTTTTCATGCAATGCATTAAAACCATTTCAAAAAGTTTTTAGAATAGTAAAAAATCATTCTTAGTTTGTGCATTAGAGATGCTCTTAGTTTAATATACAGTAAAAACTCTATAAATTAATGGTGTTGGGACCGACATATTTTATTAATTTAGCGAGATATTATTTTATCGATAAATTAATAAATTATTAATTTAAAGGAATTGAAGAAATTGTGGCGGATACCATTCAAAATCCGGTCGATGATGAAGTTGAGGATGGTTCAATAACTTTGGATCCAACACCAAAGAGAAGCATTACAAGCGGCAACAACTCTTCACCACTTTTTGTTGCAATACGAGAAGACAACGCCCAACTCTTGAGTGCAATAGTGGAGATTTAAAGATGAAATCAATATAAATTTGAGCTCAACAAAAACAAGTGATTATAGATTCATTTTTTCTAAAAATCTTAGAATTTTGAAGTGTATCACACATATATAATATATCTATTATGGAATTTTTAGTGATTATTAATTTATAGTTTCGTTGGGACTAATATATATACACCTGGGGTTTCAAAAAATTATTATCTTATTATTTTATCGATTGGGGTTCATTTGACCTTTTCCCAAAAGTTGGGACCAGCAAATTATTAATTTTATTGAGTTTATTAATTTATCGAGTATTAATTTATAGGGTTTTTACTGTATTGAAATACTTGACAATTAATGTTCAAAATGAAAAATGGTTAATTTTGAAAAACTTCAAAAAGTCAACTAATCTTAACTTTTTAACTACACATGGTTTAAACTTTAAATTCATATATTAAACAATTTACCTTAAACCTAATATAGGCGAGTTTCAATTTCATAACACACGGTTTAGACTCTTATTTGAAATTTCCGGTTAACATTGATGATTCAGTATGTAATCAACCAATTAATGAAGTCAATGCTTTAATTTTGGAAAATCATTAACAAGAATCAACCAGTTAATGAAGTCAATGCATGTTATAATTATTTAGTAAAAGTATTAGAAAGAATTATAGAATTTTTGCTTGAGTTTATTATTCACATGTTATAACCGTTTGCAGTTACGTTTTAATCTTTTCACGTTTATTTTAAACATTATACGAAACACTTACCACAATATCACATATTGTTGATTGTCTGCCGCTAGTAACTGCTGCTGCTAGACGCGGGTACTCGCTTAGTAATTAAAAAATTGAATACATTTATTTGAAAACAAGAGAAATTAATTATAGGTGAGCAGTGTTTTCATTACAATATGATTGTAAAACAACATGATCATATGTGACCCATAAAAGAACCTGGTAAAGGGGCCAATGGAGCACTGAGTTTTAGAACCATAATAACTGTCCCTAACAAACACATTCGAAATTGGTTAGTTCCTAAAACTTTCATGCTTAAGCAAACTATCTTATGTTAAACATCTTTCATTAACTTTTCTTAAGGGCCATAATATTCAAATCATAGTTATTAGAAACATCTATATGTATGACTTCTAAAGTATCTTAAATGTACGCCTTTTCATGTATCAAGACACTTTTTTTATACATATATTCTACGAACTAAAGTTTTTCGTGATGCCACAATCTTAGATAAGTATAGAAGCCTTGTGTGTTATGGGTTATTGTAAACATTGTGTTCAACAACGCTAGACGTTATGATTCATGAATGTTTTTTTCTAATCAAGAATTCGTAGGCTAGTGTGGTGGGGTGGGCCTTGTTCCTTATTCAAGCAAAAACCCTCCCTATCCATTTTGAATTCAACTTGAAAAACTTATTATTGTAATATTTAGTACGACTTTACATGATATTTGGTCCCCAATTCCATTAACTTAGAATATAATTATAGTAATAATTGGCATGTCAAATTTCAAAAATTTTGTTGTCTTTTTGTACTATTTTACCAAATTGGCAGATAATCATGAGCAATTGTATGTATACATCTTTTAATAAATTTATTCATTTTAACATTCCACTAAAATTACAACAACTCTAAGTTATTACTACTATAATTTAATTGGCCACAAGTTAAGCTAAAGCTATGTAATAAAAGGGTTGTGAAGACAATTCCCTTGGGCCACCTTTATACGGAGTAGTAGTATTTTTTTTTTTTTTCCTTTTCCTTAGAGCATCGGGTATAATGGCATTTTTGCCTCGCCAAAATGATGTGGCATCACTTTCAGCGGCGCCAAGTGTTGGCCATGATACCATTGTGGCTCGCCAAAGTGAAATTCGTCACTTCTCCAACATGATAAACGACAAAAGAGATGTGTTGTTGGTTTTTTTTTCTTGGTTTTTTCTTTTATCTTTGGGTTTTTTGGTTGGAGCGTTGCAGGTTCACAAACAAAGAAGACAACTGATGTGTTTTTTGTGTTTTTATTACTCCGTATTTTATAAAAAATAAAATTACATTTTAAGTCCTTTAGGTTTGTTTTGCTTGTCATTTTTTACTTTAAATTTACAATAATGTATATAAAAAATGGACAGTTGGTGTGTTGTTTATTTTATAGAAAATAAATTTACAATTTTGTATTTTTAGTTTTGTATTGTATTTTTAGTTGAATGAATACAATTTATTTTATTTGGAAAAACAGAAAAGAAAATATAATTGGGGATGAGTGGGGCCCAAATGGCTAAGTTGAAGTTAGTTATGATAAAGGGGTATTTTGAAGTTTGAGTGTTGAAATGATGTGGCACCCGGTAGGACCCAAATGGCTAAAATTTTAATGTCACTATACCTAATGCTCTTATAATTAATTACGAGTACTAGCCTACTTAGGTGTACATCGATTAGAGGTGTTCACGGTTTGGGTACTACTCAAATAAATCAAAAATCGAAATTAAACCGAATTGAAAATAATCGAATTAAACTTGTAACCAAATCGAATTTGTAAAAACCAAACCAAACTGAATTAAATATTCGGTTTTCGATTCGGTTATGGTTCTAGCAATCTGACCAAAAACCGAACAGAAAACCGAATTCAAATAAATATAAATAATTTTTTATATACTTATATATATATATAAAATATTAAAACTCTTTCATAATATAGTATAACATTTTAAAAGCTTGAAATATTTTGTTTGCTAAAAATCTATATAAATAAATGAATAAATAATTAAAATTATGTAATTCGGGTTATTCGGTTCGGTTTTTGGTTATGGGAGTTCGGTTTTAGGTTATTCGGTTCGGTTTAATCAGTTTTAGTTCCTAATTTTTTTTAACCGAACTAACCAACCGAATAAACTAAACAACCCGATAACCGAACAGAACTTTAACTGGTCATCTTAAATCTTAACCCATAAAATGGGCCTAGACGCTCTGGTTAATGGGTTTTGTGAGCATAGTCTAATGGCCCAATGAATAGAATTATATTTGACCCTAGGGAGGCCCGGTTTAACAAATTAACATACATCATTTTCGAACTACCAAGTACCAACACGACAACACCATGTATAATGTATTAACAAAAATACAAAACATATTAAAACTCTACCGAATGTATCTTTCAAGGTTGTCAAGATCGGGATCCTACCCAGGATCGTTTTTGTCTTTGCAAGATCGTGATCGTAAGATCGTAAGATCGGATCGGGATCTTAAGATCCTACTCTAATGTTATTTCTTAATAGTTTATGCAATTTTATACAAATCTACAAATTCTAATACATTATAACCACAAAATACTATGAATGTTTCATATAAATGTTGTCCTAAATTATGATTATAAAATGTTTAAAAATATTAACATGTTGTTTTTGAATTCTACAAACAAACAACCCATAAATTTGTAGTTTTTAGTTTGTAATCCTGTAAGAGTAAGATCGGATCGGATTATATCGTAATATCGTATGGTCAAGATCGGGTTCCTATAAGATCTTAAGCTTGCAAAGATCCCATGTAGGATCCGGATCGTTTTGCTTTCTGAAGATCGTAAAATCGAAGATCTCAAGATCGTGATCGGATCCTGACAATCATGGTATCTTTTACGATTCTAAGTTTCTTTAAAGTGTCATTTTTTTTAATGAACACTTTATATAAATCATTATCAAAACAAACACTTTCAAAAGGATTTACTAAAATCGAAGAAGCGAGCAAAACATTTGGGCGGGCAAAGCATTTGCTCGTCATGTTTTTTGTCTTTTAGCGAGAACGACGAGCAATAACATGGTGCGAGCAAGCATTTTTCTCTCCATGTTCTTTGTCTTTTAGCGAAAAATGTTTGTCTTCTTCTGAAAACGGCAAGCAAAAAGGGAGGGCGAGCAAAATCAAAATGCTCGATGTGTCGATTTTGGTAAATCTCTAAAAAGGTGTCGGTTTTTGTAATTTTTATTGAGAAGCGTTCATTCTAGTAATTGATTTTTCTTTTAATATAGTAGCCATTGTTCATGGAAATCAACTGGAAAACTCAATGGAAAACAACGGGCCACAGTCGGAGAATTTAACACGAAAGAACATAACTAGAAATGAATGATCATCAACAAAGATATGTTAGCTTTAGGTTGCATAAGCATGTGTCAAGAAAAGGAGCGATGTTTCTTTTACTGTAGTTGTTAGTTTTATTAGTTGATATTAGTCTAGTCGATACATGTATTTATATATTGATTGTCTATTATTTTGTATAAGGCATAGTCCATTAGTAGTAGTCTAGAACCCTCCATTGTAACTATGATTGATTTCGGGGAATTTAATTATTTTCTTGGTATATCTATTGTTCGTCATTCTACATGGTTGTTTTTGTCTCAACGGAAGTATGCTTCTCAGCTTTTTGAGCGCGCTCACATGGCTAACTGTAACCCCTCCCGGACTCCAGTTGATACAGAATCTAAACTGGGTCCCGAAGGGGTTCCTGTTCAGGATCCTACTTTGTATCACAGTTTTGCAGGTGGACTTCAATATCTTACGTTTACACGTCCGGATCGATCTTATGTAGTACATCAAATATGTCTTTATATGCACGACCCACGGGAACCACACTTTGCTGCTCTTAAACGTATCTTGCGATACGTTCGCGGGACTTTGGATTTTGGTCTACACTTATATTCATCCTCAACTACATCCTTTGTTGGTTATACCGATGTTGAGTGGGCAGGTTGCCCATCTACACGATGGTCTACGTCAGGTTATTGTGTTTTTCTAGGCGATAATTTATTATCTTGGTCATCCAAACGTCAGCACACCCTTTCTCGATCCAGTGCCGAAGCAGAATATAGGGGTGTTGCTAACGTTGTGGCTGAGACTGCATGGCTCCGTAATCTACTTCGTGAGCTACACTCGCCTCTATCGGCTACCACACTTGTCTACTACGACAACGTTAGTGTCATTTACTTGTCTGCAAACCCTGTTCAACACCAACGGACAAAACAGATTGAGATTGACATTCATTTTGTTCGTGACATGGTTACTGCTGGTCAGGTGGGAGTTCTCCATGTACCCTCCCGGTACCAGTATGCTGATATCTTCACTAAGGGACTACCATCTGTTTTGTTTGAAGAATTTCGAACCAGTTTGAGCGTTTGACCTCCTCCCGCTCCAACTGCGGAGGCGTATTAGTTGATATTAGTCTAGTCGATACATGTATCTATATATTGATAGTCTATTATTTTGTATAAGGCCTAGCCCATTAGTAGTAGTCTGGAACCCTCCATTGTAACTATATAAGTGATGTTTATTCTGTGAATGAAGGCAAGCAAATCAGTAATTCAATAAGTTTGAACTATACATGTATGATCATCTTAACAGAAAAAAGGCGATGGCGGATAAGGGTGTTCACGGATCGGTTAATATCCACACCGAGTCGAACAAAAAAAAACTGAACTGAATTCGTAACCAAACTGAATTGGTCAAAATCGAACCGAACCGAACTAAATATTTCGGTTATCAGTTTGGATATGGTTTTGGCAATGAAAACCGAAAACCGAATTCATATAAATATATATTTTTTCTACGTATTTATATGAAAAAACAATCACTAAAACACTTTCTTTGTACAAATATAACATCATTTAAGCTTGAAAAAAATTTTGTGGTAAAAATATATATAAACATGAAAAATAATTAAAATTATGTAATTCGGTTATTCAGTTTGGTTTGATTTTCGATTATTCGGTTCGGTTGAATCAAATTTGAATTCGATTCGGTCCTATTTTCGGTTTGATCGGAAATTTTTTTTAACCGAACTAAATAAACCGAATAACCCGATAACCGAACCGATGACAGATACATAGATACAAAGCACAAAGACATAGAGTGTTTAGCTTTGTCACGTATTATAAGTTTATAACATTTTCCATAGACCATAGCGGAGGTGGACATTTTTTTATATAATGGATTGGTTGAAAGGTGTATAATGATGTCGATACAAATTTGAGGAAATGCATTGTTCGACCAATAATTTTGCTAGTGGTGTTGTACATATGTGGGTGGATCAACACTAATGAGAGGTATTCACGTGTTTGTAATCAGTTATTTTTCTTTTGCCATGAACCCATGATAGTATGTATGATTACATTTTATGGCAGTAGTAGTACATATCTGGATTTTTCTACTACGACAAACAAAGTCTAAGGGCCCGTTTGGTTGTGGTGTATGAGTATAGGTCTATAACTTTGAAAGTCATTAACCATCACAATCGAATAAGGATACCAAAATGTAAAAGTTTCCTCATATATTATGTATATGGGTGGTTTCTTCATACCCTCCATTATCATTCCACTTTATACCAACATCCATGCCAATTGTGATTCATAGCGACAAACCAAACGCACCCTAAAAACTTTACCATTCCCTTGATAAAAGTAAAGAAGAGTAAAGTAAAGTATCTCAATATCGTTTTTCATGGGTTATGGATCCTAATACCGTCTTTCATAGTGTATGGGAGAGGTTGAGATGTAGACAGCCTTACCTCTACCTAAAGTAGAGAGGCTGTTTCCGGTTCTATCAATAATAGAAAAGAACCTCTAGCCTTGCAAGGGGTAAGGATCAGACCCTTGACCTCTGTTTTAACCACTTAATCGCACTTAATTAAATATTAGTCTGGCCCTATTTTCCAAAAAAAAAAAAAAAAAAAAAAACTAAATCAAACTTTTCATAACAAAATTCCTAAGGAAAAATTATGACATCAAAAGTAAAAATTGGTGGTTTTGTTTTCGTAATTACTTTGTTGCTATTACTAAAAAATAATTATTTAGTTAAAGCGATGTGACAGTCACGGAGAGATCAACATGGGTGAAGGGATAGTCGTGTTGACCGATTTCAAGGAATGTCGATATGTGTCATGTGTGTAGATTCGTATTGCGAAAGTAGTAAGTTATAACGATGAAACATTAGGCTAGTCGCAGTCGAAGGGTTGAAATCGGTTGGGCACCACCTTTGACCGATGTCGACATCGGTCATTCCGATTGTGGTGGATCGTTCGCATCATCGGTCGAGGAGAAAAAACATATATATCGGTTGAAATCTCGACCGACAGTTTACGCACTAAAATATGTCCCACTTGATGTTAATAATAATAAAAAATCGATCATCAATCGCGATAACTTGGTACGTGTCAATCATCTGAGAGAAGATCGATGCTGCAAGGATGACCTGCGTCACGATCGAGACTAAATTTTAAGTCACAATAGAGAGACAATTGTAATAGAGTAGTAATGGGAATAATAAAGTTACATGACACCAATGTAAGGGGGGTGGCAACCATGCCTAACAAAAAAATTCATACCTAATCATCCACCAATAATATTCTTCCATCTCATCTCATACCTATCTCATACCTAACAATAGATTTTTAGTAGCAACCATGCCTAACCCATACCTCATTTAAAAAACACCCAACGTCTCTTTTTTGTAGCTTGCAACGGTTACATTTTCATTCCCCAACTCCATGCCTAATCGGCAAACTTTGCCGATTTACTCAACAAATACACCACACCGAACTTTGCCGATTGAGAAGCAATGGTGATACCGATCGGGGTTGCTCATGCCTAACCCAAACCGAGCCCCATTGCCACCACCTAATGGTGGAAGTTGGGAACAATACTCTTTAGAGTTGTTGTTTTAAACGTTTTTACGATATATACAGACATCGGTATTTGTTTATAGATAGACAATAGAGATAAGATATTCTCACCCTCCCTAGTTCTTATATTTCCACCTTCCTATTTTTTGCATTTTATTTTTATTTTTATAATTTTGTTTATATCAAAAAACTATAAACCTGAAAATGCGGAACAGAAAATACAAAGTTTAATAAATTGAACACTTAAACCGCTATAAATACGTAATGTAAACCGATGTAAAACTGCATATACTAAAACAAATAGGAGATAAAAGAAATAAAAAAATACAAATCCTCTCTAGTAGAGAGGGTGGGAATAGCACATCCCTAGACAATAATATATGTTTCGCATGTTGAATGAGTGTTTGAATCACAATAATTATAGAGATACATACAACTCTTGACTTTTCATGTAAAATCATGCTTCCTGATTAAGTTTGTAACAAACACTTAGTTACCGTCTTATTAGATTTAAGTAACTTTCCTAATAAAGATAATCAAACAAAAATCGAACGGCAACTAACTTGTTGTAGATTTTTATAACTTAAAAAAACATGATTTTTGCAATCAACATTTCTCGTAGCAAAAGGAAAGGTTTTTGATAAAAGTTACGGTACTATTTTTTGTGAAGATATTTATTTAGGATGGTATTATCGGTACTTCTACCATTAAAATACAATTAATACTCTTCTATTAATCACTTCATTAAGAGAACAAGGTAGGTTTTATTTTTATTTTTATATAATATTTTATTTCGTATTATTTTTTATTTTTAAGTTGTTAAATTTTATACTTTATTGTTACGTATTTTTTCAGCAATTTTAATCACTTTATTAACAACACAAGACAACTTTTTATGGTTTATGCTCTGTATTTATTATGTTATACCACTTTTGACTTATCAAATTTTCTTTTAATATTTTCTATTTTTGAAAAAAAAAAATTATAAAAGTAAAATAAAAATAAAAATATATATATTATAAAAAATGTTACTTGTAGTTTAAGGGTCTAATATCCTATCCCATTCATTTAGTCGTTAATTTACTCCAACGCGCTTTACCACCGTTACCTCAAAGCTGGTTTCCACTATCATCTCACTTAATTTTTACACTTCTCGATTTTTGAGTTATTACTTCTTCTGTCTTAAAATAATTGTCTATAGACAAAAAACACACAGTTTAAGAAAAATGCATTTATTACTTTTTTTTTATTTTAATTTTTTTATTTGTATACATAATAACAATTTTACCCTTAACTAATCAATTAAGATATTTTTTAAAGTTTGTAATAATAATTTCAAGCAATGGCAATATAGTTAAACTTAATCAAACTTTCCTATCGATATTTAGTAATGGACAAATTAATTAGGACATTTAAAAAAAACAAGGTTTTTAAGATCGGGATCCTAATTAAGATCGTTTTCGTATTTGCAAGATCGTGATCGTAAGATCGTATCGAGATCCTAAGATCCTACTACAACGTCATTTTTTAATAGTCTTTGTAATATTATTCAAATCTACAAATTACTATATATCATAAATAAAAAATTATATGAATGTTTTATGTAAACATTGTCCTAAATTATGAATATTGCATGTTTATGAAGAATCATATGTTGTTTTCTTAATTCTATTAAAAGATAACCCATAACTTTGTTGTTTTTTAGTTTGTAATTCGAGAAACGTAAGATCGGATCGGATTAGATCTTAAAATCCTACGGTCAAGATCGGGATCCTGTAAGATCTTAAGCTTTTTAAGATCCTTCATAGGATCGGGATCGTTTTTGCTTTGTATAATCGTAAAATCTTAAAATTAGAATCAAGATCTTGACAATTATAAAAGAAATATAAACTATTAATTTCACACCGGAAAGAGTATGTCCTAACATTCTTGGAGTAGGGCGTGTATTACACCTTCCATTATACCCGACTGCAACTTATTCACGACCCAACATTCTTCTACTACTCATTGGCACCTTCATTATTTTACAATTATACATTTCTACTCCTCAGAATTTGGTGACATAAATATATTCGTACAGTGGTAATTTCACATGTTATGATTGTTCTTATATAGACCATCAAAACTATCTTTTCTCACCCAAGGGGCCAAGACCATCTTTTCATTTACATTTGTAATCAACTTTTTGTAATGTCAATGCTAATGACAATTATAAATATTATGATCAGCCTTTGTTACATTAGTGTTATATCAGTTTTCTCTATTCAAGACTACATTCAATCACAATTTGCTAATAAAGCGAGCGGCAACCACAATAAAAAACATACCCTATAAAAATTAATTAAAAAAAATGCACACACAAAAGAGAATGAAACTTTTAGCTGGCAGGCCAACCATAATTTTAAAAAGGTTAGGAGATCAACCAACCGAGCCATTAGCATTGACTTAATCAAAATTTTACTAAGAGTGCAAAACAAAAATTGAATAAAGAACCAATGTCGAAGTAGGGGTAATAATTTCGACATGAAACAAAACACGGTTTGAGATTAACACGAAAATAATTGAGTTATAGTAACGTATAAACAGGTTTCTCAAATAAGTTGTGACAACCCATACTTTCAGGTCATTTCTCGACACGATTCATGTTTCATTATTTCAACATTTATAGTAAACATGGTTTACTTGTTTCAAATTCACAGAACCTTGGAGGTTTAGCGGCGAATTCATGATCATGACATCACGTCATTTCATATGGACTATGATTAGTCTACATTTCATCGACATCACGTGCATCTCATTAAGACATTCACGACATTTCATTTCATATTCAACGCGTAATTTTTATGTTTAAAAATCTTTATCGCGTGAGTTTTTATTTTGAGTATTTAACTCGTTACTTTCAAAAATGATCCCGAGGTATTTTTAAACTTGCATTTAGTTCATAAAACTATATTTTTAGTTTTCCTAGTGTTTCACATTTATTTGGTATTTTAATCGTTAAAGTTTAATTATTACGTCTTTCTTAAAAATTTTACGACAATTATTTTATCACCCAAATTTCACAAGGAAAGTATTTTTACAATTTTTATCATCTCAATACAATCTATTTTGACTTGTTAAAAACTTACTTGCACCAAAAATTCCCATTTACCTTTAATTGTACAAATTTCTTACAATTGCTTACACTTCCAATACAATTATACACAAAATCATACAAGTTACAATTAAAAAAAAAAAATAATAATAATTAGAGAGACAACCCTCCCCCAAAATCCGGCCAAGGGGAGGGTATAGTTATTGATTGGTAAGGTTTGTGTTTATAAATGTTTTCACTCAACCATTAAAAGTCCTACTCAATTATTTCACATACATTTCTCATAACTCCAAGTGTTAAAAAAAAAAAATATTTCCTCTCTTCTTCTTGGCTTCAAGAACCGGCCACAATAGCAAGAACCAAGGGATCAAAATTTTCTTCAAGTTCAAGTGTGTTTATCAACCTAGATCATATCCTTTTTATGGTTTTGAAATAAAAACCAAGGATATTTAAGTTAATCCTTGTTACCTACACCTCTTCACTATCACTTGTAAGCATGTTTTTATCATTTTCAAGTTTCCTTATCATTTTCATATGTTTCTTTTCATTTTTGGAGCTTATATGCATGTTATGTGATTTATACCATTTATTTTATGATTTTAGAGTTATATATACATATTGGTCATCCTATAAATATTCCCATGGTATTCTTTGGTCTTGATGGTGATTAGGAACCCATGACACCCTAAGAAGGTGTATGGTAGGATTAGATTAGCTTTGGAGTTGATTTGAAGGGATTAGAATAGGTTTTGTCCGAGAAAACTATTTTCGATAACTATATTTTGGTGTTCTGTCCTTAATTCGGATTTCTGGAAAACCTACTGATGGTACGACATTTTGGCCTTGATATTTAGAAAATATACTTTAAAACGAATCCGTGGCCTTTGAACGGATAAAACGGAGTTATAACGGCCGTGGTGAATTTTTAAAGTTTGACGACTAAACGTATTATTTTCGTAAAATTCAGCCTTGATGTTTTTACTTGTTCGGTCAAAACTAGCCTTAAGCTTCATAAATTATTTCGACTTCTCAAAATATATTAGTTTACTTCGATACGGTTAAGGACATATTTTACGAGAAAACGGATTTGAAACGACAAATATATGCACGTTTTTTTATAAAGTTGCCGTAACTATTATTTTCTAAAAATTATATTATTTCTACGATTCAAGTATTTCATTAGTCAGAAGGGCTATGTTTGCGCGCTTTTAACCATGATGCAAAACTTTTATAACAAAGTGTCTTCTAGTAAAATCAAGTTCATCGGCCATATTTTTCAAAACAAAAGCCGTTGGTCAAGCGGAGTTATGGTAAATTAATTACGGATGTTCAAACATTGGTCAAACTTATTTTCGCACACAATTAACAAAACCACCATCTTTAGCCTTTGATATCTTTATGATCGAGACCTTTGAACGAAAACTCCGAATCGAAACTTTTAGATATCGATACAAACTTTCCAAACCGTCGAGTTCGTTCTCTAACGATCGACGACACCGCTTTTACGATTGCTTTTTCCAAGCCATTTTGTTGATTTCATGATAATTCGACGACATTGTTTTGCGACGAAAAGTGGTAATTTCACCAAAAATCATTATAAAATCATTGTAGGATGACATTTTGACGAAAACATGTAAAGTCATTTTGAAGGGTCAAGACGCCAAAAGAGTATTTTTCGACGATGAGTAATATTTTCAAAACTCGTAAATGGTATAAATAATATATGGAATGCATGCATAACATTACATTGCAACTCATTGCATATCATATCATTGGTAATAGGTCCATTAAAGTTTCACATTATACCTCGGTGTACTCACTTTTGTCATCGCCCGCTTTATCAAGTGAGTTTCATAGCCCCGCTTTTACTTGTTTTCATAACTGCTTGGGGAGATGCATGCTTAACTATATTTTTCACAAGTACTTTATATTTTTAAGGATAACTCCTATCACGATTACATCATTTCAAAACCGAATGTTGTACTATATAAATTATTCTTGTTTGCGTGCTACGGTACTACGTCGTATAACGTTCTAAATCAGTTGACTACTGATAAATTGAGTTAGGTGCTATGGATTATGTGCTACGGTTCTTCGTCGTATAACGTTCTAAATCAGTTGACTACTGATACATTTGGTCTAGTTTTATGGATTAAGTGCTATCGTTCTACGTCGAGTTAGGTACTATTGTGAATTCATTTGACATCATATGTTTGGAACATAAACTATACACATTTTGGCAATGGGTTGTGAACACACAGTTGCAAGTTTTGTATGGGCGAACTTGAACCGAGTGGATTTTCAATGCCTTTGTTTGCATAAACGATTTTGAAAGACTTTACATTTCAAACCAAACTCTATGAACTCACTCAACCTTTGTGTTGACACTTTTAGCATGTTTTAATCTCGTGTATCTAAGGCATTCACTTCATGGCACGATTGGGACACATCATGGAGTCGTGATGACGACGCTGCCTCACTGGGTTTTACTTACTTTAAAACATCGCTTGTATTGTAACAAACTTATTTCCGCACAAATTGGTTTTCATTTGGGACCTACTTTGTAAACTCGATTATTTTATTAAATCAAACGATGTGTTTTCCAAACGACACTTTAGGTCGCTCAATATAATCGTGATTGTGATGCTATGACAACAATCCCGTGAATTCCATTCCACGCAAAAACAGTAATTTGGGGTGTGACAGATTGGCATCAGAGCTTCAGTTATAGAGAACTAGGTTGCATCATTGACCCTAGACTATAACTACATCATCATAGCATCTCATCATTTCATCACAAGTGCATGTTCACTTTACATGCGGTTTATAAGTACATTTTTCGAGTTATTTACTTTCATTTCACATCAATTGTCACATGGATGCCTTTAAATTCCCATCCCATTATCATTTCCTCATACCCTAATGTGGTGAATTCCTTGTCATTCCCTATCACAATTTTATATCAGCTGATTCATCACCGATAACGTCGAATGCCGGATAAACTTTTATATAGGGCGAAGTCACTCACCCTTTGTTTCACCACTAACATGTCGAGTTACACTTTATTCACACATTAAGTCTCTAAACTATCATACATTGAAGCACTTACAACACCTCATAACCCATTTCTTAGGAAACCGTCGATTATTTTGAATGATAACCCCAAACTTATCGCTTTATTATCACATTTCTTTGAGCGCTTATTATTAATATCGGATTTTGCTACGCCTCACATTTCCTCTTGTTTTGAAGAAGATATGGCAATCAAGAAAGCTACAGCTTGAAATGACCCAAGCAAAGAATTCGGTTGGTGAATGATAGCATTGCTAATGCTTTAAGAGTCGAAAGAGAAACAATGGGCTGCCGCCTCTTGGCCGTCACGCCGCCAAGCCGCTAGGCTAGTCACGCCATCGGTAATGCCGGAGGATCCGGGGTTAAGAAATGTTCGTACAAAGATTTCAAAAGTGGTGAACCCACTAAGTTTCAAGGTACCGAGGAGCAACCGCAATGGTACGATGGTTTGAAAAATTGAATCGGTATTTTGCTTTGTAACCGTCCTGATGATAGTAAAGTTAAATTTGCTACGAGCACACTACTCGATGGAGCGTTGTCATGGTGGAATTCATACGCCAACCGATTGGTATGGAGAATGCCTTCAAGCTTACGTGGGAGGAATTTAAGAGTTTGGTGACTAAGAAGTTTTGTCCTCGAACGTAAATCAAAAAGTTAGAGACGGAGTTCTATGAATTGGTCACGATTGGGTATGATATTGACACATATATTCGGAGATTCCAAGAATTGGTCATGTTATGCCCGTCCATGGTTTCGATAATGAGAAGTTGCTAGAGGCTTTCATCTGGGACTTCCGAAATTATTCAAGGCGATGTGACTTCTTCCGACCAAAAATGATCGAGGAAGCTATTCGATTGACTCAAAAGCTCATGGCCCGTGTAGTGAAGAGAGGCAAGTACACCAACACCAACCAAAACAACAACAACCCCAACAACCGCACCAATTACAACAATAACCAAAACAACAACAACGACGATAACCAAATCAACAACAACAAAAGAAAATGGGAAAATGACCAGAAGGTTATGATAACGACAACCAAAACCATAACACTAACCATCACCAACAACATAATAGAAGACAAGAAGTCGCTGTGGTCTATGTTGTTTGCACCAACCGTGGGAAGAGCTTATGCAGAAACTTACCACGATGCCGCCAATGCACGCTACATCATAATGGTCCATGTGGTATATGCTTTAGTCATCACAAAGTAGGACACCTTGCTAAGGACCTGTAAGTGGCAAAGCCGTAGTCACATGCTTCGGATGTGGGAGCAAGGACACTATCGAATCAATGTCCTCAAAACAAGGTCAACAAGTCGAAGGTGCTCATGGAATGTATATATGTTAAGGAACTCGTCAAGGTATCAACGACGCGAAGATCAAGAAGTTCGAAACCAATGCCTTAGTTCTCCTATTGTATTACGTTGTACTAAGTTTATGTCTTTCATCGTATTCGAAACTTTATAACCTAAGATGTACTACTTTTGCTAAACCACCCATTGTAAAATACTCTCATCTATCGTACTTTATTTTCTTTCCGATTTGTTATCATTTACGAGGATTTTAATTCTTTTTACTTTAACTATCATTTTAACGACACTTCTCCATGTCTTCTCTCCTCGATGTTCATCACAATTTTAACATCAGTTGACTCAACACCAAACATCATATGAGTCGATTGGTCCAAGCATTGCATAGTTACTCCTAAATTATACATAGCCTGATCACCTATGTCTAATTCAGGAAGAATCATGCAATGAAGGGAGTAGTAGGCTTATATGTGTAAGCAATTCCGTAATCGAGCCAAATTTTCAAAAGAATTTTCTTCAAACCACTTGTTTCCAGTTTGATCCGCGTGACAGTTCTTGTTTGATGAGTTGCAAAGATCGAGCTAGAAACAAGTTGTTACCTAAACCGATTTAGCCTAATCTCATGACAGTTCTTGTTTGATGAGTTGTGAGATTAAGTAAAATCGGTTACCAAAAGTCTTTGAGGGTTTTGCTCGGGAATGGGAAAGTTTGCCACATCAAACCCTAAACCCGTTAGACCTAATAACGATTGAATTCGTGGACCAATTCCTTTTTGATGGGCGAATGTGATAACCCATACTTTCGTGTCATTTCTACACCGATTCATGTTTCATTATTTCAACATTTATAGTAAACATGGTTTACTTGTTTCAAATTCGCGAACCTTGGAGGTTTAGCGGCGAATTCATGATCATGACATCACGTACATTTCATATGGACTATGATTAGTCTACATTTCATTGACATCATGTGCATCTCATTAGTACATTCACGACATTTCATTTCATATTCAACGCGTAATTTTTATGTTTAAAAATCTTTATCGCGTGAGTTTTTATTTTGAGTATTTAACTCGTTACTTTCAAAAATGATCCCGAGGTATTTTTAAACTTGCATTTAGTTCATAAAAACTATATTTTTAGTTTTCCTAGTGTTTCACATTTATTTGGTATTTTAATCGTTAAAGTTTAATTATTACGTCGTTTTCTTAAAAATTTTACGACAATTATTTTATCACCCAAATTTCACAAGGAAAGTATTTTTACAATTTTTATCATCTCAATACAATCTATTTTGACTTGTTAAAAACTTACTTGCACCAAAAATTCCCATTTACCTTTAATTGTACAAATTTCTTACAATTGCTTACACTTCCAATACAATTATACACAAAATCATACAAGTTACAATTAAAAAAAAAAAAAAATAATAATTAGAGAGACAACCCTCCCCCAAAATCCGGCCAAGGGGAGGGTATAGTTATTGATTGGTAAGGTTTGTGTTTATAAATGTTTTCACTCAACCATTAAAAGTCCTACTCAATTATTTCACATACATTTCTCATAACTCCAAGTGTTAAAAAAAAATTTCTCTCTCTTCTTCTTGGCTTCAAGAACCGCCACAATAGCAAGAACCAAGGGATCAAAATTTTCTTCAAGTTCAAGTGTGTTTATCAACCTAGATCATATCCTTTTATGGTTTTGAAATAAAACCAAGGATATTTAAGTTAATCCTTGTTACCTACACCTCTTCACTATCACTTGTAAGCATGTTTTATCATTTTCAAGTTTCCTTATCATTTTCATATGTTTCTTTTCATTTTGGAGCTTATATGCATGTTATGTGATTTATACCATTTATTTTATGATTTTAGAGTTATATATACATATTGGTCATCCTATAAATATTCCCATGGTATTCTTTGGTCTTGATGGTGATTAGGAACCCATGACACCCTAAGAAGGTGTATGGTAGGATTAGATTAGCTTTGGAGTTGATTTGAAGGGATTAGAATAGGTTTTGTCCGAGAAAACTATTTTCGATAACTATATTTTGGTGTTCTGTCCTTAATTCGGATTTCTGGAAAACCTACTGATGGTACGACATTTTGGCCTTGATATTTAGAAAATATACTTTAAAACGAATCCGTGGCCTTTTGAACGGATAAAACGGAGTTATAACGGTTGGTGAATTTTTAAAGTTTGACGACTAAACGATTATTTTCGTAAAATTCAGCCTTGATGTTTTTACTTGTTCGGTCAAAACTAGCCTTAAGCTTCATAAATTATTTCGACTTCTCAAAATATATTAGTTTACTTCGATACGGCTAAGGACATATTTTACGAGAAACGGATTTGAAACGACAAATATATGCACGTTTTTTATAAAGTTGCTGTAACTATTATTTTCTCGAAAAATTATATTATTTCTACGATTCAAGTATTTCATTAGTCGTAAGGGCTATGTTTATGCGCTTTTAACCATGATGCAAAACTTTTATAACAAAGTGTCTTCTAGTAAAATCAAGTTCATCGCCATATTTTTCAAAACAAAAGCCGTTGGTCAAGCGGAGTTATGGTAAATTAATTACGGATGTTCAAACATTGGTCAAACTTATTTTCCGCACACAATTAACAAAACCACCATCTTTAGCCTTTGATATCTTTATGATCGAGACCTTTGAACGAAAACTCCTGAATCGAAACTTTTAGATATCGATACAAACTTTCCAAAACCGTCGAGTTCGTTTCTAACGATCGACGACACCGCTTTTACGAATCGCTTTTTCGAAGCCATTTTGTTGATTTCATGATAATTCGACGACATTGTTTTGCGACGAAAAGTGGTAATTTCACCAAAATCATTATAAAATCATTGTAGGATGACATTTTGACGAAAACATGTAAAGTCATTTTGAAGGGTCAAGACGTCAAAAGAGTATTTTTCGACGATGAGTAATATTTTCAAAACTCGTAAATGGTATAAATAACATATGGAATGCATGCATAACATTACATTGCAACTCATTGCATATCATATCATTGGTAATAGGTCCGATTAAAGTTTCACATTATACCTCGGTGTACTCACTTTTGTCATCGCCCGCTTTATCAAGTGAGTTTCATAGCCCCCGCTTACTTGTTTTCATAACTGCTTTGGGGAGATGCATGCTTAACTATATTTTTCACAAGTACTTTATATTTTTAAGGATAACTCCTATCACGATTACATCATTTCAAAACCGAATGTTGTACTATATAAATTATTCTTGTTTATGCTACGGTACTACGTCAGATAACGCTCTAAATCGCTTGACTATCGATAAATTGAGTTAGGTGCTATGGATTATGTGCTACGGTTCTTCGTCAGATAACGCTCTAAATCGCTTGACTACGATACATTTGGTCTAGTTTTATGGATTAAGTGCTATCGTTCTCGTCGAGTTAGGTACTATTGTGAATTCATTTGACATCATATGTTTGGAACATAAACTATACACATTTTGGCAATGGGTTGTGAACACACAAAGTTGCAAGTTTTGTATGGGCGAACTTGAACCGAGTGGATTTTCAATGCCTTTGTTTGCATAAACGATTTTGAAAGACTTTACATTTCAAACCAAACTCTATGAACTCACTCAACCTTTGTGTTGACACTTTTAGCATGTTTTAATCTCGTATCTAAGGCATTCACTTCATGGCACGATTGGGACACATCATGGAGTCGTGATGACGACGCGCCTCACTGGGTTTTACTTACTTTAAAACATCGTTTGTATTGTAACAAACTTATTTCCGCACAAATTGGTTTTCATTTGGGACCTACTTTGTAAACTCGATTATTTTATTAAATCAAACGATGTGTTTTCCAAACGACACTTTAGGTCGCTCAATATAACTGTGATTGTGATGCTATGATACCAATCCCGTGAATTCCATTCCACAAAAATGTGTAATTTGGGGTGTGACATAAGTCGTGTTCATGTTGGCATGAGTTAAACGGATCGACATGCCAATTATTTATTAAATATAGAAAATCCAATTAACAATTGATTAAATAGGTTATATGGGTTAAACGGTCGAACTCCCAACCCATATAACCTGTTTAACTCGCTAACCCAATTATATAAATGAGTTAAATGAGTTATGTGTGAGTTAAACGTAAACATGTTACAATAGATAAACTTGAACCGATTAGTTAAGCACATGTAGCGTTCGGGTTAGAGATTTCGGATGTGCCGACACGTAAAATCGAACCTAAAACGTACCGGTAGCCCTAGTTTCAAGACCTTGTAAGTTGATAGTGATGGATAAATAACTTCATAACTCTTAATGTTGGATCTAACAAAAGTTACATTAACTTAATATTGTGATATTTTACATAATCAAGTTTTTTAACCTATAATCCAAAAAAAGTAATAATAACATTTTTCAAACAAATGTTTTTTAATATTTTGTAAGACAAAACACTATTCATCTACAGTACATTTTCATAAATGACAAAAGTGGTGTATGTGGTTTGGTTTTGAGCAAAAATGGTTTTTGTATTTAATTTACTTTGCAAAAACAGTCCTTATAAACTTGCAAAAAATGTCCCTGGCGATTTTTATGAACCACAAGAAAGGTCCCTTTGGTTTGCTTTTCACAAAAATGGTCCTTGGGGTTTATTTGCTTTGAGAACACAATCCTTATAAAATTGCAAAAAAAAAAAATCTCTAATATCAACATACACTTACAAAAACAGTCTTTGTGATAAATCCCGGAACTTTCGTGTACCAAAGTGATGTTTCACCCTGTGCATTTTTTTTGGGTTTTCCTAGTGTACCAAAGTGATGTTTCAACCCTTGTATTTTCTATTTTCAAAATAATAATGTTGAAAATGAAATTTATCTTTATATATTACACTTTATATGTGTTTTAGACTTATGTATTGTATCTTTATATATTACACTTCATATGTGATTTCAAAAACGATCATTGAGTTAAATCCAGGAAATGCTTGTGTAACGAAGAAATTCTTCATGTAAAACCCGTGCATTGCAACGTAGCATGAGTAAAAATCCGCCCTAAATTCTAACACCTATAAAAACCCTACCGCAACACGCGTGGGCAAAACCACCTCGTAACAAAACAAGTGTCGTTTTTATTAGCTTTACATAAGACTGATTGTAATGGTCACGAATATCACGCGTGAAGAAAAAATGTTATGCGTGGTCCATTGTTACGGGAGCAGATCATCACTCGGTAAGGAGCAAACTTCGAAGGAATTGCTGGTAGTGACCACCAATTGAAAAAAATCTGGTGAGGGCTTTTTTCTCGTGATTGTATTATAGGATATGTTTGTGTTTAAGTAGGATAAATGCAAAATAGTTGATGAGGCGCTGAGGCGGATGTTGGTTATTAAGGGAGGGAAGATTGTAAGAAAATGTTAAAAATGAGAGATGATGTCGACGTGAAAAGGATGATGACCTCGTCCATTACATCTAACTTTACAAAACTCCCTCTCAAATTTACTTCCCATTGATGTAACTTTTAATTGCTTGTTGATTTAGTTGAGATTTCCAGGCCAAAGTCAAACTAAGCCAACTTAAATCGATGCAACTTAATTGCTTGTTTATTTATTACCATTCATTGTAAAATAGCTTTTGACATCGACATAATTTTCTTAACTTAACAAATACCGTAAATTTGTTTATTTAAAAGTAAAGCCAACAAAATGATTAATGCTTGCGACATGTAAAATATATTTTGGTGTATATATTAGGACATCTTTAAACAAGTACTCTTTCGGTCACAAAATAATAGTCTTTCAAAAAAAAAAAAAAAAACACTGGTTAAAAAGAATATAATTATTACTGTTTGTTATTTTTACTAGTTACAGAATGATAATTTTTATCCTTAACTAATTAATTAATGATTTTAAAGGGCGCGTCACGGCGACGCCTGCATGACCTCTACGCTACGCAATAGACTAAGGTGTCGGCTTAAGGCGTGGCGTGAGATGAGGCATGGAAATGTACGACAAGGCACACTAATGCGTGAGCCGTAACGTCTTCTTTACGATGATTTTTTCTTTCTTTATTTATTTATTTTTTAATAAAAAAATTACATGTAAAGATAATATAATAACTTAGTTCTTTATATATAACAATTTTGTAAACTCGGTATATATGAAATATAATATATAATATATAAATCTATAAATATTTTTATATTGTTTGCCGCTTTAAGTCACGTTTTAAAAACGCTAAAGCTTCGCTATAGTTCCTAACACATAAGTCTTAACTATACCGCCACGCCACGCCTCACCTATCTAAAACATTACTAAATACAATAAAACTTTTTTATTTATTTTCAGTAAAGAACAATTAAATTGGGATTAAAAAAAATCTTGTCAAGTATTAACATGGACCAAAAAGTATAAAACCCCGAGGGGACTAAACAAATGAAAAATACTAGTTATGAAATGAGTGAGAGCCTTTTTTTTTTTTTTTTGTTTGTATGAGACCGTGTGTCACTGAGTGAGTGGGTAACCGAGCATCTCACATGCAGGCTACTTTTTTGTCCACATTTCACCATACTCCTATTTTCATGTAGTAACATTCTACTTTTTAATCATTTCCTTCTTTATTGTCATTCATCACATTGTCATTTGTTTACTTTTCTCTACATTTTTCCTCACCATTTTTTTTAATACTCAATCCATCACTTTTTGCCCTAATTTGAGCTATTATATCTGTTTTATGTAGTTAGTTAGTTGGGGCACGCTCAGGTAATCAATAGCTGTTTGTGATTATTGGAACTCATTTTGTTGCTTATGAGTAAATGTACATTGTTTCGAAATGGTGTGTTTTGTTGTTTATTTGTGTGTTCTGAAAGACTGAAACTGATTATTGCTAACTCTAATAAGCATAGATATTTTGTTGGTTGGTTAAAGATATGGAGTTTTTTTTTGGGCTTGCTGAGTGTTTGGATTAGCTTATTATAATATGTTGATAAGCTCAAGTGTTTTTACTTCTGTTGGTAGAATGACAAAAAAGCGCTCCCAAATAAGCCACGAAAAAGTAGCTTTGTAAAATCCCCCTAAGTAAGCCCATAAGCTTGAGTTTTTGCTAAATAAGCTAAAACGCCCAAAAAAAAAAGCTAAACAGACACCCCGTTGAAGTGCTTATTTACTCCTATTAAGGCATATTAGCAGTTTCCATCCAAACACTAATAACCACTTACGTGCGTCTAATGGACACAGTAAGAGATTCCAAACACCCCTTAATTGCTTTTCATATACTAATTTCTTAACCGTATTTTCGAATCAGATTATTCTGTCATAATTTTAATCACATTTATGTAAATACTTATAACTGATTATCGCGACTTAAAGTTGTAATAATCAGTTAGACGCACAACCAAACACCCCCATTGGTTAGGACGTAGAAATTTCTGGCTACTTCAAAGCAATATAAGACTCTGATATAACCTTTATTTTTATATAGAAAAGACACAGCGAACGAAAATGGTACTAGGATTGAAGACGAGAAACAGGAACAGCCCGTACGTCCATCTTGATTACGTTATCAATCTAGTAGAGATTAAGCCGTGGCCTCCATCACAGTCGCTAAGATCAGTTCGGTCTGCATTGATTCAATGGGAGCATGGTGACAAGTTTTCAGGGTCTACTAAAGCAGTTGCGCCTTCAAATGCTTTTGGTTTGGGTGTAGGTGATGGTAAAATCGAGTTTAATGAGTCTTTCAAACTTCCTGTGACATTATCACGGGATATGTCAGTTAAGACTAGCAATAACGAATCTTTCTTAAGGAATTGTGTAGAGTTTAATATGTACGAACCACGTAGGGACAAAACGGTAAAAGGGCAGTTGTTGGCTACTGCAGTTATAGATTTTGCGGAGTATGGTATTTTTGACGATAGTTTGGTTATTTGTGTGCCTATGAATTGCAAGAGGATGTTTGGTAATACGGCTCAGCCTATGCTTTTTGTTGAAATCCAAATGGTTGAGAAGAATAACCGCATGAGGTGTTCATTTGGGGAGAGATTGATAAGGGAAGGATCGCTGGATAGGAATGTTTGTGCGTTGATGAATGCAGAGTATGCTGAGGAAGCTGACACTGCCTCCGTTACAGATAATAATGAGGATGATGATGTTTCCTCCCAGTCTTCCATGGATACTGGTTCTTCAGCGTCTGGTTCAAATGGGAATGTAACTCCTCAAAGTGAGGTACTTGAATTAGCTTTCTTCTTAATTTTTCTATATGTTAGATTAGCTTTTCAAGTAATACAATAGGTCGTTCATTAAGGACGCTGCTATTTTTTACCTTTGGCTAAAAGTTAGTATCCATAATTATGAGTACATATTTGAAATTCTCCACTTGAGATGGAGTATATTTGACGGATAGCCATAGGTTCATGTGATCTACATTAAAAATTAAGAAATGAAAATTGACAAATATATCTAAAATGGGGCAGAAGTGGAAGTTGGAACACAGAATGATGGAATTTGGCCTGCTGGCTGGGTTCAGGAGCGTGGCTTAGGGGTGGCAATTTCGATCCAGTTACTTAGGCGTGGGTTGATTTGGGCTGCTTTGTTTATCTCAAGTGGGTCAAACGGGTTGAAGGTCGCTTAAAGTGTATTTTAAATACGTACAACTTTCTAAACAGTTCTATTCAGATACCTATATCATTGTATTATACAGAGTAATAGTTATAGTATTAAATATGTATAAAATATGGACAAAAGTGCTATGTTGGTCACGCTGACCTAGCCTGTTCTGACCTGCTTCAACTGAACTCATTTTGACCCATTACCCAACCTGATCATCTTTCCACCTCATGTGGGGTATGTCGATACCTTTGCACGGGCTGAAGGCCACCCGATACAACTCCTCTTGTATCAATAGTCATGTGCGTATTGCCCAAAGTTTGCGTTGTTCCACAATTTCTCAGTCAATTGTTTGCTGCTCCACATCAGGGAGGCAAACTTATAAGCTTGTAAAATTTTAATACTTCATTAACCTGGTGTTTAATTGCAGAACGGGTCTGAAGCCATTTGTGGAAGCTCAGAAAAGGTCAATAGTCAAGAAGTCTCGGTTCAAAGTAAAAGGGCCATATTTGAAGAACGTATTTCATCATCAAAAGACTTATATTCTGAACTAGAAAATGCTCGTACCACTTTATCAAATATCCGTAACTCAAGATTCACAATGCTCCCACAAAAGACTGAATCATGTAGTAGCGTGAAACTATCAAAGCCGATTGGTAAGAATGACACTAGAAAAGTGATGGTCTATGAAGCGAACAATGGAAGTCAAATCATTGGAGATATTGGAACTGATGGTGATAGTAAAAGGAATGCGAAGCGACTTGATTCTTCAATGGATTCAGGAATAAGCATCGGGTCAGTTAGAACTAGCAAAGTATTAGAGAAATTTAAAAACGTCGGTATTTGTGACAAGAATTATGAGAAGAACTTAACAGTTAATGAGATAAGTGATGCAAGCAAAGTACAACACTTGGAACAAAGAATGAAACTTCTTGAAGGCGAACTACGAGAATCTGCAGCTATTGAGATTAGTCTTTACTCAGTAGTTGCAGAGCACGGAAGATCCACTAATAAAGTTCATGCCCCTGCTCGACGTCTTTCTAGGTTGTACCTTCATGCATGCAAAGATAATTCTTTCAGGAGAGCAAGTTCAGCAAAAAGTATTGTGTCAGGACTGATTTTAGTCGCAAAAGCTTGTGGAAATGATGTCCCAAGGTACATTCTTGACCAAATAAGTTCCTCACTTTTAGGTAAAATTATACAATTAATTTTGTTTTGGTTTTGAATACAGGTTGACTTTCTGGTTGTCAAATTCTGTTGTACTAAGAGCCATAATACATAAAAAATTTGACAAGGAGAAGGTATCTGGGATAGTTGAGAAAGGAAGTACCGAGAATTCTAATGAACGGGAGGACCCTTGTATGGTTATATCTTTGTTGGAAAAAGTAGAATCTTGGATCTTCATGCGCATTATTGAGTCCATCTGGTGGCAGGTACACCGATATTTCTTTCTTTTAGCGGATGTTTATCTAATTTTGTTAGAGGTGGCAAAATGGGCTGGATGACGGGCCAAAATGGGTGATTTTTTATAACGTTGGAAAAGGAACGGGTTGACTCAAAATACTCCATCTGAACAAGTGTGTTAAATATGATTACGAATATGATCGATCATTTACATAATTCTATTTGGGCGACTTTCAAAATTTTTCATCTATAGCTATTTTTTTTACCTGTTTGACCCTTTAATAGTAAAATATTAAATATAATCCGAAGGCCATATTGCCACCTCTAGACTTTGTAGTTCTCTAACCACTGATCAAGTTTGTTTTATTTTTTAGACTCTTGCTCCTTATATGCAATCCACTGCTGCAAAGGGAATCCCTAGAGTTGTAGATTCAGGCTATAATAAAACCTGTCAAACAACATCTGGTTCACTTGAGCATGAGCGAGTCCACACCTCCTTGAAACTTTGGAAAACCGCTTTCATGGATGCTTGTGAAAGAATTTGTCCTGTTCGAGCTGCAGGACATGATTGCGGTTGCTTGAGTATCCTTTCTATGTTGGTAAGGTCTTTATATTATTTATTGTTAAAGTTGTGCATGCCAAGTGGCGCGTTCTAATCTTTATTTTATTTACTACAGATAATGGAGCAATGCATGGCTAGATTAGATGTAGCTATGTTCAATGCCATTCTTCGTCAGTCGGAAGATGAAGGTCCAACGGACCCTGTATCAGACCCCATCAGTGATGCTGGGGTTCTTCCTATTCCATCAGGGAAAGCAAGCTTTGGAGCCGGTGCACAACTGAAAACGACAGTGAGTAGAATAAACTTAACGTTAGGTCCAATTCGCTATGAAAGCTTGAAGGTTTTATCTAATATATATCCCTTTGTGTAATTTGATAAGTAGAGGTATGATACTTGGTCATGTTTTGTTGGTAAAGATTGGACAATAGGAAGTGGTCTAAAACGTATGAATTTTGAGCTCAAAAGTATTAGTAAAGTTTAATAAAATGGGCAAGCGAACTCATGTTTATACAATAGGAGCAACTATTTTGGCATATTATTTCATTTCATCTATTGAAAGCTAATAATCACTTTTTTTTTTCCATAACCGCTAATGGGCATTCTTTTGGTCAAGTGCAGATAGGAAACTGGTCCAGTTGGCTCACAGATCTATTTGGCTCACCTATCTCTTTTCATCTCCTTACTGCTCTGAGTGAGCTCATGATGCTTCCTAAGGATATGCTCTTAAGTAACACAGTCCGAAAAGAGGTTTTCATTTTTAGAAACCAAATCTGTTCCTTTACTTCCACTATACTGATGATAGACTTTGTTTATTATATACTCACAAACTAAAAATTTCTTCTTAATTTTGAAGGTGTGCCCTAATATTGGTGTAGCATTAATAAAGAGGATACTTGATAGATTCGTTCCGGATGAATTTTGCCCAGATGTGATTCCCGAGGTGGTTCTTGAATCACTAAACTCAAAGGTCAGTTTGTCAGGATTTCTTTTTCTTCATTTTCCTGTTTTGTTGTCTTCTTATCATGTTTGCATTGTTATCTGAACGTTATAGTCAAGTTAAGTAGCTGACTCATCGATTTGCTTATATGCACTGTATATGCTATTTTGATCAGGATTTAATGGAGAGTGGCGAAGATTGTATTACAAGTCTCCCCTGTCGAGCAGCTCCTATTGTATATCAACCTCCTTCTGCATCTCTAATAGGATGCATCTTAGGAAATGATGGAAGCCGAGCTCATTTGTCACGCAGTGGATCATCAATCCTAAAAAAGTCAAATACAAGCGATGATGAACTCGATGAATTGGATTCACCTTTGACTTTAATAATTGACTCCTGTCAGCCTGTAGCTGCATCAACAAAACCTGTATGGGCATTGAAAGATGTCGGAAATGGCAATACTAGTATTAGGTATCAACTCCTTAGAGAGGTATGGATGAGTAGCGATTAGCAGTAGTTTTTGACACTATTATGAAGAAACTTAAGCTGCCCGGAATGTAAATACGCGCAACCATATTGGAAAATAATGTTGCTATTGTTGGTTTTCCGGCTGATGTGAATTGACCACTTTTGGTTGTATGAAGTTTAACGTTTATGCTCAAGAAACATCTGAACCCATGATTTTTAATGTGTTACTAGAAATAATCTGTTACATAAACGCATTTACTACGTCTCAACTGAGACTTAAGAACTTGAATCTCTGAATCATCATTTCAGTTACCGGCAAATCATCCACATAAACTAAGACTGATGTGAACGTCTGATTATCCTTTTTTACAAACAGCGAATAATCAGTCTTTGATTGAGTAAATTCAAAAGAGAGAAGTGCTGAAGGCAGTTTAGAAAACCATTGTCTTGGAGCCTGCTTAAGCCCATACAATGACTTTTTGAGCTTACAAACTCTCAGCTGGTTTGTAAGCTCAAAAAGTCATTGTATGGGCTTAAGTAGGCTCCAAGACAGTGCTTTTCTAAACTGTCTTTAGCACTTCTCTCTTTTGGATTTACTCAATGAAAGACTGATTATTCACTGTTTGTAAAAAAGGATAATCAGAAGTTCACAACAGTCTTAGTTTATGTGGATGATTTGCTGGTAACTGGAAATGATGATTCAGAGATTCAAGTTCTTAAGTCTCAGTTAAGTTCAACATTCCATATGAAAGACTTGGGTGATGTGAGTTACTTTCTAGGACTTAGAGGTATCAAAGTCATCTCAAGGCATTTTTATTCCTCAACACAAGTATATAATGGAACTGCTGAAAGTAGGAGGAGTTTTAAATAGCAAACCTTATAAACTTCCCATGGACCCAAACTTGAAGTGTTAAATTTTGGGTTGGTAATCTGTTGGTAAGTCAAACATATCATTCTATCAATTGCTAATGGCTTTCAAGTTAAATGGCTTATTGCCAAATGAAAGATTAATTATGTTAATACCAAATCACAGTTAATAGGATGTTTAACCCATAGTGGACAAAAGATTAAAGATTTAAAGTTCCAAGAATCTCATTATATCAATTGCTAATGGCTTTCAAGCCTTATTGCTTCGCTTCACGATGAGTTTACTACTAGCCGTTAGAGGGTCTTAGTGAAACTTAATCTCCTATTTAATAAGTCCCCTTATCTAGGGTTACACACACTGAGTGTGCGCCTTTTGTATCACTCTCTTCTCTTCTTTCGCATCATTTCACCGATCTTGTCTTGTCTTTACATTTACATGATTATTGTCTCATTGACATTAATCTAACCTTGTAACATTTGGATACTATTAAACTTAATCTGTCGACTTTTGCGCCTTAGATCCGAATAAAGATTATATTGTTCATCTTGGTTGCCTATACTTTCGTGACATGGTATCGAGCTTGTGCTCATTGATTCTCTTCGCAACTATTGGTGGTTTGGGGTTATTGCTATTGGCGTAATCACCGGTTATCTTCTACTTACAATTAGCCCTAGACTAAGTGAATCTAGGTAATTGTGATTTGTTCTTCCACGCATATTTCTCTGTAAGTCTATATCTTGTCTCTTCTTCAAACATACAAGACTTAAGTCTTGGGTGCAAACGGGTAGACTAACATCTTGATCCGCCACCTTGAGTGGTAAGAATACCGCCTCGGTTTACCCTAGTCCACGTGCTTGGTGCTTGTTGTTTCTTAAATTCAAAGTCTTATTTATCTATCTATTTGGTCTTATTATTATCTCTCGTCTGCTTTATTTGTCTGCTTTATCGCCTTTATTATGGTTGTCGGTGATATCACGGTGGTGGTGGTTCCACCGAGAAAAGCTTATCCTTTGGGGATGCTTTGTACTTACACCCTAATAACACTAATGGGACTCCCATTATTTCTATCAAACTCACAGAACCGAAAATTATAAAATATGGAATATGGCCATGACCTTTGCCTTAAGGAACCATAATAAGTTAGGGTTTATTGATGGTACTTGCATAAGAAACGATTCAAACCCTAATCTTGCTAATCAATGGGACACTTGTAACTCGTTGTGGTTACTTGATTCTTAATTCTCAAACCCTAATTATTTGTCGGGCTATCTATGCCAAACCGCTTATGAAATGTGGAATGATCTTAAAGATACTTATGATAAGGTTGATGGTTCACTATTTTCAATTTGCATAAAATATAAACTCTCTTAGTCAAAGTGGGTCCTCTCTTGCCGATTACTACAACAATCTTAACTCTTTATGGAAACAATTTGATTGTATGATTAGCTTGCCTCCTTGCACTTGTGAGGTCGCAAAACATTTTGAAAAACATAATCGCCTAATCAAGTTAATGCAATTTCTTATGGGTCTTGATGACTCCTATGTTCCCATCGAAGCAATATTTTAACCGAGACCCTTTACCTAATGTCAAAACTGCTTTCTCTGTTGTCTCGGAGAAGAGTCTCACGAAATGTATCATCCGGGAATAGCTCGCTAAACCCAATGCTACAGCTTTTTGTCGCAAAACTTCGATGGTGGAAAATTTTTGATAACAAAAGAAGTTTTAACAACAAAGTTTCTGGTCTTAATAATGGTAATGACTCTAATAGCAGAGGACCAAACATGAACCTCAAATGTACCAATTGCAAAAACCCGGTCACACCATTGATAGATGTTATGATCTTGTTGGCTATCCCGCCGGATATGCTAAGAGAAATTTTAATGGTAAACCTTTCAAGAAGAATAATGTTTCACACTGAAACCAATCTTGTCACCGATAATAGTGCCAAGAACTCTCCTGCCTCCTTGTCTAATGAATGCTCTCAAGACTTATGAGTCTTCTCAATGACAACAATGTGTCATCTGCTAATGCCAACTTAGGTGTAAAAATTTTTCAGAACCTTCTTTAATGGCGTGTCAAGTTTAATATAAACTTCAACAAGTTTTTAACAACAACACTAAGACATTATCCGAAACATCGCCTTGGTTGGATTGTTGATTCTGTGCAAATCAAACACATGACCGTGGATCGAAATTTTTTAATCAATGTTGTTAACATTTCAAATCTTGGCTTAACTGTTGGACATCCCAACGGTACTCGTGCCTTAATTACAAAAATTGGTGATTTAAAGATCAATAATGATCTAACTCTTTTGATGTACTTGTTGTTCCCGAGTACAATGTTAGTTTGTCGTCTGCTCATAAAATTGCTAGAGACAATAAGATGTTTGTCGGGTTTAATGAATCTAATTGCTATATACAGATTTACATCAAAAAGGATTGTGGGATTGGTAAACAACACAATGGGTTATATATGTTTGATATTGATTCTTCATGTAAGATTATTTCTAATAACCGCATATCTGCTTGTCATGTTTCAAAAATCTTTGGCATCAAAGACTTGGTCATCCTCCGACCAAGTCCTACACATACTTAAACCCACTCTTAAATTTGATAGTACATCCGAAACCGATCATCTCTGTGATACTTGTAATAAAGCTAAACAAACCAGGAACCATTCCTCTAAGTGAACATAAATCAACTAAAATTGGTCAACTTGTCCATCTTGATGTATGGGGACCATATAAAGTCACTAGCGAGATGGTTACAAATATTTTTAACTGTTGTTGATGACTATTCCGTAGGCAAAAGGGGTTTATATGCTTAAGGGAAGGATGATGTTTATGTTTCCATTGTTAACTTTACTCACATGCTATCAAATCAATTTGAACACAATGTCAAGATCTTTAGAAGTGATAATGGGACGTAATTTGTCAATAATAAACTTCAACATTTTTTCCATGAAAAGGAATTTTACATCAAACCTCTTGTGTTTATACACCACAACAAAATGGTATTGCAGAAAGGAAACATAGGCATCTCCTTAATGTAGCTAGATCCCTCATGTTTCGTGGGAATTACCTCTAAATCTTTGGTCCGAATGTGTTCTAATCACGCCTATGTCATAAACAGTTGCCTCTTCGCCTGTCTGCAAGTCCCTGCTCTTCCTTGTGTATGGGCATGACCCTTCACTCTCTCTCCTTAGAGTCTTTGGTCGCTTATGCTATGCCACCATTCTCAACATCTCGATAAATTTGGTAGTAGGTCCGAAAAAGTGTCTTTATTGGTTACTCAAATGAGAAGAAAGGCTATAAACTCTTGAGCCTTGAAACAAAAATATCTTTTACTCCGTAGATGTCAAATTTTATGAAACTGCTTTTCCTTCAAATGAAAAATTCGTGTCAAAACCTTTTGTTGAAACCTTTGTACCAAAAGATTTAAATCACAAAATTTCTTTGACTCACAAATAAGTCCCAATGATGAAGGGAGAGTGACATCCTATGATGATGGCACAAAGTAAGTCATCCTACTAGGATTGACGAACCGCTTGCAACATCTATAGATGATAATACACACCCCGAGGGCAACATATCACATGATTCACATTCTGCGCTTCGATGCGCTTCGATCCTGCGCTTCGATCCCGCCGACAACACCGATTTTGTTGAACAAGAAAGAGGCTTGCCACCATTATCGCTAGAAGGTCAACCGAGTTTCCAAGTTGCCCAAGAATCTTAATGACTTTATTATAGAAGGAAAAGTCAAATATGGTGTTGAAAAGGTTGTTAATTACTCCAATCTTAACAAAGATAATTATCGCTTTGCATCTAGTCTTAATAAAAGTATTGAACCCACCATTATGAAGAAGCTATCCATGATAGTAATTGGGTTGATGCTATGAATTCAAATTGAGGCCTTAAATGAAAACCATGCTTGGGATATAACCGATCTACCTCCTAATAGAATTCCTATTGGCTACAAATGGATATTTAAAATCAAATATAAAGCCAATGGTGAAGTTGATAGATACAAGGCTAGACTAGTTGTTAAAGGCTATAACCAAAGGGAAGGAATAGACTATGATGAAACCTTTTCTCCGTTGTAAAATGTTCACCGTCCGATGTCTTATTGCCTTAGCCGTAAAAACAAATGGCCTCTTTTTCAACTTGATGTTAATAATGCTTTCTTGTATGGAGATCTTGATGAGGATATCTATATGACCATCCCCAAGGGTTCTCAGAATGAGAACAATAAGAATAAAGTCTCAGAACTTGTCAAATCCCTATATGGCTTAAAACAAGCTCCCGTGAAATGGAATGAAAAACTTGTCGTTGTTTTAAAAGAAAATAACTTTGTTCAACTGTTAATGATCACTCTTTGTTCACCAAAACAGAGAATAACAAGTTTATTGCTCGCTTGTTTATGTGGATGATATTGTCCTTACCGGAAATTGTACTCGATGAGATAAACCGATTCAAAGAGTTCCTAAAACAAAGTTTCATATTAAAGACTGGGAAATCTAAAATACTTTCTTGGCATTGAGGTTCTAAAACTGGAATGACATTTGTCTCTCCCAAAGAAAATATTGTCTTGAACTCCTCAAAGAATTTGGTCTCCTTGGTGCAAACCGTGTCCACTCCTATGGAACCCAACTCGTCCTTCCATACATTCCCACCACCGATGACCCTTGCTTGTCAACATCATCGGTTATCGGGTTACTGGGAAACTTATCTATCTCACCCATACTAGACCGACATCTCATACTCGCTCATTGTCCGCACAATATATGCATTCTCCTTTAAAGTCTCATCCGAATGTGCCTCAATGTTCGAGATATCTAAAAGGAGCTCCGTGAAAAGGTCTAAGGTACAATTTCAAAGAACTCGAAAATCATCTTCAAGGATATAGTGATGCCGATTGGGCCAAATGCAAGAAAACCGTAAAATCATCACATGTTATTGTGTTTTCTTTAATGATTGTTTAATCTCATGGAAAAGTAAAAACAAAACACTCTTTCAAAATCTTCCACGTAAGCGTAATATAGATCTATGTCTCATCGCTGTCAGGAAATCATTTGATTCAAAAATCCTAAAAGACCTAAAAGTTGATATCAATCTTCCTGTTGATCTTTTTGTGATAACAAATCGCTTTACAACTTGTCACAACCCTGCTTTCCATGAAAGATCAAAACACTTTGAAATTGATGTTCACTTCATCGTGGAAAAATTGCTAGAGGTGTTATAAATGCTAAAAGATTGGCTCTTCAAACCAAACCGCAGACATACTCACAAAGAACCTCCCCGCCTATCAAGATAAATTTTGTGTGAAAATTGATATTGTTTGATATGTTTGCTCATCGACATGGGGAATGTTAAATTTTGGGTTGGTAATCTGTGGCAAACATATCATTCTATCAATTGCTAATGGCTTTCAAGTTGTGGCTTATTGCGGATTAATTACGTGGGTTTAACCCGGACAAAAGATTAAAGATTTAAAGTTCCAAGAATCTCATTTCACTCAAGCCTTTCTTCGCTTCTCACGATGAGTTACTACTAGCCGTTAGAGGGTCTTAGTGAAACTTAATCTCCTATTTAATAAGTCCCTTATCTAGGGTTACACACACTGAGTGTGCGCCTTTTGTATCACTCTCTTCTTCTTTCGATCATTTCACCGATCTTGTCTTGTCTTTACATTTACATGATTATTGTCTCATTGACATTAATCTAACCTTGTAACATTTGGATACTATTAGAACTTAATCTAAGTCGACTATTGCACTTAGATCCGAATAAAGATTATATTGTTCATCTTGGTTGCCTATACTAGTAGTGTTGGTAGCACGCTTCTTTCCCATGGGGCGTGGTTGTTCATCATGACAAAACAAAGCCTCGTTTGTTTGGCTTGGGGCATCGCCGGTTAAATTAACCGGCTCCGGCGTGTCCCATTTCTTAGAATGACGCAAAACCTCCCAAGCGTCATTGAGATCAAACGGTGCTGCTTTGGTTTCCTCACGATACCATTGCTTTGCCCGTTTCATCACATCCATCTCACTTTCCCCGCTTCGTTGTTCCCGATGCGCACGTTTGTAAAAAGAGTTGAACTTTGTGCAATAGGCGTTCAACGTTTTCCACTTGCTTGACATCATATCCTTGTTGCGCCATTGAAAGTTGAGTCTATTGAACTCATTGTGACCCGATACCAAAACGTATCTTTGGGTTGTGCACGCCCAACTTTCGGATCCTCCGTAACAGCTATGTAACACCTTGCAAGTAATTCTTCCTCTGCTGGAGTCCAACACCCAGTAGCGAATTCTTCTTCATCATCATCGATTGGTTCGGGCTCGGGGTATTTGGATTTTTTTGACTTTTGTTTAACTTGACATTTGGATTTTTTTGGAGGAGACGTGGGTGTCTCAGGAACATCATGTGTTTCAGTTTGTGAATGTTGTGAGAATTGTAGATTTTGAAAGTTGGAGTTTAAGGTGCTTTGTTGGCTTTGTTGTTGCCAATACAGATATTGTTGATGTTGTTGCCACATTTCTTGGCTCGACAAGCCTAGTGGGTTGGGAAAAGACAAGTTGGGGTTTGAAGATGAACCCGCGTTCGGGTTAGATGATGAACCCGGGTTTGAGGTATTCCACCCACCACCGAGAAGATTCAAGAATGTATCATCGTTGCCTCCCGACATTTTTTTTCAGTGAATGAAAGATTGAAGATTGAGAGGATTGAGTAGTGGAAGTGTGAAAAAAATGGTGTTTTAGTTGGGTATTTATAGTGGTAAAAAAATGTTTTTGATTTTTATTTTTATTTTTATTAAAACTAGCCGTTAGGGGCTGTTTTGTATATATTTTTTTAATTCAAACGGTCACTAGCCGTTATAAGGGGGTCTTTTGTAAAAATTTTGATATTTTTTTTTGATTTTTTTATGCCCTTAACGCCCGTTGGGCAAATAACGTTGGTCACTTAACGCGCATTTAACGCCGGAGGTCCAAGGACTTAACGCCCGTTAACACCGTGGTTTGCACATTAACGCCCGTTATGGCGTTATTGATGTGCTTGCTCTAAGCTCAAGTGCTCAGCACATCATACAATCCAAGAGTTAATTACATAAATCGTCCTTGTGGTTTGGTAAAAGTTAGGGATTTTGTCCCTGTGGTTTTTTTTAGCGCGTTTCGTCCCTGTGGTTTACAAATCTTACGGATCTTGTCCCTGATCCGACCCGTGCCGCAAAAAGGACCTCCTTGCAAATACTCTAACCCGAGGGCTAACGTCATATTTTGGTTTTAACGATCGGGTTAATTACATAAATCGTCCTTGTGGTTTGGTAAAAGTTACGGATCTTGTCCCCGTGGTTTATTATAATATGTTTTTTAAAACTGCTTTTTCTTTAAAAAATTAATTTTATTAAAAAATTAAAATACAATAAAAAAAAAAAAAAAAACTTTTTAATTTTATTATAAAACGGATGAAGGCGATAAAAAACGCTTTTATACGGTTTTCTATTTTTACGCTTCATTTGTTTTTATACGGTTTCGCTTCGCTTTTGTATGAAAATGTATGAAAACATTTTTGTACAAAAATGTACGTTTTTGTATGAAATTCATACAAAAACGAACGAAACCGTACATTTTCATACAAAAACCGTACGGTTTTTGTTTAAAATGTACGTTTTTGTATGAAAATGTACGTTTCTGTATGAAAATGTACGTTTTTTTTCATACAAAAACGTACGAATGAAAACGTTTTTGTATGAAAATGTACGTTTTGTATGAAAATGTACGGTTTTGTTTAAAATGTACAGTTTTTGTATGAAAATGTACGGTTTTGTTTAAAACGAGGTGAATGCACACGTCATGGATTTTTGCTTCTAGTTTTATGCAATTAAACTTCGTATAATGATAAAAATTCGCTTCAATTGTAATTTCAATTGTTTATGGTTCAGGAAAAAAAAAAGTAGAATACAAATTGATTAAAAAAAGCGGCGGGTTGGGTATGTCACATTAAACTTACCTTATTAGACGCATAGATACTCATAAATGGTTGACATAATATGAGCAATGCTTGTAATGCTTTCACTCTTAGCTGTTCATTTGAGATCTTCAAAGATTGTGGATGAATGCTCTCTTTAACACGTGTAATGTTGCTAGCTTTAGAATGTAAAATGACCACATAACGTGAACTTTAGTTTCTATAGGCAGCAGATTAAAGAAGGAAAATAAAACTATAATAATAGGCATTAGCAGCTTTGCAAATGTTTCCTTACCTCTAAAATATGCCTGATTCTGAAAAGTAGTTTGCTATAGATAGACTGATCCAATTGCATCATTTCTTGGTTTAACACAGCTATTGCATCCTCCATGGTATGAGTTGAACCACCTGATTTGGCATTTTTTTGGGCTCTTTTAACTTTCCTCTACCTTTTGTTTCACTCTATTTGGTACATTTTCTTCAACCTGCACATATATACATATATATAATTGTGTCCACATGCAACACGGAACTGATTGATATACACTCAATGACTCAAAAGGCTTCTTCTAATGTACCAATTAAAAGTTCTTTCAGGCAACACCCAAGAAATTAAAAAACAACTTAAGTTACAAAAGAATACCAGATTTTATAATCCCACCCGTTTTGTTCCAACAGTTGGTTGTTCAAGACTTTTTATCTATGCAGTAGATAAATGCAATTTAACAAAAAAAAATATATTATATCAGTAGCGTATCTGAATGCGGAAGTATCCCTTTTGACACATCATTCCCATACACCTTCCTTCACCACGACACCTTGGGTGCAACCATGAACCGGATTAGGTTGACCCAGCAAATGGAAAAAAATTAAATCAGACCCAAATATCCAGGACGGGAAATAGAGCGTACCTTCAGATATGTGTCGAAAAGAATACAATAACAACATAGAGCATTGGCACGATTCCTGCTGTTCCAAAAGTCGCTATAGATACCAAAACACACGAAAACAAAATAGAATGCATAATCCCTAACCCGCACAAAGTTTAGTTGAACATTAAAACCTAGGTTCAACACTCGGGTACTTGCAATTTTACATTTTTAATATGGCAACTTCGTAGCTACTCATCTAACGGGTAACCATTTTGACCGTTGACAATTATAATATATTAAATTCAATTAAAAATAACGAAAACATTATCGAAACTTTAATATCAGAGCATGAAAATAGTCGCACCTCGTGTTCAATAGCTTCAGCAACATTACCATAAGCTGACACAACTCTTGTTAACGTTGGAGTGATATGTGCAGTATCAGAATAAACGCGAACCATAACCATTCGTCACCGTTCTAAAAACTCAAAGTTGAAATCAAAATAAACTTATAAAGGTCGTAAAATCTATAAAAAAAGCCTTATTTTTTCGAACTCTGAAACCGTTCGGCTCAGATTTGCGAGCGTTGTACTGGAGAAAAGGGTATCCGTGCCCGCCATGGATGCAAACACAACTGAGGTTATGCTGCCCTGCCAAAATACGGGTTGCTCTCACCCATTATAGTCCAGCAAAGGCACAAAAGTTATAGCATCTTCATCGCCTATAGGAAACACAAAATAAGAAGAATTTGACCCCATAATCTAAACCGGGATTTTAGTTCAACAACCATTGACCATGCATAAACGCGTCAGGTGGTACTAACATTATTCAAGCACCTCAAGATCTAGACTGACCAAAAAACCTGGCATTAAGAAAATTTGATAAAGGTTGCTTCAACCTGCCAAACCTTTCATTTATTAGGCTCAGATTTTTAAACCAAATAGGTCAAAAGATCTAAAGTCCGCCATGGTCGCAAAGAAACACGGTTGCATAATCATGCCATCCGGTCCTTGCCACGCCAAGTTATGGATCCAATCTTCGACGACCCACTTCATTTGTCTCGAGAAAATAGTCAGATACGGTAACAAATACCGCCATGGTCGCAATTTTAATTAAAGTCATATTGCCTTGCCAAGATACCCCAGATAAGCATGTTACATAAACGACACTTTCAAATGCGTAAAACTATCATCATTGCCTTAGTTTGTATAGTGTAAAAGACAAGAAAATCTCGATATGTAAAGATTGATGGCTAATTCTTTTCTCGACCATACCTCTCGTTGCAAAAATGGGTTTTGTTGGTAGCAAACCGTTTGTGAGGATATGAGATTTTACCGCCTTGCTACCAACTAAGTGGTGCATTCAAGTTAACTAAAAAGGAGACGGCCATAAGGGTTACAATAAAGAAGTACTATGCTAAATCATCATATAAAAACGGGTCAAAACAGCTACAAATATGACACTCTTATATGACGGCTCGTCTATTGCAATGACAGATTATAACCTTCATAACCTTCAACAACTTCACCAAACACAAACCATAAAGAGGAAGGACATCATAACCTTCACCAAACTAAAATTAGTCAATATAAAAGAGGAAGGAGATCATAACCTTCAACAACTTCACCAAACACAACTTGTTTGCCATGTAGCCAAGCCAAGCAACTTTAGCCCTAGAGAAGAGAAACCTAAGCGTCAGCCATGGATAAGATCCCAAGCACAGTTATGGTTTTTGATGTGTGTGTTTTTTTTTCATAAGGGAGATTGGAGGTTCTGGAAATCTGTGGAAACCAATACCATCCACTTTCTATCAAAACTAATTCCTAAACACCCCTAATTATGTATGGTGGAGCTTAATTTGTTATAGATAGATTTAACACCTTATAAACATGCCCAATAACCCATGAAAAAAATAACCAAATCTTTGAGCATAAAATGTAGCCTGATGTGATTTAAAGATGATTAATTACCTGTAAGCACAAATTTTTTTTAATGCTTGATCAAGATAGTCTATAGTTCCACTTGGAAGAAGCGATCAATCATTATAGCAGTGTCGCAACTACGACAGTAAGAGTCGTGAGGAAGCAACTGCAAAAACTGCTTTTTTAGTCGGTTTAGTTGCCACAGTTTGCCTCTATGGGTCCTGTTTTGAAGAAATGAAGGTGACATCAGACTTACTTAATATCTTTTAAGTTGAAAAGAATACAATAATATAAATATCTCAGTCACTATATACATAAATCACTATAATGATGTCTAATAAGTTCTTTGAATACAAAATTCTAAACACCCTCTAAAGCTAATTATTTCACAGTCAATGTTTTCAAGAACAATCGAAATTCTTTTGTCTTCTTAATAAGATCTACAAAAATGTTACATAAGATTTACCAATAAGGTATCTCCTAACTAATAGTATAGGCTCAAGTGCAAATATGGTTTAAACATTACAGGACAATTTTATAACCTTTTCAAGTATTAGTGACCAAATGGACAAACTGAATCACCGGTCAAAAGGGATAAACGATATGAGTTTAACTGGCCAATGGCCCAATACTCAGATTGAATAACTCTAAAAATAACGTTAACTGCTAAAAGGGTGAGAAAATGGTTTACATGGGAATGCAAAGATGGTTTTACAAAATGTAACTATGACATTGATGAATATGACTAAACAAAATATGAGCTTAGGCTAATAATATCACATTTTCTAATAAAGGGTTCACTGCCAATTAGTCTAGGTACCATTGTAATCATATTTTTACCCGTAAGATATCTCGTTTACACCATAATCAAAAACAAAGTAAGGAGCTTATTAATAGATTATAGCATACCTCTAATTGTTTTTTTTTCTCTAACCCATTTCATTAAATACTCGTCGCACCCTTCATCAAGCATCCATCATCAGGCACATATAGCAGCTTAAGTTTTAATAACCAATCCCAGTTCCCAAACGCCCCTTAATCACATAAACAACCAAATCCACTGACTTTACTAATGTTGATCCTAATAGCAAACACACAAAATTAATAGGCCCTTAAATAAGCTTACCAAGACACCGCTTAAAAGCCGCTAAACACATAATCCACTCATACAGATTGAGCACTTGAAGATCTTTGTAATCGTCGCACTTCTACTGAATAGCTCCTTCTCCTGCATTACCAAAAAGAAAGTGGTAAAAGTCAATTACCCATTATAATCATTTCATATGGGACATACAATTAAGACCAACAAATATTTTTTTACATTTCATCAAACAGTTTATGGGCATCATCCAACCTGCCACCAAGTAACATAAACCAACAGAAATTAGATATCAGGTATGTATAGAAAAAGCATACCCATAAAAGCAAAAGGAGTGACTCAATCATAGTTGATGAACGGAGTGACTCAATCAATACTTGATAACAACCTTAATCAGGCAATCCCATAAACCACTAAATAAAAATAAATTCAGTAATTCGTATACCTTATTTGGATACAGTTGATGGTTGGAGAAGTGTAAATGCAGGTGGTCAAATCAGAACCCGGAGTTATTTCGTGAAGTTTCTGGGCTTTTGGGTTTTTTTAACGTTGGTATAATAAGAAGCAACAGTGAGGCGGTGTTCTTGTAATCCGGGTTTTGCTTACCCGAAACGACAAATAACCACTTTTTGTAACACTCAAAACGACAGAAAAATGGAATAAATACTGTAGATCTACTCACATACAGTCGGGGTTGGAAACGGGTCTGCACTGTAGCAAACGGCGTCGTTTGGCTCGCTGATTAAAAAAACTTATAATGTACGTTTTTGTATGAAAATGTACGATTTCGTTCATTTTTGTATGAAAAAATGTTTTCATACATTTTCATACAAAAACGTACACTTTTGTACAAAAATGTTTTCATACCATTTCATACAAAAGCGAACGAAACCGTATAAAAACAAATGAAACGTAAAAATAGAGAAAACCGTATAAAAACGTTTTTTTATACGCCTTCATCCGTTTTATAATAAAATTAAAAAAAGTTTATTTTATTTTATTTTATTTTATTTTAATTTTTTTTAATAAAATTAATTTTCTTAAAAGAAAAAACAGTTTAAAAAAAATTATAATAAACCACATGGACAAGATCCGTAACTTTTACCAAACCACAAGGACGATTTATGTAATTAACTCCGATCGTTAAAACCAAAATATGACGTTAGCCCTCACGTTAGAGAGTATTTGTAAGGAGGTCCTTTTTGGGACCGGCCGATCGCGACAAGATCCGTAAGATTTGTAAACCACAAGGACGAAACGCGCTAAAAAAACCACAGGGACAAGATCCGTAACTTTTACCAAACCACAAGGACGATTTATGTAATTAACTCTATAATTTCTTATTAGATTAATTGAATTAACGATTATAAGTTTCATCATAAATAATATAATAAATTTTTTTAGTCCGGACAGTTCTTTTGTTGCAGTTTTTAGTATAATCATAATGTTACAACACGTCTAATGATATGATAGTAGTTTGTAATAACTAACCAGGAGTGCTAAAGCAAAGACAACAAACTAGCATATCCATGTCTGTATCTATATTATATATTGAGAAAAAATCAAAAAATAAAAAGTGAAAATTTGAAACTAAAAAAGTAAAAAAATAAATGTTGAAAATATATGTTTCGAAAGAAAATTATTAATACATATCGAAAAATTGGTTGACCCGAGACGCTTCAAACCTGAAGGGTTGATCCGGTTTAATTTGACCCGTTTTTTCGACCAAACCCGTCCGGTTGATCCGGTTTAAATTGACCTATTTTCAACTAGGTTGGTTCAACCAGTTGAACCACTCGGGTCGAACCGGGTTTCAAAACATTATGTTTAATCCTCAAATCTTCAAACTTTTATTGTTTTTCGTTTATAACCCATAAACTTCTTTCTATCACGAAAACTATATGCCGCTATAAAAATCCGTTACTATCCACGAGTATTCGTCTAGTTTAATTTGAACTGTAAACCATATGTGTATTAATGGGAACGATCAAAAAGATGTCATCTTGTCACCATTTGTGGGTAGAAGAAACAAATTTTTGTTTTGTGGGATTTTCTTTCAAATTCATCATTTTAGGGTATTTTGCGAATTTTTCAACATTTTGCTCCTCTTAGATTATAGAAATTTTATTTCTTGGCAGAAACGCTACATAAGACCCTAAAAAGGATTAATTAAACAAAAGACCCACAAAAGAAAAAATTTGTTCACACTCCACAAAACAAATGATCACAAATATGATACTTTCTTCAATCATTTGCCTTATATTAATTTAAGAACTACGTTTTGGGTTGAGTAATAAAACAGAAACAAACATATACACAATTGAATTCTATTTAAATTTTATTGAAAACATATATGAATAGGATTGTCATTTTCGTTTGACATCGTATCCTTCTAGTGTTGTCAATTAACGTGTGCCACACACGTACATGACATAATAAGTCTAGACTTTTTTCAGGGTTTTATTTCATGTTAATTTCCTCTCAGCTCCCCCCTCAATTGTGTGTTTGAAATTTGCAAGTTGTGACAATAATTAATTGACAGATTAAGAGACCATATTTATAGGCTAGCCACTGATCTTTTGGTATCAACTTGCGGCTTTGAATGTATAAACTGAATGGTGACACTAAATTTGTTGTTGAAGCAAATTCCCGCTGTCTGGATTGGCTGGGGAGTTCGGCTACTATCAACGATGCCGAAGAAGATAAGTGTTCCTTCCTGCGCAATAAGCAACACACGTTAGCGCCGCTTCCTGACGGTGTCCGCGACCAAGCTCCGGCGTGAGTAAGTTCTCGAGGGTAAAGATAGTAATAAACGCAGCCATTGATGTAAGTGTGTGTATTTTGTCGAAACATTAAATGTGTTGGGGTATTTATACTACCCCAACCATGTACCTTCACACCGTAGATACATCGCTCGCGCAGACCTATATTACCCGCTTGCAGCCTATAGCCACCCTAGTTGATAGGCCACGTGGTGAGAATCCCTTAAAACCGGATATCGCTGCTTGACGTCCGGACAGTTTAGACAATGCCGTCCGCCGGTAATGTTTGTCGGACCGCATGTCCTCCTGACATATACGCCAACATGTCCCCCAAGATTGGATTACGGATGAAAATCGGTGGTGCAATACTGAGAGTATATAACGCTCCTAAATATGCCTTTTGAAATGCCTCACGTGGGCTTTAATAACCTTTGTGGTTTTGGGCCGCTCGATGGGCCCGATCGCTTAATGGGCTTTCATCCGTATTCCGCCTTCCGAGATTGACGTGGGCGGCAAGATTGAGCCACGCTCCTTTTATCGACCGATGGGACGCTTAATGACTGCTAGGTTTCTTTCCTCGCCTATATAAATGCTTTTACCACGCTTATTTTCTCACACATCTTTCGACTTTTACATTGCTCTCGCCTCCGAATATCTTCTTCGAATTTATAAGGTTCGCCTCGCTCTTCCCTGTAATTATTTGTATATCCCTTCCGCATCCTTTTAGTAATGGCCGAACAAGTGACCAAGAACGAGTAACCCTATCTCTACCGAGGCTATCCAACCTTCTGTAGTTCAAGTTCGATATGCATATTTATACATCTAAGTCGACACAATCCGAGCTAGAAAATATAATCATAGAATATGGTATTCCCGTGACCTTCGTCCCCGCCTTCCTCCCGATAATATGACAATGGACCAACTCCCACGGATACAATTGGCATATATCCTCAACAATTGGATACCGGAGGTGTTAGGATTCCCTTCGACCTTCTCACGAACGTGATTAGACATTTTAGGTTCATTTTTCCCAATTGGTTCCGTTGGGTTTGAACCAAGTGACCCTTTTGAAATTAGGTGTTATAGTTTGGGCATTCGCCCTAGGGTCTCCTTGTTCCGCATTTTACGGTTTGTGCAAGCGTGGGCACCGGTTTTCTTTTGAGAGTAGAACGGGTAAAAGGCTTACAAATGTTTTAAGGAAGTGCTCTCCGCCTTAAGCAATCGGAAGAAAAAATTTCTTGATTGACCGTAGGGCGATCCCGCATGCCATGGCCGGGAGGCACAAAGACTCCAAGATAACGGATCCTTACCCCGACGGTTTTTCCGAGCGGGATGCCGAGAAGCTAAGTACCCTCATTTTCCTAAGGAAACCCACCATAAGTCTGTTATGGATGTGCCATCTATCTTCGGTCTTCAAGAACCGGGTTCGAGCCTCTTCTAAAGGATGCCATGGTCATGGTAATTATTCGCTTGTGCCATGGGTTTTGTCGTGTTTATTATCTTGTGTTTTGTCTTTAACAACCTTTTTCTTGCGCTTGTCAATATGTCCGAATACCTTGAGCTCCCGAATGGGACGACACTGCAGTGAGTAAAGGGCCCGCTGACCCGGATCGGGAGGTACCAAAAGAACCACGCATCCTCTCCCTAGGGTGCACCCTTCCCAAGGACCTTCTAGCCATTAGAGCCGAGGAAGCCGATCCTGACGTGGTGGCGGCAAGGGAGAAAAGGAGAGGAAGCTGTGGAGAAAAAAAAAGGAGGCGGCCAAGAGGAAGGTGGCGAGGGCACATCCAAAGCCCAAAACAAGAAGAAGAAAAAGGAGGACGGGTTTTGTTGAGCGGCTTTCTTGAGCTCTCCGGTGGTAAATGCGGATCCCTAAACCAAGCCGATCCGAATGAACAAGAGGTGAATCTAAACCTCACCGGCGAGGGGGGACCCTTGTTGCAGCCGAGGGTGGGGGTGCACTGTGGCTCGAGGAAGGATGGGTGAAAATGAAGGCGGAGGCGGTGATCAATTGCAACACCGCCATTGTCTCAAGAAGAAGGGGCCCGATTCCTCCGGTGAACTCTCCTCTCCGCAACTCAAGGTAAGCATTTGAAACACACGCGACCTCTTTCATTTTATCACTTCTAATTGCTAACTTTATTTTTGTCGTCCTCCGTGTCAATCGCCCCTCGTAGCCACGGTCCCACCACATTGAGAGGGTTTTGTTGGATCGGTATGCTTTGAACTTACTTTCGCCCATGTCCTACTTATTAAAGTTCTTCCTTCACTCTCTTTTTGCTTTTATTTGTAGATGAGGTTACCAATGTTTTCCTCCCCACTGGGGTCTCCGCGACGACGTCCGGATAAATACATATCGGTCTTGCCGAGAGATGATTGACAACGCTGCCACTCCCGTGAGAGAGGCTTGGAGCAGTCAACAATATTGATCTCATTCGACGGGCGTCGAAGATTTTGGGAAAAGTGTGATAGCCTGGGTGAACGCTAAGGAGGTTCGTGGATCTCTAATGGTTACTTTTACCCGAACGAAGCTCACAAAGGTTGCTGGGGCTTCATGGAGAAACTCCTTGCCGCCAAGGGTGAGAACGAAAGGTTGACGGAGGGTTGAGGAAACTAGACTCCGATCCGAAAGCCGCGCTTGTAGAGAGAAGGATTTGGAGGAAGAGGTTGACGTGGTAACCCGTGACCGAAATGAGTGGATGGAGACTTCCGAAGGCTCAGTGAAAAATAAGGAAATTGGAAAGTGAGTTGGTAAAGACCAATCTCTAGCCGCTCTGCAGTGGAAAATGGCAAATTGGTAGCCGAGGTCGCCAAAGTGAGGTGGTTAAGCGAGAATGTTGTCCGGATGTTATTGCCTTCTACCGTTAGTCGGTTGTTTGGGCGCCGAGTACAAAAGAGCATGGCTAAAGTATACTGACTTGACCTACCAGCGTGGTTTGTGACCGGGCCAAGGTGAACAGGACCGAGGAAGAGATGGAGGCTGCTTTGCAAAAGATCCGGAAGGTTAACAGGGATGCTCCAAACTTGTGGAGGGCTAAATATGACAAGCTCTTTGAAGCTGAGTATCCCTTTATTCAGAAGCTTGCTGACTCTTGCCGTTTGCCCTTGGGGGACCTAATGAACCTGGAGCCGGAGGTTCCTGTCAGAAAGGATACGCCCGGACCATCCGAGGCTCCTTATACCACCGAGACTCCGGTAGATGCTGCCGAGGAAAATGCTTAAGTCCGGACATTCTTAGGACTTGTACTTTGTGAACAATTATTCGTATGATGTCGTTGTAATAATTAACAATGTTTGTTTACAGTTAACCAGTTTTGTGAATGAATCTCTTTTTTGCTTGACATGTATTACTTTTGACTTTTCTTTTCTCTCTTTTGGTTTCGTAATGTCCTCCTTAGGTTATTCTAAGGGCATCCGGCAGCAGCCGTGCATCCGATTTCCGGGCATCCTCATGAAGTTAGAGGCATCCATCACTGGGTAGATGTCTTCCTTAGGTTATTCTAAGGGCATCCGCCGCGTAGGCCGTGCATCCGGTTTCCGGGCATCCTCATGAAGTTAGAGGGCATCCATCACTTGGGTAGATGTCTTCCTTAGGTTATTCTATGGGCATTCGGCCGCGTAGGCCGTGCATCCGGTTTTCGGGCATCCTCGTGAAGTTAGAGGGCATCCATTATTTGGGTATTTTCATGTTTTCATACTCGACGGGGGCCGGCCATCGGAATCGCTATATTATCACATTAGTTTTGGAAAATTGTCTCCCTGCTGCAGGGAGACTTTCATCATTTAATTGATCATACATAGTCCTTTCGGATTACACAATGACAATAGGATTCCTGTCACAATAGCAACTATAAGAAGCAGTTTCTAAGATTTATAGCTTGCCAGGTCCGGGGGACCTCCTTCTCCTCCATTGTTTGCAACTTATAAGAGCCATTCTCACTTGCTCCTATTATACGATAGGGCCCTTCCCAATTAGGTCCTAACTTTCCTTGATTTTCCACCCGGCTTGCTTCATTCTTTCGGTAGACAAAATCCCCTATTTTGAAATTCATTGGCTTAACTCTCCGATTGTAGTATTGTTCTACTTGCGTCTTGTATTTAGCTTCCTGGATGGCAGCATTTTCCCTTCTTTCTTGTAAGAGGTCTAAATTTAGGCGTTGTTGTTCCTCATTCTGATCTTCTCGGAACATCATCGTCCGGTGTGTGGGCATCCCTATTTCACTGGGATTACGTGACCTTCACCGCCATACGTCGAGTTGAAGGGGTTTCTCCGCTGCATGTTTTGAGAGTCGTCCGTCGCGCGCATAAAACGTTGGGCGCCTCATCTAGCCATCCCGCTCTCTCCTTCCTAACCTTGTTTTTATCCCATCCATCGCTTGGTTTGCCCGCTCTACCACCCATTAGCTTGCGGATGCGCACGACGGTGTTTATTTGTTTGATCTTTAACCTCGTACCATTTCTTGAATGGGTCATTCACGAAATTGGTTCCATTGTCAGTGACTATGATCCTCGGCAAACCATATATGCATACAATATTTTCGTACACAAATTTTATGACATCTTTGCCCGTCGTCTTGACCAACGGCTTCGCTTCTATCCACTTAGTAAAATAGTCAATTGCCACAATCACATATTTGATGCGGTCGGGTGCTTCCGGAAAGGGGCCTAACACGTCCATTCCCCATTGGTAGAAAGGCCACGGGGACATGATGGACGTTAGTGGCGTTTTGGGTAGTTTTGGTACCGGAGAGTGTATCTGACAAGAGTCACATTTCCTGATTTCCTCTCGGGTATCCCGGTGCATGGTAGGCCAATAATATCCCTGCCTCATAAGCTTGGCCACGACGGTCCTCGGTCCGGCGTGCATCCCACAGCAGCCCTCATGCACTTCCCGGATTATGTAATTTGCTTGCAACGGCCATACACATCTCATCATCGGTACCAAGTAACCTTTCTTAAAGAGGACACCTTCTTCCATAACATATTGCGGAATCTTCATTCTTAAGCTTCTAGCCTCATTGGGATCCTCCGGCCAGACGCCCTCTTCTAGACACTTGATGATCGGCGTCATCCAGTTGTCCGTTTCCTCTTCTACTACGGTATTGACTACTTCTTCATCTCTTGATGGCCTTTCCAGGACTTCTACAAGCACTTTTTTGGTCAGGTGATCGAAGGCCACTGCCGCTAGTTTACTTAATATATCCGCCTTCTGATTTTGGGCCCTCGGAATGTTGCAAATCTTAAAGTTTTGGAAGCCGGATATGTATTTTCTTGCTTGGGCTAAGTACTTCTGCATGCTTTCCTTGGTGGCAGTGAATTCCCCATTGATCTGACTGGCCACCAGTTTTGAATCCACCCGCACGCTTAAAGCCTTGATTTTGAGTTTTCTTGCGATCCTTAGGCCGGCTAGCAGGGCTTCATACTCTGCCTCGTTGTTGGTGCTAGGAAAGTTTAGCCGCAGAGCGTAGGTCAGTTCTACCTTTTCTGGGCTGATGAGAACTAAACCCACTCCGGATCCCTTACTATTTGAGGCTCCGTCTGTATATAATAACCATTCTCCCTCCTCTATTTCCATCACGTTCGGACTTTTCCTACATCTAGATTCCACCGGTACTTCTGTTAGAAAATCCGCCAGCACTTGTCCCTTGACTGCGTTGCGAGGAGTGTAAGTGATATTGTATGCTCCTAGCTCCACAACATATTTGGCTAATTTTCCCGAGACTTCCGGTTTATTCAGTATTTGCTTGATGTGTTGATCGGTTATAACCCGGAAGGGGTGAGCCTCGAAATACCTCCTCGACCTCCGGATGCGTGTAGCGATACAAAGCCAACTTCTATAGGGGCGAGTATCTCTCGCTTCATGTAGTGTCCGGTGACATAGTGCACCGCAAGAATGCCTCCCATTTCTTTCTACCAGAGCACCGCGACTTACGGCTCCTATTGAAGCCGAGAGATATATGAATGTTGTTCCTTCGGCTTTGGTGTGGATAAAGAAGGTAATTCAAGTATCAACCTCTTCATCTCCTCGAAAAGCCAACTCGGCTTCCTTCGCCCATCGGTATTCGTCCTTGTTTTCTTTAGTGATGTTCTTTAGCGTGTCAAGAAAGGAGAGCTCTTTCCACGACTTTGATAGGAATCTATTTAAAGTCGCAAGCTTCCCACTCGTGCTTTGCATTTCTTTTAAGGTTTTGAGATTTCATCTCCATTATAGCCTTTGTTTTCCTTGGGTTGGCCCTTATTCCTTTCGATGTCACCATATAGCCGAGGAATTTACCTTCCTCCACCCGAAAGAACACTTTCGGGTTCAACTTCATGTTTATCTTCCTAAGGTTGTCAAAGGTTTCCGCGATACCAACGATCATTTCTCGTTGCTCGGCTTTTTATGACCATGTCGTCCACATATGCCTCAAATTTCTCCCTATCCGTGATTGAAAAGCTAAGTCTACCAACCGCTGATAGGTTGCCCAAGATTCTTCATCCAAATGGCATTTTCGTATAGCAGTATGTTCCTCGGTCTGTGTAGAATGCCGTTTTTTCCTCATCATCCCTATTCATCTGGATTTGGTGATAACCCTTGTCGGCGTCAAGGAAGCTGTGAAAATGAAGATCCGGACTCAACTAGAGTGTATAGTAACGATGATTGAACATGCACAGCGGAATAATAAGAACACAATCAAAGTTACCAACAAGGTTTTTCAAATAAAACTAATGATCCTCTATGGATCTTTACACCCTCTCTATAGAGGTTTTTCTTGAATGTTTTTCTGGAAAAAGTTATATCACAATACAATAGACCTAAGTTCCTTTTATAGACAAGGAACACTATTCCCTTTATTGGGAAAAGTACAAGCATGCAACTAAAGTACAAGCATGCAACTAAATAATAAATATAAACCCATACGCATGCCCATGCTATCCTTGGCGATCCACTAAAGCTAACCTCGGGCAAGACAATAATAAAGATGGGCTAACATATAAATAATAAAACTCATGCACGCCTACACACACAAGACGGCTCAACAGAAACAAGGCTTCACCACTTCAAGAGATTCCATGGCTTCAAGATTTGAATAGAATCCACGGCTTGCCAAGAGAATCCACACTTGAAGATTTCAAATAGAATCCACGGCTTGAAGATTTCACCGCTTCACTACTTCAAAGAGAATCCATGGCTTCAAGATTTCAATGAATCCATGGCTTCAAGATTTCACCGCTTCACTACTTCAAGAGATTCCACGGCCAAGATTTCAAGAGACCTATATCTCCACTACTTGAAGAGAATAACTTCAAAGATAGTTCCTACTTTTGTATGTTTATAGTACTTGAAACAGAACTCTTCTTCACAGAATCAACATTTCACGTAATTCCCAACAATCCTCCCTAAACCGGAATTTAAATGATACTTGATTGTAGAAGCCAAGAGGATTGAATCATTTAAGTTCCAGCTTTCGGATCTTAAGTAATTTCAAAACTAGAGGATTTTTTTTTTTTTTTTTATATTTTTTTTTTTTTTTTATTTACCAACAAAGCTTCCCAACAATCCTTCCCAACAATCTTTAACACTTCGTAACCCGGAGGATTGTACTCGAACATCAAAGAAAGAAACAAAATAATTTCATCTCTATGATGACCAACTTTGAAACACCGGATCTTTGCAAAGAACAAATGACAACATGTACATCAAAACATATAAGTTTCATACTATTCTCATCACTTCCGGTGTGTTAACTCGTGAGAGGTGAATCATTGAAAATAATGGATTTGATGTCTCTTTACCAATAGCCATTACTACCGGAGTAGCCAAATGTTTAAGTTCGAAAACTATGGTACATCGATAACCATCGATTTATTGGCAAACCAAAGAACCATATAACGGATTTGATATGTCTTTACCGGAGCCGCTTGCTCGGGACTAGCCAATTCTTAGAATTGGTGAATTGAGCACCAAATATGGATTCGCTTGCCTTTACCACATGCCATATTCATGTGGCTAGCCAATTCTTGGATTCCAAAAAGGAATAGACCATGGTGAATTGATGACCATATAACCCTCAAAGAAGCTTAAGCATGGGTGGTTGCAGACCCTATGATTTTGAGCAAACCATTACAATTATCAACAGATTTGATGTGTCTTTACCAAAGCTGCACCCTTTGGACTAGCCAACTCTTTGACATACACAATGTACATCGGTGAGTTAAAGACCATCGAATTGGACAACAAACAAACCCGCATAAAAGTTAGTTTTTTTTTTTTTTTTTTTTTTTAACTAAGAACAAATAAAAATACCAAAACATGTACAAGATACCATCAAGCAGCAGAAACCAAAGACAATTGTAGTGTCGTGAAACACTAAGCCTCCCTCAGCGTATGAGGATCCAACATCCGCAAAATGGTTAGAATACAAAACAATACAACTATAAGCCTCCCTTAGGCTTATGCCTCCCTCAATCAATGCACCGACAAAGATTATTGTTCTTGGGTACCCGAATGAACCTTTCCTTTGAGTTTTCCAAAACATCCTATTGATGGCTTAACAACAATTGCCTTCTAACTCCAACATGTGCCATATTCATATGAGATACATAAGGTGTATATGATCGAAAATAAGAACTTTTAGGTCTAAAGGGCATAAGCCTAGCCTTCATCTGTTCCACCAACCAAGAGTCATCGTGAAGAATATCCTCTACCGTAGGAACCGAAAAGGCCTATGAAGCTTGTCGTGTAAACAGATGCATACACCTTTGGTTTACCAAGAGGAACTGGTTTACCTACTCTCACATGTGCCGCTTTGGGAACAAATGGAGGAATACTAGCAACATTAGTCCATGTGGGTCTAGAGGTCTTATGGCGGAGGAAACACCCATCTTTTCTCATGATAATCACAGCCTTTAATAAGATGGAGTTTACTACCACACACAAAACAAGATTTCTTCTTAAAAGGCTTATTCTTAACACAACTTTGTTTATTACATTTAAACTTATCGAAACAAAACTAGAAGCAAGATTGTGTTTAATGTAATAAGCAGTTGGATCTGCTTTGGGCTCATCATCGCTACTTTGGACTTGGGTGTGGTTATGGGAATGTGCCTAGGTGAGTCGACTTCTCACTTGAATCACATGAGGCATAGTCGAGGACTTTAGATCGATGACTTGTCACTTGTAGAACAAGAGACAAATCGCTAGCTTTTGCTACTAAGGTCCGTAAGTCACTTGACTTTTGCCATATAAATGGTGTGATCCATCAAGGTCAATCAGATGGATGTGTCAATGGGCATGAATTCACCTCTAATGGGTCCACGACAAAGATGTAAATCACCTTCTTTCACAAAATTAGCTAATCCTGGAGGTGTAGATTTACGAGTGTCATCCCTAGCTTCTATTCCTACATACTTCTTAAAGCCTAAGCCTATAGAAGTATTAGGATTTTGACTAGCATAGATGTGACTAGCTAACTTGTTTCCATTCAACAACCATTCTTTATGCCTAGTAATTTCCTCATCTAGTTTCTCTTTTAGCACTAGGTTTTCGTGAGACTACAGTAGCCTTTTCTTTCTCAGTGCGCTTTAAATCAATTCTAGCAAATTCTAGATCACTTTCTAGCATCCTAATCTTTTCATCATAAGCCACTTGATTCTTTTGAAACCACACCTTTTGTCTTTCTAAGGTTTTTAATGCTAGTTTATGAGCTTCATTATCAACATAGCATTCATTGTACTTTGGTTTCATAGTATCATAGGCTTCCTTAAGTTCATTATATCTCTCTTTACAACTATAATCACAAGTATGTACCTGAGAGATGCCCATGAAAGCAATTGGAAGACCGCATATCCTTCAAAGAAACCTTTATAATAATCTTCTTTGTTCATCATCTTGAAATCGCCTTTAAAACAACTACCAATTGCACATGCAAATATTCCCACGTGATCACACAGCTTCTAATGACCAATCACAAGTGATAGAATCCCACGTTAACCAATGCGTGATACGATCAAATGCAACAATTTGATGCAATAGTCAAGCACAACTATATAATCCTATCATTATCAAGATCTGCCATTCTCACGTAAACCTTCAGCAGAATCAATATGTGCTTCCGCAGCAATACACAATGCGAATGCAGAAACAAACTCAGATCATGCCCGAGCCCCACAATAAATTATATTCAGCCAATCAACCAGTATAAGCACCTGATCAACCTGTAGGAACTCCAAAACAACTAGAAGAAAATGTTTCTTGCTGCGTTTTTTTTTTTTTAAAGTATAAAGACAACACTTTTTGGTCTTTAGTGACACTTTTTGGTGTCACTAAAAAACTTGAAGAATGCAACATACATGATGGTGTCTGCAGTAGCTCGGCACATGTATCTTTTGACCGAGACCTCAAATCAACAATCCTTCGGTGGAAAGTTAGATGAGTATATAGAAGCTCCAAAAAAATTTTAGCCCGATCCAACGGTTCATGAAAAAGTTATCATTGCTTGAAAAACAAATTCACAGAAAAAGACTACGAAAATTATTAATTCACAATTTTGGTATCTTTTCTTCGAAAAACCTTGTAAACTCAAGATCGAGAGCCAACCTGTCTCTGATACCAATTGTGAAAATCAAGATCCGGACTCAACTAGAGTGTATAGTAACGATGATTGAACATGCACAGCGGAATAATAAGAACACAATCAAAGTTACCAACAAGGTTTTTCAAATAAAACTAATGATCCTCTATGGATCTTTACACCCTCTCTATAGAGGTTTTTCTTGAATGTTTTTCTGGAAAAAGTTATATCACAATACAATAGACCTAAGTTCCTTTTATAGACAAGGAACACTATTCCCTTTATGGGAAAAGTACAAGCATGCAACTAAAGTACAAGCATGCAACTAAATAATAAATATAAACCCATACGCATGCCCATGCTATCCTTGGCGACCCACTAAAGCTAACCTCGGGCGACAATAATAAAGATGGGCTAACATATAAATAATAAAACTCATGCACGCCCCTACACAACAAGACGGCTTCAAAGAAACAAGGCTTCACCACTTCAACAGATTCCACGGCGGTGATTGAATAGAATCCACGGCTTCAAGATTTCAAATAGAATCCACACTTGATTTCAAACAGAATCCACGGCTTGATGATTTCACCGCTTCACTACTTCAAATAGAATCCATGGCTTCAAGATTTCAAATTGAATCCATGGCTTCAAGATTTCACTGCTTCACTACTTGATGATTCCACGGCTTCAAGATTTGGTGAGACCTATATCTCCACTACTTCAGTAGAATAACTTCAGCATAGTTCCTACTTTTGTATGTTTATAGTACTTCAGCAGAAACTCTTCTTCAGCAGAATCACTGTTTCACAGAATTCCCAACAGAAGCACTTATACTTATACCCCATGACGGATTCAATCTTCCAATCTATCTCCGGCAAAGGATAGTAATCCTTCGGGCACGAGGAGTTCAGATTTTTGAAATCAATACACATTCTCCAGCTTCCGTCACATTTCTTAACCAACATAGGATTGGATATCCATGTCGGATACCTTACCGGCCGGACTATGCCAGCCTTGACCCATTCCTCCACTTCTCTGTTGATTACTTGGTTCTTTTCTCGCGAGAATATTCTCCTTTTTTGGGCCACCGGTGTGTCGGAGATGTTCATGCAGAGAGAGTGCTGTATGAGGCGTCTTGGCACCCCGGTCATGTCTGCCGGCTCCCAGGAAAAAATATCTTTGTTCTTCCTCAAGATCTCGATGAGTTTCCTCCGGCATTCTCGTGAGAACTTGGTTCCTATGGTTACTCGTTGCTCTGGGTAGGTCGTTAACTAGGATGTCTTCCGCTTGTTCTTGGCCTTCTTGAGTTTCTTGATCCCAAGTTTCTATTTCCTTTCGGAAGAAGCAGCTTCTCGGGGTCTTGCCTTCCTCGAATCTCCTACATTCCATGACTACCGCTCTTTTGGCGATCGAGTGGCTATCCTTCCGGAGTGGGAATTTCATCATTGCATGGATGGTAGAGGTATGGCCCTTAATTCTTTGAGACCCGCTCGCCCAAGATTATATTGTAGGAGAAGGCGATTTCACTACATTGAACGTCATCATCACCGTCCGGAACAGACCATGATCCCCCATGCGTACCTCTAGTTCTATCTTCCCCATCGGCCGGATGACTTGGCCGGAAAATCCTACCAGCGGAGAACTAGTTTCTTGCAGCCGGGATTGGATGAAAGGACAAAAGTTCCTGAAACAATGTTCATACATGACTTGGACGGAGGCGCCTTCATCTACAAACACCCTCCTTACAAAATATCCTTCTATTTCGGCCTCTACGATTAACGGCTCGTCAGACAGGTCGTCCGTATTTATCTGGGGGAAGGATATAGGGGTATTCATCCAGCTTTCATCATAGAACCTGCCCTTTCTTTTACGATCCTCCGAGTATTGACGGACCATGTTGATCACTTTTCCTTTTCCATTGTGACCTCTCGGCCTTTCCTTTCCTTTTTGCTGGACATTCTTAACCAAGTGATCTAACTTCCCCGATTCAAGAGCCACTTCCAATTGCCTTTTTAAATGATAACAGTCATTGGTGAGATGGCCTCTTTCTCCATGATACTCGCAGAACCGATCCTCATTTTCTTTGCTTGGCTTCCCTTGTAACGGGGGCGGTGGGGGCAAGTTTAGGTGGTGATCGGTGGAAAGTATTTCTTTGGGCTGTTTAGTAAGGCCGGAGAGCAGGATCCGAGGACCATCATGTTTATTGAAGTCGTTACGTCTAAATTCATTTCGGGGTTGTGCTTTGGCTTTTGGAGAGACATAAGGGGAGAAGACTTCTCTCTGTCGAGAATCATTCCTTTCCCAAGGCCGTCGGTCGCCCCTCTTCCTGTCATTGAATCCTCCCCTGAGATTCCTATCTCTTGAGACCTGACTGCTTGGCTTCCGGGATAGGTCATGGGTTTCTCCCTTTGGCAGCTCGGTGTTCTTATAAGCCTCTTCCGCCTTGGATATAATCGCTCACCACGGTCATCATTTCTTTTACGGATTTGATTTGATCGGAAAACTTTTAGGCAGTCGAGGCACCGATGAGCACCCATGAATGCCGATATTTTCATGAGCTCCCAGCACTCCGTGATCCGACTAGCCTCGTCATCCCACCGTTTGCCCGCTCGACAATCCGGGTGATCTCGGGATCCTTCAGGTTCTTTTGTCGCAGAGCAAACCTCGTAGTGAATTGTTCTCTTAGTTCGTCCCAACTGTCAATGCTCCCCGGTTCCAAATTGCTGAACCACCCTTGTGCTGATCCATCCATGGTCTGTTGGAACATCCGGCACCACACCGACATCGGCCATTCTCCTTGATTTGCTGCTCCAACGAAGCGGTTGACGTGATCATCGGGATCAGCCGAACCATCATACAGCTTCAAGTTAGCAGGCATGATGCATTTGGGGCCAGCGAACTCCACTATCCTCCTTGTGAAGGGTGACCGGGCCAATTCCTTATGTGGTTTGCTGAGATCATCTTTGGGGTTTGGTGCAGCGTCTTCCTCCTGCTCGTCTTCGTCTGTGAAAGCAAGTCGAACCGGTTTGACGACACCGGCCCTCGTTGCGTTGTACTTTCTAAAGAGGGCCTCTAAGGATGCCATCTGGGCTTGTATTTGTTCCGGCATTCCGGAGGTTTCAGTGTTGAAGACCCCGCTCCCGCCTATATGTTCCGGCGGGGAGGTAGGTTCTGGGGGAGGTCGTAACTCCGGACCTGTCATTCGATTCTCTGGTAGAATGAATTCGGGTCCCACGGATGGCGCCAATTTGTTGAAGCAAATTCCCGCTGTCTGGATTGGCTGGGGAGTTCGGCTACTATCAACGATGCCGAAGAAGATAAGTGTTCCTTCCTGCGCAATAAGCAACACACGTTAGCCTCGCCCTGGACGGTGTCCAGGACCAAGCTCCGGCGTGAGGGTAAACTGGAGGGTAAAGATAGTAATAAATGCAGTGGTTGATGTAAGTGTGTGTATTTTTGTCGAAACATTAAATGTGTTGGGGTATTTACACTACCCCAACTATGTACCTTCGTCACTGTAGATACACTGTTCGTGCAGACCTATATTACCTGCTTGCAAGCCTATAGCCACCCTAGTTGATAGGCCACGTGGTGAGGGGGGGCGGTGTGGTGAAAAGGCACGACAAGGTGTCATGTCACCTCCACGGCGAGCCACAACAAGCCACACCCAATGCTCTTATGTATGAAATCTGAATACGCGTTGCATGCAGTGTTATGATTCATACCGGTAGATATCCATAGTCCACTTGGACAGTTGGTAGTTAGGATTGTCATATGGTATAGTTTGTTTGGTTAACTGTATCAATCATAATTGAAAGTTGGAAAGAAAAATAGAATCATAAGATGTTAGCTAGTTTTCTATGATTGTATTGACTTTTATACCAACAAATATATGTAGAAAGTTAAGTAAATCTGGTTAAGATTTTTGCATGGTGTTCATGAACTTTGATGTTTTATAAACACAATAACTTTTTGTAAGAGGTTAAAGTATTTAGGAAAAAAGCCATAAATTCATAACGTACTTTATTAAAAAATTCATTATGCTTTATCTACTTCACTCACTACAAGAAAATAGTCTTTTAGTGACATGATTAGCGACCTACCATCTTAAGTCGCAAAAGTGCGACACAGGTAGCGATTGCTTTAGCGTCGTCATGCCAACGACGTCGCAAACTGTGTCGCCAATGATGTCGCGATGTGTTTCGAGATGACATTGTCGCAATTAGGGTCGCAACAAGCGTCGCTATTTTTGCGTCATTTTATACCACGTCGCTAACAAAGTCGTTAATTTACGACTTCCCAAAAAGATGTCGCTAGGGGCGTAGCTATATTAGCGACTTTCTTTAGCATGTCGCTATTCGCGTCGATAAATTACAAAGTGTATTTCTAATCTTCTTAAATAATTTTGGATTTCTTTGTATAAATGCATCTTCTAATTTTTAAAATAAAAAAAAAAGAGAAAAAAAAGTTTGAATTTACTTAATAATATTTAACAAGTATCAACAAGTATTATTGGGAAAAAGACATTTTTATTCATTACGGAGTTTTTTTTTTCTACTTTAATTACTACACCATTTCTTTTGGATCAGACTACACAATATTAGATCCCCTCAAAATCACGATTCCCGATTACTCTCAAACATCTCTCCGCCACCACCACCGCCGCTCCGCTACCGCCATCTCTTCACCACCACCACCATCGCTCTGCCACCACAACATCACCGCACTACCATCGTATCGCCACCACAACTCACGGCCTTCTCGATTGTACTCAACTCTACCTTCTAAAAATCGATTTCAGGTTCAATTTCAGGTTTTTCCGGTGGTTTATCAACTTATGACGGTAATAATCGATCGGATTCTATCTCATCTTCTAGTTGGTACAATTGCTTACATTGCTCTAATGTGTTGACTATTGAGTGTTTTATGTAAGTATTCGATATCTTCTATCGATTTTAGTTGTCGATATGTTATAGTTTAGAAACTTACTGTTGATGATTATACATTCGAAATTTTGATGCAAAATGTAGAATACTTGTAGGTCATTTCCAATTTTCGACATGCACACTAACTGTTTGATATAATGCCTGACAAATATTTATTCATCTTAATTGTTGATATAATGTCGATAAGACTGTTTAGATATTGTGGATTTGGTTGTACATGACGTCTTGCATTAAAATAAGTTTGAGCTATTGGTGTCGGGAACATTCCAGTTAAGTACTAAGTTAGGGCAATTGGTGTCGGGAACATTCCAGTTAAGTACTAAGTTAGGGCAGTTGGTGTCGGGAACATTCCAGTTACGTACTATGGAAAGGATGGGGTTAAGAAGGGTATTTTGATAAAATAATGTGTATGTGAGTGATTCAATTGTGATCTGGTTCCGTATCATGATTTTGACATTGTTTCATTTACTTTTGATTGTGACGTGGATAGAAAAGGCGCACTTGATAACTTATAGGACTTTCTTAAGTCTCCTACAATGAAGATTTGCTATCTAGGGGAGTAAGGATTTTAACGGAAATAATAGGAAATCACCATCCGAAATTGAAGATTTAAGTGAATCCTGTAGCAACTGAGATGAATCTTCTCAGGTACAAAGAAAATTTGCCCTTTGCAGAAATACTAATAGCACTGATTAATTTGCCCTTTCCAGGTACAAAGAAAATTTTCTATTTGTACGTGTAACAAATTTTTTTATGTGTATTATTTAGATTTATTTTCTTACTCATTGTGTTCCTTTTTCAGGCCGTTTGATCATCAGAGAGTGTTGTGGTTAATCTGTGAGTCAAAATGTTGTATCTATTCCATATGGGAAGTAAGTAACGCTATTCATTCGACGTAAATATTTCTATCTTTTGATCGAAGTAACATTGTTAACTTGTTTATCATGTATATAATAACGCACTTCTCACTCGAGGAAAAAATAATTTGTGCCACACACTTATAAAAGCTAGATCCGCCACTGTTAAGCATGATTGGATTTTCCACACATGAATCTCTGAATTTACCGTTATAATAGTGTTAAAGGCATAACATTTTCCTATAGGTTACCGTTATTGGTGGATTTGGATTTAGAAGCATGAGTCTTGTTATATGGTATAATAACTTAGCAATGGCAAGATAAGATTTGTTTGACTAGCCAACCCTTATTTAGTATGGATGTCATTGTCTGCGCAATAGAGTTTTTCATATTTGGATATAGATCATTATCAACTTGCTCCAACACCGCCAACCATTTATGGTAATTTTGCAACTTTTGTATCAATCTTTGTCATTGCTCGGAATTTCGATGAATTATTGCAGTTCGTCTTTATTTTTGTTACGATCTTAATTTATACTTGATGAAATGTTGAAGAGCATCTTAATCAATGGTGCAGTCTTTTGGGTCCATAGGTTATTGGTTTAATGGATCTGGATATTTATACTAAAATGTTTGTTTTTATGTCAGGTGTCTTATGTGACCATCTTCAGATCATTGCACAAGCGAGTTGGAAATGGTTAGTTCATGCATATCTGCTAATCTAACTCAAATGTGATTGTATTCCCAATAGCATATGTTCTGTTTTTGTCACAAATTGCACTTCTATATACAACTGAACATAATTCATTCTACTGCGATGTATTTTGTTACGAAGTCAGTATCTTGTGTAATTCGATGTTGATGTTCTTTGATCTCTTTTCACTAGCTTAGGTGGCATGTCTCATTTTGTTGCGTTTATTCTTGTAGAGGCATGATCCCTTGTTAAATGACTTGTTGCTTATATTTTATTTCACCTCAGGGTATAGAATTTGGCTAGGCTTATAAATGTGAAAGATCAGGTAATTACTATAGGTAAAATGGGTGGGTTGGTAATGGGTCAAATGGGTTGGGTCAAGATGGGTGATCTTATGTGTTGATTACTATAGAATCTACGGGTTATAGGTAAAATGGGCAGATCGGACAGATTAGGTGAGATGGGTTGAAACGGGTAGATTTTGGTAATAATCTGGGTTGGCTTGACCCAAAAGTGCTTATTTCAAATTTATTAGCTTGTCAAATGTACAAAATTGTGTTATAACACTAATAAATACTTATATTAATGATTTAGGAAGTTATATGCATTAACTCAAAGATTATTTTTAACCCGAATGACTAGTTCGACCCATTTGATAAAAAATCTGTTGTCTTAGAGTTTCTGTTGTTTTGTGAATGAGGAGATGATGTTATGTTCATTTGAGAACGCGTTTTAATGAAGTTGTATGTTGTTTCATATTCTTAACTGAATGACGAGGATAATGAGTCGGTTAAATGCATATCGTATATATCTAACTATACAGTCGACATGTTATTTATTACCGAGTTAGATTGTTTCTTTTCTCGATTATATGTTACAGTCGCAGCAGATGGGATTTCAAACAGTTTATTACTACTTATTTAACTTTTGACAAGATATTAATTTTCAGGGGGTGTCAAAGATTAGGAATTGCGCAAGACACAGTAATATACTGCCTGGGCACGTAGGGCTTGTATCGGAATTGCGGTGACAATGTCTGTTCATTACTTTTGTAGAAAACCAGTTGGAACTTACTATACCATTATCCTATATATGTACTGAAAAAAAGTTCAGACTTATTGGGCCATTACATGTAATTATTCTGACAGTGTAATAATATTTTTAAATTAATTTTATTGCAAGTTTTTATTATATTTGTATTGCAAATAATTCTCAATTTAATGACACGTGTAGCAATGATGCTCAAATATATTGGCACAAAAAAGAGAGCTAGAGAAAAATAGCCACTCTAGCAGCTACTGAAATAGTGACATTTTCTAAATTTAGCGATGTGTATAGCGACTTAAATAGCGACATGTCTATCAAACAGCGACTTAAATGGCGACACGATTTATCTATGTCGCAATTTTATAGCGACATGCTATGAGAAGTCGCCATACTTGTCGCTATGTTTAGCGACGTAGTTTCACAAGTCGCAAAAATCTGCGACTCGTTTACAGCGACCGAGCACTTGATGTCGCTAACAATGTCGCAAGCATAAAAAACGTCGCTAAAGATGTCGCTAAAACAGTCGCTAAAGGACATTTTTCTTGTAGTGACTTATTGTTATAATACATAACCGTTTTCATTTTATTCGGTTATTTTACGTCGGTTTTATCCGTTTTCGAATCGTCCATTTTATCCGTTTTCATTTTAATATGTCCGGATAAAAGCAGATAAAACGGATAAAAACCTGCTTTGACATGGATAATAAAACGGTTTTATTCGTTTTATCTGCTTTTATCCGCATGATTAAAATGAAAACGGATAAAAATTGACGATTTACAAAAACGGATAAAAACGGACAGAAAATAACCGAATAAAATGAAAACGGTTATGTGTTATGACAATAAGTGAAATAGATAGAGCATAATGAGTTTTTTTTTGTAAAGTACGTTATGAATTTATAGCTTTTTTTCAAGTATTTAATCAAACTTGAAATAACAGTCTAAGTATACTTGGTCAACGGTCGTAGACTTGTAGTTTTAGGTAATGTAATAACGAAACTCTAAGATGTTATCAACATAAATTAACTACTATTTCATTAAATTTGATTAATTATTATTTTCAATAGGTTCATAAAAAGATGATGCGTACCTTATTTGTAGAAAATTAAATATTTGATCAAATGCAAATTGCAAATTGCAAAGCATAAAAATGGAGCATCATTTGTACACGTTGCTTTTTTTAATATATGATAGTTGTACTTTGATGTTGATGACGGTGTCATATTAAACTACATCTAGAGATGATGAGATATGACCAGGAATAATTACGTACAGCCAAGGGTATATCTAGCAGATTCTTGAAATATCGAGGTGCTAAAATGATATAATCTTGGGTAGTACTTTCTGAGACATTTCCTATTTTTGCTCCTTCAACATCTAAGTTTGGTCAAAAGTCGCCCTACGGAGAAAACGCGGGAAAAAATGCATGATCTCTATATATATATCTTGCAATTTCAACTCCATTTTGCAATCACAACAAATTTCTCCCTAAAACATATCACACACTCCATAAGTAATCTAACTATATATCTCTATAGTTACTCAATTGTGTTATAACGCTAATAACCCGCAACGCTGCAACTATATTTCTCTGGTTACTCACTTCTATTTGATTGTGTTTGTTAATTTTCATGGATAAAGAACAACAATACAAACGTGTGTTTGGACACTTGGATGCAAATGGTGACGGAAAGCTATCTCCACCAGAGCTCCAAATTTGTCTTGGAAAGATTGGAGGAGAGTTGTCATTGGAGGAAGCTGAGATCGCGGCTGCTTTGATGGATTCGGATGGGGACGGGTTGTTGAGCATGGAGGACTTGGTGAATGTGGTTGAAAGTGCAAACGAAGAGGAAAAGATTGATGATTTGAAGATGGCTTTTAAGATGTACGAAGAAAAGGAAGGATGTATAACTCCGAAAAGCTTGCGAAGAATGCTTAGCAAACTGGGAGAGTCGAGAACCGTCAATGATTGCAAGGTGATGATTAATAAGTTTGATGTTAATGGTGATGGTGTCCTTAACTTCGATGAATTCAGGATAATGATGGCATGAGTTCGCTTTATGTTCACATGCATACAAATTAATTTCATTCTTTGATTGGTGTAGCATTCTTTTGTACGTCGCCAAACATTTTTTGGCAGTCGTATTATTCTTTGTATCTATGAGTTCGCTGAAGTTCGCTATGCTTGATGTCATTTCTCATGTATTGATTCCAAAATTGGCTGAATGTAAATATTCACGATATTATTTTTTACTTCTAATACTACGTACTGCATGCCACATGCATTAACGTGTGCCACACATGCACATAAGAGCATGGGGTATGGTGGAGAATTGCTTCGCCGAATCCGAGGTGGCACCTCGTTGGTGCTCGCCGTTTCTTCGCCGCTACACCACGAAGGCTCGCCGATTCCTTCCTCGCCGCTTAAACAACGAAGTAAACGAAAAATGAGTTTGGTTTTTTATTTTCTTTTCTTTTTTCCTTTTTAGTTGTTTTGAGTGTGGGTGAGGCCTAAATGAAGAGGTTTGAGTTAGTTGTGAATGAGGGGTATTTTTAAGTGGGTGTATTGAAGTGATGTGGCACATGTAAGACCAAAGTGAAGGAAAATGGCTAAGCCATCATACCCCATGCTCTAATAGCTCTAGGCCTAATTAGGATGTGTTTTGCTAATCTATGCCTACTGCGCAAGGATTGAGCACAATTAATGAAGATAAAATTTTCTTTTATATCAAAAAATGCATTTAATAAACATTTATTTATCTCTAAATTAATGTAATTGATCATCATTTTAATATTAATTAACTTTAACATTCGTTATATATATAGAGCTAAACAAATGCCTAGTGGGCAGAGATAAGCAAAACACTTTTAGGATTTATCTCATACTTATTTATTTATTTTTTGGTAACCATAATTTCCGACATTTTTAGCTTTTCACGATCGTTTGCCTGATAATTACAAGTTGCTATAAAATTAGTCCAAAAGTGTTAATAACTCGGATATTGCTGAATCGAATCGAATTTGTCAAAACTATACTGAATCAAATTAAATATTTAGTTTTTGGTTTTGGCAAAGAGTAAACCGAAGACAGATAAATGTTAAGTTTATCTTATATATTTACGTACATAAAAAACCATTAAAACATTTTTTAGTATAAATAAATTAAAATCGTAAATTTTTAAGTTCTTTTCTGAAACGTTGATGTATCATTTTCACTAAGCTTTGAGTATATGTTGTCTAAGTATTGTAATCAAATATATTTGATGCGAGAAATTTATTTAATTAAATGATAAAAAAGCCCTCATGAATAGTGTGGCTCTTTTTTAGCTTGGCTTGGCTCGGTGTGTAAATAGTACGGTTCAAGCTTCCAGCTCCACACTACAACATGTTTTATAGCATTTATGAAATCAACCATCATGACCACAACTTATAGTAACTTATACACATTTATACACTTACGAACATTCTCGAATTAACGGGCCTCGAAGGCTCAGATCTATAAATAATCAAAAAAGATAATCAATCCGTAATATATAGATGCAAACTTAGTAACTTGCCCCGCCAAGACGCATATAATCTCAACTTTACTCAATTCAGATTTTATCACCATAGCCTCTTATAACCAATCTTTAGGGTTAATCTCATGTTTATTAAAAAAAGAGGCTCACGATTCCCACCGTTTCTACATACCTGTAAACTTATAACACCTCCATCCACAAGAAAATGAATGATGCATTGGTTCTGGAAAAAAATGGATAATGCAATAGTTTTTTTTAATCTCTCTGCTCCTCGTTAGTTTTTGTTACCAATAACATTTTCGTTCAATAAAAAGCATCGCGCCTGCAAACGTTAACCCGCACTACTAGAATTAGGGCTTTTAGCCACGGAAAACTTTAAGTAACGACCAAATTCGTGACTAAAAGTCCACAAAGCGACAAAATAGTCGGTTTTCAAAGTTTGACTTGGAAGATAACTTTTAGCAACGGAACCATCGTGACTATAAAGTGTGAGTCGTGGCTAAAAGTTTTTCAACCCTTGACTTTGACTTTCAACAAGAAATTTTAGTCAAAAAAGTGAGCTTAAACTTTTAGCCACGCCATATGTCGTGACTAAAAGTTTTGACATTACTTTATTAATATTTTGTTAATACATAAAGCAAATAAAAAATAGTAAATACATTTAGGGTATGTTTGGCAAAACTAATTTATGGTATCAGAAATTATGGTAATTCGTAAGTTGAAGTCGTATATCAAAAAGTATAAAGTCATAACATGAGCTATGTCGTATCTTTTTAATTAAAGTGTTTGGTAAATTAATTTATTAAATGTAATTATAAGATGTAAAATGACATAAAAGGACAAATATATAATCAGTAAATAAATGTTTGGAGGGTATATTAGTAATTTAAAGTTTTAACAGCTCATATACATTTAAAAAGCTTCATGAATCAGCTTTTCATTTTGGAGCTATTTGTTTGAAATAAAAGCTTGTAGCTAATGCATCCAAACGAAGCTATTTAGTTTATAGGAGATTATTTTGTAACAAAAAGTTAATAGCTCCTCCAAAAAGTCACTGCCAAACAGGCCCTTAGCCACGATTTTTGTCGTGACTAAAAGTATTTACTATTTTATTTGTCTCTAATATTAAACTAAATATTAATAAAATAATGTCAAAACTTTTAGTCACGATATATATCGTGACTGGAAGTATTTACAATTTTTTGGGATTTTCAAATTTACTTCCAAAATTTTGGCTCGAAAAAATGGCTTTTGCTCAACCTTTTAGTCACGACCGGTGTCGTGGCTAATAGATTTTACAGTCTTTTTTGAATTTTTAAGTTTACCTCCAATTTTTTTGCTCGAAAAATGGCTCCACTTAACCTTTAGCCACGACAAACGCTGTGGCTAAAAGTATTTACACTTTTTTTCTTGAAACTTTTATGTTTGGTATAAAATAATCTGAGTCATGTAAGCTTCGTTAACGATAACGAAGATGAATTAACTAAAAATGATTTAAGTTAATTATAAATAATTAAAAAATGATTGAATTTAATTATAAATTCTTTTAAAATGTTTATAAATTAATTTAAAAATGAATTAAATTAATTATAAATAACTTTTAAATGTTATAAAAAATTATAAATAATTTAAAATGATTTAAGTTAATTATAAATTCTTTTACAATGTTATAAATTAATTTAAAAATGAATTATATTAATTATAAATAACTTCAAATCGACAAACATGTAAATCGGAATGACATGCATAGTGTAATAATATAAACCAAATCATACTAACCTACAGCAATAACACCACCCACCAAGCAAGCTTCTTCTTAGATTAGATCGAGGTCAAATTGAATATCATAAAACATTGAAAAGTATGAAATTGCATAACTCTCGGTATACATACGGTTCTGACATATGTTTGGAAAGACTGTTTTAAAGAATGTTATGCATATCCATAACATCTCTGTTAATACAAATAAGCCGTAAAAACGTTTATTTATATTTTACGATCTTCTAATGTTTTGTCGATAACAAAAGTAAAATCATATTAACGAAACAAATAAAATACGTAAATGGTTTGAACTAATAGTTTTATAACACACTTACGTTTTCACATAAAACAATATAACAAGATTAAGTGATTTTATATTTTAGATACACATGTACAACAACTAGTGTTTACATATTGGCTTAACAAGTTTAAGTAACTCTATGAGTTAGATACATATGTAGAACAACTAGTGTTTACATATTGGGTTAATACATACTTATATTAAGTACACTAAAATGGGTAAAAACAAGTATATACTAAAATGGGTAAAAGCAAGTATATACTAAATAGATAAAAACTAGCAAATGGTTTTTGACCCATAACCCATGGTTTTATATATATACTACTTACACAAGTTCAATGTATCCTTAAGGTACATTGTATCTAGATTGAAAACCATGGATCAACCCATAACCCATGACCCATGACCCATAACCCAAAATACCCATGGGCAAAGAGGAGCGGACCACGGATCCCTAGCTTTGTGCTAGCCGGATCCCAGTGGAAGGATCCGTGGGATCCGGGAACAAGATGGAATTTCCTCTATAAATAGAGAGCCATTTCTTCCTTTCTATTCATCCTTTTACACACTTACTTCCCCAAGTATTCTAACCTCTAACCTCGGATCCAAGAGATCTATGTAGCTTTTCTCTTTTGTTTTGTGTGATCTTGTAGATTCCTATTAAAGGAAAGATCACCACATCTTGAAGACGCAAGCTCAAGTCCATGAGTTGCCATGCTTCGTCATCATCAAGACAACGAAGGTTCTCTTGTTGATAGTTCTTCCTTTCTCCATAGATGTTGGGTTGAAGGCATTAGTGAAGAATGCCGAAGTGTCAAGATGAAAGTATTAGTGAAAGATGCCGATCATCCGCCAAAGCATTAGTGAAGAATGCTTAAGGTGTCAAGACGAAGGAATTAGTGAAGGATGCCAAGCGTTGTGTCAAAGGCATTAGTGAAGGATGCGAAGAATCAAATCAAGTAGCATTTGAGAAGAATGCTTAGGTCGATAATCGATGAGGTGCATCGTTATACATATAAGTGTTTATTTATTCACAAGGATGGTGATATCCTTGATGGTGTTGTAACAAGGAGTAGATCTCCTTAATAATAGGTGTTGTGTCGTGAAGGGTAGTAGTTCCTCCATAATGGAACTAGGTGCTTAGCCTAGTACCTAATAAAGGGTAGGCGACGTTGTGATAGGATTAGTTCTCCTAAGGTGTGAAAGAACTCGGTGGTTAGCCTAGCACCATATAAAGGATAGGCGACGTTGTGTTAGGTGTGGTTCGCCTTGGTGTGAAAGAACTCGGTATTTAGCTTTGTACCGGAAAAAGGTTAAGCGACGTTATGAAGGCTTCTCCGCCATAAGGAGTTGGTGTAGTGCTTACGAACTCTCGAGTAGGTGACTCGGGGAGTGGAGTAGGGCAAGGAAGGTGTCCTTGTAGCCGAAACACTATAAATAACTTGTGTCGTGGTGATGTGCTTCTTACTCTTTATCTTTCATTATATGTTTATATATCTATCTATCAACGTCCAACATAAACAATCAAATAGATTGACATAAGTCGATCTAAATATTTAAAAGGAAGTTTTAAATTGGTAAAACTATTCAACCCCCCTTCTAGTTTTCCACAATTGGTACGAGCTTAGAACCAAGTTTCTTAAAGTATATTGTACTTTAAAGACTTGATACGATCCGTGTATGTTTGAAAACTACAAAGAAGGATTTTTTTTCTTTGGATCATATTTTCTGTTAAAACATTTTGTTGGACATTGATAGATGATTCTAATAATATTCCGTTCTCGAGTAATTTTCATGCTAGAATTCTCCAAAATCTTCACTCAAAGATGAAGTCAACATTCAAGGATTCTTAAAGTAATCACAACTTAAGTACATCAAGTGCAAAGGATTACTTTAAAAGCTCATGAAGTATCTTTGGTTTTATACCAAATCAAGAAGCATAAAGGTATGTTCTACTTTTCATTAGATAGGATACTTGAGTTCTATTTTTTTTCACAAATACTACTTTGATTATTATAACACTAAGAGCGTTAGAAGTCTCTTTCGTCACTCTTCCACCTTTCTCGTCATAGGGAATAATTTTTTACGCGTCATCACATCCTCGATATGAGATTCATCAAAAGCCGTCATTCAAAACAATCGTCATCTAAAACCTCCAAACTATTTTTTGTAAGCTATTCCAGAAGCATACTACAAAAGATTGTCAAACAATTTTTTATGTTCTTAATAGCGGATCCTCTAGTTGTACTAGCCGGATCCCAAATACAAAGGATCCGGGAACCGTGGAATGTAACTCACCATACGCTTTCAAAATCACCACTGATCTTTTTGTCTCTATTCTCATAACACAAAAACGACCAAGCTACTGCATCCATCCTCATTGGCTTTCATAACCTCAAAGCATTTCTTCCTAGAACACCATTGTAAGTAATTACATGAACTTGTTCTAATTTTCATCATCTTCATTCTAGGGTTTATGGTTCCTTAAGTTTTAATCAAATTAATTTAATTAGGGTTTTTCAAATTAATCGTGAAAAGGGGTTTTTTTTAACTAAATCACATTGTGCTCACAACATTGTTAATACAAACCAAAAACCATAAACCCATTTCCAACTAATTTTACCTAATTGGAAAATTTATATTTCTAGGACCAACCATGCCCAAAGCCATTCAACAAGATCATCATGACACCGTCCACTATCTTACTCACTACTATTGTAAAAGGGGTCTGACCAAAACTAACCGTAAAATTTTCAAAAGCCTCACAAAACGACTTATTCACGAAGGTCGTGTAGTCAAGGAATGTTTCCTTGAAAATACCGACACTCGTCAAGTTTTCTCGACAATCAACTTTGATTGTCTTCTTGACATTGATGAACTAATTTGTCCGGTTTTCATTTTTGAGTTTTACAAAAGCTTTAGGATCATTAGAAACACCGATAATAGCATCTCAATCGCCTTTATCATCAACACACAAACTTTACTCTTCCTCTCAACACTTTTGCTCAAATTCTTCGCATTCCTTGTGAAGGAATTTGTATGTACTCTCAAGATTGGGCAATTAACGCCAAAACCTTGCACTTGATCCTAAGCCTCTTTATAACACTCCTCTCGACAATCCCGAAACCATTCGCGATACTATCTTTAAGATTAGGACCGACCAATCCTGCATCGATCGTAACAAAAGCTAATTCACCGTAATCCCTTTAAAATGGAACTTTTGAAATGCATCCCATGTTTAGAAAATGGGAAGAAATCCTTAGAGAAACATCATTAGCCTAGTTGGAAACAAAGATCATCCAAACGCATGCCTTGTGCAAATGATCTATTGTCTTATCCACCAAAGGCCATTTAATCTTGCCTATTACATGGTAAGGAGAATGGTCGGGTATTCAAAGCTTCCAACATGGTACTCCCATATGGTATGCTCCTAACACGACTTTGTAAATGCGTTAGTGCATTGCAACCATCCCCATCAACGATGACCATTACCTTTCCGATCACGTCATGGTACCCTTACCAAACAACCATCTAAACGGTTCATGGTCAATGGAGAAACCCAAGCCTCTCGACTCCTCGGCGGAGAAGAGGAAGAAGAAGATGAGGAGGACATCGACCCGTATCCAACATCAAATTGGACATTCTTGAATACCACGAACAACTTCCAACCATTCCAAACGAGACCGAGGAATACAAACAAATAAGAGGCATGATTCAAAACCTCGCTTACAATCTCACTAAGTCAAAAAAAAGAAAGAGGAAGAATTGACGAAAGAGACAATAGGAATGTGTTTAATTTTTATCTTATGTTTGAATGATTTCTTTTTAGCATTGTTGGTTTATGGAATTTTGGATATTGTTTCGTGCTATATGATGGCTTGCTTGTTTCTAAATTGCTTGTTTCATAGATTTAATAGTGTACAAAATCGCACATCTTTTTTGGTTACGTGTTGATTACGATCTGCAGATGCCGGATCCCTAGGATTAGCCTAGCGGATCCTTCCTTGAAGGAACCGTGGGATCCGTGACATCGGATCAACAATGCAACATTCAAAGACATTAAACCGCTTAGATAACATCACATTAGCTTAGCATGTGTTTTAGAACCCAACTAAGTCCACGCTGTGGATGAGAAAGGCTTAGACTCACTAAAGGCTTACTTACGATCTTAGTCTCGATTATATCATCACATCTAATACTAACCATACTTCCGCTCAACTACTCACAAAATAAGTATCATCTCTCAAAACACTTAGGAAAGCAAGCTAAACAATTTTAGGAAATTGCTTTTAGTCTTCTATATCTCAAGGTAAGACAAAAATTAGTTTTCAATTCTTGAAATTTTTGAGAATTTTCTTAATATCACCTCAAGCTAAAACACGATCACTAAGATAATTTATTATGACTTGTCACCCTCATAACTCCTAGTGTTATCCTTGGACATCCATTGGTAGTTTTCTTGTCCCTTCCTTCTTCCATAAAAGCAATCATGTGCACAAACACTTATTACTCATGATCATTCAAGTACCCTCTTTCTAAAACACTTAGGAGAGTGAAACACCCAAAACAAGATAGGCTTTAGCTTCTAGAAACCCCATTTAAAATCATCATAGCTGCGAGAGCCGGATCCCTAGGAATAGCCTAGACGGATCCTCCAAGGAGGAACCGTGGGATCCGGTGACGATATGTCTAACATTGCTAACCCAAACACTCCACCTCATCTTAAATGAGTTCCTAGATCGATGAAACTCAATTTCAACCTTGTGCATGTCAATCATCACATTTCCAAGAACATTAGTGGATTAAGTCTTAAATACTAATTGCCAAGATCCTCTTTATAAACCACATTGCCTAGAAACATCTTAGTCATCTCACAAAATATCGCAATTGCAACCATTTCCTTAGTCATTTCAATATGAGAAAGGCTCCTAGTGCTTATTCATCCACCCAAGAACCACCCAAGAAACTTGCTAGAATCATACATGAAGTTTCTTCAACCGAATCATCTCGGTTAAGTCCACCAATGCTAGGATTTCTCCCACATCAAGGAAACCAATCAAACTAATCCCCAAGAATAAGATTCCTCTAGGATATCTTCACCGAATTCTACCATAGCAAACAAACCCCCACAACTCAACCAACATCATTAGCACCTAGAGATACTTCACAATCATTCTCACACTCTCACATGTAGAAGACTTACCTCTTGGCCATCTCATCTTTCACCATTACCATCCAATTCACATGAAAAGATTGAGCCACAAAATCAAAATGTTGAATCAACACTTGATCCAAAAGCAAACTCTATCATCCCTCCCAATAGTCCATTTTGGATTATGAGAATACATCAAAAGAAACCACTTGACCAAATGGAAGTTGATGTCTCTTTACCTCTAGCCACAAGCATTATAGAGCCACCACTAAATAAGTCTCAACCAAATCCTCCTTTATTTAAAGAACCTCAACCCACTTCACTTGAACTTTCACTTCAAAAAATTCAAAACCATAACAAGGATTGCTATCATTGTAAACACGTTGAAAGGTTGATACATGAATTACGCGAAGAGCATCGTTTCATGTTTCATCACCTCCTCGAACGTTTCGAAGAGGTTAACAAGCCTAAACCACAATAACCATAATAGTCATAAGCTCAAACCTAGAACGTTTAGGACATCGTTTAGTAATTAAGCTTTTTAGTCGAATCTTAAGTTTGGAGTAACTTATTAGCATTAATAGCATCTATTTGGCTAGTTCATTCTCTTAGTTTCTAGAGATTTGGTTGTGTATCTCTTTGTTTTATTGAATGAATACTTTTATGCCATGACTATTATGTGTGTTGTGCTTGTTATATTGTACTTTTATCTCATTCCCTCAAGTTGCACTCCTTGACACTTCTTCACTCATCAAGAAACTGGGCCGATAGCCGGATCCCTTCCTCGATAACTAAACGGATCCTCCTTGAAGGGAACCGTGGGATCCGTGGTACGTAGCACAAATTTCTACTAACTTGAGTCTCTTTTGCGAAATTATGCACTATACTCTTGTTTTCTAACCTTTACTTTGTAGATTTTCAAAATAACACATGAAGTTTTTGACACCATAAAAGCTAGGGGAGCTTTGTGTCAAACATTATTACAAAATCATTTGCAACTTAATCCATTTTGGATTACACTTCATGCTACCCCATTGCAACTTTGCAATATTCGGGGGAGCACATTTTCATCACTTAGACGAACCATTTGCAAACTTAATTGCAAACACTAGTAGCTTATTTTACATTATGTCCTTGACGCCTTTTTCAAAGGGATGGACTCGTCAAGGGGAGTTAAGACGAGTACCATTCCCGCCACTTGCTCTCGTTACATCTTTTATAATTTTCTTATAAAATTGTGTTAGTTTCTTCAAACATTTTTGTTTCGACAAAAGGGGAGAAGAAAGTAAAACTACAAATTCAAACGCTTACAAATTTTAGCTTTTCCTTAAAATAATTTTATGTTTTGTCATTAACAAAAAGGGAGATTGTTAATACAAATAAGTCGTAAAACGTTTATTTATATTTTACGATCTTCTAATGTTTTGTCGATAACAAAAGTAAAATCATATTAACGAAACAAATAAAATACGTAAATGGTTTGAACTAATAGTTTTATAACACACTTACGTTTTCACATAAAACACTATAACAAGATTAAGTGATTTTATATTTTAGATACACATGTACAACAACTAGTGTTTACATATTGGCTTAACAAGTTTAAGTAACTCTATGAGTTAGATACATATGTAGAACAACTAGTGTTTACATATTGGGTTAATACATACTTATATTAAGTACACTAAAATGGGTAAAAACAAGTATATACTAAAATGGGTAAAAGCAAGTATATACTAAATAGATAAAAACTAGCAAATGGTTTTTGACCCATAACCCATGGTTTTATATATATACCACTTACACAAGTTCAATGTATCCTTAAGGTACATTGTATCTAGATTGAGAACCATGGATCAACCCATAACCCATAACCCAAAATACCCATGGGCAAAGAGGAGCGGACCACGGATCCCTAGCTTTGTGCTAGCCGGATCCCAGTGGAAGGATCCGTGGGATCCGGGAAACAAGAGTAATTTCCTCTATAAATAGAGAGCCATTTATTCCTTTCTATTCATCCTTTACACACTTACTTCCCCAAGTATTCTAACCTCTAACCTCGGATCCAAGAGATCTATGTAGCTTTTCTCTTTGTTTTGTGTGATCTTGTAGATTCCTATTAAAGGAAAGATCACCACATCTTGAAGACGTGCAAGCTCAAGTCCATGAGTTGCCATGCTTCGTCATCATCAAGACAACGAAGGTTCTCTTGTTGATAGTTCTTCCTTTCTCCATAGATGTTGGGTTGAAGGCATTAGTGAAGAATGCCGAAAGTGTCAAGATGAAAGCATTAGTGAAAGATGCTGATCATCCGCGTCAAAGCATTAGTGAAGAATGCTTAAGGTGTCAAGAAGAAGGCATTAGTGAAGGATGCCAAGCGTTGTGTCAAAGGCATTAGTGAAGGATGCCGAAGAATCAAATCAAGTAGCATTTGAGAAGAATGCTTAGGTCGTATAATCGATGAGGTGCATCGTTATACATATAAGTGTTTATTTATTCACAAGGATGGTGATATCCTTGATGGTGTTGTAACAAGGAGTAGATCTCCTTAATAATAGGTGTTGTGTCGTGAAGGGTAGTAGTTCCTCCATAATGGAACTAGGTGCTTAGCCTAGTACCTAATAAAGGGTAGGCGACGTTGTGATAGGATTAGTTCTCCTAAGGTGTGAAAGAACTCGGTGGTTAGCCTAGCACCGTATAAAGGGTAGGCGACGTTGTGTTAGGTGTGGTTCGCCTTGGTGTGAAAGAACTCGGTATTTAGCTTTGTACCGGAAAAAGGTTAAGCGACGTTGTGAAGGCTTCTCCGCCATAAGGAGTTGGTGTAGTGCTTACGAAATCTCGAGTAGGTAACTCGGGGAGTGGAGTAGGGCAAGGAAGGTGTCCTTGTAGCCGAACCACTATAAATAACTTGTGTCGTGGTGATGTGCTTCTTACTCTTTATCTTTCATTATATGTTTATATATCTATCTATCAACGTCCAACATAAACAATCAAATAGATTGACATAAGTCGATCTAAATATTTAAAAGGAAGTTTTAAATTGGTAAAACTATTCAACCCCCCCCCCTTCTAGTTTTCCACAATCTTGAATCACCCGTTTAACATGTCATGTATATCTATAACATCTCGACTCATCCTTTAACATGTTATGTATATCCATATCATCTCGACTCATCTGTTTAACATCTTATGTATATCCATAACATCTCGACTCACTTGTTTAACATGTTATGCATATCCATAACATCTCGACTCATCCGTTTAACATGTCATGTATATAAAGAGGGGAGACGAGTTAGGCCATTAACCATTTGAAGCAACTATAAGGAAGTGATAAGTGGTGAGTAGGAGTCTCACATCAAATACCAAAAGCAATTAATCCAATGGATGTTGAGAGAGTTTTCCACATGAATGGTGGACTTGGTGGAAATAGGTATGCTCAAAATTCATCTCTTTCGGTACAACACATTTACTTTTACTTATTTCTAAAAGTTTTAGCTCATGGGTTTTAGTTATATGATATCAAAAGTACAAAGACAAAGGAAACAATTATGTATTGCGTGTTTAATAGTACAACTCTTTAATCGAGTATCATGTAGGTGTCGAATAATATTAAAGAATCATGTGCAACGATATCATCTCGACTCATCCGTTTAACATCTTATGTATATCCATAACATATCGACTCATCTGTTTTAATGGACTTGTCGAGATGATATCGTTATACATGAGATGTTAAACGGAAGAGTCGAGATGATATTATTATACATGATTTGTTAAACGGATGAGTCGATATGATATCGTTGTACATGATTCTTTAATATTATTCGACACCTACATGATACTCGATTAAAGAGTTGTACTATTAAACACGCAATACATATTTGTTTCCTTTGTCTTTATACTTTTGATATCATATAACTAAAACCCATGAGCTAAAACTTTTAGAAATAAGTAAAGGTAAATGTGTTGTACCGAAAGAGATGAATTTTGAGTATACCTATTTCCACCAAGTCCACCATTCATGTGGAAAACTCTCTCAACATCCATTGGATTAATTGCTTTTGGTATTTGGTGTGAGACTCCTACTCACCACATGGTTAATGGTCTAACTCGTCTCCCCTCTTTATATACATGACATGTTAAACGGATGAGTCGAGATGTTATGGATATGCATAACATGTTAAACAAGTGAGTCGAGATGTTATGGATATACATAACATGTTAAACGGATGAGTCGAGATGTTAAAGATATACATGACATGTTAAACGGGCAAGTCGAGATGTTATTTATATGCATAACATTATTTAAAACAATTTTTCCAAACATATGTCAGAACCCGTATGTATATCGAGAGTTATGCAATTTTGGACTTCCAAATGTTTTACGGTATTCAATTCGACCCCGATCTAATATAAGAAGAAGCTTGCTTGGTGGGTGGTGTTATTGATGTAGGTTAGTATGATTTGGTTTATATTATTATAGCATGATGAGTCTAGATGATACCGTTATACATGAGATGTTAAACAAATGAATTTTTCAGTGCGTGAAATTGTATCACGATATCATATCTACTCATTCATTTAACATCTCATGTATAACGATGTCATCTCGACTCATCCGTTTAACAAGTCTTGTATAACGATATCATATTGACTCATCAGTTTAACATCTCATGTATAAGGAAATTATCTCGACTCATCTGTTTAACATCTCATGTATAAACGATAGCATCTCGACTTATCCGTTTAACATCTCATGTAAAAGCTCTAACGTTTTTAACAAACGTTGTTCTGGTGATAGTTTCTGTTTCGTCTACTCAAGCAAACACACAAATAAATTAGCGGACATGGAGAACATGCAAGCATACACACAAATAATCAAAGACATAATTGAATTAATGAAGTAAAGACTTATCTTGATGTAAGATAGGGTTTAAAACCCTAAAATCTTGTACAAGACACCTTAGGTTCGGTTTTAGGTTTTACTCCAAAGACTCTCCACACAAAGACCGAAAAATTCGGATTCTATATATAAGATTACAATTGCGACGCGTCACCTTATGTTTAGTGACGCCGCCGTGTCGCCGCCATTAGGGTTTCGTCTTGGCCACGTTAACCTTGCGACGGCGCACCTTATGTCCGTGACGCCGTCCTCTTCGACTTCGGCGTCGTCGGATTGCATCTAGGCCGTCAGTAGCGACGGCCTACTCTTTCACAACTAGACGCCGTCTCTTGAAAATACGAGTTTTGGGTTCGGCCCGTCACAATAATTTTGGACGGCGCCGCTAATAGCACTTTTTGCGCGCGCTTCTAACTTCAAAGAATGTGAGTGTCTCGATTTCGACTTTGGCCATTTTCTTCATATAATCGCGCTTTTCGTCCAAATAAGTGCCATTCCAAAGATTTTGCCTTCACGAGACCTAAAAGTGAAAAGGAACGATATTAAGCAATAACGGATACAAAAGTGATCAAATAAGGACTTAAACGACCCCTCAAAATGGTACCTTTTAAAACCTTATCAATTCCACAAACTGTAAGAATTATTGAAAACACTAAAAGCATAGTTTGTTGGAACAGAACAGTTTGAGAAAAATGAAAATAGACTACAATCTTCAAGGGCAGACACAACCATTGAAGAAAGTTGAGAATGAATTTGATCCGAGAGGAAGATTGAGTAGATGATAGAGGCCACTTGCTTTTTACCCAAGCCCAACACCTTCACGGTTTTCAAGTCTGGATAACACAAAATTTCTCATAAAATGTAACAAAGCAATGAGAATCTTTTGTTAGTTTAGAGACCGACAAAAGCTTGAATTTGAAGGAAGGAACTATGAGAACATTGTTCGACAAGTCCATTTTGTAAAGCAACATTGCCTACTTTGGAAATGATGAAGTATGTCCATTTGGCAAATTAATAACTGTTTACACTTAAGAGCCTCAACATCATTCAAATCGGTGCTATCGGTGACATATGATCACTTGCCTCATATCAATTATCCATCCTTCTATAACCCCATTAACACAAGAAAAAGCGAGAGAGTGTACCTTCTCCAAAAGGATGTTCCAATGTATTAGTCTCATCAAGAGTCCGATTGAAATGAGGAATACTCTTCATGAGTTGTTCAAACTGCTTTGAAGTAAAGACCACATGACCACCGTTTTCAACCAATGCATTTGTCTTTTCACATTCCCCGAACCATTTTCCGAGGAGCTTTACCTTCGTGATCGCTTATACTTGTAATGCCATGGGGTAACCAACTTTCTCCCAACACTTGTCGGTGGATGCCACTTGTAGCCACATATGTTACACTTCTCTTTAACCTCACCTTTGCTATAGAGAGTAGATTCAACAAATGATTGTCCCGATCCAAATACCCCCTTTGAGATTCTTCTTGTTGAAGCAAAGCACAAGCGCCTCAACACTTGGCAAAGGAGAATTTAACAACAACCGACTCCTTTGATGAGAAAATTTGTCATCCAAACCATTCAAGAACCGAAACAATCTTTGCTCTTCTTTCTCGAGTACTCAAAACAGTTAGAAAACAACAATTTACGGGTGATATTGACTATTCTTGGCAATTCATTCATTGAATCCAATTCTTCCCAAACACACTTCATACTTGTATAGTACTCACTCACGATCTTCCTCGATTGCATGGTCTCATAAGTCTCTCTTCAACTTGTACTTATGTGACCCATTCTTTGAGCAAATCTTTCTCAAGTTGAATCCAAATTGCATAAGCGGTGCCAATGAACATAATGGATTTTGCAATGGATTCGATAATCGAGTTCATTAACCAACTAATCACCGATTATTACATGTATCCCATCGTTCTTGTAAATTCACATCATCTTGTGATCTTGGGCTGTTCCTCGATGAAACCTAACTTTCTTTTGGTAGAAAGAGCAATTTCAACCGATCGTCTCCAAGAACGATAGTTTTGTGCTCCTAACAATTTCTCATTCACCACAAGAGTACCGGGGCCATCGAAGGATGCAAATCTGATGGATTTTGAAACAAAAGAGATTGACTGTTTTGGCTAGTAGCATCGGTTGAAGAAGATGATCTTGCCATTGTTAACTGCGTTATGGAAGCTTCAACAATCTTGAAAGAACCGTTACAACAACCAAATGACTCAACAAACTCGACCTTGAACAATACACGAACTCAATCTTGAAAGAGCGTAGATGAAAGAATGATAGAAATGATGAAAGAATTGTGAATAGAATGATAGGAATGATGGAGAAATGATGATCGGAAAATGTTAGTTACGGTGGTTTATGGTGATCGGAAAAGTTAGTTATGGTGGTTACGGTTGAGTCGGTTGTAATCGATCAAGAACTCATTCTTGAGCTCGATACCATGTTGACGATAATGAGTAGAGAAAAACACAGCTTCACACGGTGAAAATGATTCTCCTTATTACTTCAAAATGAAAGATACAAAGGTTTTATCTGAGAGAAAAAGCAGATGGGAGGAAGGAGAAAAGAATAACGAAAAGTTACAAAACAAACCCTACACTATTTCAATGTTCCAATATAAGTCCTTCAACTATTAACCAACCCCTCTTTTACATTTTGCAGGGCCAATAATGGATTAGGAACTTTCTTTCTTTTGTTTTAGATGTGTTTAGAGGTGAAACATCGAACAACTAATTATACAGGCCAAGACTACCACCTGCTGTTACCCACTTTCTTTGGTTTTCATATTTGATGATTTTTAATTGGATGTATACGAGATTGCGGTTCCATATGCTTGTTTGTAAAAAGTTTTAGTCATTTAGTGTCTTTTTTCTAAAGACGCCCGATTGACCCGTGCTTGTTTGTTATCTGTAATTGTTTGTCAGGCAATCGGTGTCATCATCATTTTCTCATCTTTTAAAAGTCTGACTCAAGAACGAAAGCTCATGGCTACATCGACGATAGCAACTGGTAAGCTTACCATTTCAATATCAATGCACGATATGTAGTTAGGTTTTGCCATTCATGCAGTTCCATAAAACTGTGATACTGTTAATTATATGGAAAACTTCATCCTATTATTAATATATAAATGGGTCAATTCGGGTTATGTTTACATATTAACGGGTTGAACTATTAAGTCATTCACATTATCTTGATGTATATCTTTTAATGTAGTGCAAATTATCATGCTGCAGGTAAGCATTTAGTCATTTTTTGGTTGCCATGTGCATTATAGTTTATCTATTAGTATGAGACAAAAGTGTCCTATATAATTGTCTTGACCATTATAGTTTATCTATTAGTTACAGTTAAACTCTTTAATCAGTTTTATATTCTTGCATTTCAAAGTGCATTTTGGAATCAGTGGAATCTTATCAGATGGCGTGAAGGTCAAAAATTGATTTCTGATATGAACAACCAACAAGTTACATGGTTTTTTTACACATAAAAAATCGATGTGCTCTATGTACTGCATGTTAAAAAATCGATGTGCTTTTGTGGGTACTTTTCTTTCAAATTCATCCTTTTCAGGGTACTATGTGACATTTTTGCCCTTCGGGAAAAAAATTGTCTATTAGCTAAGAGGGGCAAAATGTCCAAAAAATTCGCAAAATACCCAAAAGAAAAAAAATGATGAATTTGAAAGAAAAGTACCAAAAGCAAAAAATTTTGTTTGCTATCCACAAAAACAAATTGTAATAAGTATGATACCTTTTAAAAACATTTTCTCCTTTCTACCTAGTAGATTAGTATATTTAAGATAGTTATGTATGCTTTTGAAGGTACTGGAATTTGATATAACGTGGAATTTGATACAAGTACAAGGTACTTAACCAATGTGGAAGAAGGGGAAACAACCACTCAGAGGTAATACGATGTCGCTATTTAGCATGATATTTTCATGCTTTCATACGTGTAGGCACACGATATGTAAATGGGTTCTGTTTTCGGTTTCTTATTCGTTTTGTGGCTGCAGATACAACATCTAGGAGCGTGCTTCCAATCCCTCCTATGAATATATGCACTTCTTCCACTTCAATCTCAGGTAGCTAGCATTTATTTTTGTGGCTGCAGATACAACATTGGCTGCTGTAGTAGCTGTTGGAGGAACCCGACGACCAGGGCGTCCATTGCTCATAAAGGAGAATTGACCATTCGTCCCACGTGTGGTCGATAATCTTAACACGCGTATCTTTGAACAACTGTAATATGTTCTTTGTGCCACCTTATTAAAACATCGCATACTTGTCATTTTAGGTAAACACCTTTTCTGTCGCCTCGATGCTTGATAGTGAAGCGGCAAGAATAGAACGGTGGCCACCAAGGTCGACCATATCTGATTTAACCCGTGTGTCCATCTCATTTGGCTATTCGTGTTGTAATATGACTATTCCTTATTTCGTTTTTACTTAATGTAAAGTACATATTTGGTCTAAAACCTCCGTATGCTTGGAATATCACTTTTATTATAACAGATCTTTGCCTAGCTTTTTGTTAAACCTTCCTTATGAATTGTGCGGAGAAATGAAAGCCATGATATGATATAAACTTAATGAAAGATATATGGCTAGAGAAATGAAAGCCATGGTAATCCCGACGACTATCCAAGCCGAATAGATGACTTTGGTCTAATGCATAAGAGATTGTTTGTATAAACTCAAAGAAGTGAATTATGTTGTTAATGGGATTGTTTGTATGTTACGGATCGATGAAAAAAATCTGGAAAAAGCGAGAAAACTGCAGTTTTGCTGCTAAAACAACAGCTGTGATGTAGGAACATGTATTGCTTATAGCCACGACAATGTCGTGGCTAAAGGAATAATGATATTATATTTTGAAACTTTTAGTCACGACTTTTGCCGTGTCTAAAGATTTAAATTAAAAATATCCTTATACTTTTTGTCACGACATTGTCGTGACTAAATGTTGAGCATTAAAATATCAATATTCTTTTAGACACGACCAGGTCGTTACTAAAAGTTTTAATAATATTTTAATTGATTTCTTTATTATATTTTCCCAAACTTTGTAGTGACCCATGATCGTGTCTAAAAGTTGTTGACTTTGGTGACTAAAAAGGGTCGTGACTAAATGTATGAACTAGGCGTGGCAATAGGTCTTTTGCTACGGGGTTATTGCCACGAGGATTTAGTCACGTTTTTTCGTGGCAAAAGGTGTATAGCCACGATATACCGACTATTAGTCACGAATTTTGGCCGTGTCTAAAAGCGTCGATTCTTGTAGTGCCGTTAGCCACATGCATATTATGCACGTTTGATTAGTCCATATTAGTTTAACCTCCTATTATATTCAAACTACGTACTAGGTAAATACACACATGTTCAGATATTGTATGACCGAAACTTATATGTATATAAGTAATGAAAAATCAAGATTACATGTACCAAATAGTTCTTTGGAAGACCAAAAGAAGGGAAAGTCTCTAATAAAAATAAACGAGCATGAAACCCGTTGCGTTGCAACGGGGGCGCTTTTCATCTATTTGGTTGGTTCTGTTTGCCCTCCCGTTTTGGAGCAACCGGGTTTTGAATGACCTCCCCCTCTCACGGCTCTTTCTCCCAATCAGCCGCGAGTTAGCTTCGCTCCTTTATCTTGAATGGAAATTTCCCAATAGTACTGACATACTCATTCACACTTGCCTAAATAAGTGTAAAGAGACGGACCAACCAAATAGATGAACCAAAAAATGCAAGCAGATTGCGTCGGGGGGTGTTGCCTGTATTTTTGGAGCAGTTCATGCACTGATGTTGTAAGAAATTGATTGTACGTCACGACTGTTTTCATTTACAGAAATTGCATGTACAACATGCTAATGTATAGCCTTACAATTACATATTACATTGTCCAAGACATTATGATAACAGTTTAGGTCCTAATATTTCATGTACATAGTAGAGGTTGACATTACATATTTAGTATCAGGAAGTATCATATTGTAGCTTAAATGAATGGAGTACATGTAGGTAGGTGATCATATACAGTCGTGTTTGTTGCAGCATCCTCTGCAACAGCTGGTTGTGAGTCCACCAGATGTGCCACAACTGGTCGTACTCGGAACACACCTCGTGTTTCTGATACATCTGCAACACATATAAATTAACAGGTGTAATTAGACCCTGTTAAATCACATAATAACTCGAAAAAAAGGTTATTGCATATGGAGCACGTGTTCGTGAAACATGTGGTCCAGACTCATTTGTGACATTTAGATGTGAAATTTTAGTTTGCGGTCCAATTGGATGAGACGCAAGTGCCTCAACATGCGACATATTATCCGTTTCTGATATACATACAATGAAGGACAGATTACATGTTTAGTATTAGTAACTATTGTATTCCAAACCTAATCGATGGAACACCTGTGGGTCGACTATGGCTGGCAGGCCCGCCTGCTACAGCAGCCAGTCGAACAGCCGTTTGTGATGGCACTGGACATGCTACACCTGCCCTTTCCTGAGGCACTTACTGTGTTTCTGACACACCTGCAACGGAGTCGGGGTAACAGATTTAATGAGAGCACAACACATTACATAATATGTTAATGAGAGCATAACACATTACATATTAAGTTGACAAACTATGATTGCAAGCCATACTTACCAGGACTGGCATTTGTAAACAACAAATCATGAGTTTCGAAAGCATGTCATTCATTATTGGAAATTCGATGGTACAGCTCGTGTCTTGTGGAACCCACAAAACAAATATATGGGCATGTTGAAATAACGGCCAGAAATCAATGCTACAATAGTTGTAAGCACTAATTCTTAAATATAAGCATAAGCATAAAATATATGCAATCTTGAACTCTAAATATGTAAATAGTTAGTTCAATAAAATTTACCCATAGTTTGTTAAAGGTTGATCAAGAACTGGTCCATTCTTTGTCTTGCTGCCAAAAAAAGAGAAAATTACAAATCACAAATCAACTATAACGCCAAAGCTAAGCAGTTAAGAAGCTTACCACAAACACAATTTTTTTCAAGACATTTATCAAATGCGTGGTGCGCGCCAAATCCGCAACACTTTTTTCCACAACCAACCGTAACCGTATTTCCGAGTTCAACTTGAATATCTTCATTAACGTGTACCCATTCATTAATCATTTTGAAAACAAAAATAAAAACGACATGAATTTCACTAAATTAGCATAAAGCCCATTACCTAATGTTTATCGATACTTATGCATATTGTTTATTTCATATCATGAATATTAAAAGAAGATCATCATAGGCAGCGCCTCGTGAACCTTTCAGTAACATATTTTGTCAGCAAACTAATAGAGCTTCTACAGAATAAAATAAAACCGAAAACCAAAGTTAACCAACATGGTTGGAACATTAGAAATCAACATACCGACCTTCAGTTTGCCTCTGCGCAAATACAACATCAAATGAGAAGGTTCCCCGGCCTATGTTCGCTGCGAATTCACCATACCGAAAAGGTTTGCCGCGCCAAGATACGGATCTGATTTCACCCATTATTAGCTTTCCTTTTCAAGCTCCTAAAAGAAAACAACATTTTTATCATTAAAATGATAAATGTATCAACAATAGAAAATAACCGAAAACTAATGTTAATCAATTGACAGTTTAATTTAGCCAAAAAGTTGATGTTTTTTAGGCCGTTGTAACAAAATTTATTGACAGTATAATTTAACCCGTTGTGATAACAAAATGTTCCAAGTCTACCCATTACCACAAACCCACCCATTCAGCCACATAAACCTAAAGATGGAAGGTACATCCTAATCTGAAAGAGTGCTGGCATGATAATAATAGATCTGATGATTGTGCCTCATGTTCCTTGCCTCAAAAGCCCTAGCTTCTCTTACCGTCGTTGTTTTTCATATCCCATCATGACAAATAATAAATTTGAAATCAAAAATCCCCAGCGTTCGAATACCGATCTCAGTCCACGTCATGACTGTGAATAATAAACAAAAATGAGTCAGGCTACATGTCTCGAAGGCCAAAATAATTGACTTTGTTATGGGTAATTTTTAACTTTTAATATTACCAACACCATAGCGTTACACTAATATGAAGTCGCAAAAGTATGTACCATATTTGAGATTAATGTAGGCTGCATATAGCCAATGAATGGTATGTAGTTAACGAAAGCATAAGAATAGTCGCTACCCTGGCCGTCTGAATAGCTGCAAAATCAGTAGGATAGAAAAGGTAAGGAATTAATAGGATTATAGCAAGCCTATTATATAAGCGGCTACGACATGTGAAGATGACTTGCGAGTAAACACCATACCTTTGTGTCACCGATTCTTTCACAAATCACTTTATCAACGAAATGAAAGTATGAATGGTCTCCTTATGGATCGCCTATATCGTTCCTGTCAAAACCATATATGAAATCACATAAGCCGCCCGATCACCCGCAACCAGCAATTGCCTAAAATCTTATTAAAACCATAGCAAAGCCACAATTTATACCTAAAATTTTAAACTGAAACAAAATAACTTTGTTACCCCCTAGTATGTATTAAACCTTCACCTATTTTTTGCTCGACAAAGATTCCCACGGCGTCATGAATACACTATTTCATATATCGTTCCTGTTTGCAGAAACGGACAAAGATTCCCAAGCAGATGGGTCAATGTTTGTTTCACCAAAACTTGCAGCCTATATTATCAAAACCAAGTTTCATGTTAATCATACGGTCGTTTTGAACCTTAAAAGTAAATATATGGGGCTAATTTTAAATAAAAGAAACAGTTGCAAGAATTGATGAGATAAATACCTCAAAGACACCATAAAGTTGGTGAGTGGATGAGTTGTAAAGGAAAAGGGGCACACCGGGTGTAATTTGCCTCAGAGTCTGGTGAGGCTGAAATCATATTCAATAAAATAATTAGGAAATCTATGACATAATAGTTGCATCTCATATAGCAACTGGTTTTCATTGGAACAAAAAAGAATTCTTAACGAAATAAAGTAATATAGCACGTCTATTAGTTTAGCATATCATAGCTAAGAGAAAGACTGCAATCAACTACTCTAATTTATGTAGGTTCAATTATTATCACGAAAAAGAGTTTGTAAAATAAATCCAAATTTATCCTAGCAGGCATCCAGAAGTGCTTCAAAATAATCAAAATTTTCAGATGCACAAAACAAAACTACCCTTAACTTCAACCCACACTATTGCAACTAAACTGTTAATTCTTGAGATGACACTAATCGTTATACTGCAACCAACTCGTTCACCGTAGAAGCTACTTTAGAACTGATTACTTGATCTAAACTCTAAAAAAATTCATCAAATAATCACAACTGGATGGCATTCATCCTAACACTCGAAACCTAACTATATGCACTTCAAAAACATACTAATTAGATCAACACTTTGCAACCACAATCCCATAGAGGTACTAAAAGATGATCTCATAATCCATATAAAACTACTAAAAACTCCAATTTAACATATACAAAATTTGGCACATGACCCACACCTTCAATTTCGGATGCTGATACTAATCGTTTTTAGCAACGTACAGGTTGTTGTTGTCCATTAAGGTTTGCCATCATTTATCCGTTTTAGCAAATCATCATTTATCCTAACATCCAATTTTTAAACTACAATTTCTAACAAAAGATTGTAACACAACAGAAAGATAAGAAATAAGCAATCAAAAAAAAAAAAAAAAAAAAAACTGAGAATCACAAAATAAAAAACAACAAAATTTAATAAACCCAGACCGCAAATCGTGCTAACAACCAATAACAAAAACCCGTATATCAAAATACCTTACTTACATGTTAGTAATATGTTATCGAAAGTGGGTTTCCAGATTAGGACAGCAAGTAAACTGAGTGTAAGTGTTGCATCATATAAAATCATTAACAAAATCAAAACCCAACACCCTAACTTACATCACCGTCGTTCATGACCGGATCTCAAAATAGGTTTCTTGTAGATTCTTTAAAGAGATTTGTCAGCTCAGATTCTTGTACGCAACGTAATTGCAACGCGACAATGGTTAATAATCAAGAATTGAAACGACACTTCAAGCAACTTGTCGGTGAAGATGGATCTGGAAAAGTAGATACCTGTGAAAATTACGAAGATAAGGTCCCTTTTTCTTTATATTACCTGAAGATAAGGTCCGCTTAAACCAAAGAACAGTTATTATCTTGGGCTAAAATCTGCAACCGAATGGGCCTAAGGCGGTAAAAGAAGCCCGAATTCAATATGTTTTTTTTATTATACTGGCACGGTTCCATAAGTTTCCTTGGCACGGTTCCATAAGTTTACTCGCCAAATGAGTTATCTATACTACTATATAAAGCATTTAAGTTGTGAAACCACAAAAATTAAGATAAAATTTCCGTCGTTGAGTGGCGTGTGTCACTTCTCGAAAAAAAAAAAAAAAAATTAACAAACTAAAATAAAGAAATTAATAATGAGGTGTGCGTATAAAACTAATTAATCACCTTTATTTTATTATTTAAATATCTTTAATTCGTTTAATTTTTTATGATCTAATTTCACCATATTTTCTAAAATTTTGTCTTTTTTAATTTAACATCCATTTTATATATTTTTATGAGTTTTAGTTTTACATTTTACTTTTTAGTAGGTTTATTTTATTTTGATTAATTTTTATAACTTTAACATTTATTTCAATCGATACAAACTTTATTTATCAAAATCATTTACTTTTGGGAAAGTGTTTGACGGGAAATAGATTGTGAAAGTCTTTTTATATGCGGGAATAATGATGTCACGGGAAAGATACGGAAAACCCAAACAAACACATATATATTTGGAGTGTTGTGAAATGAATTCACTAAGCGGGTAGGGTAATTGCGAGGAGAGTTGGGTTAGCCGTTAGCAATTCATTTACTATATTTATTATATAACTATATTTATCGCCGTCGCTATGCGCGGGTATCCAACTAGTATATATAATGAGACAAATGCTACGTTTCTTAGAGGAAGATGCATGAGAAAGTTTGTGAAATATGAATACGCGTTGTTGCATGCAGTGTTATGATTCATACTGGTAGATATCCATAGCCCACGTGGACAATTAGTAGTTAGGTCGGTTAACTATATTAATCATAATTGAAAGTTGGAAAGAAAAATAGAATCATAAGAATGTTAGTTTTCTAAGATTGTATTGACTTTTATATCAACAAATATTTGAAGAAAATTGAGTAAAGCTGGTTAAGGTTTTCGCATGGTATTGCAAGAACTTTGAAGTTTTACAAACACAATAACTTTTTGCAGGAAGATAAAGTTTTTTAACAACATGAAAAAACAGTCTACGTATACTTGGTCAACGGTCGTAGACTTGTATTAGAGCACTTCTTATGGTGACCTAGGTTAAACTTTAACACCATGACACGTCAGCGCCACATCAGCTTTAACATTTCACCTTAGCTCAACCAAAAAAACACCCCTTATCATAACATTCCAAGTTAAACTTTAAATCACCAACAATTTACAAAAACAACCCCTCATTTTGGGCAAAAAAAAAAAAAAAAAAAAAAAAAAACAACTGAAAATTGGCTTTAACGCAGCGTTATCCCCTTAACATGGTGTTAAGGCTTGACCTTTAACACCACACACGGTATGGTTGACATGCCCTTAACGCCTAAATGTTAAGATTTAACATGAGTTGCATGTTACCATAGCGCATCATGCTCTTAGGTAATGTTATAACGAAATCCAAGATGTTATCAACTTAGATGAACTACAATTTCATTAAAAATGATTATTATTACTCCGTATTTTCAATAAGTTCAAACTAAGACGATATCTAGCTTAGTTTTAGAAAATTAATTATTCTATTAATTGCAAATTGCAAAAGTATAAAAAATTGAGCATCATTTGTACACGTTGCCTTTTTAAATATATAATAGTTGTACTTCGATGTTGATGACAGTGTCGTATTTAACTATGATCTAGAGATGATGACCACGAATAATTACATCCAAGGGTATATCTAGCAGATTCTTGAAATATCGAGGTGCTAAAATGATACTAATAATTTAGGGTAGCAATTCGATCCTGAGATGTTTCCTATACTTTGCCCCTTCAACTGCTAAGTTTGGTCAAAAATCACCCTACGGAGAAAACGCGGGAAACATGCATGATCTCTATATATATCTTGCAATTTCAACTCCATTTGGCAATCACAACAAATATTTCTCCCTACAACTTATCGCACACTTCATAAGTAATAAAGTAATATAAATATATATATTTCTATAGTTACTCAATTGTGTTATTTCTTGCAAAACACTAATAACCAGCAACGTACGCTGCAAATATCTCTGGTTACTCACGTACTTGTGCTATTTGATCGTATTTGTTAATTTTATGGATAAAGAACAACAATACAAACGTGTGTTTGGACACTTCGATGCAAATGGTGACGGAAAGCTATCTCCACCAGAGCTCCAAATTTGTCTTGGAAAGATTGGAGAAGAGCTGTCATTGGAGGAGGCTGAGATCGCGGCTGCTTTGATGGATTCGGATGGAGACGGGTTGTTAAGCATGGAGGACTTGGTGAATGTGGTTGAAAGTGCTAACGAGGAGGAAAGCATTAATGATTTGAAGATGGCTTTTAATATGTACGAAGAAAAGGAAGGATGTATAACTCCGAAAAGCTTGCGAAGAATGCTTAGCAAATTGGGAGAGTCGAGAACGGTCAATGATTGTAAGGTGATGATTGCGAGGTTTGATGTTAATGGTGATGGTGTCCTTAACTTCGACGAATTCAAGATAATGATGGCATGATCTTAGATATACAAGAGTTCGATCGATATTTATTTGTACATGCATACAAATTAATTTCATTCTTTGACTGATTTAATGTAGATTTCTTTTGTTACCGAACATTTTTTTGGCATTGGTATTGTACATCATTTCTCATGTATTGAGTTTCAAATTTTTGGGTATGTAAATTTTCACGATATGAATATTTCCTGTCAATACATTATAGCCACATTACATAATAATTCTAGACCTTTTAGGATTTTCTTTAAATCTAATTTTCTCTTGGTTTCCCCACAACAAATGTCTGCTTGAAAATTGCAAGTTGTGATAATAAGTGACTAATTAGGAGACCAATATATAGTCAACATTTTCCTTTCTTGACTGGTGGTGAACCCTCCTCTCTTCTTTCTGGGTCTACGCGTATCAATTAACTCGCTTTCCTCCTAAAGGGTCAAAATGGTCAACCAATGCATTTAGCTGACTCTCTATGCCCCAAGAAGAGAATTGTCCAGTTTATAGCGAAGAATAGGTCTCTATCCAGATGATATATCGAAGAAGAAAGTGATGTGTGCCCTGCCTTTCCTCGAAAGGTGCTTGAATTTCATTTGCTAAGTAGAGCCCGGGGTCGTCACCCCACGGAACATCAAATTCACCGCCTCATAACAGGAAACTAACGGCTTCGGAGAAATCTTGGTCGAATAACTGGAGAAAACCCTCTCAAGAAAGACGATCGGTGACAGACCGCGAATCAAAAGAGAAGCATACCCATTCATTTTATATCAGCTTGGGACTTTGAATAAATATAATGAAATGGTGACGTGTGTTTTAACTCGACGAATGTAAGCTTGAAATATGATCGACTTGATCTTGATCAGTCGTAGCTCGAATTTTGACTTGATCTATACGTAATCTCGATTCTCAAAGTTCGACTCAAGCCAATATAAATAACTTAAAATATTTATGCTTAGATTAAACTTACTTGAAGAAGACCAAGCTTTTAGAGAACTTTGTTGAAGTGAAAATGAATGAAATCACAAGACATTTACGTTATGTGTAAGGATTAATTCATCACCATGAAATATTTTAGTAACATCAAGTTTATTCTTGTAACACCCCCAAATCTCGGTACATCGGAAGACTTAATCAAGTTTTCGGAGCGTTACTATTGGATTGGTATCTCACACAAGTATAGCAAAAAGATAGTCATTTAACGTTCAAACCCAATCCCAAATTTAAGTATTCAAAACATTTAATCCAAAAGTATAAATATTATGCCCAAAACATGATTTAATAAAATAGGTCCCCAAAGTTTATCAGAGTCAAATATGATCCTTGAACCCCGCCTTCTTGCCAAGCTTCCACCGAACACGTATTCCAAACATCATTTAAATACGAGAAAACATGCTAAAAGGTCGACTACTGTTGGTGAGTTCATAGGTTTAAATTCAATAAAATCATAGTGGACTGTAAGAGTTGATTTGCTATGCAAGACCTAAGATAGATAAATACTGTTTGCACACCGATCCTACCCGGATCACCAATCATATCCGCATCCGAGGATTACTCGGGCCCCGCGACTCTAGTCCGACCTTGTCGTGGCAAAATCTAGAACAATTGCCAACCCTGGACTACGTCGAGGTAGAAGTCTATTCTTAGCTAGGCAACGGTTTAATCTAGTCTAAGGCAACAACTACCACACATCTATATAAACAGTCAAGCATATAAGCAAATCCAAATAGTTTTAAAGGTCCAAAAATAGTAGCATGATTCTCACTCCAATTTAGTTAAAAACGTAGATAAAAGTGGGGCAATGAAAACCACCTCAAGCAAGCAACGTACGAATAAACACTAGCAGAAGATAACAGGTAATCACGGCACAACAACTATCGACTCAGCACAACCTATTAATGTAGACCAATTTTAATATATATTTCTCGAAATCAACGTTATCTACCCCAATGTATTCCATTTCGTTATTTCCAAAAATGTCTCGTTTCACCATTTAATCCTAGTGTTTGGTATCCTCATGTGGGTGTATCGACTCAATATGATGCCATGAATACACTCAATTAACCAATATGTAACCCAATGCAACACAATGAGACATCTAAGCGATAAGCTCCATAGTTCAATAAGTTTCGGAATAAATAGTAGACCTTATCGAATTCGTCAACTCGATAAACTCAATTACTTATTCGTGTCGCTTATTATCCCATAAATCAGTTGCATCCTAAAGAGTCATAGGGATAATTCACCCATTAATAAGGTTACCCAACGTACCTAGCGGGCTCTTATTAGATTCGTCAACCTAATAAGTCCGCTACCCACGTGGATCAACACTATTAATGTTAGGTTATCCGTAACCCATGCACACAACGTAAGTAAATAAATACTTAAAACTAGTATTAAATGCCCATAATTGGCATATATCGATAAACGTGTACTCGAAACATTAATTACTTATTTATTACAAAACATTTCCATTTTTAGTCGTTAGTTTCCATTTAAAATAGTAAATAACAAGAAAAGTCTTGTTATCGATATTTTTGGTATAAAAGCCCTTTTTATTATTTATGTTTCATAGTCTATTAGCATTTTCATATATATGTTTCGTCAAATCCCAATATTAGTTTCATATCGTTATTCGTTTCGAGTCCACAAGCACGAGTCATGACTTCTCGGCTTTTAATCAATCAATAATCCAAACTATACTAAAGTCCATGTTACGGCGTTGTCGGGGTCAACTATTGACTAAAAAGTCAAAGTAACACCGACGTTGCTCAAAGTTGACAATTTATATATCAAGTCCAAATTAAAAGTCATAATAGCGCAATTCAATCCCAAATCAACTCAAAACAATCTAGCCAACCAATCAACCAACCAAATATACGAAACCAATGTTATGACCCTAATGGTCATGACATGGTCCTGGTTAAGACCACGTAAACCAAACAAGCTCTAGAAGCTTTTCGGCTCCACGCGTCTCATCCAAACACCAACAACATCAACCAACAAGCTACCAAAATGACCCGACCCGGACCCAAGGTCCATGTGGGTCACGTACGCAACCCAAGGGGCTCGTACGTGCCCTAGGTGGCTCGTAGACCACTTCCATCCCAACCAAACACTACCAAAATCAATACCACAACATCCAAATACAATCAATCAACCTCCAATCATCAACCAAACATCAAACCCAACATCTATTCTAACCAAAAACATGAAACTAGACCTAAAATGCAAAAACCCAACAATATGATACACCACATGATTTCCAAACACTAGCTACATGTTTATTTAAGTGTTAATTAGACTTAATCCCACGTTTAGACCAAGAGCCCTAAAAATTATAATATGGTCGAACCATATTAATGCCATACATGGCTTCTTAACGCTCAAACAAGCTTACCCATGTTCCATTTACCTTATTCAAGTCCGATCTACAATATTTGATGAAAACCCTAAAAGTACGAATCTTAATCTTAAGATTTGAAGGTGTTAATGAAGGTTTTAGTGAGAGTATTATATATGGATAAAAAGAGGATGAGAAGAGCTACAAGATGGTGGTAGAGGTGTAGTACCACTCGCCGGATTTTGGCCGGAATGTGGCCGGAGAGGGGCGGCGGTTGTGGTTCTAGGGTTAGGGTTTATGTTAATTTGGGGGAGAGAGAGAAATGGATGAGTAGGTGATTTTTAGAGAGAGAAAGTGAAGGGATAAAATGAGGAGGGGATGGGTATATATATTTAGAGATAGGGACTAGAAAATAAAGAGAGGGGAGGGGAGGTGGGCGCTGGCTAGGGGTAAAGAGGAGGGATCGAAGGTGTTATTTTTTGTAAACTATCCCGTTTACCCATTCCCGAGCTCATATATTGTCCCCCGAGTGTCCTACGACGTTCATTCGACTTCCTATTATCGTTATTTATGTTTTTCCACGAGTTTTGACTATTTATTTGTAAATTTTCGAGTTAGGTCTAAAAGTTACAATATTTCTCGTTTTAGGCTTTTCTAGTGCCGAATCGAATAGTGCCTATCAAAAAGAGTTAAAACTCACACGATAACTCGTTAAATAATGAAATAAACCATAAAAACCAATAGACAATATAAAATCAAGTCACGGTTGATAAAAATAGTGTTAAAGGCAAAACTCGGTTTAGTTTAACGTAATGCGGTTACCTAAAATAGAATCCCTAAATTGCCGGTTGTCACGACCTCCCGACCTCGAAGAAACCCGTCCGGGTTTCACTCCGAGTTGCTTGATGTCATGAAAAGTTTAGGATACTTCCTACGAAAACGTCCTCACGTTCCCAAGTGAACTCCGGTCATGTCGGGAGTTCCAGCGAACTTTGATAATCGAATCGGCTATTCTTGACCGTTTAATCTCACGATCCATGATCTCGATCGGTTCCTCAGCGAAATTCAATTTCTCATCGATCGAATATCTCTTAAGGGCACAACTATGGTTTCCTCGAAGACACTTCTTAAGATTACTAACATGAAAGACATTGTGTACCTTTGCTCGATTCGATGGTAGCTCGGCGGTATGCTCTGGTCCGATTCTTTCGAGTTGGAAAGGGACCAATATATCGGGATTGAGTTTTCACGCTTTCAAATCGAATCACTCCTTTCCAGGAGAAACCTTTAACATAACACGATCTCGACTGAAATTCTAAAGGTTTCGTCTCTATCGGCATAACTCTTTTGTCTATCTCGGCGGTGCGCAACTCTGGTTCTGAATCGAACTATCTTCTCGGTGGTTTCTAGGACAAGTTCGGGACACAGTAAGTTGACTCTCGCCAACTTTAGCCCAACAAGCAGGAGAGCGACATTTTGTCCATACGATTGCCTCAAATGGGCGGCCTTAATGCTAGAATGATAACTATTGTTGTAAGAGAATTCGGCCAAGGGAGATGTCTCTCGACCTTTGCGAAATCAATAACACGAGCTCTAAGCATATCCTCCGAGGTGCGAATGGTTCTCTCGCTTTGACCATCGGTTTGAGGGTGATAGCGGTGCTCATATCAAGTTTGTTCCTACTTGACATTGTGTAAGGATCTCTAAAAGTGGGATGTAAAGCGGCTATCTCTATCGAAATGATAGATATCGGTATTCCATGACGCGATACTATCTCGTTAAGGTGCGGTCGAGCAAGCTTATCGAGACTATCGGTCTCACTAATGGCTAAGAAATGAGCGGACTTAGTTAAGCGATCAATGATTACCGGATAAGCGTCATTGCCGCTAAATTGTTCTTAATAACAGTGATAAAGTCCATGGTTATTCGCTCCTATTTCCATTCGGGAGTTCGGGTTGAACTAAGAGTCACGAGGTTTCGATGTTCGGCCTTTACCTTAGAACAAGTCGGGCACCAAGCGACATCTTGAGCTCGTCGGTTTCATGTTAGGCCACGGTAGAGTTTCTTAAGGTCTGATACATCTTATCGGCTCGGGATGAATATAGTATTTTGATTTATGCGACTCGTGCATAATCAACTCACAGATTCCACCATGAAATGGTATCACCTTACATCTTTGAAGCATAAGGTTCCATCGGAATGCTTCAAAGCCGTTTTCACTTTCTACCATTCCATGAAGATTCTCGTAGAGACGGTTCTCTTCCGTCGAGGCCTCGACTTAGGCTAAGATTTGAGATGGCGGGCGAAACAATGGTGATTCCTAGGGATCGAGCGAGTAAAGGTGGAATGTTCTCCTTACGACTAAGTGCATCGGCCACAACATTAGCCTTACCAGGATGATAATGAATCTCACAGTCATAATCACTAAGAAATTCTAACCAACGGCGTTGTCTCATATTGATTCCTTCCGATCCAAGATATGCTTCAAGCTCTTATGGTTGGTAAATACTACACACTTAGTTTCATACGAGATAATGTCTCCAAATCCTAAGGGCAAACACTACGATTACCTAACTCGAGGTCATGGGTGGTGCGAGTTTTCTCATGCTTCTTAAGTTGTCGGGATGCATAGCAATCACCTTCTCCCGTTGCATCAAAGCGGCACCTAAGCCTTTATGCAAAGCGTCGCGATGCGACAAAGTCTTCGCTTCCTTGAGGCAAAGCTAGGATGGGCGCACTACACAACTTCTACTTGAAGTTGGAATGCTTCTTCTTCCTTTTCTCCCAATTCATACTTAGCATCCTACGTGTTAGTTTGGTCGTGACTTAGCTATTTTGAAAATCCTCAATGAATCTTCTATAATAGCACTGCTAAACCTAGAAACTGGCGGATTTCTGATGGGTTCTTAGGAGCTTCCCATTCCTTAATGGCCTCAATCTTAGCTGGGTCAACATGAACACCTCGACTATCTATCATGTGACCTAAGAATTGTACGGACGATATCCAAAATTCAAACTTAGAGAATTTAGCATACAACTTCTCCTCTCTCAACAATCCTAAAATGAGCCTCAAATGCTCTTCGTGTTCCTCACTACTCTTAGAGTATACCAAGATGTCGTCTATGAATACTATCACAAACTTATCTAGATATGGCTTACATACTCGGTTCATGAGATCCATGAAAACCGCTGGCGCGTTGGTCAAACCAAACGACATCACTTGGAATTCATAGTGTCCATAACGAGTCCTAAACGCCGTCTTAGGGATATCCTCCTCTCGAACTCTAAGGTGGTGATAACCCGGATCGTAAGTCGATCTTAGAAAGACACTAGCTCCTTGGGTTGGTCGAATAGGTCATCTATTCTAGGTAACGGATATCGGTTCTTCACGTTAACTTATTCAACTCCTATAATCGATACACATCCAAAGCGATCAATCCTTCTTCTTCACAAACAACACTTTGGTGCTCCCGGGTGATGAACTTGGTCGAATGAATCCACTTATCGACAAGCTGTTTGAGACAGTTCCTCCATTCTCTTGGAGCAAGTTGATAGGGTGCCGGCTCACGTGCGGCACCGGTATCAACTCTGTTTGGAATTCCACTTGTCGGACATGTGGAATCCACAGCGATCGTCGGAAACACATCAGGAAATTCTCTAACGGCGGGTACATCATTAAGGTGTCTTTCACTCTTCTCCTCGCTTTTCTTTTCAAAATTCGAGCCAAGAAAAGACAACCTCCTCTGTCGATGTATACGGGCCTTGATACAAGAGATGATGCTCAGCAGGAAGGACTTCCACGGTCGCTCCGATCTCCTTGTATGCTCAGAACTTTTCCACCATATGGTAAACGCACGATCTTCTCATCACAGATGATGTGTGCACCGTTCTTCGACAACCAATCCCTTTCGATAATGACATCAAAACTTTCCAAGGTAACTGGCAATAGGTCTATGCTAAACGGGCGGTCTAGGAAACTTAAGGTACAACCTCGAACTACGGTGTCTATCTTATCCCTATTTCCGTTAGCTAATTCTACATCGTAACTAAACCCTAGAGGTGTTTGGGAGATTCCTAGTAATGGCATAAAGTTGGTGGATACAAAACTCGTATCCGCGCGATGTCAAGCGATATGGAAGCATAGCGATTATTGAGAAGAGCGTGCCGTAACTCGTTGGGGTCCTCACCAACCTCCTTCCCAATAGCATACACATCTGCTGTTCCCATGTCTCTCTGCGATTCCTAGCACCATGGTTTTCTGGTTCTCCACAACCTCGCGCTTCACGGGGTTTAAGAAATTATTTCCACACCTCGATTAGCATATCCTCCTACATTCACGGGATTTCCTCTCATCCACGGTTCTCGGCACTCATTCTGTAGTGCCCTTCTCCACATCAAAGCAGTGTGGTGGCCTTCCAGTCCGTTCCCTGTGCAGTTTGAGCTGCAGCAAGTGGCCGGGACCTACAATATTTGGCCAAGTGTCCTACCTTAGAGCACTTCTTACACACGTTTGGGCACAGTCTATGGTGGTGTCGGTTGCAATGACCACACATGGGTCTACTACCTTCATAACCTCTCCTTTCTCCATTTTCTATGGCGAACACCCTGGCTGTCTCATGCCGTTTGTTGCCATTCCCTTTAACAACTTCATTCCTCTTCCTCTTATCACTCCTATTACTCTTACCCTTGTCCCCTGTTTCTAATACATAAGAGTCCATCAAGCGCTGAGCCACGATGGTGCCTCATGCAAATTAGGCGGCTTGCGGCGATGACACCATTCCGAGTAGCTAAAGGCAATCCATCGGTATACCTCTCAATCTTAAGGTCGTCAGTGCGAACCATATCAGGGCAAAGCAATGATAACTCTTGGAAACGATGATTGTAAGTCGTCATGTCAGTACCCTTAACCTTATGGTTCCAGAATTCTATTTCTAACTTCTTAAGTTCATTCCTAGGACAATAAGTCTTGATCAGGAGGGTCTTAAACTGAGTCCAAGTCATGCTATAAGCTACATCGCTTCCTACTGATCTGTGATAGTTGTTCCACCAGGTCAACGCTTCGTCCTTCAAGGTAAATGGTGCATACTTAACCTTATAATCCTCATCACAATTACTAATGGCAAACACAGATTCAGTTTTCTCCAACCACCTAGTTAGGTAAACTACTCCCTCAGTTCCTCCGAACTCGATGGGACCACGAATCGAGAACTCTTTGTAGGTACAACCTCGAGTTCGATTCGGCATTGAGTTCCACGGAGGTGTAAGAGAGGTTAGTCTTAGCTAGAAGTTCAGCGACACGCTGCGTCACTAGGCGGTCAATGTGGGTGGGTTCACGGTGGAGGTTTTGTGGAGCAGGACCATTCTCGGCGGTCGTTCACATTCGGGTTTCCTACAGTTTGGGTTATCGGTGTTCGAGTTCTCAGCGGGTGGAGTGGTCGGGGTCGGACGACGACCTCGACGGACAGGGGCAACCTCAACAGCAAGAGCTGCTAGGTTGTTCCTAGGCGGGTTTCGTTGAGGGCAAGAATAACAGTTTCATATGTTCACAATTCACGCTCTAAAAGATAGAGTTGGGTTCTAAGGATCACCAAATAACGCTTGAATACATAATCTAAGTCAACAAGGATAACGCTATACCAGAACAAAACAACTAAAGTCTGAATCATAACTAAAGGGCGCACGTTCCAATAACCATAACTCATAGGTTTCAAGGTGGAATACATGAAAGGATACAAGGAAATCAAAAACGATCCTAACAACGATACTAATAAGATAACTAGGGTAAACCTACATCTCGAACCAAGTACTACTTAGTTTCAAGATGGTACAAAGCCATGAATCTAACACTATCTAGCCACGATCGCGAATACCACTAACAAATCTCCTAACATTGTCAACCTCTCTCCACAAAGATGCCAACTCAACATGTCGAGCATCGCGATCACTCTTTAGATCTACGACCTCTCTCTCCAACTCACCAATCCTACGCCAAATCGCTCTATCTACATCTCGAAATGTCATGAACCCTCTCAAGGTCCCCAGCACGCTCACAGGTTCAGACATACCACGGCAGAATCGTAGTCCGCTAACTACGGTACCCATATCGGCTCTCGGATCTTCTATACTAGCCCTCGATACTCCAACCAACCGATCATCGACCTACTAAGCCTAGTACGCGTGATGTAATCCTCTCTACATCGGACCCGTCTCACCATACTCCTCGGGCTCTGAAGCAATCTCGATGGTATCTCGGATCCTAAAGGGCTACCTATCTCAGTGAATGTGGAGGTGAATCAAAACTAAAAGGCATCCGGGAGAATCGAGGCTCGGGAAAAGGAGAGCTTGGTCACAGGAATGTCGCGAGGACTCTGCAATGGAGGAGTACCCCTTCAGGATATCCTCATCATCCTCCTCCCGAGATTCTCATCCTCATCTACATCTGCTCCTCAATCTCATGCTCCTCCTCGACCTCATGCTCCTCCTCGCCTCTCGTCCTCGGAGGAGGTCCATGAGTCGAGTCTCTGTCTTGGGTAAATCACGAGGTGAGTACAGTGGGGATCTAGGTCTTCAAGACATGGTGATCTTGGTGGTGATGGCGGAGAGAGTGGGGCACGCTAAGCGGATAGGTGATGATGGTGGTCTCACGGACATGCGGCGGTGCTATGAGCAAGCCTAGGAGTGCAGGCTCGTGCTAAGACACGATGTAAAGTGAGTGCCTAGATGAGCTAGGGCGATCGATGATGATGAACTAGAGTGACGGGTAATCTCATAGGGATCACCCTGCGCAACCGTCATGAGAGTCAATGCTGGGGAACTAGCAACAACAAGGACCTCCTCAGACACATCAAAAGCTAGTGAAGGCATAGTCTATGACAATGGCATAGGGTAGGTACAAGTGTTCGAAAACAACTAGTTTTGATAAGCGCATCAACTCAACCAAAACATGTATTATATATGGATAGAAAGAGGATGAGAAGAGCTACAAGATGGTGGTGGAGGTGTAGTACCACTCGCCGGATTTTGGCCGGAATGTGGCCGGAGAGGGGCGGCGGCGGTGGTTCTAGGGTTAGGGGTTATGTTAATTTGGGGGGGGGAGAGAGAGTAGAGAGAGAAAAGGATGAGTATGTGATTTTTAGAGAGAGAAAGTGCAGGGATAAAAGGAGGAGGGGATGGGGTATATATATTTAGAGATAGGGACTAGAAAATAAAGAGAGGGGAGGGGAGGGGGCGCCGGCTAGGGGTAAAGAGGAGGGACCGAAGGTGTTATTTTAAATAAACTATCCGTTTACCCATTCCCGAGCTCATATATTGTCCCAAGTGTCCCACGGCGTTCATTCGACTTCCTATTATCGTTATTTATGTTTTCCACGAGTTTTGACTATTTATTTGTAAATTTTGAGTTCTGGTCTAAAAGTTACAATATTTCTCGTTTAGGCTTTTCTAGTGCCGAATCGAATAATGCCTACCAAAAAGAGTTAAAACTCACACGATAACTCGTTAAATAATGAAATAAACCATAAAAACCAATAGTCGATATAAAATCAAGTCGCGGTTGATAAACATAGTGTTAAAGGCAAAACTCGGTTTAGTTTAACGTAATGCGGTTACCTAAAATACACTCCCTAATTTGCAAGTTGTCACAATTCTCACGGAAAATATGTAACAAAAAATGCATTTACTCGCCGGAATATAATTACACGGATATCCAGCACTGCAATGCGCGATTACCGTCTAGTTTTTTCTTAAAACATAAAGGTTTTTATCGATTAACTTGAAAGAGTATTTATCAAATCTAGTTATTTCGTTTAGTTCCTTGATACTTACCATTACTAGTTAATTTGTTTTTCTACAAGCGACTTTAACTCAGCTTATAGTTATCTCATCCAAAGAATTGGCTTATTTGTTTTTCTTTTGGGGTTTGTTTGATTAATTTCATATATACTTAATTTATTATTGGTAAATGCATAATGTTCAATGTTTTTAAATAATGTTTGAGTAAATATAAAAGAGGCAATTACATTTATATTTATACGAAAGTTCAATCTTATATCAATGTCCTCAGTTTTGTAATTACGTCAATATCATTCCCACACTTTTGTAATTACATCAATATTCTTCCTAAAATTTTGTGATTACATCAATATTTTTCTCAAGCATTTAAATTCTCATATATATCCGAAAATCAACATGTTCTTTTATCACTTGAGGTCAAAATATATATATGAACAAATAAATATACATGATCAATGTATTTTTCATATCTATATCCAAACTTTTGTAATTCTATATCATATGTTCTGTCATCACTCATGGCCGAAAAGTAAACATGAATAACATAATTATGATCAATATAAGAGATAAATAGTAGTTTCAAAATTTAAAATCAATATAATTATGATTTTATTGATTTTTGATATGTATGAGAATTTAAAAGTTTGAAAATGATATCGATGTAATTACAGAAGTTTGAGAATGATATTTATGTAATTACAAAAATAAGAAAAATATTTATATAATATTAAACTTTAAGAAGTATACATATATAGTATTCTCAATATAAAATATTTTTAAAATTTAAGAGAGAAAGTATGAAATTACCTTCTTTTTTTTAAATAGGAATCCTATTTTTCATTTGCATTAGCATGCATGTAAAATGCTGCTAATTTTTATTTTCCATTTGTTGTCAAACTTCAATTAATCTTTATCAGTTATTATATTCATTGTAAACTTTTATGAATCAAAATTATTGAAAATGCCTATCAAACTATTATTTTTATAAATATCAAATAATCCTATACAAAATAAAAATCTAAATATCAGTACGTTTTTGAAGTATCTATTTTTACGCAACTTATAAATACTTATCGTACGTTAACCAAAGCACAAAAACAAAAGTAAAGATAAAATAATGATTAGGACTATCAAACAACCTCAACGTTCGTAAACTCGTAGTTTTAGACTTTTAGGAAATGTAGCATGAACTTAGATAGGGAAAAAAAAATTCTTTCTAAAACGGCATAAAATTTAAGAACCACGTTTTGGGTTGAGTAATAAAACAGAAACCAACATACAACTGAATTCTATTTAAATTTTATTGAAAAATATATGAATAGGAATCTCATTTTTGTTTGACATCGTATCCTTCTAGTGCTGTCAATTAACGTGTGCCACACACGGACATGACATAATATAAGTCTAGACTTTTTTCAAGGTTTTATTTCATGTTAATTTCCTCTCAGCTTCCCCTCAATTGCGTGGGCTTGAAATTTTTGGTGGTAACGGCCCAGAACAGGGTAAGATAATCAGTAGCAATATCAATACCGCTAGGTGGTTACCGGATATCATTTGAAATCGTGTAATCACTTTCTAAAGTAAACCATTCGACTCTAATGCATGGGTATCACGAATATCTACTTGGGGTAAGACCAGATGTATGTTATTGAATTAGGCACAAATCAATAACCCTTTGCTTTCAAGTGTTTATGCTTTCAGTTTGTTCCTCCTGGTATTGTTATTCTCAATGTGGCTTCAAGCGGAAGATGACAATCTCTATTTATAGTAGAGAACACTCAACACTAATCAATGGACATTATGTGTGATTAACGGCCAATTAATCACCCATAATAAACCTCCATAATCATAAAAATAGTGGTTACATGACCAAATAAGCGTGGTTATAAAGCAGTCATGTGATCAATTGAATGAGTCAAAGTCATTACAAAATAATTCTTGCAACACTACTGGGTAGGAACCATTACACTAGCGGCGGAACCATACACTACCGTGAAGAACCATTACACTAACAATGAAGAACCATAACACTACCAAGTGGAACCATCGATTACTACATTATCGATAGTAACTAATACACTACATGTACTAACCACTATTGAGTCGAGTCGGGTGTTCGGTACCTTATGGGTGTCACTCCATACCTCTGACTTGAAACAAGGTGTGAACTAATCCATGAGTGCACTAAATTTTCCAGCAGTCCTCCTCGATTTAGTTCACTTCCTTTCCAGAAAAACAAACATAAAAAACATGTGCATAAGCGAAAATATCCCGATGATTGAATTTCCATCTTAGTAAATTACACGTTCAAATATTAGAAATCGGGGTGTTCTAAAATTGAACCTTGACCCATTTGAATACACGAAGATAAAATACACACAGTTTTCAAACACTTACGACTCCGACACTATACAAGCCATGTGTCCATATCCAAATTAATAAATGTTGTAAGAGCTAAAGTCCAAAGCTCCACAGGCGGCAAAACTTCAACATTCGCATAGGTGGTTCCTCTTTATTCATGCTCCCGCCAAACACTTTTTCAAAAATTAACTATTAAAGTAAAGACTTCATCCTCCTTTCAGCGAGTTACGAGCACTGACCTTGGGATGTAAATAAAACATGTGCTCCGGTCTCTGAATATTCGACTTTCCACATTGAACTCGACTCCCAGTTTCCTCGGGAGGGAGTTGGGTGTCCTAACATTCGATGACTAAGTTGGACTTAAACCCATCCCTTTAGAGACTTTATAACCAAGTCTCTAGCCAAACCCTTCGTCAGTGATCAACTAAATTTTGTTGAGATCTAACAAACTCTATAGATACCACCCCATTCATGATAAGCTCACGAATCATGCTTAAATCGACACCTAAGTGTCTAGACTTACCATTATACATCGGCTATAAGCCTTAGCCACTATAAGCCTTAGCCAATGTAGTCGCACTATCACAGCGGATATAAATAGGTGTTATAGGTTTAGGCCACAATGAAATCTCGAAGCAATTTTTCAACCATTGACTTCTTTACGGTAATGCTAAGGCACAAATTGATTCCATTGTTGAGCGGTGATGCAAGTTTGCTTCTTGGATGCCCAAGAAATCGTACCTCCACCAAGTAGGAATACCCGACCCATTTGGTAGATGAATTGTCTTGATTATTCTTGATCTAACTTGCATCGGTGTATCCTTCCAACATCGAAGGATAACGATATATGAGAGACTATAATCCATAGTTCTCTTGAATACTTGATACCATCGAGCGCTTGCGATGATGAGCACTAGGATTACTAGTATACCTTAATTTTCTCCTTTGCAAAACCAATATCGGGTCTTGTACAAGTCATGGCATACATCGTGACCAATTACCTAGAATACTCAAGTTGAGATCTGACTTTGCCATTATTAGGCATCGACTTCTCACAGTATCCATAGGTGTACTCAACGATTACAATCAAAGTAATTGAATTTCCTCAACACCTTCTCAATATAATGAGGCGAGAGATAGAAATTCTTTTACTTTCATGTTTAATCCTTATACCAAGGATAACATCGGCCTCCCCATGTCCTTCATGGAGAACCTTGATGCCAAAATTCCTTTGTCGGTCAACTGATTTTGGTCGGTGCCAAAGATCAACATGTCATCAACATATAGACAAATGATGACTCCTTTACGATTCATCAAATTTGCTATATACGCATTTGTCGACTTGGTTAAGAACATAACCACTAGAAAAACTACTTCATCAAATTTTTGATGCCATTGCTTAGGTGCATGCTTTAGTCCATAAAGAGACTTAATCGGTTTACACCTTGTTTTCATTGCACGGCATGATGAAGCCACGAGGTTGGTTCATGTAAACCTCCTCATCAATTCACCATTCAAGAAAACATCTTCACATCCACCACGCAATATCATCATCCTGCACATAATAAGATTCGGATACATATGTAACATAATAAATTTGAAAAGACTTATTAAACATATTCGACCTTTCGGTGAGTTGGTAGAACCACCACTCATTGAACCATTAGTCTGATCCATTGGCTTTACCACCAACCTTAACACCTTTGCAATCCCTTTTAATGTGACGGTTGCCACATTTCCAACAAGTAGGTATTGCCTTCTTGTTAGGATCCGCCTTGTGTTGTCATGATATTTGCGTTTGCCTTTGTTGTCATTATACACGGTGGAGTTGTTATGCTCCACCATATTGACAACCGATGCACCAGCGACATTGCTACTCTTTGGCTTGTCATTATCACGCACATTGAGAGATTCATCAATGCGCGAGATGATACCACTCAACCGAGTTAACTACTCCTTTTATGTTTCAAGGTATGCTTGAAATCTTTCTAAGAAGGAGGAGTTTTCAATGACACAAGAGGCGAAATAGCCTCATCCATGTGCATATTTTGTTGTGTAAACCTTCCAAGTATACCAAGAAGTTCATTGTATTGTTCCATAAGCGGTCTTGAATCGGTCATTTTGTAATTAGTGAAATTACTTACAAGGAACTTCTTACTTGATGCATCTAAGCCATATATTTGGCATCGAGGAATCCAGTTCTTTGGAAGATTCAAAGTTCTGATAAATGTCAAATAGAGAATCACACATACCATTGAGAATTAGACCTCTGCAAATGTAGTCATCTTTCTCCCATTTGCTCCTTCTCCTGATCTGCTCCACTATAGCATCATCTCCATCATCAGGAATAGGTGTGGTTAGCACATACACCACGCTCATGCTGGAAAGCAAAAGTGCATCTTCTTACGCCATCTCACAAGTCCACCCCAAACTTATCAAGCTTGGCAAAGTTTGAGGCCATGTGTTTCATTGCAGCAGCAGCCATTGGTTATCACAAATAGTTTACTTTGAATGTTGGTGGTAACGGCCCAGAACAGGGTAAGATAATCAGTAGTAATATCAATACCACTAGGTGGTTACCGGATATCACTTGGAATCGTGTAATCACTTTCCAAAGTAAACTATGTTATTGAATTAGGTACAAATCAATAACCCTTTGCTTTCAAGTGTTTATGCTTTCAGTTTGTTCCTCCTGGTATTGTTATTTTCAGTGTGTCTTCAAGCGGAATATGACAATCTCTATTTATAGTAGAGAACACTCAACACCAATCAATGGACATTATGTGTGATTAACGGCCAATTAATCACCCGTAATAAATCTCCATAATCATAGATATAGTGGTTACATGACCAAATAAACGTGGTCATAAAGCGGTCATAACGATCGATTGAATGAGTCAAAGTTTACAAAATAATTCTTCGCAACACTACCAGTAGGAACCATTACACTAGCAGCAGGAACCATACACTACCTTCAGGAACCATCAGCAGGAACCATTACACTAGCAACATGAACCATAACACTACTAGTAGGAACCATCAGTTACTACATTACCAGTAGTAACTAATACACTACCAGTACTAACCACTATTGAGTCGAGTCAGGGTGTTCATGGATCTCATGGGTGTACACTCCGTACCTCCTAACCCAAAACTAAGTGTGAACTAATCTTACAAGTGCACTAAATTTTCCAACAGAAATTTGCAAGTTGTGACAATAAATAATTGACAGATTAAGAGACCATATTTATAGGCTAGCCACTCTTTTGGTATCAACTTGCGACTTTGAATGTATAAACTGAATGCATGGTGACACTAATTTTGTCGACAAATCAATTAATTAAAATTCATTTTTTACGGAGATGTGAATGATCCAAATTTGATGTTCACAGTACTATTATGATGGATAACTCAACTTAAATCTATAAGAAATAAAAAAATCAAGATTACATATAGCAAATAGGATTAAGGAAGACCAAAAGAATGGAAAGTCTCCGATAAATAAATGAGGCAAATGTTGTGTTTGTTAGAGCCATGGGTATGGTGCTAGTTAAGGCTGCGTTAAGCCTTAACATGCTCACGTTAACGCCTGTTAATCACACCGTGTGTGGTGTTAAGGGTTGCGTTAACGGGGCATGTTAAGCCCCTAACGTGGCGTTAACAATGTCTCAAATTAAAAAAAAAAAAAAAAAAAAAATCGTTTCACACCCCATAACCATTTTAAACAAATTTTCACTTACACCCCCTCAACCTATTCAAATTTAAATTTAACTGGTTCAGTTTAAGCGGGATAATCAGATTCAAATTTAAAATTTAAAATTCAAATATGAGCGGGATTTATTCAAATTCAAAATCAAAATCAAAATCAAATCTGCCTATATATACAACTCCACCAGAGTTGTTTATCACACACAACTCACACACACAAATTCTCAAAAATGTCTCGCAAAGACTTCTCTCAACAATTTCCAAGTCCACCACAACTGCCAGAAACTACCTTTCCACAAGAAGATGAAGTTTATTCAACTCCACCAGAAGATGTCTTTCCGGTATCCAACCGGAAAATGTATTTGTAAACATTCCACCTCTTAACAATCCACCTGTTAACATTCCACCTGTTAACACTCCACCTGTTAATACTCCACATGTTAATACTCCACCGGTGGACATCCAAAACAATCCGTTTGGGTTTAGTGAGGCTTATCTTCGTGAACTTGAGCAGGACGGGGCAAATCTTAGAGAGATTAGAGAAAACGAGGCACGCGAAGAAGCTGCTCGTTTGGAACATGAAGCCAGAGATGTTGAATATCTTAGGCAGAACTGGTTTGACATCATGGAAGGAAAGTATTATGCTGGTGAGTTTAATTCATCTTCGAGTGAGGAGGGTTATAACTCAGATGATTCGTATTATTAATTTGTAGTTTTATTTTCATCAATTTCGTGGTAGTTTTTATTAATCGTACTATGTAATTCGTGTTTAACTTTAATATTTAATGTAATTCGTGTTTTAAATGTTATGTTTTTTTATTAAATGAAGTATTAGTTTTAGTTTAGGGGTTGAATTTGAAAATATTTGAGTTAATGTTTAACTTGGGTTAGTTATGATAAAGAGTGTTTTTTTTGTTGAGTTAAGGTGAAATGTTAAAGTTGATGTGGCGCTGACGTTGCAAGTGTTAAACTTTAACACAAGATTACCACACTTTGTGCTCTTAGACTATGTTTATCAATAAGTTGACAACCCAACCGGTTGGATATATCATACATAAATAATAATATTTTAATCCAAATTTTCAAATCCTCCCATGACAATGACCAAGGTCACATGTGGCCTAGATTGTCGGCCTCCGTCTAGCGTGGCGGTAGTGAATAATTTATTCTTTATTTTCTTTTTCTTAAAGAATAAATTGGTTGTATATATAGGTTGGGTTGGGTTGTTGGTAAAAAGGTATAAATTGATTGTGTAAGTAAAGAAAAGAAAAAATAATATTTTAGTAGAGATTGAATCGTGATACATTGTTGATAAACATAGTCTTAGAGGAATCCGTATGACTGCATGAGAAATATTTATAAAATCTGAATACGCGTTGTTGCATGAAGTGTTATGATTCATACCGGTATAACCCACGTGAACTGTTGGTAGTTAGGATTGTCATATGGTTAGTTTGGTCGGTCAACTATATATATATCAATCATAATTGAAAGTTGGAAAGAAAAATAGAATCATAAGATGTTTACCTAGTTTTCTATGATTGTATTGACTTTTATATCAACAAATATTTGTAGAAAGTTAAGCAAAGTTGGTTAAGATTTTTGCATGGTGTTGCATGAACTTTGATGATTTACAAACACAATAACTTTTTGTAAGAGGTTAAAGTTTTTAATCAAGTTTGAAATAATAGTTTAAGTATACTTGGTCAACGGTCGTAGACTTCTAGTTTTAGGTAATGTAATAACGAAACTCTAAGATGTTATCAACTTAAAATAACTACCATTTCATTAAATTTGATTAATACTATTTTCAATTATGGATGGCAATTCTTGACACGATATGATAAACAACACGAACCCAACATGAAGTTAAACAAATTTAGGTTGAGGATAAACAAGTTTGGGTAAAAACAGGTCAACCCCGTCTAACCCGTTTAATAAGCAGGTCATGTTTGGGTTGAGTAAGTATTAAACAGGCCAACCCGTGAACTCGTTTAAGTATAAAATCCTATAAATAGAATATATAACTTAGATTTTATGTTAGATTTAGATTAGATGTATTTTATTATGTACTTAGTATGAGTGAATTACTATTATAACTCACGTATTACTGAAATTGTCGTATAGTTTTTTTTTATGTTATTTTTATTATTTTTTAGTTTATTATATCATTTGCATTTAAATTAGTTAAATCGACAAACCACTTACCATATTTACCACTTGACCTCTTACTTAAACAGATTAAACGTATCACAAACGGGTTACACATACGTGTTATGCACGGGTTCAGTTTTTTTTGACACAATTAATAAATGAGTTTTGTTTAGGTAGAGATTATAATAACCCGCCAATCCATTAATTCAAATAAGTCAACTCAAACACAACTCAATTGTCACCACTTTATTCAATAGGTTCATACTAAGATGATGCGTGCCTTATTAGTTGTAGAAAATTAATTATTCGATCAACTACAAATTGCAAAGCATACAAAATTGAGCATCATTTGTACAACAAGTTGCATTATTAAATAATAGCCAAGGGAGTATCTAGCAATTTTTGGAGATGTTTCCTATATTTTGTTCGTTCAACTTCCAAGTTTGGTCAAAAGTTACCCTACGGAGAAAACACGGGAAACATGCATGGTCTCTCTATATATATCTTTTGGAATTTCAGCTCCATTGGGCAATCAGAACAAATATTTCTCCCTAAGACATATCACACACTCCATAAGTAATATAACTACATATATCTCTATAGTTACTCAATTGTGTTATTTCTAGCAAAACGATAATAACCACAACACTGCAACTATCTCCTGGTTACTCACGTACTTGTGCTATTTACGTATTTGCTAATTTTTATGGATAAAGAACAACAATACAAACGTGTGTTTGGACACTTGGATGCAAATGGTGACGGAAAGCTATCTCCACCAGAGCTTCAAAGTTGTCTTGGAAAAATTGGAGGAGAGCTGTCATTGGAGGAGGCTGAGATCGCGGCTGCTTTGATGGATTCGGATGGAGACGGGTTGTTGAGCATGGAGGACTTGGTGAATGTGGTTGAAAGCGCAAACGAAGAGGAAAGGATTAATGATTTGAAGATGGCTTTTAAGATGTACGAGGAAAAGGAAGGATGTATAACTCCGAAAAGCTTGCGAAGAATGCTTAGCAAATTGGGAGAGTCGAGAACCGTCAATGATTGCAAGGTGATGATTGCTAGGTTTGATGTTAATGGTGATGGTGTCCTTAACTTCGACGAGTTCAGGATAATGATGGCATGATTACGATACGTTTACATGTATACAAATTAATTTCATTCTTCGATTAGTGTAGCATTCTTTTGTACGTTGCCGGACATTTTTTGGCATTGGTATTATTCTTTGTATCTATGAGTTTACTGAACTTCGCTATGATTGATGTCATTTCTTGTTATGTTTGCAGTGTTACTTGAACCTTACAGTAGTTAAGTATAGTAGCCAACTCAACAATTTTGTTATGCATATATGCTTATAATCAGGATTTAACTGAGAGTGGTGAAGATTGTATCACAAGTCTCCACTGCCGAGCAGCTCCTATTCTATATTAATCTCCTTTTGCATCTCTGATAGGATGCATCTTAGGAAATTATGGAATCGAAGCTCATTTGTCAGGCAGTGTATCTTCAATCCTGAAAAAAGTCAAACACAAGTGATGATGAACTCGATGAGTTGGATTCACCTTTGACATTAATAATAGACTCTTGTCAGCCTGTAGCTGCATCAACAAAATCTGTATGTTCATTGAAAGATATCGGAAATGGCAATACTAGTATTAGCCTATTAGGTATCAACTCCTTAGATAGGTATGGATGAGTAGAGATTAGCAGTCTTTTTTGACACTATTATGAAGAAACTTAAGCCGCCGGTAATGTAAATACGCGCAACCATATTGGAAATTAATGTTGCTATTGTTGGTTTTCCGGCTGATGTGAACTGACCACTTTTGGTTGTATGAAGTTTAACGTTTATGCTTAAGAAACATCTGAACGCATTATTTTAATGTGTTACTAGAAAATATTCTGTTACACAAACTTGTTTATCACGCGAATTAGTTATTGACCTGGTGTTTAACGTGAAACAATGTGTTTAAGGCTAATTGTTTGATGCATTCGTGTTCAATCCAAATGAATATGTCACGCTTGTCTTTGAAGTAGGAAATTTCCTGTTCGATTTGAAGTTGATCAAGATGCTTTTTTTGAACATGTAATATTGCTAAAACATATTCTTAACTAAAAAAAGATGCCATGATTATAAAGTCTGAAGTCACATATGTATGTTTAATTAAAATCCAAAATACTACTTTTTAATGCAAATATCAAATTAAGCTGACTTTGACCTCCCTAAAAGTCGATTCGTGTGGCTGTTCTTTGATTATTTGATTAGCTCAAGTGCTCAACGTCAACACATCTGTTAAAAAAAAGTGCTCAATACATCATATACTCCAATCTGTATTAGACTAATTAAATTAACGATTATAAGTTTCATCATAAATACTATAATAAAGTTATTTTAGTCTGGACATTTACTCTTATTATTATTTTTTTTAATTTTTTTTGGGTTATATGAGTTTCCGACTCGTATTGCAATCCGACTAACCTCAGAGTGACTATCTTTTTAGGATAGACCGGGGTCGGTGCAAGTAAACCTTCATTAAAGAATAATTTTCTCCCCGTTAGATATGATAGTATAGTAGTTTATATTTTGTTGCAGTTTCTAGTACAATCATAATGTTACACGTCTAACTAATGATAATATGATATGATAGTAGTTTGTATTTTGTAATAACTAACCATGAATGCTAAAGTAAAGACAACAAACTACCATATTAATTTTGAACCGTAAACCATGTGTATATTAATTTTAGATCCACGTTTTGGGTTGAGTTAGAAAACAGAAACAAACATACAATTGAATTCTATTTAAATTTGGTCAAAAACATGTATGAATAGGAATATCATTATCGTTTGACATTGTATCCTTCTAGTGCTGTCACAATAACGTGTGCCACACACGTACCTTACATAATAAGTCTAGATCGACCTTTTTTAGGGTTTTATTTCATGATAATTTCCTCTCAGTTTCCCCCTCAATTGTTGGCTTGAAATTTGCAAGTTGTGACAATGATTGACGGATTAAGAGACCATATCTATATCCACTCATCAGCTTGCGACTTTGAATGTTTAAACTGAATGGTGGCGTGGATCTTTGTTATTGGTTTCTAGACATTGTTACTAGCTTGTTAGCTTTATGACCAACAAATTAAAGACATATCTAGTTTATAGGTCTTAACCTCTCGCGAACGTAATAACGGATCGAGGATTTGTTGTCTTTACAACGAGATTTTACAAGAAGCTAGAGAAAAAAGACATTACAACGAGATTTTACAAGCATTCTTTAAATCATAGATCCAATCTAACCAAATGGGATTTGCATTTCTATTTCTATTTATTATCCAACTGTGGGATAATACTTTAATTTCGGCGCCTAAGGATAGTGAGTAAGGAAGCCTCACTAGGAGGTTTCTCATCAAAGCAAATACTATTCCTATATCTCCATAAGATCCAAGTTGTAGTTTGGATAACGACATCAAAACAAGTCTTTGCCAAATAAGTTAAGTTTACCGAGTCACTCCATGTAATTAAGCTTTGAAGATCTTTGGGAGAGTCACCAATATCCCACCACGTTGAAACCATCTTCCAAATATCAACAACCACATTGCATTCAACAAATAGATGATGAGTTGTTTCAATATTATCATCACACACCGGACATCTAGCGGAGTCAAGATCGATACCTCGAACGTCTAGGTTGTGGCGAGGTTGTAGGCGATCCAACAACAACCTCCAAGCATGTATGTTTATCTTTAGAGGAAGACATTTGTTCCATCTAACTAGATCGAGAACAGAGGAAAGCATGGTTGATTCAATGTGATATCTCATGGATGAAACATAGAACTTGTTTCAGGGATCTAATAGGTAATTCCAACTATCATGTTTAAGAGAAGGGGTGTAGTTTTGTAAGAGGTTAACAAGCCCAATTAGTTGATTCGTTTCCTCCCCATCTCTAATGGGCCTTCTCCACTCCCATTGCAGACGAGATCTAATAACATCAAATTATCCTGAATATTAAGTGTCAATTTCCTTCGATAATACTTGTAATTTATATCATTTATATGGATTTACGCCTGTTTTCCATTATATTTAACTTTCAGGTAAATTACGAGCATTGGAGCTAAAGAGACGCGGAATTGGAGAATTATTAATGATTTATCATAGTATGCTCACTTTGAAGAAGTTCGGGCGTAACTCGTCTCTCACATTACGCGTAACTAAAGCGTGACTCGAAAGCCAACTTATCGGAAGATTACGGCGTACCTCTCCCAAAAGATTACGACGTAACTATATTAGGTCAAATGAGGTTCGCGTCGCTAATAACTACTGCCGTAACTCGTGCATAAACTACGGCGTAACCAAGAATTATTGAAGATACGGCGTAACCACTTCAAGGTTACGACGTAACCAAAGCAGATCTAGTGCAATTCTGAAGAATTAGATGATTACGGCGTAACTATTTTATTAGTTACTGTAGTAACCAAGATCTGCCTATAAATACCCCACGATTTCCGGCATTTCAAAGCATCCCATTTCACACAACAACCAAAGAGCGTGGGAAGAAGCCATAGGCGGTCTAGAGGAGCATACGGAGCTATCTCGAGGAGAAATCACTCCGTCGATAAGCATTAGCATTTTATCTTTTCTTTACTTTCGATTCATGTATTTCATAACATTAAATATTGAATTGATTTGTATGGTTAATATGAGCTAAGCACCTCTTGGTGTTAGCCTAGTTATGATTCATAATTGTTTTGTTTGCATTTACATTACTTAGTATAATTATTTCTAAGTGTATGCATGCATAGTTTATTGGTAGCTACCCTTGTTTGGTAGTTTTGAATGGCGGTAGAGGCTAGTTGCTTAGGAGATATGACCAGTGACCCTAAGTGAGTAGGCGGGGACGGGAAGGGTAATATATGACCAACCGACCCCTTTCTACTTTTGCGATTTGACTAGCGATCACCTACCGTTTGGATGAACTTAAGAATTAGGGGTGAGTGTCTAAGATGCTAGCTGAGCACTCACTATTATAAGTCTAGCATGTAGCGAATTTAATGACTCGGCAGGGACCAGAACAAGCGAACTTATGAGGGACACGACTTCTCCGGTGGTGGCATCTTTCTTTGATAGGTTAGGGCGAACTGACCAAATGTTGTCCTCTCGACTTTGACCACACCTGAAGTAATTGGAAGTAATTAGACGTAAACATTACTAATTAGGATGAATAACTAGGTTTGCACCACTCTTCTCTATTGATCACATCCTTTGCCTTTATTTACTTTAGTAGTTAATTAATTAAATCATATTAAAATCTGTGACACCTAGACTTAGGGCTTGTTTGTTTAGTTTTGTTTATTAAGTCCTGTTAAATTAAAATGTCTCTCTAGATATATGTTGTCTGTTTGTAGATGAATAAATAGTTGTTTGTTTTGTGTGCTGAATAAAGTGTCTGAATTAGAAAAAATTATTGTTATACCCTTTTATTAAAATAAAGTTAAGAAGTGGAAGGGTAAATATGTAAAATTAGAATAAAAGGGATGGACTTAATTTGTAGACCCTCATCTCCATGGCTTTTTCTAGAAGGTCACATGTTAGTTTTAAGCACTAAACAAACATACATTTGATGACTTAATTAACTTACATAATTTTCAATTTAGACACATTAAGTTGTTATCAAACACTACCTTAGTATTAATCCAACACACATAGCTCTTGGGACGACCTCGGTTTTACCAAATACTACACTACACACGACCAGGTACACTGCCCGTTAGTGCATTAGGGTAGACCATAGGTATAACGAGACATTATAAATATTAAAACATGGTTAGTAAAACCTGCATCAAGTTTTTGGCGCCGATGCCGGGGAGTTATATTAGGATTGCTATTAAGTCTTTTATTTTTGTTTTGTTTTAAAATTTTTCAAATTCTCACGATCACTTTTCAAGTTTTCAGGTACTATAGATGTTGTTAACATTGATGACCTCACTCTTGAGGAATATTTGGCGTTGTAAAGAGCAGAACAAGGGTCGGGGCTCGTAAGACCGGCAATTGGAGCTGATGTCCGTTTCGAAATTAAAGACCAATTTATGAGGGAGCTTCGTGCTAACCCTTTTTCAGAAAACAGGGACCAAGATGCGTATGAGCACGTTGAAAATGTCTTATACATCGCAAGCCTTTTCAACATTTCGGTGTGTATCATGATCTTTGTTATGCTAAGGGTGTTCCCATAACTCTTCTTGAAATGCCGGAAGATGGATTGAAAGATTGCCGTAGGCGATTAATACTGGGCTCTACTAAAGAAGCACTTCATTGAGGTATTGTCCTCAGTAGAAGATTTCTAACCACTCTTGAAATCCATAATTTCAAACAAGAAGACGATGAAACATTGTATCAAGCACAGGATAGATACAACGATCTCCTTTACAAATGTCCTACACATGATCTGAACAACTGCAAAAGTCAACTTCTTCACAAAGGAATCAACATGACTACAAGATGGATCTTTGGACTATCAAGGACCGATCCGAACATGACTCCTACTTTAGCAATTGAAGCCATTCAAAAAATGGCTGATCACTCCCAAAAATGGCACGATGGAGGAAGCAAAAGAAACCAAGGCGAAAGTTTTGACGGAATTGCAGCCATCGCTAGCAAAATTGAAAATCTAAGTCGAGATATGGTAAAAGTCAGAGAAACCATTCATGACATCCAAGTGGGTTGTGAAAGCTGTGGGGGAGGACATCTCACCAAGAATTGTCCTCACGTTAACGAAGAAAACATAATCAAAGAAGCTAAATATGGAGAAAATCGACCGTTTTACGGAGATAATCGAAATAGTAACGGGTATTGTGGAAATTACAACCGTGGGCCTTATGGTGAAAGAAAGCCCAACCTTGAAGAAACCATAAACAAGTTCCTGGAAAATTCAGCCCAGAAGCAAAAAGAAGAAGATAAATGGCTAAGGGATTTCCAGGAAAACACAAATAAGAATCTTTCAAGGCACGACGAAACCCTAAAAAACCTTGAAGCCATGGTGGAAAAACTCAGTGCAGAAATAGAGATAAGTAACATTGAACCTGAGGGGAGCAAACCTATGGTAGTGTGCAATGCCGTTTTTGCTGATAATAATTCGCCAAGTGAGAGTGAAGAGTGCAAATCTACAACAAAAAATTTGGAAAAAGCGATTGTCGACAACCAGGATCAGTTACGCCGTAACTATTTCCTCGAGTTACGGCGTAACTATGTTCCAAAAAGTATAACCGGTCGAAATCGGTTCATTTCGATTAAATATATTAAGCATAAGCGGGTTAGTTATTCCATGTTCGGTTGGGAGTTATAATATCTTGGGGATAATAGATTTTGGATCTAGCGTAAATATCATGCCACTTTCCATATTCTTGAAACTCAAATTAATCCATCTTTGGAAAACGGATATAGTGATTGAAATGGCGAATAAGACCAGGGCTACTCCGTTAGGAATTACAGGTGGTACTTGTGTCAAGGTCGATAGATTTGTTTCTGCCCCGAATTCGTGGTCATCGTCATGGAGAAAAATATAAAGGAACGTTTGATTCTTGATAAACCATTCTTGGACTCATTGGGGTACTATGGAAATAGAATAGAACTCAAATTGGACAAGACTTTGTGCCATGAACCGGATGAAACTATAGCAACCAAAGACTCACCGCAGGATAAAGTGGATTATTCTGATAGGTTTCCTCCTTCATATTTTTTCCATTTACAGGGGACCGAATCAAGTGACGATGACAGCAATGAAGAAGAGATCCCACCTTCTGTGCCTAGTTACTTTGTTACGGGAAAAATTCACTGTTGTGCTCCAGATATTTGTTTGATTGATGGGACCAAAGTACCATTGCCCACGTGTTCTCCTTTTCAAAAATGATGCAATGGAGGAGGGCAGCATCTCATTCGAATAATAAAAGAGGCTGCGAAAGTTTAGTGGTGCTGGGAAGACGAAAAGCTTATCAGGAAAAAATGGTTGCAAGGGCATAATATTTTTAACGAATGGTTCACCAAGATTGATTGGACCATTCATTTTTGTGTACCAGCTATGATGTCTGATGAATTCACCATGGCATGGCCTACATGCGACCCCAACCGCAAGATCTGCGATGGAGGAGAATTCCCTGATCCTAACTGGCTCAAATGAAAGGAATGGGCATGTTTTGACGAAGAAAAAAGAAGTGAAGTAGGATACAAGGGAATCTCATTTGAAAATTGGTTACGAGTAAAGTTTGTAGCTGTTAAAATAAAATGGGAAGAAGAGGCTAAATTTTGTTACGAGTGGGCACAGGCTAATTTTCTATAGAAAAGATACTCCATGACTCGGTTTGTTACTCCACGTGTTTGGTTTATTGTAAAGTGCGATGTTATAAGCACTGTGTTATGAGCTTTATATAGATTTAGTATCGAGGAGGCCACCTCGGTCACATGAGAAAATTAGAGTTGGTAATTGCGCCAACAATTGAAGAAAAGGTAGTGTGCCCATCACGACGTCCTCTAATGACACATCTACCTAGTATTTCATGATCCGGTTTCTTAACTTCAAGGTTGAACTTTGGGCGGACGGTAAGTGGTGATAACTTGGTTATAGATTTAGACTATCTACTTGATTTTTATTTTACACCATTTATATATCCCATGTCTTATCCTACCCTTTAGTCATGAAGCGTGTCTAGGTGATGCAGCGAGCAATCTTTGGTGTCTTGGCCATGGATTTGGTCATGTATCATTGATTTTGTCCACTTCCCCGTGACATGTTAGTAATGACGAGTCCCTTAACCTTTATCGTGTCTACCCATATTGCCTTCGAAAATTGTTTAGCCCTTAACTCTAGTGGTGGAGATTTGTGTAACCGCTAAGCTAATGATAGAATACACGCTATGACAGTGCGATTGAGTGATCACCCCGAAATTGACACTTAGAATAGTTGAGAGATTTGAGTGTTTCGTTCTCATTTCGTGAGGTGTTCGACTTTGTTTTATTCTAGCATAAGGGATTTGTAAACTTATATTTTTCAGGTTATGGGAGATATCTTTTAGGAATCTATCTAATAAGGTCTACTTGAGGGCAAGTAGAGTTCAAGTGGGGGATATTTGATAACATCAAATTATCACGAATATTAAGTGTCAATTTCCCAGACAATGCTTGTAATTTATATAATTTATATGGATTTACGCTTGTTTTCCATTATATTCCACTTCGGGTAAATTATGAGCATTGGAGCTAAAGAGACGCAGAGTGCGTAATTATTAAAGATTTATCATAGTATGCTCACTTTGAAGAAGTTACTGGCGTAACTCATCTCTCACATTACGCCGTAACTAAAGCGTGACTCGAAAGCCAACTTATCCGAAGATTACAAACAGAACTCTCCCAAAAGATTACGACGTAACTATATTAGGTCAAATGAGGTTCCGCGGCGATAACTATCGTAACTTGTGCATAAACTACGGCGTAACCAAGAATTATTGAAGATACGGCGTAACCACTTCTAAGGTTACGACGTAACCAGCAGATCTAGTGTAATTTACGAAGAATTAGATGATTAAGGCGTAACTATTTTATTAGTTACGCCGTAACCAAGATCTGGCCTATAAATACCCCATGATTTCCAGCATTTCAAAGCATCCCATTTCACACACAACAACCAAAGAACGTGCGAAGAAGCCAAAGGCAGGTCTAAAGGAGCATACAGAGCTATCTCCAGGAGAAATCACTCCCTACGATAAGCGGTATTGTTAGGTCACTAAGTTTACAACACAAGCATCAATAGAAAGAGATAGAGATCACCTACCGTTTGGATGAACTTAAGAATTAGGGGTGAGTGTCTAAGATGATCGGATGAACAATGTATTCAAACACGGCTTACACAAACAACTAGACTTATGAGGGAATACATCTTTCTTTGATAGGTTAGGTTATGCGTAGAGGAAGTAATTAGGCGTAGACATGAAATAAGAGCAATATTGAATTGAACAACCAACCCTCAATAGTGAGGGTTATTACAAACATGAAATATTTATAGGAAGGGAATAAATTGAGCTAGGGCAACACTCCTAGGGTCCCCTTTCTTTTCCTTAATGGACATGGGCCTAAGCTCATGGGCCTTCTACATAAGCTTAAGCTAATAACAAACATAAAGGCCATAATTAAGCTAACTATTACATATGAATCACTAACACTTGATTTAGGTTTAGGAGTGATTCCAACAATCTCCCCAAGTGTTGGTGATGAATGAATGTGAGCAGTTAAGGTCTTGATGTAATAGTAGCTTTGGCGTCTTCGACATTCTTCTTTCTTGTGAGAAGAATTGCCTTGATTTGAACAATCTCCCGGTGTAGAAATTGTTTTCTTTAAGCAGTTACGCTTTGGCGTCATCTTAATCTTTGTTCTTTGATCATTGTTCTTTGTGATGGTAGTGATAGTATGTTGTGGTTATGCGCATCAAGTGCGCCTCAGTGCCTTCGTTGCTCCGGTGTCTCCGTCATTCTTCAACATGCTCACACGCTCTTTGACGTTGGATTCGATCTTGATGAAGTTCTTTAAGTCTTTAACTTTGTAGATTCTTTGGCTTGACGAAGAATCATTCGACTTTGTGTTGCTTTTAGATAGAACTTCCATTAGTGATGATGTTGGCATGAGCATGTGAAGAATCTGCACGATCGTTCCGCTCGAGCTTCCATAAGAAGAAAACATGAAAGCGGTTAGTAATAAGCGGTTCCGGCACTTACAAGTTTGAACTTGAGAGTGTTAACAACATAGTGTGAAAACACAACTCTAATTCTCACAAAGGCCGTTCTGAGCTGGAGTCCCACAAGTGAGATAACGCGATGTCAAAAGTACACCTACAATTCGGATGAGTCGTTGAGGTACACGAAGCATCACCTCACGACGTAGACCGTTTGAGACACACTAAGCGTAATCCACGGGAGTTACCAAAGTGACTGCTTGTCGAGTGTTTGATGTTGACCACGGCGGGAGTTTCCATTCAATCACCGAGGATCACTATTGTGAACCTCTCATAAATGTTCTCGACAGTTGCTAAGATCATGAAGGACTCGATAACGTACCAGCGATGTTCTTATTGTTGAACACCAAGTGATGAAATGTCAAGTGTACCTAAGAGATCTTTTGATGAATCTCGTGGCTCTAGACTCAATAGTGCGTTTTGGTTTTCTGGCGGAGACTAGGGAGAGGTCTCCTTCTTCAATATCGGCAATCTCTAAGAAAGCCGATAGATTATGTAGGGTTCCTGTGAGAATGAAACAAGCTTCATTGGGAGAAACTTGAGTGGCTAAGAAGGTTTAGTGCATGCGTCCTTTGGGTCCATGACGACTTTTAATCTTCAATACCGGCGTCATCAAGTGACAACCGGTAGCATATGAATTGAACCCGGTGTATACGCCCTAAGTTGAATAATCGGAGGGCTATTTCTTTTCACCCTTTTCTTTGCATTTCTTTTAATTCTTCAACTCCTTCTTTCTCCGATTCTCATTTTCTCCTTTTATAATCATACCTAAGGACTTCTAATTCTAACTATTTGTGATGTCCTTGGGTAGATCCCTCCGACTCTGGCGGATCATAGGACAGTTATTCCTAACCTTAATCACCTTATAACTCCATTGCCATAAAACCATTTTCATGAAAATCTCTCAAAGTGTTTGTGAATGAAAACATGTTTGAACACTTCAAGAGTTTTAGATTTTCGAAATACTCCCCTCATGTGCTTAAGAGTTTTGACGAAATCGCACGGTGAGGAAAGAGTTCGCACTTTTGAATTGATCGACTCAAGATAGACAATTCCTTGCGAGACACGATTCGTTGCATAGTTAAAGAGATACATTGTCGACTTTTAGGTGACAACTAGCTCTAATAACTACCTTGAAGATGTGGACAACCCTCGAAAGGTTGTCAAACCCGTCAAAGTTCATGTCTATCAAGAGCTTCTCGAATAGGTACAATTTACTTGGATAAGTCTTGGAAGACAAATCTTTTCAATGTATATTGTTGATCCCGTCAATTCATGGGTTGAAGTCTTTTCACACGAGAATTCAATAGCAAAACACAACATATTTCTTATCACATATTTTCTCCCCTCAAAATGGCATATAAATGTTATTTTGATAAATGTTGAGAATAAATATGACCATTTTGAGTTTTGTGGGAAGATTACACAAAGAACAATTTTGTGAACAAAGTTTTGGTCAAATACTCCCCTCAACAAGTGATATAAGCGGTTGAGGTTTTGAAAATCATAAGGGAAGTACTTGTTCTTTTGAGCAAAACCTTTGAAAATTGAAAGGTTTGATAGGTTTTACTCAAAAGTAAAAGCTTTCGCTCCTTTTATAAGGATTGTGGCAGAAGCGTACCACGGGTCCTTTCTTGACAAGAATGGGTTGTACAACGATTATGTGTGCACAAGCCATGGTCATTATAAATCACACATCCAAATGTATATGAAATAGAAGCGGTTCAAGGGTACCGGGTAGTCCATGATTTTGCCGGGAGTGCGAGCCGGGCGTTGATAGCGGTGAGATTAATCTGGGGCGACCACCAACAAAGCTCTCTAATGTTACGGGCGATCCCTTGATACAACCTTTCATCAATCATAGTGATGATCCTCCTTACATCCCTTCATCACGAGAGTTCCATCGCTTTGGGTTCCCAATGTCTTCACGTATATCCTTCAACCGATAAGCCAATCCATCCCTAACCTTCTTCAATGTGTGATCCCCAAACTTGTGAAGATCTCTACACGCCATCAAGCAATTTCGTTGAAGTTCACTGCGATAAACGGCGCGAATGGTTTCTTGGCGAGTGTGTATTGTGGAAGATGGTTGATGTCGGGAAGTTCAAGTTGAGGTTTGGTGAAGTTGACACGGGTGCGATACGACTCAACGACTAGTTGTAGATCTTCTACGTTCTTTGATTACTATGCTTCTGATGAATATAAGCAAGGACTTGATGAATTAACGTTGTACTTCAGTCGAGAATTGTCTCATGCGTCCCTGTACTTTTTCAAGATACATGTCTTCAATGTCGTTGAGAGACAAATTCTCAAAGTCCGCTTCACAGAAGGCATAATCCATTTCGTCTTGTCGTTTGACCACGATATTCCGTAGGAAAGTGTAGTCCCATTTAGATGAAAGATCAACGATTCCTTTAGTACTATACACTGCATGTTGAGACTTTCGAACCTGGCAGCTCTTGTAGTAGATTCGTCGGCGTTCTGGCCAATGATGAATCCCGTACAATGCATCGACGTCATCTTGTTCCACATTGTTGGAAAACAAGTGAGTAGCCTTTTCTTGATGGCTATGCGGTTTGAGTATATGGCTGCCGGGAACGGAATCGTAAGTGATGTAGCGTATTTCCTTGAACCATCACCACCGTGTAGAAGAAATTCCAAGTCGTTGTTGAAGAAGTAGCGAAATGGAATCTTAGGCTGATCTGGTTGGCCAATTGTTGGTAGAGGTTTAGACCAATCGGTGTAGTAAGGAGCATTATCTCTTCTGGTAAAGTCGATGTTTGCTTCAGGGTTGAGCCAATCAATGTTGTTGGACATGGCTCGAGCAATGTTTTCAAGGTGATACTCAACCTCGATGGCACTTTCAGAGCTGTCTTTTAGCAGTTGAAAAGCTTCATTCTTGATTCGTTTCAACTCTGATTTCGTCATCTTCTTTACTCGAAATTTTTCTTGCAGTATCTTTGCATGCTCCAATGTACTACCGTCTTCGGATCTTGACCTTGGTGGGTAGGGAGTAGAATTAACAAGTGTGGAAAACCGATCGTATTCATCGGTGTCATCTTCATCTAGCCATGATCTGACGTCGACCTTAGGCGCCTTCTTCTTCTTTTCTTAGGCTTGGATGAGGATTACGGTTTCTTAACTTTGTCGGGAGGCGGGTTGTTGTTGGGGCTCATGGAATTCCTCATCGTCACCACCCGTATACTCAAAGTGATCACCGGTTTTACGAGTGCAGGGTGGTAACTCGAAAGAATCTGAGGTTTTTCGGTAGAAGAGCGAGGAGGAGACCTTTGTTGTCTTGGAGTCCGTTGGGGTGGAGGTTGCATAGAAGATGATTCACCGGACTTCTTGGGCGTTTAGGCTCGTCATTCTTATCCTGATCCTTATCTTCATCGTCGCGTGGGCGCTTAGGCCTTCGACTTCTTCTCGCATCTTGATTTTAGTTGGTATTCGGCAATGCTTCAAACAATTTACCTTCGTAGGAGGCAAATGTTGCGGATCGTTTCGACATTTGAGCTACCGGTAGGTTAACCAATTCGACATCGAGAAGATTATGGGATCAACTGGATTGATGTTCACATGCATTGGAGTTGATTTCATAGTCATTTGGCGGATGTAAGAGATTCGGATAGAGTTGTTTGGTGAACATCTCCTTTGTAATTCCGAGGAACGATGTCAAGAAGGAACTTGTGAGTGTATCCTTTGATCATCTCGTCCATTTTCCTTGAAGATCATCTTTCATGAGCTTACGGACATATTCCTTTCAACTTGCATCTTGTCGTTCTCATCATGAAGATCATGTCGATCGATCGTGAAGAAATTCATTTTCTTGTAGAGCACGTCTTTCTTTCGACTGTTTGACGACTTTAACGATTCGTGTCTTAGCTTGAGAGATCCAAGATGCGGTTGGCTTCTTCACCGATTTGGATGTTGATTTGGTTGATCTTTTGATGGTGGTGGTGAGGAGTGAGAAGATGAATCCGATGATGATGAGATGTGAGGAGACTCGGGTCCTTTGGTGGTTCGAAGTTTCCTTCTTTGAGCGTGTAGGACTATCCGGAAGAAGCGTATCATAATCAACATCTTTATCTTTCTCGGACTTTTCGTTTCGGTTCTTCAATGTCATACTCAATAGTATCTTCCACGCGTTTTTGTTGCTCCAAAGTGGTGGCACGGATCCCTTATCGGGTTGATTAACCGCATCGAGTTTGGTGTAGGTTGAACTCCACCACTTGACCCTCGGGGCCACCCATTTGATCCTTAGCAAATTCTTTACATAGCGTGTTGGAGCCTAATGATTTTGAACTTCTTCACATATGTTGTATCCGGTTGCTCTTCATCGAGCTTTCATCTTGAGCTCAATAACTGGAGTCTTCCCTTTGCCGTGTTCAACTATAGGACCGGGAGGTTTGCTCTTTGAAGGATTAGTATCGGTTGCGGTTTGAGTAGAAGATTTCTTCTTGATTACGTATCTTGAGCTTTCGTCCACTAGCTTTCTTGGCGGTTCGAGCTTTGGCGGGAATGGGAACAACTTCCTTAGAAGGAGCAGTCCTTTTACGTGGAGGATTCCTCTTGGGAACTTCCTCGACTCTCGATGCTTGCGGCACTTCCTGCACTCCTCTTACGGTTTTCCTTGTAGGTGTGCGGAAGATTTTCATCAAGAAAACCAACTTTGTTCTCTTTCACGACTACCAAATATCTTTTATAAGAATAGAGCTTTTTGAGTTCATCGAGAGAAGGAGATCCGGCAACACAACACCTTGTTTCTTGGTAGTTGACTCCTTAAATCGATTGTTAGAGTGGGTTCGGACAATACGTCAAGATTGTCGGGGTCATTGATTCTTTTGGGGATATCGGGGTTGTATCCAAGTGCTCTTTGGATCAACAGTTTTGTATATCGATATAAGGAATCTTTGAGCCAAGCTTTTGAGGAATGTCATCATGTCATCCCATATCGAGCTTCAACTTGATGTGCTTCATGTTGATCGAGCCCAAAGATTTGCGGTTCCATGAGCTTAGGATGCTCATAGCCACTTTGTCACGACCGAAAGCAGATTTTGTGATGATGATATAAAGGGTTCTCAAGGGTGAGGAATGTTTTAAGATCCACGTGTGAATGCTTAGTGATAACTCACGAAGCTTCGTCATACCCAATATCAATCAAGAATTGCGAGCAGTCTCTTGAGTTGGTGCGGTGAGTATTCGATTGGTATGATGTCGGGAATGAGGAGGACAACCCTTAAATCTGCGGGAGTGATGGTGAGTTGCTTGTGATTGGCGTCACCGTCACGGCATTACATCCTTTGATCTTTTGCATTGTAGTCCAAAGCTGTTGAATGTAGATCTCGAGAGCGATGGCGAGAATGGGAGAGCATGTTACGATAAGGATGATTCTTTAGAATATCCACAACAATCAAGCAAGAAGACTACGGCGGTGAGAGTTTCAAAGTCAACACGAAGGTTATTCTTTCCAATCTTCATCGGATAACCATTTGGGAAGATATCGACAATGGTGAGAACATTTGGTGCATCCACATTCATCTGAGCGTCCATGTCAAGATCTGAAATACATTTAGCCAAAAGAACCAACATATCGAAAGACATTATGTTAGTCAACGGATGGTTTTATTGTCTAATTATTGAATGTGATGTGTCAATGATTATTCTGAGTCCAAAATCACTTGTTTGTCCAATAGTCTAATGAAGTCGTGATAAGTTTCGTGAGTTAGTTAACTTTAAGTTTTAAAGTTTATGTTATCACTTATTTTTCACAACATATTAAGCGTTTAAGCTTATTAGTGACATTATTGGTTTCGTGACGTTATGATTTATTTATTTACAAGTTTGCAGCGTAACAATTCATAATGAAGGTTTAATCAAGGCTTAGGCGTGAAATGGTAGCTTATGCGTAAGCAGGAGTAATATCGGCGTAAGCGCAAGCTTATGCGTGGGATCACGACTTCGCGTGAAATATTACAGCGTGGGAAAAGGGGACCTTATGCGTGGAGCTTACGGCGTGGCGTATATAAACCTTACGCGTAAGGCTTACTCGTGAGTAGACCTTATGCGTGAGGTCCTTGTTCGCATATCCTTCACGGGATCGCGTAGTCCCTTATGTAGAACCTTACGGCGTAAGCGCTACGGCGTAAGATTTCTCTTCGCATAACATGCTACGCGTGGGTGATCCTTATGCGTAGATGTCTAACAACCTTGATTACGATTTTTACGTGTAGCAAACCTAAAATAAAATCATCATAGCATCAATTTTAGCACATACATTCATTCTATAACGGATCATGGCATGAATACTTATCAAGCAGTTTGGCGTAGAAAACCTTATCGTAGAACTTAAACCCTAGTTTCAAGAATTACGCGTAAGAAATCTAGCCATGGAAATTGCACCAAAGTTTTTACGGTAAGTCTAAGAAGCCTATAGAGTTGTTTATCCAAGTTTTAACATCAAATGTGTCATGAATCAAAAATACCCAAACCGTATGAACATAAACCCTAAATTTCAATTCTTTCATCATTTATGTTTACGGGTGAAGTTCTAAGGCCTAGATATGATCAATTCAACTTGAAAACAACCTCCTATAACAATCTTTTTACCAAAATGTTCACATTTGAAAACACCCAAATCACGCATAAACCCTAATTTTGAAAATCAATCAATTCGTGTTTACGGGTGGATTTTGAGGATAAAAATGGTATCATTGATGTTATAAAAGCGTTTTGACACAATCTTTTAACCACAAACACACACTGATTGTGTGTTCATACGCTTATCGTAGAACACAAAATCACTCATATCTCACGTTTTAGCCGTTGGATTTGTATAAGATTCAAAACCATTGTTTGTAAACACGTTAAGATTATGAAACAACTTACAAATTGATGATCCAAAACACGGATTTGTTGAGCGATTTTTAAGCGTAGGATGAGTTTGGTGGTGTAATAAATGTGAAGAGTAAATGAATAGGTGGGGAGTTTTATTAGAAAAACTTTAAGATTTTGACACTTTTAGTCCCTCCACCTTTCCATTTACATCAAAAGCCTTTAACTTCCATTTTGGTTACCAAACGAAAGATACATGGAAATAACTTTGACGACTCCCCTCGACTTAAGAAATAATGAAAGGTTATAAATTTTAGTCAGGGTGTCGAGAAACAAAATGTGACCACCATTATTAAAGAATCAACAGGGATAAGGTAACATGCAAGTACATTGTTATTTTGAAGCAGTTAAGTATTTATTTTCTCCCCTCAACACTTGATCGGAAAAATCTTGAATTTTGAAAGATTTGAGTGTTGACGGAAGAAATGTACTTGCCATGTTTGAAGAAATATAGATAGAAGAATATTTTTGTTGTTTTATCGATTTTATATTTTTGTATTTTGTTTTGAAAATATTTACAAAAGAGATTTTGGTGTTTGTTGGTTTTAAGATTGTTTTAAGAGTTCATCCAATTCCTCTTGAGTCAAACACCGCATACCAATCCGGTGGACCAACTCATTAAACCTAGCGGGAGGCAAGGCTTTGGTGAGAAGATCGCCAATTGGTATTACAGTACCAGTATAATTCAAGCTGTACCACATTCCACGTGGTCCTTGATGAAATGATAGCGAAGATCGATGTGCTTAGATTTGAGTCTTTGAGCGAGGTTGCACGAGATCGCAATAGCACTCCGATTGTCGCGATACATCGGGATTACATCAAATCGTAACCATAGTCTTTGAGTTGTGTTCTCATCCGGATGACTTGAGCACAACACGCCGACATGGCTACATATTACGCTTCGTTGATGACGGTGATGTACAATCCTGCTTCTTTGATTGCCGGGACACGGTTTATCACCAAGAAATTGTAGTGCTCTGAAGTACTTTTCCGTGAATCTAAACATCCTGCGTGATCGACATCGAAAAAGCGATTAGTTCAAAACCGAAATCCTTGGATACGGATCCCCAAGTTAATGGTTCCCTTGATGTATCGGAGGATTCTTTTAGCCTCGAGAGGGTGGGTTTCGATTGGTCTCGATGATAAGGGAGGCGAGATAAGCGGCAAAGACAATGTCGGTCTGCTGGTTGTTAGATACATGAGAGACCCAATAATACTTGGTATTTTGTAGGGTCGACTAATTTCCCATGTAAATCGGCGTCTAGCTTCTTGGTATGAGTCATTGGTGTGGCATAAGTGTCACGGTTTTCATTCAAATTTGTTTAACAACTCAAGGGCATATTTGGGTGACTCAAGAAAATACCACGGGGTGATTGATGAACTTGCGGTCCTAGAAAGAACGTAAGTTCACCCATCATGGACATTTCAAAATTTTTCTTCATTAGTTTTGCAAAAGCGATTGAGTACTTTTATGTGTAGACCCAAAATGATGTCATCCACGTAAATTTGAACAATTAAGATATGTGCCCGTGATATTGTATGAAAAGAGTAGGGTCGACCGAACCTTTGGTGAAATTATTGGCAATGAGGAAAGATGATAGCTTATCGTACCATGCAGGAGCTTGTTTGAGACCATCTGAGCTTTGTTCGGTTTGTAGACATGGTTCGGGAACTCGGGATCAACGAATCCTTACGGTTGGTGACATAAACCGTTTCTTTAAGTTGTCCATTGAGAAGCGCAGTTTTGACATCCATCGAAAGACCGTCATATTCATATGAGCCGCAACGCGAGAAATATCGAACGACCTCAAGGCGAGCAACGGAGCAAATGATTCTTCAAAGTCAATACCCTCCTCACATCGATAACCCTTAGCCACGGGCGTGACTTGTTTACGATTCGTTCCTTGACATCAATTTGTTCTTCCAAATCCATTTGAGACCAATGACGTAGACCCTGTTGGTCTTTCAACCGATTCCATACTTCAAGGCGTTTGAATTGGTTGAGTTCTTCTTGCATGGATTCAATCCGGTTGTCTTTTGTCATTGCGTCTTTAATGTTTTAGGCTCAGTTAGCGAGCGGTGAGTGCATAAATGCAATGTTCACCATCCGTGTGAAGACGTTGTCTCGTAACGGTTGGTTGATTCGGGTTGCCAATAATATTTTCGAGAGGATGGTCTTTTGTCCATCGATGTGTAGAGGTTGATGTTGGTATACATTGTGCGATTTTGAGGATTCAAATGGCTTGTTGAAGATTCCGCGACATCACAGTGCGGCGATCTCATTAGCAAGCGGGTTAAAGAACATTTGGATCAAAATCTGCGGTGGGGTACTTCATTAAGAACATCATCACCGGTTCATCATTGTTGGAAGCGGTTTGTTCAAGCTGTTGTGGTGGAGTCAATGGTGGTGCTTCTTCAACCGTAGTTGTTGTAGCGGTGTATCGGTATAAGAGTAGTATCGGGTTGAGCGGTGAAACATCGGATACACACGAGCACGTTCATCAATATCGTCAGCGAGCAGAGGAGCAAATAGTCTTTCCATTTGTTGTGAGTGGTGAGGGCTTTGTTCGGTGATGATGGGGTTTGAGGAAGTTTAAGCGGTTGTGACCGGGTTCCAAGTATTATACTCGAAGCCATTTCGTAAGTTCATCAAAATGAGCATGAATCGTTTCCATAACCTCCTTTGTTCGACGATTCAGTTCGAAAACCTTTAGAATTATCACAATATCCAATAAAGACTCAATGTCGACTTTGGCTTTGAGCTTTCCAAAGTCATCACGATCATTATTCGGATAGCAAAGAGATCCAAATACATGAAAGTGTTTGAGATTCGGTTTTCTGTTGTGGACAAGCTCGAAGGTGTTTTGTTGTGGCGTTTGTAATCATAGAACGGTTTTGAGTATAGCATGCGATGAATCGACACGCCCACAAGTAATCTGGGAGTTTAGCATTGATTAACATTGTTCTTGCGACTTCCACTAACGTTCGGTTTCGTCTTTCAACAACTCCGTTTTGTTACGGTGTGCGTGCAATAGATGTCGATCTTTGAATTCCCACTTTCTCATAAAATTCACGAAGAGTTTTGTTAACAAATTCGGTTCCTTTATGCATTCTAATTTGTCGGCGGTGTTTGGAGTGAACACAGATTTTCGTGAGAAGGTGATGATCATCTGTGGAGCTTGGTCTTTGCTTGAAGAAAGTAGACCCAAGTCCAGTGTGAATAGTCATCAACAATTACTAAGATGTAGCGTTTGCCATTGATCGTTTGCACGCATCGGGCCACACAAATCCATGTGAAGAAGATGAAGCACATCTTTGAGGTTGTGTTCCACCTTTGAAGGAAAATGAGCACGAGTGCTTTTCCCTTGTTCATAAGTGAGCAAAGGTGATCTTTAGAATACCGGAATCGTGGGAGACCTTCAACTAGTTTGTGTCGAGCAAGATTGGTGATAGTTTGAAAGTTTAAATGTGAGAGCAGCGGTGCCATAGCGAGGATTTTGTTGATGTTGCCTTTGAAAGTAGCGGATGGGAGATGAAGCAACCATGTCTTGCATAGAGATAGTGTAAAGACTAGAATTACGCGAGCGGACATAAGGTCGTTTCCTTGTAGATCACGAATGAAACAAGATTTCTCCACAAAGCAACCTCCAAATCTCCATCACAGGCCGACCTCTTGAAAGCAGTTGTGACCGAGGCCTTCCACATAATAAACCACTAATTTCGATGTTGCCATTGATATAGTCTCCGTAGCCCATGATAGGCTGCAGTGATCATTCCGAATCGGCGGTGCCAATGAACTTTGCAATAAAGTTTGATAACAGTTTAAGGTTGCACATCATGTGTCGGGAACATCCGCTATCAACAATCAGAGAATGATCATATATCACCTACATTACACACAGACGACACGGATGGAATAGAAGTAGATGTGGAACCCGAAATGTTAGAGGTTTCGGAGCGATTATAGTAGACATACACATCAATAACTTTAGGCATCCATTTAAATCCTAGTGTGTTATATATCCATTTCGCCATCTCCAACTAGTATTTGCTTTAGTCTTAGTGAATGCACTAGGTGGTACTACATTCCTAGGAGGTGGCCCGGAGCTACGAGGGACATCAATGCGGTTCTTAGAATCTAAAGAGGCGGTCTACCAAGCACATACTTAGAATGATTAGTGGGCCTAGAGGTATTCCGATTCTTAGGATTCCTTAAGCGAGAGATGATAGCTTTAGCAACACATTTGTCATGACAATCGAATTCATACTTTTCGACAAATAACACAAGGTGCATCGGACTGAATATCAAAAGTACTTAAAGGTTTAGCATTCGTTACATCACTATTTCTATTACATTTGCGGACCTTAATATTTATAGTGGAAGCAACGTGAGTCTTATTCATAGTCCTAGGGTGTTCTTCTACTTGACATTCTTTATTGTTCTTTTCTTAGGTCGCAACTTCCTATTCTTCCTTGTATTGCTCCTAGGCGTGAAGTGCGGACGTTTGGAAAAGAGGCAACTATTCTGTTTCGATGAAGGAAGCACGTTAGCAACTTGTGATTTGGCGGTAGGGATTCTAGGTTCACGATTACTAAGTGTTCTTGGTGCTATTCTCTTAATCACGGTGGCGGAAGTTGTTCATACTTTCCTAACATTTCTCTTAACTTAAAGATAGTGTGCATCAATTCTTGATTTTCGAGCGAAGATTTCCCAAAAATTCATGACTTCCTTAGTGTGTGCAAGAAAATGATCAAGCTCGTTTGATGCTTCATCACGAGTCTTTTAAGTAAATCAAATATGACACCATATTCTGTTTAACTTTTACAAGTTCTTGTTCATATTTTGAGATTTGACATTTCAAAGACACGTTTTGATCATCCGATTGCTCAAATTTTGGATTAAACGTTTTGGATTGCAATTGGTTGATTTTGTTTTGCAAAGCAAGTTCACGATTTTGACAATCTTTTGACACCATTGAAGGCGACGTTTTGCATTTGAAAGCTCGTTAATCAATCGTTCATTTTCGACTTTTAAAGACTCGATCGATGCACATTATCGAATACTCAGCGATTACCACATTATCAACGATGTCGGCGAGATATAATCGGATGCATATGACAAAGAATTCAATAACACAACATTATGGATATCGGCCGAAATAACATCTTCCAAGAGTCGATCAACATCTTTTCTCAACATTTTCTTTTTACGTTTAGTATTAGAAATAGATGTTTACATTTTCTCGGCGACCTTCATCAATCAAGTTCCTTATGAAAGTCCGTTCCCAAGACAATGCACAATGTTTCAAATTTTTAACATTTGGTAAAGATTTTTACGAAAAATGTCTCTTTGTTCTCGCGCGAGAGGCGATTGAAAATGTTGAACTTTGATTTCGAATGATATTCTATCTCATGTTGTAAAGTTTGAGGTCGACCATGAAAAGGTCAAAATATCTAAGAATTTTGCGATTTTCGGGTTTTGAATTTACTTCAGCGATGGAAGGTAAAGGACCATAAATTTGTGCATAATCGGTTGGGGATTAACATTAGAAGACTCGAGACGTTTTATGATAATCCTTGGTGTGTTAGAAGAATCCGTTGGTGTGTGAAAGTGACCGCTTTTGAATAGTTAAAGGTTTGTTGTAAACAACGGTTTCTAATTTTGATCGACTCTCGTCTTACGCATCTAATTCCTCTTGACGATGATATTCAACAACACTCATATGAAAATTATCAATTTTATATTACGCTTTGGAAACTTGAGTTTGGTTTGAATGCTTTGGTTGAAAGCTTAGGTTTATGTCGGCAAGATTCGGTCCATATCCATTTGGATTGGGTTTTAAAGTAAACTTTTCAATAGTTGTGACCGACTCACCATGTTTGTAAACAACATTTTTAAACTCTTTAAGTTTGTTTTGCAAGCCGATAATTTCTTCAAGATGATCATCTATTCGTTTCGTTGAATGCTTTTTGTATCTGAGAACTGTTTTGACAAGTTAATAACTCGACCTTAGCTTTTGATTTTCCAAGGTGAGGCGTTAATTTGCTTTTTATGTTCATGTTTGATTGTTCTATTTGAGACAACAAAGCATTCTTGAGCGGCTAGATCACGCATCATCGCTCTAAATATTTTTCGTTTTGATGAGATTTAGCAAAGCGGCTTCAAAACCTTTTCACGTTTTCTTGAGTTTTGAAAAGTTGAGTTGCTTTTGTAAACATTCAAAATCCTTGGTTAACGATGCATTTTACTTTTCAAGTCACGATTTCTTGCGACATTCTTCCACTATGGATTGTTGGTTTTAAGCAACGGATCAACATCTGGACGAGGCAAAAGTTCGGTGTGTTCAACGTGAGTCACAACATGATCATTATTTAGATCCTCAAGTATAACCACGAGTCAATTTGATTCTCAAAGGAAACCATAAGGTCATCTTGATCGTCAAATGTAACTACGGGGTCTAGTTGAAAATCGTCGGAATGAGATGTGGGCGACTCATTTTGAACATTCGAGCCTTGCGGATTCGGATGTTGGCGGAGATATTAGATCGAGAGATAAATATGGTTTGTTCGGTGCACGAGACAAGCCATCGATGTCATCTGCTGGGGCTGTGTCACTCATGTGTAACTCATGCATATTAGCCATCAACATAACATTGCATTGGCCTACAAGTCCTCCATATCATCATCAGTGCATCGCCATAAAACTCTGTTCTTTGTGCGTGAGAGTTCCACCACTTCATCCTTAAGAGCCAAAGAAGAGCCTCTTTGTGATAAGCACGCCCTAGTCCTCGGCTTTGGGCATGCATTAGCCAGTGTCCTTCTCATTGCGGTTGTAGCATCGAAGACCATTCAACCCATTATGAGCATTTCCTGTTCCACCACTTGAGCTCATTGTTATTCCTACCCATAGCATTAAACCCTTGACCACCGCCCATCGGCGACCATAACCACGATTACTGAACTTCAACTCGTCCATTGTTCACAACACTGATTCCTTGTGTTAGATGAGGAGCGAATCGATTGTTGGATTTGTTGGTATAACGGCCAAAAGCATTAGCAATCATAACAAATCCTTGTTGCAATGCTTGAGCGGATCGGATTCCTCATTAGCTTGACGATAAAGTGCTTGATCATTGTTGTTGTTGTAAGGAACCAATTGAGTTTGTTGAGATTGTTGTGATTGATCATGTGGTGTGATTGTGGCGATTGGTTGAGTTCTTTGGTTGAGGAGGATAAGCTGTTTTGAGCATACAAGGCAAGTTGTTGATTTTCGGATGTGAAGGTGAAGCAATTTGAGCACGGAGAATCCTTTCCTTATCAACTTCCTTTTGATGAGGCTTCAAGTAATCGTACAACAATCCGTATGTAGAATGATGCATGTTCTTCGCTTGACGGAGAAAAATGACATACTTTTCCCATTCGGGACCAAGACTACTCGGGAACTTAGTATTAGCGCAATTCTTGGCATGATGATGTTGTGTTTATCCAAATCATTTATGATGTCGAGAATCGATGATGATAAGACTCTAGTGTCTCTCGAGTTCAATCATGAAGTGTTCATAAGCCAAGTAAATTTTGGATTCCATATCCTCGATTGAGTCGAGATCCTTCCATAAGAAGATGAATATGTTCCCATCGCCTTTGCGGTCTTTTGAGCATCAACACTTGAAGAATTGGGTTTGGTAATCCTAAAAGGATATATTGCATTGCAAGCTCATCGACTTCATAGTGTAGAAGTTCTTACGCATTCAGTCTGCTGATAGCAATGTTTGATTGTTCATCTCTTGGTGGATTAGCATTTGGATCTCCGGTACAATGACGGTAGGCATCGAAATGGACCTTCAAGATAACCTTCTTTAAGAACTTTCCATGTGGCTTCTTGGATCACAAAACCTAAAGAACCTAATCACCCATTGATCGTAGTTTCTGGAGTGAGCATTGGAGGTCTATCAAGTGATCCGACCTCATGAATTGATTGTTGGTCGCTTAAAGCTTCACACATCTTTGCAAACCAAGTGGGTTCCTTCATAGTGTTCCTTGATGGATGTTGATTGAAATCGTTTGTGTAGGGTTGAACTTGAAGACTTGGTGGTGGTTGAACCATTTGAGGTTGTGGAATTGCGACAAGTTGTGGAGTATGTTGTTGATTAAATTGTTGTTGATAAATTGCTTGTTGTTGATTCCATTGTTGATGTTGTGGACTTAGTTGTTGTTGTCGTTGAGTATAAGTGTAAGGAAATAGTTAGAGTATGGTGGTTGTGACATGTTGAAAACTTGTGTTATAAAATGGATCTTTGTAGTCGAATGAACCTTTGTTGATGAAGTATCCTTAGGCGTAGAAATCACAATAAAGCCAAGTAGCACTTATGCGTAAAAACACCAAAGTTACGCGTAACGACAAGAGTTACGCGTGGGTTTAGCTTCTGCGTAAGTAAGGAGAAAAACACTAAAGTTATCGTAAAACGATGAAGTTAGGCGTAGAAAACTTAGGCGTGGGATTACCTTATCGTAAGACAAAGCTTATGCGTAAGATGAATCTTATGCGTAATAGGTTCTCGGCGTAAGCTTAAGCTTATGCGTAAGTTTAGGGTTTTAGCCCAAGTGATCTTTACACTATCACGGTGCAAAAGATATCCCAAGTCGACGTATTTTCAGGCTTATCCAAGCAAGAAAACACGGAGTAAACCACGAAACTGAAGATCAAACCAAGAACCAAGTTACGCGTAGTTTTAGGGTTTTGCTACGCGTAGACTTACTCGTAAAAATGATTGTTGCCCAAAGATGTTTCTAAACCAGATTTTGTGATGAAATAGCTTCAATATCACCAAGATAACACAAAAGTGTGAAACTTGATGATCCAAAGTGTCTAAAAGCGATTCTGCGTAGGAAAGGCATCACGTAAAAACCAAGTTCAAAAGCGATGATCCACACGTAAAGGTTGAAACTTTTGCCAAAAGCAGTTATTTTAACACCTTAAAACGTTGAAAGTACAAGAATCTTGGATTAAAAAGTGTAAAAAATGTGTTTTTAATCGAACCAAAGTATCACCGTATTCTTTACGCGTAGGACCAAAACCTACTTCAAAAACAATACGATTCACCCAACTAGTAGGCGATTGATACCACTGTTAGGTCACTAAGTTTACAACACAAGTAAAATAGAAAGAGATAGAGAGGAAGAGAGTGATCGGATGAACAATATTCAAACACACACACACGAAATACTAAACCGGTTATGCGTAGAGATGTGAATGAGAGAATAAATTGAACAACCCACCCTCAAGTGAGGGTTATTACAAGGTATTTATAGGAAGGGGAGCTAGGGCAACACTCCTACTCCCTTCCTTTCCTTAATGGACATGGGCCTAAGCTCATGGGCCTTCCACATAAGCAAGCTAATAACAAACATAAAGGCCATAATTAAGCTAACTATTACATATGAATCACTAACACTTGATTTAGGTTTAGGAGTGATTCCAACACCTTTATTCTTTGTAGTATAAGTCTTTTGTGAAATTTCTCTATAATGGGTTTCCAGTTCGACACCTTTTTTGGGTAAAAGGTCAAAGACCCGGTAAATATATTACTCCAAAAAATGTTTAAGTACAAAGGATATAGGTGAATCTCATATCTCAGCCCGTTATATAGGCGGAAAAGCTTACATAACAAGGTACTTCCTATACTCTAAACAAGAAAATAAACCACTACTCAAAAGATAACATTAGACTCATATGAAAACAAAATTACTTCCTACCAAGGCCTTGGAGCTTGATACCATACGTGTTATAAAAAGCATCCAAATTTCCTGAAAGATCGTAGACCTGATCCATATAGTCATCATAATCATAGTCATCATAATCATCTTCACGATCATGACCACCACAAAATAAGTTCATTGACTCCTCAAAAGTGTTCACAGCCTCCTCTTCATCACTGTCGGAATCAACAATCTCTCCTACCTTAGAGAATGGGTTAACCCTCTTAGTAGAAGAAGTAGACTATAAAATCCTTTTTAATAAGATCACCATCATCATCCACAAGAGTATCTTTCCCATAAATAAGAAGCTTTTCAAGCTCCCTAATTTTCTCATCAACAGGGGTAGGACCAACCACGTTAGCTTCTATTGAATTACTCACAAGCGGTTCATGCAATGTATTACTAGTCTTTGGAGACTCATTCTTCTTTTCTTCCATTGTACTACCAACATCTACATCCTTATTCATTTCCTTAGTAGGAATACCAAAGTCATTAGTATCATCCATACTAAGGGCATCAAATTATTGGATGTAGCAACCTTCATTCCACTCGTACTAGGCACATCAACAACCTTTTTCTTAGTGGCATTGACTTGCTTGGGTTCAGGAGGAGGCGTTTTGGGTTGATATTGGAACTTCTTACTGACATTAGGTTTCCTAAACCCTCCTTGACCTGAAGCAGTTGGACCACCTTGCTTACCCTTCTTCTTGTTGTTGACAGTTTGGAAATCATCATTAACACTCTTAGTAGGCTGAATAGCGGGTAAAACAGATTTTGGACATTCAACAAGAGTATGACCAAAGATCTTACACGTATCACATCGAGGAGGTTTTCACTCGTATTCAACCTGTATCTTCTCAATAGTCGAACCCGACCCATCAAGTAGGGTATTTAAATAGTTAGGTTATCCCTAAGTACCTCATCCGCCTTAACTTCAATCAAGCACCTAGCAAAACTACTGCGGCCCCATGATTACTTGCACATTTGGCTAGTATAAGCATCTAACATTTTCGGCGTACCAATCAATGTAGCAAGAAGACTAATTCGACACCTTGTTCATGTTAGCTTATAAGTATTTAAAACATACGTTTTTAGGGGGTCATTCAAGCCTTAAATCGTTACATTTTATATCCGTTACTACTTCAAAATCGTTACTTTTCACATTTTAGGTCATTTGAAAGCAAAATGTTGGAATGAAGCATTTTTGGATGAAAAGGAGCGAAAATATGAAGAAAATGGCTAAGTCATAAAACTAGGCAAAATCAGAGGCCAGGACGGCGTCCCAACCCAAAGGGCGACACCGTCACCTTCAAGACCAAGTAAAATCTTCCAAGCGACGACTCAGCTCACTTTGAGAACCTAACAAGTGACGGCGTCACGTGTATCTCAACATGTTCATCACATAATCTTTCTACACCAGACGACCAAAACTTTATCAAGACGGCGTCCACTATCTATCCAGACGGGGTCACTATCTTCTACCCGACGTCATCCCAATGATGACTTGGCAAAGACGAAACCCTAACGGCGGCGATCAGACGGCGTCACCAGCAAAAGGCGACGCCATTGCAATTGTAAAATCTATATATAGACATTGAATTTTCTTAATTTTGGGTGGTATTTTGGAAAGCAAACCCTAAAACGGTTGTAGTCTGACTTTGACTGTTCTTAGGGGTTCTAAACCATCATTATTAATCAAAGATAAGTTTGTTAATCCAATCTATCACCATGTTTAATTCTCTATCATGTGTAACTAAATTAATTAGTGTTTGCTTAGATCCAATGAAACCTAGTTATTAATTATTGTTAGGTTGTTTCTTGTTTTAATTGGTTGTCAAGCTAGATTAAGGAAAACTAACTTCTTCTTTCATTGTGTGAGCTTGAACGTCCTAAATAGCGATTATTAGCCCTAGAGTGCACTAGTAGGCTCCCGTTGTATTTATTGCGTGAGTTTTGACTTGTAGATACTAGGATATTCAGGGGAGATACCTCGGTACTTGGCGATCCCGGGTGTTCTAGAGGAGACGTATACACTCATAGAATTAGGGAATTTGGCACCGCCATATGATTAAAACATGAAATACAACACATCAATTAAACAAGGATGTGACAATTCAACCGGCCAATAAAAGATAACTAGGGAGTAAGTGAATTAAGTAAACACGCTTTTAATTATCATAAGAACACTTTCCTAAAATCCATAGTTTTAGTTTAATAATTAGTTAATTAGTTTTAATTTAATTTGTTTATTAGTTTAATTGGTAAAAGACAAGCCCTTCTCTTCAACCCCGAGATTTTATTTGCTTTCTAAAAAATATAAAAATAAAAAAAATTACCCTCACCCTTGCCTTTTCGTCATACATCTCGACTAGCATTTCTATTCTCCTAGAGAACGATCAACCCCCTGGGCTTACTCATACTACACTGCAACGATTAGGTACAATGCCTAGTGGGTTGTAAAGCTTGCTCTTTGAAAAGGAAGTCTTTCAACCCCGAACCACGCATCATTAGCACCAATAGGAATTCCAAGGTAGACACAAGGGAATTTTGATGTTTCACAAAAGAGAAAGGAAGCATAGTGTACAGTTTCATTTTGTGAGACACTAACACCCTAAAATTTGCATTTAGTGAACTTAACTTTTAAGCCCGACGCCATGTGAAAACATCTCAAGATTCTACAAAGGTTTTTTGTGTTATCAAGCGACCATTTTCCAAGTATAAGAGTGTCATCCACAAATTGAAAATGGGACATATCAATACATTACAAACGACTTTTACGCCTTCAAATATATTTTTGGATTTAGCTTCCTGAAGAGTGAGGTGAAAGGCTTCAACCGATATAATAAAAAGATTCGGTGAAAGAGGGTCTACTTAACGTATACCCTTTTGGATTTTGAATTCTTTGGTGGGAGTACCGTTGACAAGAACCGAATAAAAAGCCGAAGTAAGGAAATTATGAATCCATTTTCTCCATTTAACACTAAAACCCATTTGTTCGATGGTGTGATCAAGAAATTTCCAATCAAGCAAATCAAACACTTTTTCAAAGTCAACTTTTAAGATGAATAAACGTTATCTCTTTTTATTAGCCCAAGAGATGATTTCATTAACCATTAGTGGACCTCGATGATATGTCTATCTTTAATAAAGGCCGTTTGAACTTCACTAACCACCAAGTGGACCACTTTTTTAGTCTATTCGCGAGAACTTTAGAGATGACCTTGTATTGTGATACGCTTACACAGCGCGTTCGGGGTCAAAGGAACTACCTTTTCGTCGAGCAAGTTTTTCAACACCCTAGGCAGTGAACCTAATCGTTGTAGTGTAGTATTAGGGTAAGCCACAAGAATTGATATCGTTCCCTAGGGGAATAGGAATGCTAGTGAGAGGTTACTACGCTAAGGTTGGGGTTGAGGAAGATTATTTTTTATCTTTTTATATTTTTTAGAAAATGGAAAGGTACGAATCTCGGGGTTTGGATTTGGGGGATTGGTATTTCTACCGATTACTTCTACTATCTAATTATCTAATTAACTAAGGTCAGATTAGTCTATGTCTAATTATTGTGTTCTCGTATGGTGGTTTAAAGATGTGTTTACTTAGGTTTTATTACTCCTTAATTATCTCCTATTGATGGTAGAATTGTCACGTCCTTACTCTTAATCGCGTTGTGTGTCTAAGGTCATAGGGTATGCGTTTGTCCCTACTCTTTGAAACTACCAAAGGTTATCGCCTACAAAGTCTCTAGGATTTATAAACTTTAACTCTAAGGTACTCTTCGGATGGTTTAGCCTACAACAACTCTAGGTGCTATAAACTAAGGTTCACAAAGATTAATCAAGCATTAACTACAAAACGGATGACCTATCGCATTACTAGATCATTAACAATTAAGATAAGAGACAACCAATCAATATTCAATAATTAAGTTTCATATACCCTAAGCAAACACACAAGTAAATTAGCCGGACATGGAGAACATGCAAGCATACACACAAGTAATTGAAGACATAATTAAATTAATGAAGTAAAACACTTATCTTTATGTAAGATAGGGTTTGGAACCCTAAAATCTTGTACAAGACGACCTTGGTTCGGTTTAGGTTTTACTCCAAAAGACTACACACCGAAAACTAAAAATTCGGATTCTATATATAAGATTACATTCATGACGGCGTCACCTTTTAATTTGTGACGCCTCGGTCGCCGTTATTAGAGTTTCGTCTTGGCCACGTTAGTCTTGCGACGGCGTCACCTTATGCTTGTGACGCCATCCCTTCGGTCTCGGCCGTGTCGAATCAAATCTAGGCCGTCCGAGTTGCGACGACCTACTCTTTTAAAGCCCGACACCGTCACTTGTAAATAAGCAATTTGGCTCTTGGTAGTCATTAAAGTGATGCGACGGCGTCGCAGATAACACCGACGCCGTCCCCTTCGGCCCAAAGATCGAGTGGCTCGATTCTTGACTTTGGCCATTTTTTTCGTATATTCGCGCCTTTTCGTCCGAATAAGTGTCATTCCAGCATTTTGCCTTCAAGATACCTAAAAAGTGAAAAGGAACGATATTAAGTAATAACGAATACAAAAGTGATCAAATAAGGACTTAAACGACCCCTCAAAAAGGTACATTTTAAAACCTTATCAAATATCCCTACACTTGGTATTTGCTTGTCCTCAAGCAAATGTGCATTTAGCCAATTAATTTATAAGTTAGGGGTCATGAAGCATTGGTTTAAAACAATCCTCAACACATATAAGCCCCACAAAAGTCATAATAAGCACGGAAATTATATACTAGCACCTTACATGGGGTGTTTGGATACTCACATCTCTCGGGTGTTTATAACAAGTTGGAAATGGAAGATAAACACTCATTAACCGGTCCTAGTACATAGATTACCATAGGCTTGAGACTAGATCAAACCTCCATCGTTTTGGCGTAAGCACCTAGGAAAGACTATCCAAGAGGACTTTTAAAGGGTTGTAATGTTAGGATTATGGTAGGGAAACAAAGGGTTTGGTGGGATAGGCTATTTAGTGGCGGCAAGTCAAAAATCTTTTTGTTACAAGCATGCGAAGAATGGCGTTGCTAAGCCAAGACTCGACACTCTAGACTCTAGATAACTGAAACAAACAAACATAAATTAAAGATAGATGTAGGATGGTAGCCTGTTTTTTTTTTACACTCTACTTTTTTTTTTCTTTTTCTCTTTTTCTATTTTTTTTCGATTTTTTTTTCTCATACACTTTTACTCTACCATCCTCTATAGTAACATCAAAATGATAGGGATTTATAGGCACATCCCTACACTTGAGTTTTATTACTCTAACACTAATTTAACCCGAATTGAAAAGATCAAAACACTTGGAGTACATTATTACGCAAATAAAGGGAATTCGAATTTAACGTTCCCTTCCCGTCATTTCATAAACTTTAACTTTTCCCATGAGTCCCAATCGTCCCAAAACTGAGTACAAAGGATATGACTCGACCTAGCAACTTATGCAAGCAACTAGATAATTGAACTAAGGGTTTTTAGGGTGATAACAATAATGCACTAAAAGTGAGTGCATATAAGGTAGGCTAAGGCGATTTGGGTGTACATTTGGGGGTGGGGTTAACTAGGGGTATCGTGTACTAAAGATTAGTACAACGCAAATGTGTGGGGGAATTACTCAACCGATGTGGAAGAAGTAATTATATTACGGGTATAAAACAAGTGTTATCCTAATGCCTCTTATCATTTAGTTATTCCTAACTACACAAGTGTAGTCTTACTAGCGATCTCGGGATGCATCACAAAACAAGTTCTATAATCTAATATACTACCGGTTCACACACTAAGCATTAAAGATGAATACTTTAATTCCTACTAATTTAAGGGAGATCCTCACATTTTGGGTGGAATTTAAGTGGTAAAGGGTTTTTGTGCTAGTCATATAACTTCCTATCCATGAGACGCTTTTGTTAAGACTATTGGCCCACTCCTATATGTTATGAAAAATTTTAAATTTGGTGCCAAAATTACCCTAACCGACATTTTCTCATGGTTTATTACGCAAATGCAATTGGACAAAGCAAATAATCAAGGATAAGCATAGTTTCAAAGTTCCGCTTTATTTTCCTCCCTACACTTAAACCGAACATTGTCCCCAATGTTCCACGAAGTATCAAAGTTATGATAATGGAAGGTAATAAAGATGAAAGAAACTAGTACTCCCGATTAGCTCGGTAGGATCCGTGTAAAGTGGTGGTTATATTTTCTTCAAGAAGAGCGCTTGCGTGAAAAGCTCCTTCTTGATAAATTAAACCTTCACACTTGAAGAAAACAAACGAAACCTTCGCGTAAAATCGGCGGTAATAATATATATAAGACTCTACTAAACTAGGATATAATGCTTGTGGAATGGATGTTTACTGAATTTACGGAAAATTAAGACCGGAAAATTCCAAAAATTATAAATAGCTCGAAAACGAGAAAATGTAATCGATTATTTTTGCTCCTTCCTCGACGCCAGAGTTGCGATCTGACGCCGTCGGTTATCCCGACAAAAAGCGGTCTCATGATTTTACGAAAAAATTCGGAAAATTTACATCTTTAGAATCGGAAAATTTCGAAGAAACATCCATTATGACTCGATACAAGCATTTGACTCGAACAAACACACATGTATATCTTTTAATCAATTGAAATTCTCATGTTTACGTTTCCTTTGAAAACATGTGTAATCCTCCTACACTTATCCTTTATGTAGAATACCTTTATATGTAATTAAGACGAGGTTAAAAACAAAATAAAGCATTTTTACAAATTTAAACATGAGATTAAGCAATTAATAAAAGATATATGACACAAACAAGTAAACAATTAAGCATGGGTTGCCTCCCACGAAGCGCTTTTCTTTATTTATGAGTCTTGTAGCTAGACTCGTAGTCGTGCCCCTACGTGACTTCGTTACCGTCACCTTCTTCCTTATGACGGTCTCTAGTGGGGGATTCCATGTTGTAAAAGTGCCCTATGATGCATCTTTCTAAGAGGTCGTCCTCTCCCCAATCGGTTCTACATTCTGGTCCTAAGTTCAAGCAATCCTTATAGAATCCAAAAATCTTGGCCATAACATAATCTACTCCTTTCTCCTTATCCTCATCATTCCTATAATAGACCGATAGTTTAAGTTCCTTTTCATCATTGGAGAGTGATGAAAACTTCTCAATCTTAAATGGCATTTGGTAAGCTACATCATCGGTCTCATCCTTTATTCGCACTATTCCTAATGAGGGATCATAAGTCATCCCGATGTTTTCTATGAAAGGCTTTCCTAGAATAACGTGGGACAAGCTAGGATCTATGGCCGTGCTAATATCATCCACAATTATGAAGTCCGTAGGAAACGTGTAGGACCTTACTTTTATCAACCTTATCACAAACCCAACACGTATAACAAGTTAACACAAACATAAACTATGCGTGAAGATGAAAGAAATAAAGATGAGAAAGATGGTGACTTGATGTTATATGGATCGTGTATGTGAAGATAAAGATGAAAACAATAAGTTGTATATTCCAAAGAAAACACACACACACACACACACATTCAAGCACACCCCTCAAATGAGACTTTGAGGGGTATTTATACTCTAAAACATAAACGCCCTAATGGGCTTTGGCTTGGGCCTCGTGGACTTGGATTGGATAACACATGAAGAAAGGCTAGCTTAACTTAACTTATAGCCAATTAGCTTAGCCCAATCCATGAGCCCGTTGACTATTCTAGCACGATATCTAACACACGTTACAAAGTTCCTAAACGTGAATGACCATCACTTCTAATAAAAACTATTAAGGCTAACAATCTCCCCCTAAGGGGTGGTCATTCAAAAGATGCTCCACTTGATAAGGTCTTTACTTTTCTCGAGCTTGAACTTTGTGTGTAGATATAGAATAGTCTTGATTCATTGTTCCTTCATGCTTTGTGATCAATTAATGTGGTTGTCTGCTGTTGTCAACTTCGTTGGTTTGGTGTCTCCACGTCTTTCTCCACCATGCTCACACTTCTATTTGTCTTTTGGTTACCAATGATGTAGTTCTCGAGTCTTTACACTTTGTAGATTCTTTGACATTGACGAAGAATCATCTTTAACTTTGTGTTGCCTTTGATTATGATGAGAACTTTCATGTGTTTTTGGTATGAGCATGTGGAGAATCTGCACGATCAATCCGCTCCGGAGCTTCCATAAGAAGAAAACATAAAACAGGTTAGTAATAAGCGGATTCCGGCACTTACAAGTTTGAATTTCGAGGGTGTTAACAGTATAGTGTGAAAACACGTCTCTAATTCTTACAAGGGCCGTTCTGAACTGAGTCCCATAAGTGAGATAACACGATATACAAGTACATCTGCATTCGGATGAGTCATTGAAATACACGAAGCATCACTCCACGATCAGACCGTTTGAGACACACTAAGCGTAATCCACGGGAGTTACCGAAGTGACTGCTTGTCGGGTCGCTAGATGTTGACCACGCGGAGTTTCCATTCAATCACCGAGGATCACAATTGTGAAACCTCTCATAAATGTTCGGCAGACACTAAGATCTGCGTGGGACTCTATAATATATCACTTGTGTCCTTATTGATGAACAACAAGCGATGTCATGTCAAGTGTTCCTATGAGATCTTTTGATGAATCTTGTGGTTCTAGACTCAATTAGTGCATTTTGGTTTTCTGAGGAGACTAGGGAGAGGTCTCCTTCTTCAATACCAACGATCTCTAAGAGAAAGTCGATAGATTAAGTAGGGTTCCCAGTTAGAATGAAACAAATCCTTTTAAGAGGAATTGAGTGGCTAGAAGGTTAGGTGAAGTGCGTCATTTGGGTCCATGGCGTCTTTTCTTCAATACCGGTGTCATCTAGTGACAACCAAGAGTGATGAGTTGAACCGGTTTACGCCCTAAGGTTGAATATGGAGGCTATTTCTTTTCACCCTTTCTTTTACATTTCTTTTTAATTCTTCAACCCCTTCTTTCTCCTTTCTCACATTACTCCTTTTTTTCAATCATTCCTAAGGACTTCTAATACTAACTATTTGTGATGTCCTTGGGTAGATCCTTCCGGCTCTGGCGGATCATAGGACGAATATTCCTATCCTTAGTCACCTTATAACTCCATGACTGTCCTATTGTTGCCATGAAAACATTTTTCATGAAAATCTCTCAGAATGTTTATGATAGAAAACATGTTTGGAACACTCCGAGAGTTTTATATTTTCAGAAACACTCCCCCTTCACATGTGCTTATAAGTTTTGACAGAAATCTGCACAGTGAGAGTAGAGTTCGCACTTTTTGAATTGATCGACTTTAAATGAGCTAGACCGATTCGAGACACGTTTACATCACTAGAGAACTAGCTTGAAATTATTAACCGTCCTGGTCAAGTCCATAGAAAGTTTCTCGAGATGGTACATGATTCCTCGTCAATTCATTGGTTTCATCTGAGTCGAGCTCTTTTGAGAATCAAACAACGATCATTAAACGTTTTTGATCACATTTTAATCACGTCTCCTCCCCCTCAAAAATATCGTATTCGTGATATTTTTGATATCAACGGATTAAATAACATATTAGAATCTTTTTGGGAGACAAACGGATTTGATTTAAGCATGAATTTGGAACATTTTGTTTGATACTCCCCCTTTAATAAAGCATAATCAATTAAAGGGTTTTAGAGGGAGTTATCTTGAGCACAAAATATTTTGAAAGATTTTGAAAAATCTATTTGAACAATCTTGAAAAGGTGCTCAAGATGATGATGATTTCTCACCATTTTTAAATGTAGTGCACTGAAGCGTACACTTGATTTTTCTTTAAAATTACGAGTTTTGATTTGAAATAATCAAAAGTCATCATTTTAGTCCGGGTTTCGTACTGAAGTATACGAAATCCATTTTATGAAGAAATTTTGAGAAACGACATGTTTTAGAAAACAATTAAAGAACTCTCGCTCAAGCATCTGTACATGCCCGTATCATTGTTGAATGACATTTCTAGAAACGTACAGAATATTGATTATACGAGAGACATGTCGTGAGAAGAATATTTTTGGATTTTTGATTTTATATTGTTTTTGTATTTTTGAAAATTTTATATTTTTATATTTTGCTTTTGTTGGTTTTTCAAATTTTGTATTTTGTTTTTCAAAAGTATTTACAATGAGCTTTTGGAAAATCATTTTCAAGAAGATTCGAGAAGACGTTCTAACTCCTCGGGGTTAGGCTTAGCATTCAATTCGTCGAACTAAATCGTCAAACCTTTCTTTTGGAAGGGCTTTAGTAAATATATCGGCGAGTTGGTAATCTGTCTTCACGAAAAATAATTCAACAAGACCTTCTTCCACATGTTCTTTTATGAAGTGATAGCGTACTACGATATGCTTAGTCTTTGAGTGATGAACAGATTGCATGATATGGCTATGGCACTTTTCGAGTCACAATACATAGGTATTTTATCGAAGTAAAGCCATAATCTGTGAGTTATGTTCTCATCCATAGAACTTGAGCACAACACGCAGATAGAGACACATACTCGCCTTGACGGTTGAAAGTGCAAGGCAATCTTGTTTCTTTGAAGACCACTTACTAACTTTTCACCCAAAATTGTGCTCCTCCGGATGTACTTTTGTTGTAACTTGATCACTGCGTGGTCCGCATCCGAAAAGGCAATTAGATCAAATCCGGTTCCTTCGGATACCAAAGTCCCATGTGAATGGATGTCTTCGTGCACCGAAGATCCGTTTAACCTCTTTGAGGTGCGATTCGGTAGGCTTTGCACGAAACCGTGCTAATATGCAAACAAAAAATGAATATCCGGTCGACTAGCGGTGAGGTACATGAGAGAACCAATCATGCTCGATATTTCTTCTGATCAATAGGTTTCCCAAACAAATCGGCTCCAATTTTTGGTGAAGTTACCATTGGTGTTCGACCGAATCACAATTATCCATACCATGATTTTTCAAAATCTCGGTTGTGTATTTAGCTTGATTTATAAAAATTCCACGAGGGGCTGATGTATTTGTAAACCAAGAAAGAATTTTAGTTCCCCATCATGGACATTTCAAATTTGCTTTTCATGAGATTTTCAAAATGTTTTGAAAGATTCGGATTAGTGGACCCAAAGATGATGTCGCCCACGTAATCGAACAATCAAAATGTCATTTTGCATTTTGTGTAAACAAGGTAGGATCAACTGTGCATTTGGTGAAATTGTTTTGGATAAGGAAAGAGGAAAGTTCGTCATACCATGCTCTCGAGCTTGTTTCAAACCATAGATTGCCTTTTGAGTTTGTAGACGTAGTATGGATGTTCCAAGTCGATGAAGCCTTCGGTGACTCACGTACACTTCTTCTTTCGTAGTTCCATTCAAGAATGCGGTCTTAATGTCCATCCGATAAACCGTGATGTTTTGTGAGTGCATAGGCTAAGAATATCCTGACTGCTTCTAGTCTAGCTACCGGCGCGAATGACTCTTCAAATTCTATCCCTTCCTCTTATCTGTATCCTTTGGCCACAAGATGAGCTTTGTTGCGAATGACAGTCATCTCTTCATCCCTTTTGTTCTTCCATAACCATTTGAGATCAATGACGCGAATGTCAATTGGTCTTGGAACCATTTCCCAAGAGTCATGTAGACGGTATTGGAGAAGTTCCTCCTGCATTGCTTCTATCCATGCGGGATCTGCCATTGCCTCACGAATGTTCTTTGGCTCGATATAGCTAATTGAGCAAAGGTAAATGCATAAGTCGCAATCGGTGGCAAGTTGACGTCTCGTCTGAATTGGCCTTGAAGGTTCACCAATAACTTGTTCAATTGGGTGGTCTTTTGTCCACTTCAGAGTAGAAGGATATCGTTGGTCATACGTATGCGAGTTAGATGGTTCTCGTAAGCTTGAAGAAGATTCAGCTGATTCTGTAGCAAACGGGTTTTCAAATAGGTCTTCATCTAACGTTGCATCGTTATGGTTTTGGTTTTGCTCATCAACTGCTGGTAGAACGGGTGCAAGAACTGTAGTAGATGTTGATGATGTAGATGGAGTTGGTGCATTGGTTTCGACCATTGTAGATGCATCTTCTGTTAGAGGTGGTGGATGATTTTGAGCGGGTGCAGCGGAATGATGGTTTGATGCATTTGTCGAAGTTCCACCATAGTATTCATCGAACATTAACTCAAGAAATTCTCCCATTCTTGTTCTTTAGGATTGTCAAACGAAGTTGATTGAGCTCTTTGAGGTACGAGTCCGAATCGATGTGTCCGTAAGTCTGCACGGTTTAGTGCGGGTTCTAGAGCGAGTCTCTTAGAAGCCATATGTGAAAGTTCATCAAATTTCACATTCATCGTCTCCATGATCCTCCTAGTTCTTTTGTTATACACCACAATGCCCTCGAGTTATCTCGAATATCCAATGAAGATTCCAATATCACCTTTAGCTTTCAATTTACCTAGATCTTCTCTCGTCGTCGTCGGATAGCACAAAGCGCCAAACACGTGAAAGTAAGAGATATCGTTTTTTACGTTGTTTACAAGCTCATACGGGGTTTTATTGAATCTAGGATGGATTAGGGATCGGTTACGAGTGAAACAAGCGTTGGCAACAACATCATCCCATAGAAATAACGGTGCACTAGAATAAATTAGCATTGTGCGGCAGCTTCCACAAGAGTTCTATTTCTTCTTTCAACTACCCCATTCTGCTGTGGAGTTCTAACAAGCGATGTCGATGTGTAATTCCAACATCTTCAAAATAAGTTCTTAACTCCCGATTTGTGAATTCGGTCTTGTTATGCATTCTTACATCCCTTATCGGAGTTTGAAGAAGTACTTGAATACGTTTGTAAAGGTGATGATGATGCACGGTGCTTCTTCTTTTGATCTCAAAACCTAACCCATGTATATCTCGAATAATCATCGGCGATAACAAGAATATACTTTTTCCCATTAATGCTTTCAACTCTCATTGGGCCACATAAGTCCATGTGCAACATATGCAACTTTGCTTCGAACTAGGTACGGATTTGGGTTTATATGATGCTTTTTGCTTTTTCCTTGTTCGCATGATGGATGTAAGTGATCCTTGGTGTATTTGAACTTTGGAAGTCCGTTGACGATGTTGTCTTTGGCAATATTGTTGATGATGTCGAAATTGAGATGGGATAACCGTTTGTGCCACAACCAGATCGTGTTCCGGATGCTCGTGTCATAAGACATATTGGTGATGAAGAGGCCATTTGATTGATGTCGATAGCATACAAGTTTGTATCACGATTCCCGTTAAGAGATCGATGCCATCCAAGTTTCTAACGAAGCAAGCATTTTCCTAAAAGCAACCTCTAAATCAGATCACGTAATCGCCTGATGAAAACAAATTGTGTCCCAACCCTTCGACATAGTAAACCCGAGTGATCAAATAATTTTCAAAGGTAGATCTCCATAACCCATGATAGTGCTACATGATCATTTCCAAACGTCACGGTTCCATGAATTTCGAGCGAAATTGATCGCAGCTTGATTCTCGGTCATGTGCTTGGAGCAACCCGAGTCGACGATCCAAAGACAAATTTCGATAACCCGCCAAGAATGTAAAAAGAATATTGTGGAAACCGTTTTGATTTTGGTTCCTTTGGGTTAGATGTAAAATCGATCACACTCAAAGAGGTTTTCTGAGATTCGGTTTATCACTCATTGTACCATTCTGAGTGTGAAAGTTCTACCTGGGTTTCAAATATCATCCCTAAAGTATACACTATAGTTCCCGTCGGTAGTGTAAAGTCTAAGTTTTGCAACTAGTCTTCCTACTGCTTAGCGTAAGATCTTTTGGAACGTTCTTCTTAACAGCTTATCATTCACGTTCTTAGAAACACAATCATCTTGAACATTAATTAAAGATTTCTTGCAAGTTAAACAAAGAGATTCAACACATTCATTAGACTTAGCAAGTTTCATAGGTTCAAGACATTCGGATGAAATGTCTTTCTTATTCAAAAGCGGTAAATTCTAGGGTGTTCTTCTACTTTCTTCTCTTTATTCAAGCAACTACTCCTAGAGGCGTCAAGACTCTATTGTTCCTTGTATTGCTCTTAGGCTTTAGTCTCTGCTCCTAGAGGTGCTTTCTAGTCTGTAGAAGGTAAGGCACACGCATTAGGATTCACATTTTATGAAGGGAGGTGGTTTCACTTTTCTAGTCTCTTTAGAGTGCTTTACTAAACTTATGTCGTTTGTTCCATATGTTTTAGATGTGGAGGCGACGCATTAGTGGTACTCATCTTAAAAAGGCCGGTGCTAAAACTTTTGGTTTCTCGATAACCGCTTTTCCTTTATCAACGTTTTGTTTAGGTAGGGCGGTGGAGTGACCGGTTTGATGAAACATTTTCTCATTGACTTTTGGAGGAGGCATAGAAGCAGACATTTTGGTTTGGGAACATTTGCTTTCTCCGCAATCAATGGTTTTTAATCACAGTATCCACTGCCTTTCCTTTTGACTTTCCACCGAGCCCTCAAAAGATCATTTTTCGCGTTCATGTCATTGTAGGCACGCTCATACGACAGTTTGTCATACTTGCATTCCTCGCTTTTGCGATCAAGTTGTTTAAAATATGAGACATTTTCTTTTCAAGTTTTTCAAGAGCTTTTTCATATTTTGAAACAATTTGAGGTTTCAGATCGAGTCTTTCATGATCTTCAATGAATATGTTTGCAAAATGATGGACATAATATCGAGAGTCGAACATCTTCGAAAAGAGAATCATTTAACTTTTCCAAAACTTTGATTTGTTCAATACTTTCATTAGCTTGCTTTACTGGGATTTATGGTCCTTGACAAAGTCACTTGTTTCTTTCAAAAGGCTTGTTCAAAATAAATTACCCTGAGTTGATGTTATTCAAATTGAGGGCAATTTCGATTCAAAAACTTTTTGTTCAATATCAAAACTATTAAACTAGATGTTGGTTGTAATATGAGTTTTAGTTTTAACAGCCTCTTGAAGTCTCCCAATTCTAGTTTTAACATCGCCTAAAATGCTTCCGCATCACTTGTGTTAAAAGGATTGTTTGAAGACATTTGTTCGATTTTGAAAAGGATTTTGAGACAACTACGAGAGTTGCAACCGGTTTTGAAACCGTGTGATGGAAAACTTTGATTGTTCTTTATGTGAAACAAACGAAATACCATTAATTTTGTTCCATTTGGTATAGTTAATTGGTTTGATTTCGGATGTTTTTGTTTCATTCTTGATCTACTCTCCTCGATAGTTCCAACGCTTCAAGAGAATCATGCACAATTATGGGTTCATGCAAAGGTTTTCCATTGTTCAACACATTCGAGATTTCGAGCTTTCTTGAGGAAACAAGGAGGTGAGTTACCAAGAGCCATTTTATGTGTCGTATGAAAATCGGATTTACTTGATTAGAAAGCATCTTGTTTGTTTTAGCGGAATGACCCGTTGTAAGAAGCAAATTATCCAATTTTTGATAGTTTCATTTTATCCGAATTTCATCAAGAAGAGAATCTTCTCGCTTTGAAAAATCAAGAATCAACTGCTTTCTTCTCTTTTCAAGATCGAGAATGTTGCTTTTGTTTAGAAAGTTGGTCATTTAGTTCGAAATTTCCTTGTTTAAAGATTTTATTTTCAAGTTCAAATTCACATCAAGTGTGTCATACTTGAGTTGCAATTGTTTTTCTCTTAAAATGTAATCTCGGTAACCAATTTCTAATTCGATATTTTGTTTGTATGAAATTCATAGGCTCTGGCGTTCTCTTTGTAACTCTCAAGCTCGGTGGTCAATTTAACATTCGCGGCCTTAACTTCGCGATTGACCTTACTAACTTTCTCAATTTCAATGCCACGCTTATTGATTAATGATTCAAAATAAGCACGTGTTTCCTCATCGGTCTCAAGATTTTTGTGCCACACGCCTCCACTAGGATCCACATCCGAGTTTCGAGTTAGTATTGCTACAACTCGGATTGTCCGGTATGTATCATAAGTAGGTGTCAAGCGCCATAGAATGTCGTTCGTCATGAGTAAACACATCAAATATGACATTGTTATAGCATGGATCGGTGATTGGTACCTCGACATCTGCGTTGGCGCCATAGACAGGGAGGTGCGTCGAGTCGGTGTCGTACTTAGTCTCCTCAAGATTTGCCATGAAGATGCAGTTCGATTAATTTCCTCGAGGTCTTCCAAGTCATCCACAATAGCGAAAAATCATTTTCCTCAAGACTCAACCGCATCCCCGCTTCTTGCTTCGTGCTAACAAAGATAGCTTTCAAGAAACTCAACATTCTTCTTGTGTGGCTTAGTGGGACGGTTTCGTGCCATGTGACCCACTCCTTGACAGCTATAACACTTAACCCGATTACTCGATTCACATTTCCATAATTCCCAACGATCGGGCCGCAACATTCCCATTCTAATTACCCATCGCTCTATTCCCAACATTCGACCCATCCGATTTCCAACATTCGACCCAAATGATTACCACGATACGGAGCCACTGATTACCCATGCGAAATCCAAGAGCATATCCTCGCGATTTCCAATAACTCCAACCGTTTGTCCTTGATTACCCATATTCACACCTGCTTTGCAATTTGCTGCTATGTAGTGTTTGATGAAATCTTTGGTTGTTGTTAGTTGGTGTGGAATAGCGACCTCTGAATGCTTTACCCAATAAAGAAAATACTTGTAACAAAGCTTCTTCGGTTCCATTTCAAGATCGGTGATTCCTTGTTCTCGTAATGTTGTTGTTCGGTGGATAGGTTTGTTGTTGAGGATAACGACTTGTGGTTGTGGAATGTATTGTCGCAAGTTGTTGTTGTTGGAAGATGATGAAGCTTGTTGTTGTGTATTCACCGGATTTTGAGTCTTTGCAATGAGTGCCAATGGATCATGATTCTTTGCCAATCTTTCTTTCCCGACTTTATTCGCCTCACTTGGTTTTGTTTCGAAAAATCGTTTAGTTGATCAAAGTTCACCGATGTAAGTCTTTTGTTTGGTTGACAATAGTGACATATCGTCCCCATTCTTCCGGAAGATTGTTCAGAACTTGATGTTTTGAACGATAGTTCGGGTGCCAACTTGTTTCGATAAGCTCATTCATCAAAGTGCAAAACCTTCCATAGTAGGATTCAATGGATTCTCCGGTGTTGAAGTAAACTTTTCCCATTCGGTTAGCGACTTGTTCTCCATGTCTTGTTGACCAATTTTGTTCCATGACAAAGCCGTCTAACACGCTCCCACATATCGAAAGCGGTTTCACAACCGCTCACCGCAACAAATATGTCTCTTGGTAAACCCGCTTGGACAATATGAATTGCCATGTCATCTCGTGATCGACTTGCTTCGATCCTCTTGATGTATTCGATTCATTTTGAGTATGAAAAGATGGTGGGATGTCGAGTTCCGTGGTCTAGGATTTGTCGAGGCTTGAAGGGTCCATTCGTAATGGAGTTAATCATGAGTTTTCCATTAGGTTTGGTCTTGATGTAGCGAAGCATACGACTTTTCCATTGAAGATAACCACCTTTTTCCAACATAGGAGGACGGTTTTCGGCACCGGCTGCATGAATGTCTTGTTGAGTTGCCATAGATGAAGGTATGATATGATAAAGTTGATGTAGGATCGATTCAACGATAAAGGAGTTGTGTTTAATAAGATATTGCCGTTTGAAGTTTTTCTGAAAGTCGTACTCGTGAACTTGGTTCTTAGGCCTAAAAATTTTTCTCTCAAAATTTGAAATTCACTATAAAATCAATTCTAAGGTCGTACGAAAAATTTGAGTTATGACAATTTTGACACCAAATTTGACCGAAATTTTTGAATTTGGGTCCAAAAATTTGAATTTTTGACAAAATTTTTCCAAGTTAAACCAAAATTTGAATTTCGCGTAAAAATTGAACGTTTAGTCTCCTCAAAAATTTAAATTTTACTCAAGTTTTCCGGCCAAAAAAATTTGAATTTTTTTTTTTAAATTGAAGAGTTTAGGCGTAGACCGAAGAAGTTACGAGTAGGATGGCTTAGGCGTAGGAAATGCTTATGCGTAAGTTTAAAGTTAGGCGTAGAAAAACTTATGCGTAAGATTTAGCTTATGCGTAAGACAAGGCTTAGGCGTAAGAAAAATACTTAAGCGTAAAGTGTTCTCTGGCGTAAGTCTAAGCTTATGCGTAAGATTAGGGTTTGCCTAAAATCCTTTACACTATCACAAAGGTAAACGATATCCAAAAGTCGAAGTGTTCCACAAACTTATCCAAGTGAGGAAGCACCGAGTCACCGTTATAGCTCGAATAAACTGCACAAAAACCTTATGCGTAGAAATAGGGTGTTGACTTTTCTTACGCGTAGAACTAGGGTTTTGACCTACGCGTAAAACATTTCCAGTGATTCAAACAATTTCTATTGCACAAACAGCCTTAAAAACACTCGAATAACACAAAAATGTTGACCTTTTTCACCCAAAGTGCTTAGATAGCTTATGCGTAGAAATGACCTACCCAATTCGTATGAGTTTAAAACTGAAGAAAAACACGTAAAGCTTTGAACTTTTTGCAAAAAACTGAAACTTTAACACCAAATAAACCTTAAACCACAAGAATCTTGAATTTTTAAGTGTAAAAATCAAAGCTTTAAGCGTGGCAAAGATAACGTGAGCTTTACGCGTATGGTACCAAAACTTCAAAACAAACACAAACACTCCTAAACCATTGTTAGGCGATTGATACCAATTGTAGGACCTTACTTTTACACCAACCATACGCGTATACCACCCTTCACAAGATGAATACACGTAAAACCAAACACACGTTATGCTTGAAGATGAAGAAAGAAAAGATGAGAAAGATGGTGACTTGATGTTATACAAACCATGTATGTTATGCGTAGAAAGATAAACAATAAAGATGATGTTTATTGCAAAGGAAGAACACACACACACACACATTCAAGCACGATATCTAACACACATTACAAAGTTCCTAAACGTGAATGACCATCACTTCTAATAAAAACTATTAAGGATAACAAAACGTGAAACTACCTACATAAACGGGCAATCCCTTAATTCTACCAAGAAAATTGCACCTAACCCTAGGATTATCGGGGTCTTGCCTAGTTGGGATAGGCTTCTTCATTACCCAATTATAGTAGGTGCTAGTCATTATGTTTATTGGTGACTTGTGGTCAATGTAGGCCTTTGCCACGAAAAGGTGTCCTATACAACATGGTATGTAAAGATTCCAAGGGTTCCCAAACTTGATCCTAGGGCTTTTCCTAACATACATGTGACGGAGGTCACGCACTAAGTGAGGGTGGCAAGATAGCTCTTCTTCCGTAGGAAATTTATTGAAATAGTCATTGTCTACTTCATCTACTTCCTTGGTCGTTTCATTAACCTCAAGTATAGTTTCATGGTTCGCTTCGTCATTTGTTCTATTAGGTTTCACTAAGGTGATGGTATTGACGAATTGGACGTGTTTAGCTAACTTACTTGGGTCCTTAATCTCTACACCGGAAGGCTCGGGAGTTGAGATAGCATTAACCTTCCTATCACTATTGGTCATGGCTTTCAAGAGGTTATCTATCTTCCTATCCATCTCGGCTTGTTGTTGGTTAAAACGGTTCAAGAGCTTAGCAATTTGAGCTTCTTGGGATGCGACTAGGTGTTGCAACATCCCCTCAATGTTTTGTTGGTTAGGGCCATGAGATGGGGGCCATGAGAAATCATTGGAAGTGAATTCTTTGGTTTGTCCCCAATAGAAGTCGGGCTTGCCCTTCCATGCTTCTCGGGCGCCATTGAAAGTCCTAGGTCCGGTGTTGTAGGAATATTCCTCCGTTTCATTAATACGCGAGGATGCGAGACAACGGAAGCATGTTCGGGAATTGGGTGCAAGTGCGTGTTATGAGGATCACTACACGGCTCACACGAGGAAGAAACTTTGTTCACATGGCGTGAAGACTTAGGATTTTCGTAGGAACTCATTAGGAATTTAACTTGATCTTCAAGTTCGAGCATCCTGATCGGAAGGTTGTGAGTCAATGGGAGGCAAGGAGATTGCCTTAATCAGTTTTGGCACTCACGGGGTCATTCCAACTTTCGTTGTCATAGAGCAAGGTCCTCTATTATACCCCATGATTCTTCCGCGGTGAGATCACTAAGTTTTCCACCGGCCGCTTGGTCAATGGATCGCTTGGTGGGAAGTTGACATGATCATAGAAAAGTTGGACTTGGAGCCAACGATCAATGCCGTGATGAGGACTTTATGAAGTAAGTCCTTGAATCGAGTCCATGCTTCGAGAGATTCACCTTGACGTTGTTGGAACATCAAGATGTCATTCCTAAGCTTAGTGGTTCTCCCCGGTGGGAAAAATTGAGCAAGGAAGCGAGAGGTGAGATCATCCCAACTTGAGATGGAGCCGCGGGAAGTCGCTCAAGCCAATTACTAGCTTGGTCCCGTAGAGAGAATTGGAAGAGACGCATGCGCGTGGTCTCCCGAGTAGTAGCATCGAGGTCGATGGAATCGACAATTTTAAGGAAATCCTTAAGATGCTGATTAGGATCTTCGAAACGAAGTCCATGGAATGCACATCCGTTTTGCACCAACAGGATGGTGTCGGATCGCAGGGTCGTAGTTTGGGCTTGATCGGGAAGCTCAATGGTGTTCCTATAGCCTAGGTGGCTTGGTCTCGAGTATTCACCAAGAGTACGACCTCTTGGCGGGTCATTTGGTGGTAGGTTGATGAATGGTGGTTGGTTATCACCTTCCATGATGAAAAGTGATGGGGTTTTACGAACAAAGGTCACGAAGAAGGGGGATAGACTACGAGGAAGCTAAAAAATTAGAAAAAATTTACTTGATAGGAATCAAGCAAAGACACCTAAGTGAAGTGAACTCCTAACTAGCTATTCTATTCCCTGGCAGCGGCACCAAAAACTTGATACGCTTACACAGCGCGTTCGGGGTCAAAGGAACTTCCTTTTCGTCGAGCAAGTTTTTCAACACCCTAGGCAGTGAACCTAATCGTTGTAGTGTAGTATTAGGGTAAGCCACGGAAATTGATATCGTTCTCTAGGGGAATAGGAATGCTAGTGAGAGGTTACTACGCTAAGGTTGGGGTTGAGGAAGAATATTTTTTATCTTTTTATATTTTTTAGGAAATGGAAAGGTACGAATCTCGGGGTTTAGATTTGGGGGATTGGTATTTCTACCTATTACTTCTACTATCTAATTATCTAATTAACTAAGATGAGGGTAGTCTATGTCTAGTTATTGTGTGCTCGTATGGTGGTTTAAAGATGTGTTTACTTAGGTTTTATTACTCCTTAATTATCTCCTATTGATGGTTGAATTGTCACGTCCTTACTCTTAATCACGTTGTGTGTCTAAGGTCGTAAGGTATGCGTTTGTCCCTACTCTTTGAAACTACCAAAGGTTATCACCTACGAAGTCTCTAGGATTTATAAACTTTAACTCTAAGGTACTCTTCGGATAGTTTAGCCTACAACAACTCTAGGTGCTATAAACTAAGGTTCACAAAGATTAATCAAGCATTAACTACACAACGGATGACCTATCGCATTACTAGATCATTAACAATTAAGATAAGAGACAACCAATCAATATTCAATAATTAAGTTTCATATACCCTAAGCAAACACACAAGTAAATTAGCGGACATGGAGAACATGCAAGCATACACACAAGTAATTGAAGACATAATTAAATTAATGAAGTAAAACACTTATCTTGATGTAAGATAGGGTTTGGAACCCTAAAATACCGTACAAGACAGCCTTGGTTCGGTTTAGGTTTTACTCCAAAAGACTACACATGAAAACTAAAATATTCGGATTCTATATATAAGATTACATTCGCGGCGTCACCTTTTAATTTGTGATGCCGTCGGATCGCCTTTATTAGAGTTTCGTCTTGGCCACGTTAGTCTTGGCGACGGCGTCATCTTATGCTTGTGACGCCATCCCTTCACCCTCGGCGCCGTCGGATCAAATCTAGGCCGTCCGAGTTGCGACGACCTACTCTTTTAAAGCCCGACACCGTCACTTGTAAATAAGAAATTTGGCTCTTGAGTCATTAAAGTGATGCGACGGCGTCAGCAGATAACACCGACGCCGTCCCTTCGGCCCAAAGAACCGAGTGGCTCGATTCTTGACTTTGGCCATTTTCTTCAGATATTCGCGCTTTTCGTCCGAATAAGTGTCATTCCAGCATTTTGCCTTCAAGATACCTAAAAAGTGAAAAGGAACGATATTAAGTAATAATGGATACAAAAGTGATCAAATAAGGGCTTAAACGACCCCTCAAAAAGGTACATTTTAAAACCTTATCATATTGACACCCGATGAGACTTATGGGTCTATAATCTCCAATGTTTGTGGGCTCATTTTTTTGGATTGACGTAATCAAGGAAGAGTTGCAACCCGTTGGAATGAAACCATCTACTTCAAAATGCTTAATCATGTCAATGATATCTCTGCCAATTATATCCCGATAGTGTTTAATGAACTTGAACGTAAAACCATCGGGTCCCGGGGCTTTTTCTCCCCCATAATCCCAAACCTCATCTTTTATTTCCTTGATAGAAATGGGAGCATCTAAAAGAGAATGATCGGATGAGGAAAGGGTTTTGAACAAGTTGCTGTAGAACAAAGGCCTGTTGGAAGAATTATCTTTGAATTTGTGTTTGTGAAAGTTATAGATGTGTGAAACTACCAATGGGGGTCCAAAATCCTATTCCCATTGATATATACTCCATTTATTATGGATCTAGAGAACTTATTATTTACCAAACCATGGAAAAACTTAGAGTTCTCATCACCTTCAATCGACCATTTAACTTTCGCATTTTGCGTTAGATCGAGCCTTCTGATATTTTACAAATCATCTATGTTCTTCAAATAAGATAGATGAGAAAATATTTCTTGGCTATCAAGACCTACATTCTATGCTTTATCATCAAGAAGGTTTACTTTGGTTCTGAGCTCACACATTGCATGATCATTTTTTGAAACCACATCTATTTTCCATAAATGAATGAAATTTTTCAAAACTTGGAATTTTTGTTTAAAGAGATGGTTGGGTGGAGGCTGTTTTGATGAGTGATGGTGTTGGTTTGTTCATACCAATTTCGGCAAATCAAGGTGGTTAGATCATGGTTGAGCAACCAAGAATTGAAAATTTTGAAAGGAATGGGTCCATAGTAATGAGACTCAGTTTTCAAAATAACATGACAGTGGTCCGAAAGTTCATGAGGTAAAGCAAGGAGTTGCACATTAGGCCATTTAGCAATGAAATTACTGGAGACTAATATATGGTCTAGTTTACTCAACTTGGTTCCATGTTTGTTCATTCTAGTGAATTTTCTTCCTCCCATAGGAAGATCAACAAGATCCGAATTGACTATGAAGTCATTGAATATTTTACCCCCATATTATAGAAAGTGGAGCCTAATATTTCGGATTTGAAATGTATCTCATTAAAGTCACCAAGCACCATAGAAGTGACGTGGAAGGAAAGCACTAGATTATTGAGACGAATCCACAGAGAACGCTTTCTACTGGCATCTTGAGGAGCATAAACAACTATCATTAAGCAAGTCGTATTAGTGTTAATTTATTCCCCATATATTTCAATGAAGCCATCTTCATCAACTATGACTTTGTTTTTTCTGAACATCGAAACATCCCATATAGCAATAATACCTCCAGAATTTTCCGCCGCCTTTCTTATAGCAAAATCACAATTTCTACTGTCGCAAAGAGAGTGAATGAACGAACAATGCTCCTTTTAGACTTAGATTCTTGAATACCTATGGAATTAAGGTTGTCAACCTTGCAAATTTTCCTAATCCATTTTTTTAGAGAAGTCACAAACCCCGTTCGCATTTAAGGAGCCAACAATCGTTGGTTCACAATGTTGTCACCCATGATAGACTTAACTTCAAGCTCTCTGCCTTCCATGTTATAACCGATTGTGGATCCAATTTCAATGGTTTTTAACACTTCATTTTCACGAATGGCGTTGGTAGCAATGACGTTACATAAAAGTATATTATTGTAACACTGAATGTTTGAATCATTGTTGGAAAAGGATGTCTTGGAAGTGTTGGATGTAGATGAAGTGTTAGTTGTGGTGTCATTGTGTGTGCTATCAATGATTTTTTTTTGATTTTTTTCTTTTTGATGAGGGATGCATTTATGCCATCGATTAGGTCAACAAGTTTAAGAGATGTATATTTAGTGGGTATTTTTGCAACTGCTTTTGAAAGTATGACATTGGATGGAGCAGTCGGTGGGTATTTTTGCAACTGTTTGTTAAGGTTTGGGTCGTCGATCATGGAGGAAAAATTAGGCCTAAGGTTATCAAGAGATGGTAGGTTAACAAAGGGTAAAGGGCCTAATAAGAAGGTGATGGGGCTATTATGTGGTGATGTATTTTATTGTATTTTGTTTTCATTAGGTTCTAGAAAAGAACGTTGGAGGTTGCTTGTAATGTCATCAAAAGTACATTGGATAGAAGCGTACCTTTCAGTGTCAGAAGTCTCAATGGAGTCAACTTTATCAATGTTTGTACTTTTAACCTCAAACGAATCATTTTTTGTATCTAACATATCCTCACTCGTGTTAGATGTTTGACTTTCGGGAGTAACCGGATTATTTTACTATTGCCAAAAACCGTCATAACAAAATTCAGAATTTTTGGAAGTGGTGTTTAGAGTATTCTCATTTAACTTCTTGATCCAATCACCTCCCGTAAGAAATTCATTGTCTATTTCTTTGAAGAAAATTTCACTACCCCGAGTCATCATCATAAAGCTCCATATCCCCCTCGTCATCGTCTTCTTGCTCCTCATTCACGTTGTCATTAGGGTGATTTGTTGCGACCTCGTCCTCTGAAGCCGTTGACTCCATCTTTTCTGGTGGTATAATTTCCTCTCATTCACCGGGTATTTCACGAACCCGAATGCAAGTGTTGGCCCCGTCAATTATCATAGGCATGCTACGTTGAATGAACTTCATTCTTTTAGTGCGAATGCATACTTTACCGGAGACAAGATTGTTGCTATTGTCATTGCATTTTTCAGGGAAGACTGTCCCACCCCAATCACCGGCAATCTGAGTAAATGGAGCTTCATGCCAAGCTTACGGTGGTAAGCATTCGATTGCAAGCCAATTGAGTCGGTTTTTGAGGTGGAACTTGTTCGACCAAGGGTTTAGTGTTTTGAAGTAATCAACAATGGAAGGGTTAGATAGTAGTGTTTGGGCTAGATTATCATGATCAAATATCATTAGAACATGGAACCTACCCAAGTATTTGATACAAATGTTTGAAACACCATGTTTTTTACATATGGTATGGAGGTTTGGGAGGGTGTCAATGGCAACAAGCTCACCGACCAAAGAGTGAGCAAGTGAGGAAGTAAGGTTGGGACACTGTTTTGTAGACGTGGAATTTTTTTTCCTATGTTATCTGGAGATATTTATCGAGATGGGATGCGATTCGAAAGTGATGGTGTTTAAAGAAGTTTCAAGGATTTTCGGGTTACCATTGTCAGTAAATCTAGCAAAACCGAAAGCTCGTCCGTTAGCTGCCTTCTTCTTAGCTATATTTACATCCATGATTCTACCATGTTTAGCAAAGGATCTTCCATATTAAACCTTCGTTACATCATTCCGGAAAATTCATAAAGAAGTACGAGATGGTGTTGATTTTGTGACTTTTTTCCTTTGTCCTCCTCCTGCTTACAGTCTTCTATCCTTCTCCGTTGTCTCCTGCATTAGTGTTGTTGATGTTGTCTTCCTGCCTCTCTCTCATATTTTTTGGGGTGGATGTCTTCTCTTTCCATTGACCTTTGAGAGAAAAGGTTAAACTTACTATATGGAACACTCCTAATTAGGCAATATGGTCTTTTAACTCAACTTCATTTAGTGTTATATTATATATTCTTTAAACTATTAACTAATCAATCTTATGTTTTTATTTTACTGCAACATATAATCTATCTTTGTTTTAGAGTGCTTTCAGGGTAAAGCTTAAGGTGCATTAATTAATTCATCACGAACTTTCTTTTTAATTGAAAGATACATTTAACATATTAACCGATTTTATAATTACCTTAATTAGTTCTGATTTTATAATTAATAAACATATAGTTTTGTAATTTATTCATTTAAACTAAGGTCCCAAGAACACTCATTAGATAAACCATTGATTTAACTGTATTACTATAACAACCCGTAAATTTTCGGATTATTATAATACTGTTTATTAAGACAGAAAAATGCAAATTGGTTATTTTCTGATAGTTGTCGACATTTAAAAATCAAAATCGAGAGGTTATCTTGTGATTCAGAAAAACACGGCACCGCACGCATACCGACACCGACTTAGTATCGATAAAACTGATATAATCTAAGTTCTACGTAATAATGATACCATAATATTACGCTTTCGAAATCGTTTCCAAAAATATAAGTTTTATATTCTACATATACCGGGAAGGTATATTTACGCGGAGACTCAATAGAACACGGGGTACATATTATACAATATTTATCTATTAAAACAAAAGAAATAAAAATAAAAAGAATAATAAAATCCCACACCTATCGTTTTCCCCTTTCTCTCCTCTGTTCCCCATGCTCCACCTACACATACATAAAAACAAATCCATTTTCACACTTTTGATGGTCAACTCCAATTTCATCCTCCTCACCATGCCATAAATAATCTTCTACTACTCTAGCAACAACAAGGACGCCTTGAGGTGAGCCAGTGGACAAGGACGTGAGCTAAAAAGGAGTGTCGCCCTACAAACTAGGTCAAGAAAGCAAGGATACCTCATCCTCTTTATTCATCTATACATAGGAGGGCTTTTTGCAGGTTTTCTTCACTTTTCACACACAATCACACAATAAATTAGGGTTTGTAAACTCAGGGTTTTTCAAAAATGAATTGGAGGTTTTGTAAATGGATTGGTGAAATGTTCAATACAAATGAAATTATCTTGTAATCGATTCTTGGTTGAGGCTTTTGGTTGTGTTGTCCTCGGGTTCATCCTCTTTCGACCTCACGCCCCCCAACTTGTAAGAAAATTATTGATCTTTTAGGAATTACTTTGAAAGGTTTAAATGTTATTCGTGTAGATTACATATGTTTTTTTTAACCGAATAAAACAAAGATATAGAAATTGGAGTTAACCGTTGATTGTTTTTGTGTGGTAAATCAAGAAACCAGGAAATTTACAAATTGCTCAAGTGGTAATCGACTTATACTTTGGCCTGTTGATGATCGTCTTATTTAGTTTTGGCTTATATATATAAGCTTTTTCAGCTTATTTAGTTATTTGGCTTATTTTAAAACGTATTTTGACCTATTGTGTTTTTGACTTATATTTAAACTTACTCGACTTTTGCACGACTTAAATTTTAGCGTTTCGCCTAAGGTTGACGTTCTTGGCTAAGTCTAGTGATGCCTCGACTGTGAAAGCATGACCAGTCGAGGGGTAGTGCCTAAATTTGTTTTGCGTTCAATCCGTATAATCCAAATGTCACAAGGGTGCGTTTACTTGTTTATTTCGAGTCGACGAAAAGACACCCCGAAGGGTGCTCCCTGCCAAGACTATCTTGAGGGCACAAAGTGTACGTACGAGTCTAGGTCCTTTGCACCGCTTGTGTTCGGTTTTGGTCTCGTATTTGCACCAGTGCGTCAAAACTACACTCCCAAATCAACAATTTCTAAGTATCCTTATGTGATATATTCTATTTGGACTCAAGCCCATAATCAAAAGAAAAAGAAATGTGTATGTGATTGATCATTGCTGAAATGGGCTGCGAAGCCCAATCATATCCAAAGGGTACATCTGTTCATTCCCACATTCACAAAACTTCGTTATCTACGCAAGTAAGACATAAATCATTCCCGCCTCGTCCAAAGCTCATCACGACTCGTGTCCATTTTATTTGAAACGCGACCATCTCATAAGGAACTTGGCATACAAAAAAAAATCCATCGACATTAATACTTAGCACGAGAAATTTGAACACAAAATTATTAAAACAAGAAACTTTTTATCGCAACCTAAGTTAAAAATGTATACCATACTATTAGAAATCATAAACAATATGCGATTTCGAGTATTAAAAATCGGATAATAAAATTTATACATAACCTTTGACCATTAGTCAAACCGGATAAATAGAAAATATACACTCGGGTCATGCCGAATCTTTTAGAAACATACTTACTATTTTACGATTTCCAAATGAAATATACGTTCTTGAAAAATATATATTTTCTAATTATGAATGACGAGTTAAATATATAAAACCTTTCAAAACATGTTTATTGATGAAATATATTTATCTACATTGTATTTCACTAATAAAAATGGTATACAAGTTAAGTTGAGACTTAATACATTTATCCTAATATATATATATATATATATATATATATATATATATATATATATATATATATATATATATATATATATATATATATATATATATATACTAGTGTCAAAACTCGTCCGATGGACGGGTATGACTTGTAGTTTTTATTTTTTATGATTTTGTAGATCAAATATATATTAAAAAGTAATTAAAAGTTAAATGAAAGGGTTAAGTTATATAATTTATGTTACCATAATCCATTAAACGACTAAAAGCATGTAAGTACTTTCCACAAAAGGTGTAGATTGGCGGGAACACCCTGACCCCGGGTGCCTTTTGGCACCAGCCATTGTCCACCCCACAAGGAATAACTCCGGCAACTCTCCTGGCCTAGTGGGGCACTAACTGGAGTGAGCACGAGCCAAGACTCGGACCCCTGAGCACTTATTCCACAAAGTCTCTCCAGTGTGCCCATAGTTTTTGCGGAGGTGGGTACCTATATGATGCAAATGCCAAGGATGGGACTTGAACTTGGGTCAATTGACTCGAGCTCAAGTGCTCCAACCATTGGACTAATGCTCCATTGGTGCATGTAAGTACTTTGATTTGTTGTTTTTATTTTTAGGATTTAGTAGAACAATTATATAGTTAAAAGTTATTAAAAGTTAAATTAAACGGTTAAGATGTATAATTGATGTTACCATAATCCATAATACGGCTAAAAGGAGGTAGCTACTTTATAATATTTTGTTATAAACAATATTAATCATGATAATCTTTTACATTTGATAATATTATTAACATTTATTATTATTATTATTTTGTTTTTGTTGATTATGTTTATTTAGTTATTGTATATAGGTTCTTTCAACTGTTATTTTACAAAATTTAGATGATGTTGACAAATTTGAATTATCTGTCAATGTATTTATGGTTTTGTTTGATGTTTGTTGTGATGAAAATATGTATGTATTATCGGGTTACAAGTGAAGTCTTTTTTGTTGATATCCTTTTTTTGTTAAGTGTTGATGTTTGTGTGTTTACCAGGATTAACGGAAAAAGGTTGTGGGTATATTGTTTTAATGATGATATAATCCTTATAGAGTTTGTATTCAAAATAACGGTTTTTTTAAGGATGCTTCAACTACCATTTACTTAGTTAGAGCAGTGTTTGTGTTCTTGTTCGTAGTTATTAAAATGTATTGTTTAAACTTGATGTCATTAATTTCTTAGTTTACATTATAATTATATTCTAGTGTGTTACATGTTTTAATTATTAATTTGATGACAGCTAAAACATTCTTCAACATCATTCACCTTTCTCTTCCTTTTATCAGTTGGTAAGACAATAGATATAGATCGACTTCCATCTTTACTATTCAAAAGATGATGCGTAACAGTATTCATTGCATAAGTAAAAGGCAAAAGAACACAAACTATAATCACGCAACAAAGTTGAGTTTTGATCTCTTCTTTCGTCTTTGCCATGTTGGTAAATCTCCACTTAAACTGCTTCCATCATCCACGTGAAAATGCTCACTCTTTGGGGACCTTATCATCGACCCTGACCCACGCTCGCTTGTTTCCTTACTTACAATTTTACTTCTAAAGCATCATCTTCCGAATACTAAGTGTATCAAGATACTTTACCTCTTTTCTACGTCTTTTTCTAGTGAGATTAGCTGTTTCATATTCAAATCCTTTTCCCCTCATATCTTGGGGGTTGTCGGGTTTAGTGAAAGCCCAGTCAGGTACTTCATGATCTTCCATGAGGTGAGATCTGTATCCCTCCTTCTGTCTTCTTTCATCGTCCATTTAAAAAAAAACCAAAACTTCTCTTGTGAACATTGGCTACTGAACATATGTGACAGAAACTTACTTCCCAAGGTCAATGATTGTTTTTTATTTTATAATAAAGGTTACATAAAGGGCAACGCCTAATAATTTGACAAAAAGAATGTCAAACTCAAACACGTACCAATGGATCACGCAACTTTTCATGTTGCAGCAGTTCTGTAATGCCTTAACGCAGCTGGGCCATCTGAAAAATCATAAATTTACACATTTTATTTACATGCGAAAGTCGCATGTGACACAGCTACACTAATGCCTCCATTAGCCAGATACTTCCCAGCTTGGCTTCCGTTGTAGCTCAATAATCATTCCATAAATTCTCAAAATATGATAATAGCATTCGCATATAAGTAAATGAATCATTCAAACTTGGGTTACTCTATTGGACCATGAAATGCTTCCAGTGCTTTAGTGCTATTTATAGCGAAAGAAGAGTGGTAAAAAATGGTTGGAAAGTGGACATGTTGAAAGGCTTTAAGAAACCGTCGAAAGTGTTTATATTAGAGATCGATTTTTTATATTATGTAAAAAAATAAATATTAGATGTATTAACATAAAATATTAATGGTAAGCATATAATGTGATTGTCAGCTATAAACGTCAAATAACTATTTTTTGTTAATGTATTATATATGTTGCACTTCCATATTTTTTGGATTCACTGACACTTTGGATGATTCATATGTAGCGTGTTGATGTAGAAAAGAGTTTTAGAAATGTGGCAATTTGGAACTCTCTTTTTGGTAAGTAAGAATACCTGTAAGTATTTAGTCTTTCACATCTACTCGAGATTCAACCTCATTGTATGCGAAAAATTGAAATAGTGCTCGAAAATCAACGGTACGGTATAGGGTCAACCTGTGTGAACACGCCAAAAATGAGTGTCGTCTCATTATCCAGTATTCTTTGGCATCTTTTTGTATTCTGGTACCCGAATCCGTGAATCTGATATGCTTAATGGGGCTATTTGAATTGGAAGACAACGACCAAAGTGAAGAGCAAAGGGAAATCAAATTAGGTGACTTACTTAGATAGATACATGCATAAAAAATAACAGTTTATTAACTACCATTTGGATTCCCAACGTTGGCGATGACATACTTATCTAATGTAGCAACGTTTGTACCTAGGATACATACAATTATAACAGTTAATTTCAAGTGGAACTGATATTGGGTTGTTATTGGCATTTAGTAAGTTCCACAAATTTTTATATACACAGGAATCTTGACATTCATTTGTTAGTAGTTGCCTCTGGTTTGATGCTTGACTTTGGTCACATTTAATATAATATAGTGCTTTAACTGTCATGATGGATCTGGTTTGTGATGGTCACTCTAAATTCTAAAACATAAGCAGCAAACAGATATCACGGCGAAGCGAATAAATTTTTGCATTCATGATGAGATTTAACCTAAATAATCACTTACCACGTGGTGCTCGATCTGTAAGAAACAAATTTCCAACTTCTTGTAGCTCATCCTTTGTTATGTACCCGCTACCATCTTCGTCAAAAAAACAGAAAGCCGTAAATAAATTCAAATATTGACTCAAACCATATTCTGATAAATAAACGAATTACAAGCGCACTCATAGATTGATAAATATGTTTATTTGCGTTTAAGGAACAATAAACAATTAGCTGATGTTTAGGAATCCCAAACACCTTATCAGAAACCAGCAAGTAGTTCAAAACACTATGTTATCCTATATAGATTTGGCGTTAACCTATGGAACAATAAACAATTAGCTAATGATATTTCAAAACACTGTGTTTACCTTGAATATGAATACGCACTGCGTCACGTAAATCCACTACGGTGAATCTCGAAAATAGGCCTACAAATAACACCAAAAAAAATCAACCACCTTTTCAATAACCATACCTCTGCTATTGTGTAAAAGTTTGAATTTGATAATTGCTTGCATGGAACAGTTATTATTTCCATGTCTTCGACACAGTGGCCAACCTAGCAAGTCGAAAGACTTTATTTACAATGCCATCGCTTGGTTCACCAAGAACCGCCAACATATACACATCAAACAATAAGCACTCCTATGTATTCTTTACCATTCTTACACTTGCTGCATTTAGGAAAAAATGGTAGATGTTTTCCAGCATATCAGTAAAGTACCATATTAGTACAGAATGAGCTGTTAAATTCATAAGCTTTGATACAGAGAAAAAAGCAGAACACTCATAAGATTTTTATCCATCTGCGGAAAGTATATACATTGGTGAAAACTTTTTTGTTTTGAATGGCAACTAAGGATAAATATGTTTATAGAAATTATTGAATACTTTGATTGTTCTGCTATTAAGTTCTTTATCTTTTGAGTTTCTGAACCAGAAAACCACAAACCTTGTGCAGTGGAAATTCAGTATCAATGCATGTTTGTGCCGTTTTTGAGTTTTGCTTTGGTATCTCCTTACCTAATGTTTATGTTTGATTGACCTGACCGTTCAGTTTTCTCAATTTTAGCAGTGATGGAAACCCTTTAAAATGGATTTTGCAGCTCCACCTTCTTTCATTCGAGGTTCTCAGGGAATCTATGTATCCTTTCCATTGGTGCGCTATTTGTAAACATGCTAGAGGTAAACCTATATCTGAATAAACCATCCACACTTATACTTCTTAAAAAAACACACAGCAGCTAGATTGTTGTTAGGTGTTTAATTTGAGTCTGTGAAAGTTAACTACTATCAGAGCGATGGTTGTTGTACTATTCCTTATGATTTGATGCACTTAACCATGTTAAATCTTTGGCAATTTAAACAATTTACAATTCGTATGTGAAAACGGGAGAGTGCACAAGTTTGCAAATAGCTTTTGTCTGCCAGCATTCGTGTTTTAAGAATTCATGCAGAAAGTGAGTAACTTACTCGTATTGGATGATACAAAAATCCCTTCCTTTGATGATAGTGACGACAAGAATAAAGGAATAACAGAAACGTCGTCATCTAAAAGTTAATGTTACCTGGATAATTAGCTAAAATGACCAACAATAACTGTTGCCAAAGATACATAAACAACCTAGAAGCCAAAGAGTATCACTTTGATCACTTGTATTTAACAAAATAGAATTTGATCGCTTGCTCAATGGAATTTAAACAGAGACAAAAAAAAGTGCCAAATTTGACTCATTTACTTATCATTGCGTCCATTTGGATTGTGTTTTATCTCAAACTCATCAAATATAAATAATTTGGCTAAAAAGGAGCAGGTCATAAACTTTGAATGTCACCAAAAGTCTATTTTGATTCCAGCACCGTCCTAAACGAAATTATTCAAAGATTTAGATTATCATTGTAACAACAAGGTCTAAATACTACTTAACCAGATAAACACTCACTATAGAACAAAAAGGTTCAAAGAACCTTACAACTTGTCAGACTCCTCTTCATGGATAAAAGAACTGAAAACATGTCCCATTGGTCTGGTATCCTTACTTGATCGTTCGTTAGAATCTTCACCTCTTCCCTTCAGTTGATCAATGAATCAAGGAACAAACAGAGTTAATTATGATGAATTAATTGAATATTAATAAAATAAGTATTTACAAATAGACAGCAGATGAACCAGCCACCCATGTAGGGTGAGGAACCATTACCTAAGGTTTCGGTGGTCGAGAAGAGAATCCAATCAACTGTTGCATGAACCAACACATGTATATTTTCAATATTGGCTTTGTTAAGAAGCTCCACAGCCCCATGTCGTCTCCCTGAATCATCATGTAGACACTCCAAAAGTGATATAGTAGCATAAAAAAGTAAACTTGGTCCGCTTTGTTCTACGTTTTTTGTGAGCAGTGATGAGAGAACCAATCAAGAGAGATTTAATTAGTGTAGCATACAGTTCAAGTGATAATTCGGGCAGATGTGGGGCTGCAAATCATCAAATTTTGCATTGATGTTAGACCACACTACTGAAGACAGCACACAGTTTCTACCAAGTAAGTTGAATAAAAAACGTACCTGTTCATAGTTTCAATCTATACTCTTGGGTGCTTCCATAAGTTTCTAGCTCATCAGACATTGAGTCACTCAAGGCAATGCCACGAGAAGCAATTATCGAGCTGCAAATTACATGGTTGATAGAGTTCATAGCTGTAGATATGAATACTTGTATCTGTTTTACATAACATTAGCAATAGCACAATACACACCACATAGATCAGTAAAAAGAATTGAACCTGACTCTTTCAGCAATGTAAGGAACCGCACTTTGGTGTACAATGAAAAGGAAGAATACCAAAAAGCAAATAAAATATTTCAAAAGTATAGAGTTACTAAAGAAGATTTGTTGGAAACATGTTCACATTAATAAAAACCAAAGAAACGAAAATAGGAGTTTCACAACTCAAAGGTAACAAATTACATGCTTGCCTGCAGCGTAAGTTTCTTGTATAGCGTATTGAGCCTGAAACATTGCATATACTATTCGTTTTGAGACAGCTAAATCCTTAGCACGGTATAAAGCATCTCATCAAAGGTAACAAATTACCTGCTTGCTTGCAGCGTAAGAACGTATTTCATAAGCATCTACATATTATATCAAGTCAGTAAACAAACCGTTGCTGTTACGTTGTGTTTCTGGCAAGAACAATGCAATTTCGTCTACTGATTTATCACTTAACAGTGGATGCAGTGGCATTGGAATTCAACGGTCTCAAGTCATCAACTTGTATCTGTACGACTGTACACCATATTTTTGAAAGGCAGACCTTACTTATGGCAATTCAATTATGATATATAATTGAGAGGCTTGGTCGGGTCTCCTTAAGATGCACCATTTCTTGTTGGACATATTGCAAGCCTTCCAAAATTTCATCCCATAAACCTGAAGGAAGCTTTTTCCCACATTGTAGATATTCATTATATGCTTCAGTTAAATTAGTGAGCCCCAGGTAGACCCGTAATTCTTTCCTCATATAAAAAAAAGACATGACAATGAGAGCATACTTGGTCGCATTGACCAAAGTATTTATACTCTTTGAGTGGCCCTGTAAAGCAAGAAAAAAGCGTGAGATTGTTTAAAGCTGGTACGAATTTGAGGAGAGCAACATGAAACTAAAAAACGAAATGCTTATAAAAAACAACGAATATTATTCATGTAGAAGCAACTAACCGGCTGGAAGTGTGCCCAAAACTTTAACAGCTGTAACCCCGGCGTCCACATCTACAGTGCGCCTTTCGGCTTAACCAACAACAGAAAAAAGATTAAACAAATCAGTTAGAAGAATACAGCTGCTATACTTGTATTATTGAGGTTAAGTAAACCAATCAACCATCTGCCACATATGCCCAACCTGTAATTGGATCAACAGTAAATAACAAAATAGTGAATAAACTGTTGGAATGGTAACTTTATATAAACTTCTATTAGCCTTCCTAATAAATTCAGTAGTTTGTGATGCCGATAATGTATCACTGGAGCGAGCAGCTTCTGGAGTTGTTGTATATGAGTATCCGCTAACGCCAAGCCATCCAAGTATATAATATTAACCACTTTGGAACACAAAGAATATGTTATATTGGAAGAAGATTAGCATGCACTATCACAAATTTTGAAAACACTTTGGATCCTCTTTTTCCTCTACTCGACCGAGACCCACAACCCACACCCAATTGACACATATTGCATGCCTTGTCTCATGTGTAAAAGAAAATATTTTTATTAGCAATATTATAACTTTGAAAATATACATCCTGCTAACCTGTATGTGAACAATATCGTTAAAGAAGTGGTTCCCGGATCTCCTTGATGCAAGGCAAGATACGGTTCAAGATTAGACACATTAGGAAGCTCATTCACCATAGTTAGTAGCAAATCCATCCACACCGTAAATTAATAAAATAATAATGAATCATGAAAACAATAAAAACCCAATGAGGCATTTAGAAAGATAAATTAAATCCTTCACCTTTCTAATAGAGGTTTCTAATCATAGCACCCATATACCCTTTGGAGATTCCAATACATATTTTGAACGTCTCAGTAACTCATTGTATTATCCTATAGCCTTTACATATCTGCACCGGTATCTATGTTACTTACCTCGTCCTTTAAAATGAACATTAGCAATGCACACCGAACCTATTGGAATGTCACTAAAGTTATCGTCTATTGAACCAAATTCAGATGTTCTTCCATTACGGTCAAACGATAAATCATAAAAATATATAATGATAAACATACCATGATATGCAATATTATGAAATTGAGACTTACCTACCACGGAAACCATGATATGTGTCCAGAGAAGCACCAGATTTTGGTCCATCATCAGATTTTGTGTCGGAAGAAACATAAAAAAACATGAAAATGTGTAAGTCAACAAAAGGATTGCATTAGAAGATGCGCTTCTTACTGAAGGATGTAGAAACTTTAACAAACTCTAATGTGCCTATATTACAAAACCTATGTAAATTTATATAGAATCAATACGTAAAAAAACAATAAAATTTACATGTTTGATATATCCGATCCTTAGGTCACTTGTTCACAAGAAGTTTTCGAGAGCCAAGTCTTTGTGTTTCCAGAAGTGGTTGTACTCTTTTCTATATTAGTACCTTCTACAAAATACAAATACTGGGACTCAATTCTAAAAAATAAATACTTGGACTCGATTCTTGATACATAAAACACTTGCCTGCTTGAGGTACCCTTTTTTAAACGCATATGATATCAGTAATATATTTCCAAATACTCACACAAACTACCCGAGCTTTGTCACGCCCAGCCCAAACAACCTGAGCTTTTCCAAATACTAACACAAAGTATTTGATATTGCAACATGTCAACTCTCCCGTGGTTCAAGCCCAACAATTTCTCTAACCACCTGAACTTTGTCAGCACACAATAATTATATATTATTTATAATAAGAATGTTAACACCCCTTTATATTAGTCGATCAAGACCATATTTTTTTGCCTCGTTTATAACCATTCGAGCGCCAATAAATTCACGTACCTTGGGGTCATTGGTACCGGTGGCCATCATCGTTCGGCGATTTAGTGGTAATTTTATCCGATAGTTTCCTAACACTATAGTAGCCATAAATTTCAGTAGCCCATGATGACTCGCTAATGTTGATTATACGTCTGCACCCAAAGGGGGGCTTGCTAAGTGAAAACAAAACCTCGATCAATATGTATGAACCTGTTGCAACTGGAATTGTCAAAATGACAAAAGTAATAGTAAATGAGGTGAGCTATATAAAAGAAAGAAACTACCCACCCTGAGTTCCCACTCTCCATGAAAAAAACTCGGTCAATATGTATGAAACCTATCACGACGGGAATCAGCAAAATGACACATGTAATAATAAATGAGTTTAGCTGTATAAAAAAGAAAGAAACATTGCTTAGCCCGAGCTCCCACACGCCTTAGTTCACTGTTGTTCCGTGAACACGCGGTACCCATTCCTCCATCCTTAGCAAAACCTGCGACAAATGAATAACTGAAGGTTACTACAAATCAAAGTCTGAAGCAATTCCCATATTTACTTACACCTAAGAACATAGATAACAACAGCGCTATTGCATAAACACTATTGCATGCATTATTTGTATAAAGCATATATCATGTATTTCTTGAAAAGCAATGGAAGAAATTGATCACAAATTCTTTAAAGGTAATAGATGTAGTTAACAATGTAACATCAAAACATAGGAAATATAGGATTTATCACAATATAAGTTATTGTTATAGATTTTTAGATTTGTGGTTCATGGATCATACTTGTTATAGGCAAGGTTTTTAGCTCTTTTTCACAAAATAGTACATCTTCATCATATGCTCTCACCTATAATAAAAGGTAACTTAGATCAAAGCAAATAAACCAAGACCAGACTAAAGTCAAACTTATGCAATCAAGGATGGGTTAATCACCATAAATGATATTCAATACCTCTATTATTGCTACATGGAAGCTTTCAGATTTATCTCTAGTTCCCGACAATGCTTCATTCTCACAATAAAATGCACGACCTGCATAAATTAATGTGAAAGTTAGTTAAACTAAGGTATCTTAATTGAATATTCACTACATTAACATTATATATACACTTCAAAAGCAAGTAGTCTGCTTATACACAAACACAAACACATACCTTTCTTTCTCAAGCAATATAGCTTCCTCTTCCATTACCTAATTCACAACCAAATTGAATTAATAAGATTCAATATAATAATGTGATTGTTGTCATCGTGCCTTCGATGTGCGGCTATCATCATACACCATCATCCATTTTTATTAGAATATTTAATATTGCATCAGGTAAAGAAGAAATATAAAAATCAGAAAACTGGAATTGAAATCCAAACATACCGTATTTGAGATTAAAGATTCAACTTCATCATAAGAACCAAACAATTCATTCGTGATTTGGCATGACACATATTTGAATAACATAATTCATGAACCATAAAATAAAAAGAATTGTGGATTAATGATGGTTGCGTTAGGTTTGGAGAGATCATCGTGGTTTTTTTTGTATATACCTTGCATGTATTCGGATTGGGCCTAAAATACAGAGTTAGTTTTACATGTCTTTATTTTTATTGTTTTGGAATATATAAATCAAAAAACAATTTACTCTAGTGGTAAGTTGTTTAGAAAATTCATGAATGACCCAAGTTCAACTCCAACAAATGTCTTCTTTTTAATAAACGAATTTTAAAATTAAATAATAACAAAAAAAACGAATTTTAAAATTTTTAAAAAAAATTGTACATATATTAATTAAAATGCCACATGTCATTAAAAAAATTAAAAAAAATGTCACATAAATATAATGATGACATGGAAATATGACTTGGCATTATTGGATGCCAAGTGGCATTTTATGTGGCATGCCTCCTCTTATATATAATGTATATATATATATATATATATATATATATATATATATATATATATATATATATATATATATATATATATATATATATATATATATATATATATATATATATATATATATATATATATATGAGTTAATTACATAATTGGTCCTTGTGGTTTGTCGGATCTTGCGTAAAATGTCCCCAGTACTTTTTTTTGACGGTCATGTCCTCATGGTATGCAAAAGTTACTGGTTTGGTCATTTGACGGTCATGCCGTTAGTTGACCGTTAACTTGGCAAACCACAGTGACGATTTATGTAACCCACCAAAAAAAAAAAAAAAAAACTTTAAAAAAAGCCGATTAAAAAAAGAAAATTTGTTTAAAAAACGATTTAAAAAAAAAAAAAGACTAAAATTAAAAAAAAAAAAAAAAAAAAAAAAAACGTTTACAAAAATATTTATTACACTTAAATTGGTGCTTATGTATAATGCGAGGCCTAAGAGATTTTTTTTCTTTTTCTAATTATTATACTTAAATTTTGGGCTTATGTGCAACATGAGGCCTAATTTTTTTATTAAACTCTAAAAATGAAAATAAAATTAGACCTCACAACGTGAGGGCTTAAATTTTTAATGCGATTTTGTACAAAACGTATAAAAACTCATAAAATGTATTTAAAACGATAAAAATAGATGAAAATATACAAAATCATACAAAATACGATTAAAATTTAAGCCCTCACGTTGTGAGGGCATAATTTTTTTATTTTTCATTTTTTAGAGTTTAATAAAAAAAAATTAGGCCCTCATGTTGTACACAAGCCCAAAATTTAAGTATAATAATTAAAATAATAATAATAATAATAAATTCTTTTAGGCCCTCACATTATACATAAGCACCAATTTAAGTGCAATAAATATTTTTTGTAAACGTTTTTTTTTAAACTATTTTCTTTTCTTTTTTTAATCGCTTTTTTAAACAATTTTTCTTTTTTCTTTAACTGCTTTTTTAAAGTTTTTTTTTTTTTTTTTTTCGTTACATAAATCGTCCCTGTGGTTTGCCAAGTTAACGGTCAACTAACGGCATGACCCGTCAAAGGACCAAACCCGTAACTTTTGCATACCACGAGGACATGACCCGTCAAAAAAAGTACAGGGACATTTTCTGCAAGATCCGACAAACCACAAGGACCAATTATGTAATTATATATATATATATATATATATATATATATATATATATATATATATATATATATATATATATATTCATTCACACCGACAACATCTCACATTATACGTACTATCTTTCGTACATCGTCATTCGATCATCATCAAGCCAAGATCTCGCTCACACTCGATAGTTTTTCATTATATACTCTTTGCTACCATAAACCAATATGCACACAAACCTTTGAAAACTATTTTTCAAACTTAAATGATGCCACACAAGCACAACAACAACACAAACATGGAAAAACTTATAAAGTTTGTTAAACTTTATCGAGTCTCAAACATGTATAAAGACTAAACTTGCCGTACTAATCTAGGTTGCGTGTCGGAGCCACTCACTACCACCAATTTATTTATTTCACTTATGACGACTAATTGCTGAGGTGAGTTTCATAGCCCCTACTTGTACCTGTTTTTCATAACTGTTTTGGAGGAGAATACATGCTCGTTTTTACTTAAACTAAATGCTCATTTTACCTGAACAAGTCAATTGTTTACCCAAACTATGCTGATTGACTGAATGTATTATGTGTTTACTTGCTAACTACTTGATTACTTTTAAATGCATACAAGTGTAAAGTTATTGCTTGTTTTTACATATGGACACAAGTACTTGCTGACTTGCAACTGTTATGCCTGCTTGACCGAGTGAACTGGTAACATGACGGATTGAACTGGTCACACCTGCTATGTATATACATGACCGAATGAACTGGTCACATAATCGAGTGATCTGGTAACATGACCGAGTGAACTGGTCACATAACTGAATGAATTAAATACTAATTCTTGTGGTCCACAAAACGTTTACAAACTAAAACCTATGAACTCACCAACCTCGTGTTAGCACTCTTTAGCATTTATTTTCAGGTTATAAGGCGATATCATAACTTTGGAGGCGCAAGGCAAGGGCATGGCATGGTCATAGAATCCTCTGATAAACAAAAAGTGGACCGCTTTATTATGGGTCTGTTTTTCGCACTAATTAATGATGTAAACTTTGTTTTCGAGAATAAACAAAAATTTCTTTATGAAAATCAGTTGTTCTATGCTTGTGTTGTGATATCAATTTAGTAGCACACCAAGGGCTGTGTGCTTCCACTGAGCCATTTTGGGGGTGTTTCAGATTGGTATCAGAGCCTTGGTTATAGAGAACTGGGTATTTTTTAAAACCTAGACTATAATCGCTTTTACAAAAACTTAACCCTATGACCGACACATGCTTGCCTGCCTATAGCTGATGCCTCACTCATGATCTTGTTGAGATCATACTTGATAAGATATATGTTTTATTACTTCTCACCTAATTTCACTATATGTTATAATTATTTTTCCTATACGTATGTTTATGTATCACAACGTTACGCCTTTCCCTCTCACATAAATGGAATAATTGTTCTAGTCTTTCAAGACAACTTTTAAAAGTATTGGGACATATACTAGCGTAACTGAGCCAAGTATTTCAAAATTCATTAAACCTCGGTTGAATATAGATTGATCACATATATTCAACCAGGGACAGTGGGACATAGCCTGATTACCTATGTCCGACTCATAGGTGAATTTTGCAATACTTGGAGTAGTTATAATATCGTTATGTCCAGTTGGTTTTGATTAATCTCAGAAAATGGTAATGTTCTTGGTGTGAGTAAACGAGCATGTAACATTTTAAAAGCCGCACACGACACACTGGCGTCACACTACTCCTTAATCATCAGCCTTATTTTCTTATATGGAATATTTTCATATCACAATCGGGTTATGTTATAGTCATCGCTACCCCAAAACTTATACTCAACAGATGAACCAAAGTACATCACTAGCCGCAACCTTCCATAGCACCTATGGGAAAGATATCCCAGTAGGAATAGGCAATGAAAAGAATAATAAACCTTCAAAAAGTTCTAGAAATGCACAATAAGTGACATGAACCAAACCTTAGAGTGTATCCCACACCTCTGCCTAAAAATATAGATAACGATGGGGTTCACCAAATGTTAAACCTCTAACCCTACCGAACTTAAACTACTAAACTCTACTCTTAGACATTTAAAACATCTGAAAATGTTAATATCCTACTACACATCCATCTTCTGTAAGGTTTTCAGTCCTCTTCAAAACCCATAATAATACTTTCTAAATTACTCATTAAGATGAGACATAACGCTCTGGTCAGACTATATTAAACTTTTGCAAGCAAAGAAATGACTAAACACTAAAAGTTTTGCACCTGTTTTACAGAATTCAAATCTTTTGAAACCGTGTCGTTTTTACGCAACTATTGATTTCAAACAAATAGATGTCCACTTCTCGAAATATTGTCTTTGTCAAACTCGTGTAAACACTTATTCAAATGAAGGTTTCAAAAACAAATGTTTTCTCATCCCTTAAAGAAGAAAATACACAAACCCGTAGCAAATCTTAAGAATCAACCACCATGCTTTAGAATCACTAAACACCAGACACAAGTGCGTCTTGATCATATGTTGGATAAGATAATGAGAAATTAGAGGTGCCCGCACTAACGTAATAGTGAAACATCATTAGAACCGTCACCCAATAAACTTACCCCAGAAAATCATTGCACTTCAGATAGAGGATGTGCTACTGGCAGACCACTTAGGTACCCATACACAAAGGGAAACCCTGGAACAACCTAGTGAAACTCAAAACTTGTTACAAATACCATCACCTCTTTTCAGACACCCTATCGGGTAACATAAACTGAGATCTGGGACGAATCTCCTGTAAGGTGGGTAGACTATAACAACCCATAAATTTTCGGATTATTATAATACTATTTATTACGACAGAAAAATGCAAATCGAATATTTTCTGACAGCTGTCGACATTTAAAAATCAAAATCAAGAGGTTATCTAGTGATTCAGAAAATACGACATTGCACGCATACCGACATCGATTTAGTACCGAAAAAACTGATATAATCAAAGTTCTACTTAATAATGATACCATAATATTACGCTTTAGAAATCGTTTCCAAAAATATAAGTTTTATATTCTACATATACCGGGAAGGTATATTTACACGGAGACTCAACAGAACACGGGTAAAGATTATACAATATTTATCTATTAAAACAAAAGAAATAAAAATAAAAAGAATAATAAAATCCCACACCTATCATTTTCCTCTTTCTCTCCTCTGTTCCCCACGCTCCACCTACACATACATAAAAACATATTCATTTTGACACTTTTGATAGTCAACTCCAACTTCATCCTCCTCACCATGCCACAAATAGTCTCCTACTACTCTAGCAATCAAAAGGACGCCATGAGGTGCGGCAGTGGACAAGGACGTGAGCCAAGAAGGAGTGTCACCCTACAAACTTGGTCAAGAAAGAAAGGATACCTCATACTCTTTATTCATCTATACATAGGAGGGCTTTTTGCAGGTTTTCTTCACATTTCACACATAATCACACAATAAATTAGGGTTTGTAAACTTAAGGTTTTTCAAAATTGAATTGGGGGTTTTGTAAATGGATTGGTGAGTTGTTCAATTCAAGTGAAATTATCTTGTAATCGATTCTTGGTTGAGGCTTTTGGTTGTGTTGTCCTCGGGTTTATCCTCTCTCGACCTCACGCCCCCCAACTTGTAAGAAAATTATTAATCTCTTTTAGTAATTACTTTGAAAGGTTTAAATGTTATTCATGTAGATTACAGATGTTTTTTTTAAACCGAATAAAACAAAGATATAGAAATTGTAGTTAATCGTTGATTGTTGTTGTGTGGTAAATCAAGAAACTAGAAAATTTACAAATTGTTCAAGTGGTAATCGACTTATACTTTGGCTTGTTGATAATCGGCTTATTTAGTTTTGGCTTATTTATAAGCTTTTTCAGCTTATTTAGTTATCTGGCTTATTTTAAAACGTATATTGACCTATTGTGTTTTCGACTTATATTTAAACTTACTCGACTCTTGCTCGACTTAAATTTTAGCATTTCGCCTTAGGTTGACGTTCTTGGCTAAGTCTAGTGATGCCTCGACTGTGAAAGCATGACCAGTCGAGGGGTAGTGCCTAAATTTGTTTTGCGTTCAATCCGTATAATCCAAATGTCATAAGGGTGCGCTTACTTGTTTATTTCGAGTCGAGGGAAAGACACCCCGAAGGGTGCTCCCTGTCAAGACTATCTCGAGGCCACAAACTGGACGTACAAGTCTAGGCTTGTGTTCAGTTTTGGTCGCGTGTTTGCACCTGTGCGTCAAAACTGCACTCCCAAATCAACAATTTCTAAGCAGCCGCCTTATGTGATATATTCTTTTTGGACTCAAGCCCATAATCAAAAGAAAAAGAAATGTGTGTGTGATTGATCATTGCCGAAATGGGCTACGAAGCCCAATCATATCCAAAGGGTGTGTCTGTTTCATTCCCACATTCACAAAACTTCGTTATCTACGCAAGTAAGACATAAATCATCCCCGCCTCGTCCAAAGCTCATCGCGACTCGTGTCCATTTTATTTGAAACGCGACCAACTCATAAGGAACTTGGCATACAAAAAAAATCCATCGACGTTAATACTTAGCACGAGAAAATTGAACACAAAATTATTAAAACAAGAAACTTTTTATCGCAACCTAAGTTAAAAATGTATACCATACTATTAGAAATCATAAACTTGAAGATATGCAATTTCGAGTATTAAAAATCGGATAATAAAATTTATACATAACCTTTGACCTTTAGTCAAACCGGATAAATCGAAAATATACACTCGGGTCATGCCGAATCTAACATATATATATATATATATATATATATATATATATATATATATATTGATCTATATTGTATATATACAAATGGTATACAAGTTAGGCGTTACGTAGATAATGCCATATATATATATATCATTGCCCATATATATATTATCATGTCATCACATTGTCATGCCATCATAATGCCATATATCCCATAATGCCACATCATCATAAGTTAATGCCACTTTCAGCAATTTTTTATTAAAATTGGATTATTTTCATAAGTTAATGCCACTTAAGCAATTTTTTATAAAAATTCGGATTATTTAAAATGTTTAAAAATTTAGTGCATTACAAGATTCGAACATGGGGTATTAAGCACAATCATGAAGCAACTTAACCATTAGAGCAATCCAACACTTGTGATAAAAGTTGCAACACATAATTGACATTAAGTTGGAAACTCCGAACATCTACATCATTCATTATCCCTTCCTTCAAGCAAAACCCACACAAACCCTAAAACAAAATCCAAAACCAAAACAATTGTATCGAAGACCAAATATATTTTCCCCTTCCAGAGTGCAGCCTTAAAACCATCACAATTCAATCAAACCAAAACAATTGGCCTCTAATCAGAAGTGGATAATGAAAAGGTATGTTCATGAACAACTAACACAATATATAATTCTGAAACAGTTATCATACATGAATTTTCTGTTATTCTGAAACATCATGTGTTTATATTAGATTGTTAATTTATTATGTGTAAAGAAAAATATAAAATTTAAATCATTAAAACCCTAATCTCATCAAAACAAGATCAATTTATTAATTTACTATTTAGGCAGCAACAGATTCTTCCACATGATGCTTTTGGGCAGCAAATGATCAAGAATTTGGAGGTAATGTGGATTTTAAAGCTTTATCCCGGCATAAATATAATAAATGGTTTCAATTTCATCAATATGGGTACATGTAGTAGTACGGTGAAAATCATATTCTCATCTGCCTTATTGCATGTTTTCATGTTTTCGTTTAACTGTATAAGAAAGTTAGCGTTAAAGAGGTTTGGTAGGCTTGACCCACATAAACCTCAAATCTACCAATTCACAAAGTGTAACTTCTTTTTATTTTAATTAGGAATACAAGAACTCACGCTTGCTCTTCACAGAGCCCATCCTACAATAGCGTCGCAACCAAACCAAATCTAACGGTTATAAAAGTATATCCAACGTAGATGTTGCAAGGTGGGTAGGTTGGATCACGGTCAAAATGAATCATTTTTAAAGCGGTGGTAACGGTCGGGTTAAGTTGACCCATAAAACTTTCATGTCGTTAAATAAAATTATATTTTAGAGATTAATGTGTTAACCATGATCGAAATAAGTATTTGTCTCTTTGACGTGTTGACCCATTTGATTTATCCTGTTAGCTCATAAAAGATGACTAAAATCAGTAAAGTTATGTATGGTCTTAAGAACAATATAAAGAATTAATGTCTCTATATACTTTTCATCCTTTTTAACCAAAACTTTATTAGTTTTTTTTTGTTAATCCAATATTTTGTAAGTCTTTGTTAATCCATTTTCTTTTGTTAATCCATGTAAAAGTTCAATAAGCTCATAAGCTTAAACAGACACCCCCTAAATTTATCTGTTGTTTTACCGATTTAGCATGTATATCGTCTATCAAGAGTTACGACCAGGTTCTCTAATGAAATGTTTAACTTATTTCACTTGAATGATATGTCAGAACTTCCGTCTACGATCCATATTGGCAGTCAGATAGCTATGGTTGTATGCAAGCGTTGCCAAGTTTTAAACCACATATTCATCAGGTAACTACATATGCGATTATTCCTATATGTTTCTCTTAACCATTATATTACTTTATTAGGACTAATAAGAAATTGTTTATGCGAAAATGAAGGTGCTAGCTCAAGCTTTGAGAAGGAGCGGATAACATTTAGAAGTCGTGATACGTGTTTCTCACAAGAGTCATTAGCCAAATAATCTTATCGGGTTTGCCTTCTTTAGGGTATGTTAATGTAATAATAGTTTGATGGCGGTGAACTTGCACACGTTTCTACAATATGTCATAGATAGATTTCACCAATGTTGAGAGGCCAAGAAGGAAATACACGAGAGACAAGATTTATAGAAGTAAAGAATTAGTACTCCCCTGTTCCTAATCACAACCTGGACAGGATCATTTTTAGGTTGGATAAGTCACATGTTATCAAGCTAATTAGTGTGTGTATGTTTGTATAGGTTCGAGCATGCTATTTGCTTTAGTACGAAAGCAAATGTGACATGGAAGAGCTTATTCGCGTTGGAGGTATATTCATTCATCCTTTGAATGTGATCAGATATAAACTCAATTAGTAAGCATATGGAACAGTTTATAGTTTTGAACGAACAGATAACGGATGTGTATCCAATGTTAAAGCTTTTGTGTTATTTACTTTTGTGAACCCGATGTCTGTTTCTTCGTTACTGCGAAATCCACGCAAATACATGTTCCTAGAGTCATTGTTTACGCTATTCAAGTGATCGCTTTGAGTCACATCGGCCCGCTTAATCTAACCATGTAAAGAAGTGCCAATGAAGAAAATTATAGTGAGAAAATCACGAGGATCATAATGCTTGTGTACATAAAGTTAGAGAGGAGCTCAAGTCGGATCATCCAGACGACTCGCAAATTGTGGCATGAAACAAGGCATGTGGCATATCAAAGGCATTTTCGGGTTTTGGTGTTTGATCCTTTAATATACATAGTAATAGGCGCAATCTAAACCCATTAAAACTATAAATTTTCCAGTTGTGGTCATATTTTATTTCCAATTGGGTAAATATGGGATTTTTCAAACTTTAATGTCTCATTCGAACCAAGTCACCAAATCATATTGTTTTATGACACCCTTCATGAATGTTTATTGAAAGCTTACACTTTTATATGCTATTATAGTATTTCCAAATGAAGCCATATGCATGTGACCCTGGAGCTTACCAAAATACCCTCCAAACAAAGAGATTGATGCTAAGCATCGTGAAGACTCAAGAAGGTAAATCTTTTTCATACATAGAGCAACATCACGTTTTCAAAAGTTAGACTTTATGAACTGAACTTGCCATTAATCACTCTATTGGGGTGTTTGGATTTGCGACTTGGGCTGAGTATCGATTTTCGTGACTTGAAATCGCAACAATATGCCTTTTATTTAATGATTGGATGAACAAATTTTGCTTTTGTTATCGATCAAAGAATAACGAGTTTTATAATCGGTCTTATGAAAAGCGCACCTAAACTTATTATCTATATTGACCTATTCACGAAGACTTTCATTTCCAATTTCTAAACGGTGTACTTTTTCCACGACTCAACATTTTAATTTGATTATCATAACTTTAAATAACAAAATCAACACGATTTTTATGTGCGGTTTTATGACAATTGGTTACTCGATATCTCATAATGACATTCATAACCAACATCCCAACACCCTTACATCGTAGTTTAAATTTGTTAATATGTATCCGAAACTATTAGATTTGTTCAAATATTGATTTCTTTCCATAGTAATGATAACGTGCATGTCTTTTTAAAATCATCTTTGGAAGAACACGAGGGCCTAAAATGTCAAGGAGATCAAACAGAAAACCATCCGGGTCGAGAAATTGGTGCACGAGGAGGTCTCTTCTCTCTCTCTCTCTCTCTCTCTCTCTCTCTCTTTCTCTCTCTCTCTCTCTCTCCTTTTCTTTCCACACAACAACCATATATACGTAGACTCGTATGCGTGTATATGCAACAAACCGATGAATGGTTATTTATACAAATTTGCCGGCGAGCGAAGCTAGGCTCAAAATCAATGGAATAAATTTAAATGATAACGAGACAACGATATAATCATAGGTTTTGAGGCGTGTAAGCCTTTTTCAAACCGCGAGTTGCATGGAGATGTTCCTTTTCGGCCCCTTACAAGTATCGAGGTTCAAGTGGTTTTGCATGGGCAAGAAGGTGATTCGATGATTCTTCGTCATTAAGATCACACAATAGGTCGAGTTCAAAAGCCTTATATCTCGAGCCGTGGGTTGCTTTCCATTCAAAAGAACCAAAGCGAGACGAAAAGATTAAACGAATCAATTCTAGAGGCGGGATTCCAAACACGAGGCATTTGGTAGTGGATATGATGGTCCCAACTCTCGAGACCGATCAATTGCGGTTTTCAAGAAAATCGATTCGATAAGTTTTTTTTTTTTTTTTTTTTTTTTTTAATTACGTGCAAATCCCATGAAGACTTTGGTTTCTTTTTCGTGTATCTTGAAGTTTTGAACTGTTTAACTTTCTTGAACAGTTTATCATAACCAAGAAGAAAATTGAGTTTTGGGTCCTTTGTTATCTCAATCACGCCAAATTGACGAGCTTCTAGAGACATGAACAGCAGATTCGCCAAAGGTTCGAAGATCATGGTTACGAAAGGTAAAACTTTATAAAAAGCTATTTCAAAGAAAAGATTTGTCTCACGCCATGATTCTTGATAATTTTGTTGCGATAGAAATACGGTTTAATGATTTGGAGATCCAACGGAGATGCATACTTGAAGAAGCCATTCTTGTTGACCCATCATACTTGAAGAAGCCATTGTTGTTGACCCATCATTCCCACGGTTCCAGCTTCATAATCCTATTCAGCGACCTAGAGAGTTGAAACCTGACGCCAAGTTTATTGTGTTTGCCTCGGATGGGTTATGGGAACACATGACGAATCGACAAGTAGTCAAGATTCTTCACAAAAACCCGAGAGAAGTAAGTGTGTTCTCTTTATTTTAAAATTCAATTGTTTAACACTGATGCTTAATTGTTGTAATCTTGAGTGGTATGTAAACCTTGAAAATGGACTGAAACAACCAGACCTTACAAGTTAACAGGCTTAGTATGGTTTTGTCTGTGGTTTGGTTTGTATCAGGTAATTGTAGTAGGTAATTGGAGTGTGAGACATGTTTTATGGGTGTCAGATAATGGGTCAAATGTGTGTGGGTCGAAATGTTTTTTGGTAATTTTTTGCAATTTTTAAGTGGGTACAAAAAGAATTTTGGGACAAAAAAATAGGTCTAGGGAATGAACCAGTGACAAAGAACAGCAGGTTTTTAATCGCCACAATGATGAAAGTTTAGTTGTTTCATCATTATTAGCCTTAAAAGATACTGACATAAGTCGAGAATTTTATAACATTTGGAGCAAGACCAAATGAAGGTACTACTTAGAAAACTGTTTTATTGTTGTATCGTTATAAGAAGCTTACGTGGTCCGCCATGAAAAAATGTTTAATTGGTGTAATATTTTTTTACTCTAAAGCTTATTAGATTCTTTTCTCTCCGGTGTTTGGATCAGCTTATTTTCAGGCCTTACGGACCTATTTGAATTAAATAAAGCTCATCGGCACATTTTTTCTTGCTTATGAGCTTATTGCTTATTCAAGTCCATAAGCTCAGCGCGTCGACCTAATAAATCTATAATATGACCCGACACGTACTTTTAGTGATTTTTTTTCTTCACTGACGTCTGCTCATGATTTTTTTAATAGAGACACAATTCGGACGAGAATAGCTCACTGGCAAGGATCCAAACCACACAGGATGCAGAGGCTGATCGCCATTCGGATCAACTATAGATACCGTTGTGCGAGGCGAGTTAGGAATCCATGTGCGGTGGTATCATGTTCTCGATCGATCCTTTTATTATTTTCTTTCACTCAATCATGTTCCCATGAGTTTGCACGATATAATTATTTTGTCGCTAATGATCTCAAGGTCGATAATATCCTTGGAGTGTTTCAACTTTTATTGCTAATTTTTTAATGCATAACATGCTATAGTGAAAATTTTGTTTAATAAATGTTAATTAACTTAGCCAAGTTCTCGGTTTGCTCTAAATTAGTATGTGGAAACATAGAAACATATTACCGAATTAGGTGATCTTATATTGACTATATTAAAAGAGTTCTCGGTTTGCACCGATTACGCATACTCTAAGCTAATTTGTCAAGATTTACATTACAAAGGAGAATTTGAATATATCATCAAATGAGTCAAATATGATATATAAGTGTTAAAAGAAAATCATTGCCCTATGGGATGTATTTTAGCTTACAAAAAAGCATATACGACTGTGCATTTATTTAATAGGAAAACACATCTAAATTATTATAGGGGAACAATGAACTACTGTTTCTTTTCTCTAGAAAACACATCTAAATTATCTATATTTGACAAACTTGATATACTTTCATGAAAGAAGACAACTCGAGACATCACAACTATATAAACAGGCAAGGGTCAATCCTTTGGCAGGTTTCGTTTAAGTGATTAATTGTTGAGGATTGCATTTAAAGTCAAGTGTTCCATCAGTTAAAAATACAAATATTTTATAAAATATGAATGTATACAAAGATCTTGATAGTTATACATAATCACAATATGTTTACCTAATTTGGCCACGACACCACCTAATTAGCCTTTATCAACTGGGCTGTTTGGAACTGGTTAATGCAATTTATTGCATAGGTGTTGTTTGGGATAGCTTTTGAAAGTCTACTAGAACAAATATTCTATAAAGCGTCGGGCTACTACTACAAATAAGTTAAGACAAACCATTATAAACAATGATCCTAACGCTCTAGCCAGTGTGGGTCCCTAGGAGGCTACTACTATAAACCATTGGGTTATAAACAAGAGGCTCTAGCTACTGTCAACATGTATGAACCGGGTTCGTCTGCTGTGACATGTTCTGCAAATGCTACTGTGAACATGTATGAACCGGGTTCGTTTGTTGTGCACGTTCTACAACTGAGACGGGAAATATAGCTCATTATAAATAGAAGAGTACAGCTATGGAAATAATGACTGCCCCTCAAATTACGCATAATGTGTGTTTAACTGAACATGAGTCATCAATTGTAACGTTGTCTGCAAATGAGAGACGTGAAGATTTGCCTGTTGGTGATGATGATATGATGTCGTTGGAAAATATTGCTTTCCTTTTGAGGATATCTGAGGGTTTTCCTGGCAACAACAAAAATGAGGTATGTTATAATAGCTATGGTGTTTTTCTTTTAGCGAAATTAATATAAACCAAATTTTGTTAGAATTGGACTAATCAGTCACCAGACGGGTGGGTCGCTCACAAGTTGGTAAATTGTTAAAGATTAACCAAATCTCATGGATTCTTATTCCTACATATCAAATTCCACCAGATGGAGCTTTCCATAGTGGATGCCATTAGAGGAACATAAAGCTCAATTATCGGAACAACAACAATGCTTAAGGATAGCAAAGGCAGATAAGGACTACTCTCGATTCTTGCCACCAGTTTGTAATAACTATGATCTGCGACCTCCTAGCTTACATTCTGAATCACAAGAGCTCTAGAATTTAAGCACGACATGTACGTATGAAAACCTGTTCCACCTTAAGGCAATAATGCATGAACTTGAATGATATAATGCTGACGGTGTTAGTTTCTATCAATCAGACCAGAATATTTACGAATACTTTCAGCTGATCATTTTTTTTGTAAGAAGAATACATAAAATAATCGATAGATTGTGGAGCCGCATAGAGTTCATTGACAACCAAGATATTCTGGATCTTATTGAGAATACATTAGAATAATGTAGTATTAAATTAACTATGTTGTTTATTCGTTTAATTAAAGCAAAAATAACTTATGATGTCCATAGGGTTAACATTACAATGTTATAATCAATATTAAGGTACATCGTTTGGATAATCTTGGAAACGTGATGTATGCTTTTTTTTTGAACGGCAATTGTGGCTACATGGCTCCTAGCCCAGAAGGCGTAGCGAGCCCACACAACCAGGTTGGGTCCACCCCAGAAGGCAATGACACCCTTCCCTTTACGCACGCGGAGGAACACTGCAGCCCTAGACAAGACTCGAACTTGAGACCTTGCCTAGGAGGGTAAAACCTCCATACCGCTAGACCAGGAGGCCCTTTGGTGAAGCGTGATGTATGCTATAACCTACAACTACCACATTCATCGATTAAACAAATAATTCAAAAAAAATCACCAATTTAGATACATTTGAACAACAAGACCATACTAAGTATATGTGAACTATGTGTTTTCTTTAGTTTAAAATAAAGGCACTTTAATTTATGTTCTCATGTACTTTGATTTATTAGTTTAGATATATATACATAATCGACACAAGTATTGTTTATTTCTTGAAGCATTTTATTTCCTGATGTATTTTTTTATTTTTGTAATCATTTGATGATATTTTTGTTAGCAGGAGGTTGCAAACCAATTAGACGATTAATCAATCATCAAAACTTATATACATTATGTTCATTAGCCATTTGACAAAATGGCAAGTTATGAAAATACTTTGTTACTTGAGTATGATTAGGTACAATTAAATTCTACCCGCTTTCTTTCGCTATAGTAAAATATGTCAATGATAATTATAAGTCAAACTTGCCGTACTAATCTAGGTTGCGTGTCGAACCACTATATATATATATATATATATATATATATATATATATATATATATATATATATATATTACTTGAGTACTTTCAAATAGCTAACTATGTCTAATTCTGGAGGGATCATGTTATGTTGGGAGCAGTTATTTATAAATCTTAATGCAAGCAAAATTTCCACATATTCCAAGTCAAAGTGTTACTCGTGGGAGATTCATCTAACATTTTCTCTACTATGATGTTTTGTACGCTCTCAATCATCGATAACTGTAACGACACATCCTCATGTCTTCTCTCCTCGATATTCATCACAAACTCAAAAATTCGATAGACCAACACGAACTGAATTAGGGGATGAATTCCTTTTGATGGTAGAATGTGACAACTCGCAATTCGTGTCATTTCTCAAGTTTCACTATTTCATCATTTAATTGTAAACTAGGTTTACGAGTATCAAATTCGCGTAACCTTAATGGTTTAGCTGCGAATTCATGAACAATCATCAAGGGCATTTCATATAGACTAGGTTTAGTCTACATTTCATTAGCATCATTATTATCATATTAGTTCATGCATGATTTTGCATTTTACCTTAAACGCTGTAGGACCGAAAAACTAGTGATTCATGTGGTTCGGGGGGTCGGGGAAGCTCAAAGAATAAGAAAGACATGGTTATTGTATTAGATAGAAAGGGAAGATGTGTGTGTTTCTAGAGAGAAGAAGAAACCACACACTTCTTTACAAAATATGAACTTCCTACCCTCCTAGTTGGGACTAGGAGGGTATTTATACTCAACAAGCCTAACTTAGCACTATTGACTAAACTAGTCCTTGTGAATGAGTAAAGAAGAAACAAATGCAATTCCGTAATGACTTCACTTTAGCGAGGCTAACAATCTCTCCCAAGTGATGTCATACGGGAGTTGCTACAATGTTCCCTACAAGCAAAATTAAATACAAAACATAAGCGCATCGACTCCAAGAGTGTCTTCACGGTCATCAAACTTCATGAATCTTCTCACCGCCATCTCTTTAATTGCGAAGAACAATATGAGCAAATCTAATTAGGGATTAAATCGACCTTTTGCTCTCCCTAATTAGTGCTCTCCCCAAACCGACAACCTTTCGATGAATTTCACGAATTGAAGAAGTCTTTAATAATTAAATTAGAACCGTCTTTAGTCTTCTAACACGCAGCGGAAAATGTAGAGAGACTTGTCGACTCGACCTTCTTCAAGATTGTTTGTTGGGGAATAAGATATCAACATCTTCATCTCACCAAATGCATTCCGCTTATCTTTCATATATCAAATCACCCATAATGTACACATTTCTCTCCCCGATGGTTACGATTTATCGAATCGACATACAATAGTGTACATGAAGCATTAATCGAAGCATTCTGCCATAAATCAAATCACCCATGAGAAGATGTCGATGAACAATACCATTTTAAATTGTCTAACTCATCTCAACCCCTCAGATCAAAATTCAGCGGTATCGTAGTAACCACATGTGAAGATAACCCAATATGACGAACTTGAGAATGAGGTCAAATTTCCCGGACTGATTACTTAAGCTTGTACTATCCTTGTGAAAAAGAACGGTGTACCCAATGTACAAAACCTCTTGGCGTATCCTCAACTACGTGAGACACCGAAGTGATAGCTACTTTGTGGGTTAAGAGAGAAAGAATCACAAAAGTAACTAGATAGCAAGTCTTCATCACACTCAACATATTTGCCCAGACAAGTCATCTTCGCGGAAGGGAAGAAAGAAAGAAGACGAAATAAGTAAACTCGCCCGTCAAACGTCACCTCACACCCAAATAAATAATAAAGAGTCATCTCCGTGGTCACGTTAAAATTCATAGAAAACTTTAGCCGTGAACTTGTATCCTCGTGAAATTTAACCATACCAAAATAATACCACTCTTAAAAATGTGTATCCTCAATTTTTTGAAGAAATATTCAGATACCACCTTTTTATTCCATAAATCTGTTTCAACGTTTCAATGTCATGGCTCAGTCCAAATATAATTTCATCAGCCCAAATATTCAAAGGAGAAGCCCACGAATAGAAGCAGTAAAACAGATCTATCAGCCCAGGTCCACCAAATCCTCCAAACCGGATATCAATAAAACGTTTCACCACATTTAACCTAAACCTAAAATACATTTCACAGATATACACCCCCATCACAATTTTTTCTCACTACCCAAAGATAGATCTGGAAAAAAATCATTCCATCATTTCATCTCCATTCTCAAATCAAACCCAAATCAATATCAAAACACATCTCATTTCACAACACAAATCACTTGTCGAATCACAAACAATATACTAGTACCCCTTTACTTTGATTTTCGTTTATAGCTTCATTCGAATCAAGAAGTTCTTCAAGATCCATTGGGTCTAAGGTAGGTATATGGTTTTCCTTTAAATTAGAACGAACGAAAGAGATAAAAATAACATGCTTGTTATTATTTATTTCTTGTTGAGTCGAATATCATTGAAGCTTGGACTTCGAACATGATCTATGATGATAAGGTTCCAAGAAAAAATCTGAAAAAGATGAAATCTTGAACCGTTTCTGAGATTGTTGTTAATATAATTCGAGTTATTTTGTTGATAGAATGAGAGTTGAAGAGTGATTGTGAGGGTCTTGGGTTGAGTCTAGATGTAGGTTAGTTTTTTTTTTTTGTTCTTGATATGAATTTGTCGGACGAAGGTTACTGAAGTCGAGTAGTAAATGGTATAGGTATGTGTCGTTTGTGGTCATGGTACTTTTTACGCATAACCCTTCTTTCTCTTTTCAGTTTTACGCGTAAGATTCTCAAATCCTTATGCGTAAAAAATTCTTGGTCCTTATGCGTAACCTTAAGCGTAACATAGCTTATGCGTAGCTTTACGCGTAACCTTGCTTAGGCGTAAGTCAAGGCTTAAGCGTAAACGCATACGCGTAACTTTTTCTACGCGTAACTTCACAGCTACGCGTAATTCCATTGTAGATTCTTCTTACGCGTAAGTTTAGGGTTTTGACCGTTGACCACTTTTTCCGACGAGATTCGATCGAAAAATCCGCTCACTTCATCGCTACCCGAAACACATAAAACCGCTCATTGTTGTTTGAAGAAAGCGAAGGTTGACCACATGGTATTTCACGAGTATTGGTACTAAAACAAGTCACAATACATAAGTTAACAAGAAATCAATCTTGAACTGTTTGGACACAAGAAACGAAACACAAAATCACAGATAAAGTTGTTGACTTTTGACCAAAAGATACAAGCATATGTTAGAAACTGTTTACCACAAAAAGGAGGAAAAAATTTTCCGAGACATAAAAATATGGTAGAAAAGCAGTTTGAACACATAATCGAAACCACACAAATCGATAAAACAACAACTGGCTCGTTATACCAATTGTAGGACCGAAAAACTAGTGATTCATGTGGTTCGGGGTCGGGAAGCTCAAAGAATAAGAAAGACATGGTTATTGTATTAGATAGAAAAGGGAAGATGTGTGTGTTTCTAGAGAAGAAGAAGAAACCACACACACTTCTTTACAAAATATGAACTTCCTACCTCCTAGTTGGGACTAGGAGGGTATTTATACTCAACAAGCCTAACTTAGCACTATTGACTAAACTAGTCCTTGTGAATGAGTAAAGAAGAAACAAATGCAATTCCGTAATGACTTCACTTTAGCGAGGCTAACAAACGCGTAATTTTCATATTAAATAAACGCCATCGTAATTAATTATTTTGAACATTTGATCCGTTACTTCCAAAATTATCACAATATATTTTATACTTATATTAAGATTATAAAATAATATTATGAGTTTACCAGTGTTTTAAATTTATTTTGTATATAAATTGTTATATTTATATAATTCGACGGTTTTCTTAAATACTACACGATTACTATTATATCACTCAAATTTTGCAAGAAATGTATTTTATAATTTTAGGACCTCAATATATTTTATCTTGACCCGTGAAAATTTATTTTTAACTAACGCTACCCTAAATATTCAAATGTGTATACAATTCAACACTTATCTTCATTTAACTTTACAAAACATTATACTTATACAAATTTAAAAAAAAAAAAAAAAAAAATGACTAAACCTCCTTGTCGACACAAGGAGGGTGAGTCACATTGGTTCGCCAAAATATCTTCTATGGTATATGTATTATACTCTTAAATCACAAACTCATTTTTCACTTCATTTTCAAAAGTAAAAGATCAAAATCTCTTGCTCTTTTCTCTAGAACCGCAACCAAGAGGACCAAGAAGGCGATCAAATATTTTTTCTCTAATCAAGTTATTTTCACACTCTAGTATCACTTTTGTATAGGGTTTTGCAATATAAACCTTGGGTGATTAGGAAAATCCATTGTCCATAAACCTCATCAAGTTACTAGTAAGCATTCATATTCATCATAATATTTCATATTCATTGTTATGGTCATTTCATTTTATTTGAGAAAACATGCAAGTCTCATGAGGTTTATACCACTTTTCATTGATTTTAAGAGTTATGTATATATAAGTCATCCTATAATTACTCCTTGTTATATATTATTTTTGGTGATGTCTAGGAACCCATGACACCCTAAGAAGGTGTATGGTAGGATTAGAATAGCTTGAGTTGTTTTGAATGGGTTAGAATAGGTTTGGTAGCGAGAAAAACTCATTTCGACAAGTTTGCAAAAGGGTCTGTCCTTATTTTAAAAATCTGGAAAATCCGACAGTAGGTAAAAATTTTTGGCCTAGATATTTAGAAAATACACTTTAAAACGAAAATGTGGCCGCTTGAACGGATTAAAACGGAGCTATAACGAAGAAGTTATGAATTTTTCAAGTTGGCGACGAAAACTATAATTTTCTGGAAATTTCAGCATGTATTGTCAAATTTGTACGAGTCAAAAATGAAGCTTGGGCGTTGTAAATTATTTCGACTTATCAAAAATATGTTAGTATACTTTGATACAAAGCTAAGGACCTTTAAAACGTAGAAAGCGGATTTGTAACGATTAAATTATACACGTTTACAAAAGTTGTCGTAACTTTATTATATAAGAAAACTATATAATATCTAATAGGCAAGTTTTACGGCAAACAAAGAGACCAAGTTGAAGGTTGTTTTAACATTGATGTAGAACTTTTATAAAATGATGTCTTCTAGTAAAAGTAAGTTCGCCAAGTATATTTATCAAAATGACCGACCGCTTGATTAGTGGAGTTGTAATGAATTAATTACGGTCGCTTAAACTTTGCCGAAACCATCTTTAAACTATACTTTGGACTAAAGTACCATACTTAACCTCTATTTTTCTTTATGTTCGAGACCTCTGGGATGGAAACTTAAACACTAAAACTTTGAGATTATGATACGAGCTTCCCAAAATCGTTGAGTTCGTTTCCTAACGCTCGACGTGCACTATTTTACGACTAGCTTTTCGAGGCCGTTTTAGTCACTTTCATGAAATTTTCAATGACAATATTTTACGAGGAAAAGTTATAATTTCACAATAAATCACTAAACGATTATCGAAGGAGGTTGTTTCAACGTAAATACTTGTAAAGTATTTTATAAAATGACGACATGTTGTAAACATATATTTCGACGATAAACATTATCTTCAAAAATTCACAAGTGGTATAGATATCATACGAATTGCATGCATAACATTACATCATGACTTATTATCTATCATATCGTTCATAATAGGTTCAAGTTAGAGATTCACGCTACATTTACGTGTACTCACTTTGCCATCGCATCATTGTCCAAGTGAGTCATAGCCCCACTTTTCTTGTTTTAATACTTTTATTAAACTCTTTGGGAGATACATGCTCAACAACTTTTATGGCAAACATGATTATTTGCAAACTATATGTTTATCTCGAATCGAATGTTAGTCATACGAAATAACATGTCGCCATACTTAGAATTTCTATATCATGAATCATTGAGCTAAGCGACTTGGTATGATCACGATCTAACGGACTTGGATAATGTTGAACTAACGGACTTTGTATAGTCATGAACTAACGGACTTGGTATAGTCATGTACTAACGGACTTGGTACAATCATGGTCTAATGGTCTTGGTACAATCTCAACTAATGGTCATGGAACAATTTGAAACCGTCTTTAATTATGTGTTATATTAAGTAACTATGGATACATTAAGTTATGCACTATTTTGTGAATTCATTTGACATCATGCGCTGATCATAAACTATACACATTTCGGCAATGGGTTGTGAACACACAGGTTGCAAGTTTTGTATGGGCGGAACTTGGGCGGGTGGATTTACAAGGCCTTTCTTGCATAAACGATTTTGAAAGGCTTTACATTTCAACACAAACTCTATGAACTCACTCAACCTTTGTGTTGACACTTTTAGCATGTTTTATCTCGGTATCTAAGGCATTCACTTCATGGCATGCATGTGGACATATCATAGAGTCGCGGTGACGACGCGTCTCACATGGGATTTATACACTTTAAAACATCGTATGACAAGACTAAACTTATTTTCCGCACAAGTTGATTTCATTTGGGACCTATACTTTGTAAACTCGATTATTTTATTAAATCAAGCGATGTATTTTCCAAACGGCACTTTAGGTCATTCAATATAAGCTGTGATTGTGATGCTATGACAACAACCCCGTGAATTCCATTCACACGCAAAATAGGTAATTTGGGGTGTGTGATTGGCATCGAGCTTCGTTATAGAGAACTAGGTTGCATCATTGACCCTAGACTATAACTACATCATCATAGCATCTCATCATTTCATCATAAGTGCATATTCACTTTACATGCGGTTTATACGTACATTTTTCGAGTTATTTACTTTCATTCCAAATCGATTGTCACATGGATGCCTTTAAATACCCATCCCGTTATCCTTTCCTCATACTCTAATGTGGTGAATGCCTTGTCATTCCCTATCATAATTTTTACATCAGTTGATTCATTACCGATAACGTCGAATGCCAAGGTAAAACCTTTAAGTAGGGCAAGGTCACTATCACTCCTTTGTTTCACCACTAACATGTCGAGTTACACGTTATTCGCGCATTAAGTCACTAAACCATCATACATTTGAAGCACTTACGACATCTCATAACCCATTTCTTAGGAAACCATCGATTATTTTGAAAAATAACCCCAAACTTATCACCTCATATCATATCTCTTTGGAGCGTTTATTATTAACATCGGACTTTGCTACGTCTCACCTTTCCTCTTATTTTGAAGAAGTTATGGCGTGAAGAAAGCTCCACAAGTTTTGACTCAAGAGGCTATGCAAAAGTTTGTGAGGATAGTATAGCCAATGCATTAAGGATTGAAAGGGCAACATGGCGGTCGCTGCGCCGAGGTGCTGACTCTATCAAGCCACTAGACTTGCCATCTTCGCCGAGGTCGCACCTTCTTGAAGCCGCTAGACTCGCCATCGCCGCCGAGGTCGCAGCTAATCTTGAGCCGCCGGGCTTGCTAATGCCGCCGCGGCTACGCAACCGCCAAGCTACTAGAATTGCGAGGGAAGTCAAGCCGCTAGGCTTCTTCTGCTGCAGTAGTCGAGGAGGTCCGAGGTTAGAAGTTGTTCGTATAAGGATTTTAAAGTGGAGATCCCACTAAGTTCAAGGGCACCGAAGGGCCACCGCCATGGTTCGATGGTTCGAGAAAATGGAGTCCATGTTTACATTATGTAATTGCGGGAAGATAGCAAGGTTAAGTTTGCTACAGTACACTACTTGATGGGGCAATGTCTTGGTGGAACTCGTATGCTCACCAATGGGGATGGAAAATGCTTTCAAGCTCACTTGGGAGCAATTCAAAGGTTTGTTAACGAAGAAGTATTGTCCGCGTCACGGAAGTGAAAAAGTTAGAGACCGAATTCTATGAACCGGTAACTATTGGGTATGACATTGATACTTATATTCAAGGTTTCAAGAATTGGCCGTGTTATGTCCGTCTATGGTTTCGGACAACGAGAAACTACTAGAGGCTTTCATTGGAGGACTTCCCGAGATTATTCAAGGTAATGTGATTTCCTCTGATCCGCAAACAATTGAAGAATCTGTTCGAGTATCCCAAAAACTCATGGCACAAGTAGTAAAGAGAGGAAACATTACCCACATCAACCGTAACAACAATACCAACAACCTCACCAACTACAACAATAACCGAAACAACAACAACAACAACAACAATAACGATAACCAAATCAACAACAATAAAAGAAAATGGGAAAATAACCAAAGAGGTTATAATAACAACAACCAAAACCGTACCACTAACCATCATCAACAATAGAATAGAGGCAAGAAGTCGCAATGGTTTATGTTGCCGCACCAATAAAGCGTAGGTTATCTTTGGAACACACCCATTATGTAATCGATGTAAGTTTCATCACTCGGGTTCTTGCCACCAAGTGTCACAAGTGCCAAAATTGGGACACCTAGCCAAGGATTGTAGAGGTAAAGCCGTAGTCACATGCTTGGATGCGGGAGCAAGGACACTATCGAATCAATGTCCTCAAAACCAAGGTCAACAAGTTGAAGGTGCTCTTGGGAAAGCATACATGTTAGAAGGAGGAAGCTCAACAGATTTCAACAACGGAAGACCGAAGAAGTTCGAAAACTAACAGTCTTATTTTTCCTTATGTACTATGTCGTACTAAGTTTATGTCTTCCATCGTATTCGGATCTTATGACTTAGGATGTACTACTTTTGATAAACCACTCATTGTAAAATATTCTCATTAAGCGTACTTTCTTTTCCTTCCGATTTGTTATCACTTGTGAGAATTTTACTTCCTTCTACTTTAAACGACCATTTTAACGACACGGTTTAAATCTTTGTAAACATTGAGAGTTATAACAACTAAACCGAACGTCACATCATCGTTCCTTAATTATACATAGCCTAGCTAACTATGTCTAATTTTGGAGGGATCATGTTATGTTGGGAGCAGTTATTTATAAATCTTAATGCAAGCAAAATTTCCACATATTCCAAGTCAAAGTGTTACTCGTGGGAGATTCATCTAACATTTTCTCTACTATGATGTTTTGTACGCTCTCAATCATCGATAACTGTAACGACACATCCTCATGTCTTCTCTCCTCGATATTCATCACAAACTCAAAAATTCGATAGACCAACACGAACCTAATTCGTGGATCAATTCCTTTTTGATGGGCGAATGTGACAACTCGCAATTTCGTGTCATTTCTCAAGTTTCACTATTTCATCATTTAATTGTAAACTAGGTTTACGAGTATCAAATTCGCGTAACCTTAATGGTTTAGCCGCTAATTCATGAACAATCATCAAGGGCATTTCATATAGACTAGGTTTAGTCTACATTTCATTAGCATCATTATTATCATATTAGTTCATGCATGATTTTGCATTTTACCTTAAACGCGTAATTTTCATATTAAATAAACGCCATCGCGTAATTAATTATTTTGAACATTTGATCCGTTACTTCCAAAATTATCACAATATATTTTTATACTTATATTAAGATTATAAAATAATATTATGAGTTTACGCCAGTGTTTTAAATTTATTTTGTATATAAATTGTTATATTTATATAATTACGACGGTTTTCTTAAATACTACACGATTACTATTATATCACTCAAATTTTGCAAGAAATGTATTTTTATAATTTTTAGGACCTCAATATATTTTATCTTGACCCGTGAAAATTTATTTTTAACTAACGCTACCCTAAATATTCAAATGTGTATACAATTCAACACTTATCTTCATTTAACTTTACAAAACATTATACTTATACAAATTTAAAAAAAAAAAAAAAAAAAAAAAAAAAAGTAAATGACTAAACCTCCTTGTCGACACAAGGAGGGTGAGTCACATTGGTTTGCCAAAATATCTTCTAAGGTATATGTATTATACTCTTAAATCACAAACTCATTTTTCACTTCATTTTCAAAAAGTAAAAAGATCAAAATCTCTTGCTCTTTTCTCTCTAGAACCGGCAACCAAGAGGACCAAGAAGGAGATCAAATATTTTTTTTTCTCTAATCAAGTTATTTTCACACTCTAGTATCACTTTTGTATAGGGTTTTGCAAAATAAACCTTGGGTGATTAGGAAAACTCCATTGTCCATAAACCTCATCAAGTTACTAGTAAGCATTCATATTCATCATAATATTTCATATTCATTGTTATGGTCATTTCATTTTATTTGAGAAAACATGCAAGTCTCATGAGGTTTATACCACTTTTTCATTGATTTTAAGAGTTATGTATATATAAGTCATCCTATAATTACTCCTTGTTATATATTATTTTTGGTGATGTCTAGGAACCCATGACACCCTAAGAAGGTGTATGGTAGGATTAAAATAGCTTCGAGTTGTTTTGAATGGGTTAGAATAGGTTTGGCGAGAAAAACTCATTTCGACAAGTTTGCAAAAGGGTCTGTCCTTATTTTAAAAATCTGGAAAATCCGACAAGTAGGTAAAAATTTTGGCCTAGATATTTAGAAAATACACTTTAAAAGAAACGTGGCGCTTGAACGGATTAAAGCGGAGCTATAACGAAGAAGTTATGAATTTTTCAAGTTGGCGACGAAAACTATAATTTTCGAAATTTCAAGATGTATTGTCAAATTTGTACGAGTCAAAAATGAAGCTTGGGCGTTGTAAATTATTTCGACTTATCAAAAATATGTTAGTATACTTTGATACAAAGCTAAGGACCTTTAAAACGTAGAAAACGGATTTGTAACGATTAAATTATACACGTTTACAAAAAGTTGTCGTAACTTTATTATATAAGAAAAACTATATAATTTCTAATAGGCAAGTTTTACGGCAAACAAAGAGACCAAGTTGAAGGTTGTTTTTAACATTGATGTAGAACTTTTTATAAAATGATGTCTTCTAGTAAAAGTAAGTTCGCCAAGTATATTTATCAAAATGACCGAATCGCTTGATTAGTGGAGTTGTAATGAATTAATTACGGTCGCTTAAACTTTGCGAAAACCATCTTTAAACTATACTTTGGACTAAAGTATCATACTTAACCTCTATTTTTCTTTATGTTCGAGACCTCGGGATGGAAACTTAAACACTAAAACTTTGAGATTATGATACGAGTTTCCCAAAACCGTTGAGTTCATTTCTAACGCCGACGCACTATTTTACGACTAGCTTTTCGAGGCCGTTTTAGTCACTTTCATGAAATTTTCAATGACAATATTTTACTGACGAAAAGTTATAATTTCACAATAAATCACTAAACGATTATCGTGGGAGGTTGTTTCAACGTAAATACTTGTAAAGTATTTTATAAAATGACGACATGTTGTAAACATATATTTCGACGATAAACATTATCTTCAAAAATTCACAAGTGGTATAGATATCATACGAATTGCATGCATAACATTACATCATGACTTATTATCTATCATATCGTTCATAATAGGTTCAAGTTAGAGATTCACGCTACATTTCTGTGTACTCACTTTTGCCATCGCATCATTGTCCAAGTGAGTCATTGATTGGGTCCAAACCGTCAAGTTTATCACACAAGTCAACCACTTGTGAATGGTCAACCGTAATAAAATTCAAACAGTCTAAAACCAATGCAATTTAGATCTAAAGGAGTATAGTGTTACCTCAGGTCGTTAAGTCCCACGGAGGATTAATGGTGCTCAACACTTTCAGATGTCGAATAATCACTAAGGATAGTGATCAGTAAGGATTTTGATTGATAACTACACTACTGATTGATTGGAATTGTATTTGGATACAGAATTGTAAATCACAACAATCAGATTAAACAAACGTAAATACGTACGTTTAATAAACTACGTAAACGTATAAAATAAAACGTGAGTTTTAAGAAATAAAAGACCTACAAATATGAAAATGATATTTTTACAATCCTAATAATAAAAGAAAATTATTGGAAAAGAAAATTATTTTATGACTATTTATTTAATTATTATTAATTAAAACTATTTTTAACTATTTAATAATACCCTAAAATATAAGAAAATATGAAATAAAGCTAGAAAAATGAAATTATGACTTATAAAAATCTAAAATATTATAAAACTAATTTTAAAATTGAAAATATATTTTTTACACTTTTTATCTATTTATTATTAATTAATTACTATTTAAAATACACTTAAATACAAGAAAATACAAAATTAAACTGGAAAAATGAAATTTTAACTTGGAAAAATCTAAAATATTATAAAACTAATTTTAAAACTAAAAAGATATTTTTTATGTTTTTTATTTATTTATTATTAATTATTTAATACTTTTAACTATTTTAAATTCTAATAAATACTAAACATGCTAAGAAAATTATGAAACTTTTTCTAAAAATATCCTTGATGACAGAAAACTAAGAAAATTATAAAAACAAGAAGTGCTTAATAATAAGCTGAAAAGAAAAATTAAAAAGCTAATTTCTATTAAATAAACGCTATCACTATTTTTAAAATGATGTTTTTGTGATTTTTTTTTTGGAAACTATTTAACTACTGATATTAAGTAACTTTAATGAAAACAAAAATTTTACAACTTGAAAATAAGCTGTTTGAGAGCTTATTAGCTCAACAGTTAAGCGAATGAGCTTATTTTGATTTTGCAACCTCAAATAAGCTTCACAGAAAGAAACAAAAGTAAAATAAGATGTAAACAAGCTAAAGGAACTTAGATTAAGCTAAAAAACACAAAGTATTACACTGAAAAGCTTAAAATGAGCAAATAAGCACTTGGCTTATTTGTGTTCTAAGACAATTATGGGACAGAGTTTAAAGGTCAAAACAAGTGGGGTCCACAGAGCTTAAGCTCTCAAACTTGGCTGAAACAGATAGCCAGCTGGGTTGTGAGCTTAAAGGAACCAAGAACAACCCCTAGGGTCCACTGATGAGCTTATGACAAGCTTTTGAAAAGCTTGTAGACACCGATTACTCGGTGTATCTTTGATACACTCAAGATATACCTCGAGTGGAATGGGACAAAGAAAAAGCTGATTGCAGCCTTAGCAAATAAGCTAGAAAATTGAAAATAAGCACTGGAATGAAGAGACAGCTAGGTTAGCTTTCCAAAAAGCCAAGGTTCAATGCCCGGGTCCCACTAATAAGCTCTGTGGGAGCTTGTGAAATCAAGCAGGTAACACCTAATTCTCTGGCACAGGGCACTTTTTCAGAAAGGTGTTTAAAAGAAACTAAAAAATAAGCAGTTTAATAAGCTAACTATGAATTATAAAAAATACCATGATAAAGATGAGCAGTTGAATTTTATTATCCCAAAAGCTCAAATCTTGAAACTTACTATTAAGTCCTATATAAAATTATCTATTTTATTCAAAAACGACTTAAACTGAAAATTTGACTTTTTAAGAAAACCAAATAAGTTGACTAGACTGAACTTTGGATTGATCCTACTCACTGATTATGATGTATTAAGGTGAATTAAGACTAGATTGACCAATGATAACAACTTATGAACATAAAAACAAGATCATGGATCTTGGAAATCCAACAGTTAGTAATCAAGATGAGATCAAAGATTATTTTGACTTTTTACAAAGTAAGGACTGGATTTTATTGCTTCTTTGAGTTCTTATGACCTAATGTGACACAGATCAAACAAGAACAATGGCATAAACACTCTACAACACGCTTAAACCAAAGGAATCCAAACAACCTTTTATGCAACTTTTGAAGATTTTCGAAGGTTTCTGATTTAGACCATGTAATCGATTATGCACCTTATATTATCATTTAATTAGATCAAGAAACATTAAATAACAACAATAACAACATATAACTAAGAATTGACACTTATGCTATAATAATCTGTTAAAATAAAATTTATAGTAACTACAAATTAAAGAGAACAAGCAACCTGGTTTTAAAGGTTAATTCTACTTAACTACCACTAAGAAACATAAAACACAAAGATTGAAGCTTATAAGTAACTTTAAAAGAAAAGCTAAAATTGAGCAAAGGCTTACAAGATGGAAATCAAGTGAAAATTGAGAACCAAGGTCCAAACACTTCCTATGGCTTCCCAAGCTCTAAACCAAAGGGCAATCCATTATTAACCCTGCTCCAGCGGTGATCACCATTTCCATGGATTTTTTATTTTTCACTAATTTATTTGTATTTTTGGTATTTTTGCTTTTGACTTCTAAACTGACTTTTATGGGTTTCTAATAGCTTACATAAGCTATATAGGAGCTTATGTGATCTTATGAGTCCAAAATAACATCTACAAACAACATTTGAACTTATTGAGATTTTGAACAAGTAAAATTGCATAAACTGAAATTGAGACTTAAAACTGTAATTGATGTTCACAAAAGCTTTATTGTACACTGAAAACTTGAAATACAGAGCTTGAAAGCTAAAACATACACTGGAATTTAAAATTAAGCTAAAACGACATAAACTAAAAATAAATTACACTAGATATTTTTTCATACTGCTTCTCCTCTTCTTTATAATGATCTTTTGAGTCTCGTCGACATCCCCGAGACTTTCCCACTTCATCTTGACCATTGAATCTTTCGAATCATCATAACTCGCCCATGCGGAGTTTTGGCGGAAAAAAGTCTTGAAAGGTGTTTTGTTAATTAATGCAATTTGGTGGGATGTGGAGGTGTTGGGGAGTGGGTAGAGAGGTGTAAAGGTGGTGGTGAGGTGGAAAGGTGGAAAACCACCCCGGTTTTGGTTTGCGAGCTTGAGAGAGAAGGTGAACAGTGTCTCTGGTTTTGGCGGGTTGACTTTATTTGACCGAGTATTAGTAATAAGGTGGGGGTTCAAATGGGGGGTTCACAGGTTTATGACAGGGGTTCTTTTGGGTTTTGGCTGGGTTAATAATACAAAAGAGGTCGCTTTGGTTTGTAGTTTATTACAAGGACCAAAGTTGCAATTCGCAAACTTGATGGACTGAAAATGCAACTTTTCCAAACTTATCAAAAGGACCAAATTTGCCAATCTTTAATAGTACAAGGTTTATTTTTGATTAATTTCCATTTTTAAATAACCCAGGACTATTTTTGACACTTTTCAAAGTTGAGGGACCTTTTCTGCCATTTGCCTAAAGATTTATTCAAGGACCATTTTTGACAATTTAAAATATTTCAGGGACCTAGAATGATAAAACTCCATATTTTTGGATTCCAGGGACTACATTTGACAACTTTTGAAACTTGGGGGACTAAAACTGCCAATTATGCAAACTTGATATGTTTTTCACCTGATTTTGGAATTTTTGCATTTGAAACACATAAAACACTTATTTGTGATATTTTATCATTTTGATGCATTTCGAGTGTTTTCGGATGTTTTGCGCTTAAACAGTACAAAAATGATGAGTATTTAGACACTCATCAATCCTCCACACTAAGATATTGCTAGTCCCTAGCAATCTTTTTAGAAAACTTAATGGATTTCATCTCTTTACCAAAAGCCATTACTCGGGTAGCCAATTGTTTCATTCAAGTAAGAACCTTGGTACAATGATAACCAAATGATTTTGAGCAAATCACCAACAGAACGGATTTGATTTGTCTTTACCGTGCCGCTTGCTACGGACTAGCCAACTCTTAGATAAATTATCAATATTATCTTTGGTGAGTCGATTACCAATTATGGCTTTCCAACGCCTTTACCACAAGCCATAAACTTGCGGGCTAGCCAACTCTTCTCTAATTAAAGATATGGTGAAATGAACACCATACAATTTTGGGCAAATTGCAAGCCATAAACGGATTTGAGATATCTTTACCAAGAGCCGCTTTGCTCTGGATTAGCCAATCCTTATGTGGGTTAGACATGGTGGATGATTACCATTTGTTGAGTAAGTGAAAACACTTACTCCAAAAAAATTGGCCAAAATGGGGAATTGGGTGGCATAATTACATGATTAAATTCGTGAGAATTCCCCCCACACTAGAAATGAATATTGCCTCAATATTCAAAGTACCGCGGTTATGCCGAAACATAGAACGAAAGGGAAATATTACGGCCATTATTTTGTTTTTGATATATACACATTTTTTTTTTGAAAAGAGAGTACTTATATACAACAGCGGGGGGCAACTCCCCCACACTAGGGTGGTAGAAAGTAGAAAGAAATCAGAAATATGAGTGAAAACCCATATTGTGTGCTACTGTTTTTGATTCCCGAGTCACTAGCTTGACTCGATCCCCGCATTCATTGGTTCATGGGGAAAGTAACGTGGAAAACCAATCTCGATCGGACTTTCATTCACAGTGTTTAATAAACATATGAACATCAGAAAGTTTCACACCGACGAGATACAACCGCGGTATTTGTTAATAGTAGAAACTATAAAGGATGATACCGGGGTCAAAGATGGTGTCCTCATTCCCGAAAGAGAAAAGGGAAAGAGCAACCACACCATTCGTGAAGAATGGAATAAAGATGTGCATCACAATGCATGTCCATTCCTCATTAGTAAGAAGCAAATCACCATTTTGACATTTTAAGCTTAAACTTAAAGCTTGTATGGTGATTGTCAAAGGAATTTCGGTAGGAGGTTTGGAAACGGTTCTTCAATCAATGATTTTCCGAAAAAGGATGTCCCCTCCGAATCAAAGTAAGTATTATCAATTCCTGTTGGAATCGACTCATCACTAAGAAAGGCATCGACTTCATTCCAAAAGTTGTCATCTTCCTCATCCGGAGTGAGAGAAGAAATGGAATAGTCGGAAACAACTGGATCTGGAGATGAAATGGATGATGGATCATTTGAAGAGAATTTAGTTTCATCCACAGAGTTAACAAACTCAATACGATAAACTGGTTTCGGAGGTGGGACAAGTGGTGTGCTCATAGAGCTAGCAATTTCCACTACTTCCGATAAAGTCTCCGATTCTAGATCATCATCATCAAGAACACTCTTGACTTCCTTGGTACAACTTTCAAACCATTTGTTTGAACCAGGGTTGATTTTCATAGCTTTTAGCTCAGCACGTTATTGGTGACTCCTCTTAACCGTGAAATTTGAGAGTGTTGCATTGATTCTTTCAGATTTTTGATCAATTGTGGCAACACTATGTTTGGATAGAGGTTTGGAGTTCTGGCTGATATTAAACGTGAGTTCTTCGTTGTCAACCCGTATAGTCAACTCTTCAGCATACACATCGATTAGAGCACGGCTTGTTCTCAAGAAAGCTCTCCCAAGATGAGGGAACTCTAGGATCAGATCAAAGTCTACTACAACAAAATCGGTGAGGAAAATGAAACTTTCCTACTTTTACCACGACATCCTCGGCTATCCCAAGTGGACGAGTTATGGTACAATCCGCTAGCTCAAGTGTCATACAAGTAGGAGTAAGTTCGGGAAGAGACGCTTTCTTCCATACCGAGAGTGGCATGAGGTTAATGCTAGCGCCAAGATCGCCAAGCGGAGCATTGAACCATACCCAAGAAATCACACGGATTAAAAACACTGCCGGGTCTTCAAGCTTTTGGGAAGCTTTTGAGAAGGACCACGAGCATTGCTCATTGAGAGGGGTTTAGCCATCTCGGATAACTTATCTTTGTTGCTCAAGAAGCCTTTAAGCGTGGATCCAAATTTGGGCATTAAACGAGAGCATCAACGAAGCTTATATCAAAGTGCGCTTCATTGAAAATTTGGAAAAAATTTCCATTTGCTCTTTGGTTTTGTCTTTGAGCTTCTCATCATGCAATCTTGATGGGTAAGGAAGTTGACTAGACTTTTGAGCCGGATGGAAGTCATTTCGGCTCGAATTTGTCTTCGAACTTGGGTTCGGACTTAAAGCTTGACTACCGAAGGTGGGACGTGTCTTGATGCCGTGGGCTCGAGAAATGCACCTTGTCCGTTGTATCCTTGGCAACTTGACTCATTGCTCCCGGTGGAGGAGGCATTGGAGTCGAAGGTCCATTGTGCGTCTTAGGTTCACTTTCTACTACCTTTGGGAGAGAAGAAGAAGAGGTAGTAGGTATAGCGGGTCCATCGTGATGATACACCACTTGGTTGTGATCGCTTTGCGTCGCCCCTCGGGTTAGCGATCGTGTTGCTCGGAAGTTTTCCCGAGCCCGGGGTTGATCATTTAAAGACTTCTTAATGTCGAAACGGCTAACCAACAACCTGCTCATTTCATCTTGGGATTTCATGAATTGCTTCAATAGCTCATCGATGATGGTCCAGTTGGAACAATGGCTTGAGTTTGATTAGGAAAATTCGGCCTCTATTGTTCGGATTAGGGCCTTGATTTTGAAAATTTCCTGGTTAGGATTCATATTCCCATGAAATTGATTCCTCGATTGAAATTGTTTTGATTAAAGTTTCCTTGATGTTGGAAACCTTGATTTGGTCCGGATAGAAATTACCTTGGTTTTGATAACCTTGGTTCATTCTAGGTTGGTTCGATTCGGTTTTGTATGTTAGGATTCGGTTAAAATCGGTGGTGTCATCTTGCTAGGTGCACGGTAGTGAGGATTAGCTTGTGGTCGGTATTGATTACCTCCTTGATGTGAAGCACCCGCTATAGCATTGGCTTCAACCGACTACCATCGGTGGCGACAATTGTAGTATGCATGAGGCCACCACAAGTAACACAGACCTCGACTTTCTTCACTTCACCATGTGATGGTGTCGTGTGAAAGTGACTTTCTTTGGTTTGCAAGAACCAAAGCTCGAACAATATCCGTGAGTTTGTCAATCTTAGCATCGCTAGATGTACTCACGGAGATGAAGTAGAAGGTCCAAAGATTATATTGAGACCGATTTGTCTTTGTTCGGAAAGGCGGACCGGGACTTGTTTTCTATGATTTGCAAGGCTTCTTTTGTGGTCTTGCTCAGAAATTACCTCCGCGAGGCATTTAAAGAGTCTTGGTTAGTCCGGTTCGCACCATTGTAGAAAGTATCCATTTGCATTAATTCAAGAAACCATGATGCGGACACTCATGAGCAATTCTTTGTAACGATCCCATGCCTCCCGAATGATTCATCAAATCTTTGAGAGAATTTCATTATCTCATTCTTAAGACTTGTAGTTCGGGATGGAGGATAGAATTGTTAACAAACTTAGTGACTAAATCCTCCCATGTCTCAATGGAACGAGGGGTTGTTTCTCGCCAATTCCGGGCTTGTCCTACAGAGAATGGGAACGTAAGAAGCTTAATTGCTTCATGTGGGACATTCTTGTATTTGATGGTAGATGCAATCTTGTTAAACCATCGAATATGTGCATGAGGATCATCCCGCCAAAACCATAAAATTGGCTTTGGGTTACAAGATTAAGCAACCCGGTTTTGAGCTCAAGGTATCGCCCACGATGGTGGACAACAATGGCATCTCCGTAACCCTCGATGGGTGCTTGGAGAAGCTCATTCATCGGCTTATCTTCCGCCATTACGACGGGGTGGTGGTGGTAGACGCCTCACCACGGTCAAGGAGCGAACGTCCTCACGCTCACGAGGAATATTTGCAAGCTCGGAAAGTGGACTTGTAGAGCTAGAAGAATGAGTGCGCATGCACTAAGTATAAAAATCGCCAAAACAAATGCGAGGCAAAACGACAAGTGAACTTAAACCAATAATCACAAATGAAATGGCTTCTTTGAAAAAGGTACACCAAATCACAAGGACACAAAGGTAAGTTTTGATCTTTAAGATTGGGAACTTATTAATGTTCACACCCCCAGTTGGTAGGTGTACTGCCTTGATTTGCGGTGGTTGATTTTTATGTATTTATTAAGTACCACAAAAAATACGTAGGTATGGATTTGTGCTAAGGGTTTAAAAACTTTTGGAAAATATTTTTGGTATCGTCTCGTTTAACCAAATTGTATCTCTTTAAGAATCACCTTAAAGAAAATACAAGAAAGAAAACGTTACGATTGTTTTGTTGTTTTATATTTTTTTTGGTGTTGTTAACACTTTAGGAAAAGTGTTAATGAACTTTTTTATAACTTTACAAAAAAAACTGTTTACAAAAGGTGGTATATGTGCAAGAATGGATCTGGAAATGCTTAAAACACGCTAAAGCCTCCCCGGCAGCGGCGCCAAAATTTGATTGGGTCCAAACCGTCAAGTTTATCACACAAGTCAACCACTTGTGAATGGTCAACCGTAATAAAATTCAAACAGTCTAAAACCAATGCAATTTAGATCTAGAGGAGTATAGTGTTACCTCAGGTCGTTAAGTCCCATGGAGGATTAATGGTGCTCAACACTTTCAGATGTCGAATAATCACTAAGTGTTAAGAATTAGAAATTCCAGGTATTAAAGAGTCGGTCACCTCAAGTATATGTAATCGTTAGAAAGCTTGTAGTCGAAGTTCTTTTAAGTTAAGTAGTATTTAGTTAAGTAACACCGTGGAGGACGGACGGGTCTTTACCCACCAGATGCCCGATCCACACCCGATGTGTGGCGATTTATGTAAGACTATAAATACTCTACCTCCCAAGGTAGAGTTGGAGCTCATAATAATATCTTTCACTTTCTCTCACTAAGTTCCCTAAACCTCTAACTTTCTCTCTAGAATTCCATTTATACGCCACTTTGTGTTATGGTTTGATGTGTATGTGAAAACTAATATCCTACAATTGGTATCAAGAGCCATGGTTAGATCATATCTTGCACATCTTTGGATTTCTAGTGGTTTTAGGTGGTTTTGAGTTTGAAAAAGTTTAGTAGGTTTTGCATCATTTGGTTGATTTCTTGTGTTAAAGCTTGGATTTTGTTAGTACTTTTATGTTTAGAATCATCACAAGTGTTTAGGTTTTCATTTGGTAAGCTTGAATCATCTTGGTTGGGTTGTTTTTTGATTAAAAAGTGATGTTTATGTGGTTTTTCTTGCTAGCGACTTGAGATACGGATTTCTTTCTTCGTAGCGACTTGCTTCACAATTTTGTAGCGAGTTACAAAGTGTTGGAGTTAGCGACTTAGACCTAGCGATTACAAGACAAGTAGTGGACTCTCCACTACGGGTAGCTACTGGTGGTAGCGACTTGGTCTCAGAGTGAGTTGCTCTTTAGCGACTTGAATCTTTAGCGACTTGAGTAGCGAATTGCTACCAAAAATTTTGCTAGCGACTTGAGGCTTAGCGAGTTACTACTTAGCGACTTGCATTTGTCTAGCGACTTGGGACTTTAGCGACTTGGGAGTGTAGCGAATTAGGTGTTAGCGACTTGGTGCAGTTTCTTCTAGCGACTTGGGTGATTGTTTACGGTTTTCTCTTGATTTAGTAAAATCCCGTGAAAGAATCTATTTCCCGGTTTAATCATAGAGTTATAAAATCCCGTATAACTGTTAACATGTCTACCAACGCTCCTACTATCATCTCCATTGTTGCCGAGGATGTTCAAGCGGTGGCTCGAGATACTCGTCCACCCATGCTCGATGAATCGACTACGATTCTTGGGCTCAACGAATCGATTGTACTTGCCTTGGAAAGGAAAATGGTGTCAACATTCTCAAATCCATTGATGAAGGACCGTGTCGAGTTGAGACGACTAGAGATATACTTGATACTAATGAAGATGGAACTCCTATTTACGGAATGGATGGACCTAAAATGTATGATGAGCTTGATGATAAGGAGAAAAAGAGATTCGATGCGATATCGTGGCTTCTAACATTGTTCTTCAAGGTCTTCCTAAAGACATCTACAAGTCGATCAATCACAACACCGATGAAAAGGCAAGATGGGATAATGTCAAGATGCTTCTCTCGTGTTCGAAATTAACTATGGAAGACAGAGAATCACAACTCTATGACAATTTGAACACTTCAAGATGAAACCGGATGAGAGTGTCTATGAGTACTATGTGAGATTTCATAAGTTGGTGAATGATATGAGGAACATCGAATGACTATGCCTAACATTCACCGAACTCAAAATTTGTGAACAACATGAATCCCGAATGGCACAAGTTTGTCACCTCTGTGAGCTCACTAAAGGATTGAAGAATACAAACTATGAGCAACTCTATGCCTTCCTCCTTCGTAATGAGAGACATGCTATGTTTGAAAAATTGGTTCTCAATCGCTCAAAACCAACTGTGGAGAGACAAGCTCGCCTAATGACTCAACCGCCTTCTACTCAAACATCGGAATCACAACCAAAGCCTCACAAGTCATACCTTGGGTAATGGTAATCACAAACTCATTCCCGATCCTATGTTCAAACAAGTCGATGCCGATGCACACGCGGGTAACTTCATTAATCAACTTGCTCTTCCGATTAGTCAAAACATGAATTCTCTCCCACAAACCAACAACAACCTCGTAACGACATCTAACCCACACAATCAAGCTACTGTGAAAGATGGAAGGATCGTGGTGCAACCGTTCAGAAAGACAAGATGATCGGGGAAGAGGTGGAGTGGTAGAGGTTATGTTGGTAACCGTAATCGAGGAAGGAATGGTAACCAAGGTCAAGCTAAGCCGATCAAATGTTATAACCGTGGTGGTGAGGGACACATTGCAAGAAACCGCACATCTCCAAAGCGCCCATGAATCGCCGACACTTCGAGATAAGATGTCGCTTGTACAAGCTCGTGACAATGGTGCCGCTTTGGATGAAGAGGAATTCTTTGTTTCTAGTGAGGGCAATGCCAAGACCTATGATGCGATGTGGATGAGCACCCTATTCGTGAGATAGGTCACAATCATCATAATGCCTTTCAAGTCGCCGATTGTGATGCATACGACTGATGTGGATGATGGACCCACTGCACACACAATCTTTATGGCTAGCATTTCTCCAATGGTTTCTCCCAAGGTCTCTTCTTCACCACAAGTCGGCCTATCCAAAGACAAACTCATCTCGAGGTATTAAACTATACGATGATGTCGATGTGCAATGGATGCATGACAAAGTACAATCAATCAAACTATTGAATCAAATGTTGAAAATATGGGTAATATCGATATTGTCCCATACGATCAATACGTGAAACAAAGTGAAAGTGAAGTTGTACCAAGTGATGCATCTTCTCGAACAACAATGACTACGCTTTTTTATGAATACACCGCATGTGCTCCCGATGATTCTGTAATTTCGAACTAAATGCCTATAAAGAACGTGTTGCTATTTATGAACAACGTGCAAAATTTGAGTTGACCACTCGTGAGCGTGAAATGGATGACCAAGTGCGTGCATCATTAGAAAAGTAATTTTAGAAGAAGTATTGAAACAAGAATTAAATTCCTTACAAGAAAAGCTTTCTAAAACCGCTAAGCAAAAGCGAGAACTTCAAGAAAATGTGAAAATGCTTAGCAAGAATTTAATGCAAAGGAATCAAAACTCTTGAAAGATTTTTCTAATCGAAAACTTTGAAAACAAACTTGAAAACAAGTTGTACATACAAGGAACACCATTCAGATCGCTCACTTGATCACTAAGCATAGGGTCTTTAGCGATAAGCATAGCATTCCCTTGTTAAGGAACCAAACCAGAGGTCATTAAAAGGGCTAGAAATGCTCATAAGGTTCTTTATGATGGCAATGAAATCCTTAAACCTAGACAGAAACCTAGTTGCGTTGAGTGCACCGAGGAAGATAAGAAATCTGATGAAGCCACTAGGAAAAGATGAACAAAAATTAGATGATCCAAAATGCAAAGAGAAAAAGTAATTATCACTCCTCATGACTACAAGAAGGAAAAGCTGGATTTCCTTGAACAAGTTTAAGGCTCGACATTGTTGACTCCCGAACAAGTCTTCCGAAAATGGATTTAGATAAGCGAAAGCGGAAAATATTGTTGAAACAAACCCTCCCTTTGGAAAATGCCTAGAGCGATCGTGTATCCTCCTAATACACCAATGCATCTTGTTCCTAGAACAATTGCCACTAAAAGCAAGACCTTAATTAGCCAATACGTTATATTTCAACTATTTGTTGATTTTGAGAAAACTTGCAAGAAAAGGATCACACCCATCGGTATAATCAAGGAGAAAGGGTTTTGAACAAATGAAAGAATGTTATTTAACGAGGTCATGCCTTTCTTTAAACTTCTAAAAGATCACTTTGAGAGTCTTAAAAGGGATAGAAACCGATATTAAGGGAATGGAAAAGGAATTTGATGCAATGATTGTTGAAGTTAGTGACTATGAGCGTGCACTAAAATATAATGAGATTGAGAGGAAGAACTTGCATACATTAAATGAGACTCTTATTACCGAATGTGTTGCTCAAGATGTGTTTTCAACGCTTCAAATTTCTATTAATGCTTCCCAATTTCATGAACTATCTGTTCTCGAAAGTCTCTCATGATCGTGTCATTGAGCTTGAAAAACTAATTCTAAACTAAACGAGAAAATTGAACCGGATGATCACGACAATTTGGTTAAACATTTTTCTAAACTAGAGGTTGAGCATTTTATTTACAACTAAAATATCAACATCTTAAAGAAAATGTCAAAACTTCAAATATCAAGACATCCTCGATGCTCCGAGTTTGATGCGCTTTTCAAATTAACAAACGTGATGAACAAATTCAAGCTCGGTGCAACACGATCGTAAAGTTGAAAGCCCAAATCTCTCAATTAAAGGGTCAAACGAACTATATGACAAAGCCCAAATGCCTCCTCCTTTAGATTCTCGAATTCTCAAACGTTTCATCTTCAAAACCTAGTAAATGCATTACAAAAGGAAAACGAAAGTTTTCTAGAAGAAAATGAAAAAGTTAAACGTCATTTCAATGAGTTATTTGAATCAATAAAGGTCACTCGTAACAAAAAAACGAACAAATAGCTTCATTGCAAAAGGAAATTGAGAATCAAGAGTCGTAAAAGGAAAATGCCAATGACCAATGGGAGAATGGTGTATCAAAGGTTCACTCTTGTAATATATATGTTGTGTTCATGAAATATGTCCTCCTCATCTCGTGAACAACAAACTTGTTTGCTCAAACATACTTCTCATCCCTTAAGGATTGCCTAGAATGTCTGCGTGAGATTGTTGAAGTGGATAAGTTAGAGAAACCTCATGATAATGCAATTGGACATGCATGCTTATATGCCAAACGATCTCAAGAAATCTTAGAATGCTTGATCACACTATGCCCTAAGTCATTAGGTGAGAGAGTTAATCCTTTGATTCCATGTTCGATGCCTATTGCCAAGTCTGATATTCATTCGATGCCCAATGTCTTGAATATGAACCCTAGTGTGCTGTAAGTAGTTCGATTTCGGATCCGTCAATGCTATGAAAGAGAACTCAAGTGTGCCTTCTAGGAGTACAAATCCTAGCACTTCTAGTTTTAAGAAAGTGAACCTTAGTGTGCTGCATGTAGTTCGATCCCAAAGACATCTAAACAGTGATGCAAAGAGTTGTAAAACCCACTAATGTTCCCATTCCTCTACAGAGTAATCGGTGACATTAAAGGGAGCAGTCAAAGTCTCAAGACAATACAAGGAATGATAGGACCTCGCAAGCTAAGAATGTGCACCGAAAAAGTAGAAGAACAATCTAGGAACTTTAAGCTTGAATCGAATAAAGCGAATCGTGTTGATTCTAGTATTAGCCATAGGCGCATCGTAATTAATTCGATTCGATACTATTTGCAAACCTTGTACCGATGTCCGCTTGAATTCGCTTTCTAATCATGAATGTGGTGTTAATGGTTTGCCTAATGATGATAATGGTCCATTAATGTTGCTTATGTTCATGCTAAAAAGGCAAAAAGACAAAAATGTAAGAGAGTTAGAAAACAATGGAAACCCATAGGAAGAACATTTAGTAAGATAGGCTATTATTGGATACACATTGGTCATAAGAATAATCGACAATGCCCACTAGAAAATGGATGCCTCTTGGTAGAACTATTCCCATAAGAAGTGAGCACACCGTGAATGTGGCTATCTGGACACTAGTACCGCATCTATTCACAATGAATCCAAAGACTTAATTTCGATATGAATGCTCCTTTCTCCGATGTGGGTGTTCCAACCATTGTTACTAACCAAATGGAACCCATTCTTGCATGGGGATCCCAATTATCCGCTTATCCATTCTTGTCATGTTCAATTGCGCATCGTTCAAATCGCTCGTGGTACCGGACTCAGCCGTTCCAAGCATATGACTAGAGACCGGTCGCTGCTCATGAACTTCGTGAGCAAATTCATCGGACCGTTAGATTCGGTAATGATCATTTCGGTGCTATTATGGGTTATGGAGATTACGTTGTTGGTGATAGTGTCATCTCTAGAGTATACTATGTGGAAGGTCCGGGTCATAACTGCTCTCTGTTGGTCAATTTCGTGATTACGATCTAGAAGTAGCCTTGAAAAACATACCGCTTTGTTAGAGAACTTAATGGTAAGGAACTGTTAAAAGGAACTCGTGGCTCAAATCTTTACACCATCTCTATCGATGACATGATGAGGTCTTCTCCAATCGCTTGTTATCAAAGGCTTCAAAACAAAGTCATGGTTATGGCATCGTCGTCTCAATCACTTGAACTTGGCACCATCAATGATCTTTCCGAAAGGACTTAGTTGTAGGTTTACCTAGACTAAAGTATGAAAAGGATCATCTTTGTTCAAAGATGCCAATTGGGTAAAAGCAAAAGTATGCCCACAAACCCAAACCTACAAACTCAATTCTGAAGTTCTTCATACCCTTCATATGGATTTGTGTGGACCAATGAGAGTGCAGAACATCTTTGGTAAGAAATATGTGTTGGTTGTGGTTGATGATTACCTAGATTCACCGGGTCAAGTTCTTAAGGACAAAGGATGAAACTCCTTATATCATCATCAAACTCATCAAACAAATTGAGTTCGACTCAACAAAACAATGTAATTATCCGAACAGACAATGGAACCGAGTTTGTTAACAAACAACTTAGTGAATTCTATGAAAGCATTGGAATCACCATCAAAGAAGTGTTCCACGAACTCCTCAACGAACGGTGTAGTTGAAAGACGAAATCGAACTCTTGTAGAAGCCGCTAGAACAATGCCGATTTACTCAAAGGTTCCAATGTTTCTCCGGGTCAAGCAATTGCCACCGCATGGTACACACAAAATCGTTCTCGATTCACTGCTCATGGAAAACTCCATATGAACTTGTCCACAATAGAAAACCTAATCTCTTTTCCTTCGTGTGTTTGGTGCATTGTGTTATCCAACTAATGAGGACAAGACTTAGGCAAACTTAGAGCTAAAGCGGACATTGGAGTATTTGTAGGGTATGCTTCAAACAAAAGGGATATCGAATCTACAACAAAAGAACCCGAAATATCATGGAAACAATTCACGTTACGTTTGATGAGTTGACGGTCAAATGGCTCCCGGACACACCGATTCAGACCCGCACTTCAAAACAGTCCCATTGGTTCATCCTTGTTCCAAACTCTCCTCAAGAAACTCCATATGTACCTCCATCCAAGATGATTTAAAGAAATTGTTTGATCCTATGTTTGATGAACTTTATGATCCAAGTACTAATGAGGTGTCAATTCCTACTCTGAGGTCGCTCATATTCCCGTGAATGAAGGCAATCCTCGCCTCAATATCTTTAAGTCAAGAAGCGCATCGCCGATCCTTCGATCTCATCAACAAATCATCATTCTTCAAATGTACATCATGGAAATGTTTCGCATCAATGATGAAGTTAATCCCTTTGCTACCTCAAGATGCTCCATTCGAAACGTATTTGCTCCCGAATCTTCTTCGAACCATCTTCTTCGTGAGACATCGACTCGCTACTTCGCCCCCAACAACTACCACATGAACACCTCATAAAATGGACTCACGATCACCCACTAGACAACATCATTGGAAATCCCTCTCGTCTGTATCAACACGGAAACAACTTGCAACCGATGCCTTATGGTGCTTCTTCAACTCCGTACTATCTAAGATCGAACCAAAAGATGTTAAAACCGCCATGAATGAAGATAGTCGGTTCAATGCCATGCAAGATGAAATTCATGAGTTTGATCGACTTGATGTATGGGAGTTAGTACCGCTCGAGGCGTGCTATGATTATTGCTCTTAAATGGATCTTCAAAGTGAAACTTGATGAGCATGGTGATGTGTTGAAGAATAAGGCTCGATTAGTTGCTAAAGGATACCGTCAAGAGGAGGGTATTGACTTTGAAGAATCTTTTGCTCCAGCTTGCTCGAATCGAGGCAATCGTAATCTTTCGGCTAATGTCGCTAGTAAGAACATGGTAGTCTATCGATGGATGTGAAGACGGCATTTCGAACGGAGATCTTAAAGAAGTCGCTCACGCCGCCCAACTCAAGGATTTGTGAATCAAGAGCATCCTACTCACGCTTATCGTTTGAAGAAGGCTCTTTACGGTTTAAAGCAAGCTCCAAGGGCATGGTATGATACATCACAAAGTTTCTTCTATCAACCGGATTTAGCAAAGGAGCGATTGATCCTACATTGTTCACCGAAGTCGAGCAAACATTTAATTCATGTTCAAATTTATGTTGATGATATTATTTTGCCTCGATGCACCCAATGGAATGTGATCGTTTTCGAATGAAATGAGTTCAAAATTTCAAATGTCAATGATGGGACAAATGTCATTTTTCTTGGGATTACAAATTTCACAAAGTCCGGAGGCATTTTCATAAATCAATCTAAATATGCAACAGATCTTAAAGAAATTTGGATTTGATTCAAGTGACCACGTTGACACCCCATGATTGATCGAACCAAACTAGATGAGGACCACTCGTGGATCATGATTGACCAAACGAAATATCGTAGTATGATTGGATCCTCGATGTACCTCAACGCTAGTCGACCGACATCTTGTTCATTGTTTGCATGTGTGCTAGATACCGTGCTAAGCCTACTAAAAAGCACCTTGAAGCGCTTAAACGGGTCTTCGGTATTCCAAGGAACCATCAATATGGGTCTTTGGTACCAAGGACACCGGTATGTCACTAACGGCCTATGCGAGATGCCGATCATGCAAGTTGTCAAGATACACGCCAAGCACGTCTGAGGTGCTCGCTTTTGGGTGATAAGCTTGTGAGTGGTCTTCAAAGAAGCAAATGAGTACTTCTATTTCCTCTACAGAGGTGAATACATAGCCATGTCATCCTGTTGTGCTCAAATCTTATGGATGAGATCTCAATTATCGACTATGGCTTTGTATTCAACAAAATCCTCCGCATCGTGATAATAAAAGTGCTATTGCTCTCTCATGCAACAATGTTCAACACTCAAGAGCAAAGCATATCGACATTCGACATCATTTCATCGTGGAACAAGTGGAAAAAGGTGTGGTGGAACTCTATTTTGTGAGGTCCGAATATCGCTAGCGACATCTTCACCAAAGCTCTTCCAAGAGAACGTTTGAGTTTATTCTTCCACGCCTTGGCTTAAAAGCCTTCAACCGAACACTCAAACGCCTTCGTGAGGAAGACGAGGAGTAAAGGTCTATCTTCATCTCGTCTCTTGTATATATCTATTCAAAAACAAAATACAAAATTTTAAAACCTTCAAAATCAAATAGAAAAATATAAAACTTTCAAAATCCATAAATATTGTCATTTTGTCATTTTGTCATGTTTCTCTCGATTCGATTATATCTACGGTCTTGTTGTTGTCATTCAAAGAATGACACGGACTTTAGATATTGTTCTAATTTTATTTTAATATATATATATATATATATATATATATATATATATATATATATATATATATATATATATATATATATATATATATATATATATATATATATATATATATATATATATATATATATATATATATATATATATATATATATATATATATATATATATATATATATATATTTGGGAGAAAGAGAAAAAATGGTTTATTGTCATTTTCAAATAACCCGTTTTAAAGAAAGAACAGAGCCATGTTTTATCATGCTTTCAAAATTCCATGCTCGATTCTATATACATTTATCTGTTGAAAACTAAATGCTTTGAAAAATAACTCGTCTCTATTTTTATAATCATCATAACTTATTTGTCAAAATCTCATCTCTCAATCAACAACCTATGTCATTGATTGAGGGGAGAATGATTTCAATTAAATTAAAAGTTATTTGGCATTAAATTGTTTTCAAAAGATGTACATGCATGTTTTATCAATGGAGTTTAAAGTCTTAAAATCCGATCCTTATCGCTTAAAACGCATTCATAATCAAGTCACAATTCCCTTAAAAGCTTTCAAAATCAATTTAAATCTATAAGAGATCACAAATCTCAAATGACTTGATAATAGTGATCGGGGAGAATGTGTGATTTAAATTGGAATTAAACCGATAATTCGGTAAATGGCTCTATAAGGATGTACATGTCCCTTCCCACATGTGACAAACGATTTCAAATTTTCAATGCACATGTTGAGGGGAGCATCTATCTTAAACCTATGATTTGAAACGTGATCATTTATCTCAATGTGCGGTTCCTTCTAGTATGTGCAAAACTCTTTTCTAATCTCGAGGCACATATTGAGGGGAGAAAACTTATGAAAACCTCATCCTTTCGGAAATGATTTATCTTCTTGATTTGATCGTGAAGTGATGTTGATATCTTTTAGAAAAAGGTAATCAAAGAAGTAAATTCTTCCTCTTGCCTCCGTGTGCAAAACGATTTCAAACATTTGATGCACATGTTGAGGGGAGCACTTATTCTAAAAATATCAAAACAATTCAGTACAAAATGTTTTGATAATATATCACAAGTATCCGGATTGATTTTCAAATGGTTTTCAATTGATTCCAATGGCGGATGAACAATACCAAATAGACCCACCAACTTTACTTTATGTACGGTGATATAAGGATGATAAGGTTAGGTATTGGTTCCCATGATCCGCCGAACCGAGGGATCTACCCAGGGACAATCCACTAGTTAGTGTAGAAGTCCTTAGGTATGATGATAAAAGGAGAAAATGAGATATGGGAAGAGTGCGGATGAGATAGAGCAAGCATTGGAACTAACCCAACAAGGTTCTTGCTATGAAGTCTCGGTAAGCACCGGCGGGTTGAAGAATTAAAAGAATTGAATGAGAAAAGGGTGAAAACAAATAGCCCTCCATTTATTCAACCTTAGGGCGTAAACCGGTTCAATCCATATGCTACCGATGATAACATCGGTATTGAAGACAAGACGTCATGGACCCAAAGGACGACCGCACTTCAACTTTCCAAACCACTCAAGTTTCTCTTAAAAGGACTTGTTTCATTCTCACGGGAACCGACATTATCTATTGACTTTCTCTAGAGATTGTTGATATTGAAGAAGGAGACCCTCTCCCTAGTCTCCCAAGACAGATCCAAATATGCACAAATTGAGTCTAGAGCCACGAGATCATCAATAAATCTCATTAGGACACTTTCAATGAAGACTCTCTGTTTCACACAATGTGGAAAGAGACTATATCTTGAGTCCCACGATTATCCTTGTGGTATTGCCGTAACATCCGAGTGATGTGTTTACATATTCACAATGAAGATGGAAAGCCTTCTAGAGCCAACATCAAACAAGCTCACGGTAGGTGGCATGTGAGATCTATTATATAGATCAACCATGTGACAACCGAATGAAACAATGGGACGATTCAATCTCTTGAATCAATCACGGTTCGAGTTATGGATTGACGGATACCTTTGAAAACCGGTCTTTGTGCTTAACAACTCTTTTCTTTAGCACATCGACCGTACTCATTTTTCAAACCAAAGGTGTTTTATGATTGATAATTGATTTTCAATAAAACCTTCGTTGTATTGCAAAACAATTTCTATTGAGCAATACACCATTGTTTTTCAAATCTCTTTTCATCAATCGGTGGACTTAAAATTATTTGGTTCACTCACTCCGTGTTGTCTTCTTTGAGATGTTCCGGTTTGAGAACAACTAGAGCACCGCGAAACCTCGTCAAGGAAATTCTACGGAATTATACCGATCACAGGCAAGACATGTATCGATCAACGGGAACCGTGGGCGTGTACTCAATTCAACGAAAGTGATCAAAGACACTTTCGTGCGATTTATTGCTAATGTTGTATGCGTGTACGCCCTACGTTTGCGGTGATCGTAATGAAGCGGTCAATCCATAGCCGCATGCTCACTTAACACATTCAACTCAAAAGAAATCATGATTAGTGCATCAATGACTCGTTATTTTCACTCCATGCTTCGCTACGTCCGCCAATATCTTGAATCAACGAAAGCTTCCGCTACTCGATAAGTTGATATCATGATCCGTAATGTGAGCATGTCGGTCCTAATGTCACAACATCACATAATACCAACACCACAAAGGATGTCTCAGAGATTTTTGATAGCTGATGATCTCAAATGCTGGCACAAATTTATTATCACATGGATCAGCAAAAGACCTCCACTTGAAGTAACCAAACATGCATTGCGAAGAATTAATGACTACGAGCTTAGGAGCAAAAGACTACATCAAGAATGCAAGATCAACTGTTAATGTAATATCTATTTGTATTCAATGTAATTTTGGTACATGATTGAGTGACCTCCTTGGGAGATTGTTAGAATTAAAAATTCCGGTATTAAAGAGTCGGTCACCTCAAGTATATGTAATCGTTAGAAAGCTCGTAGTCGTAGTTCTTTTAAGTTAAGTAGTATTTAGTTAAGTAACACCGTGGAGGACCTGGACGGTCTTTACCCACCTGTATGCCCGATCCACACCCGATGTGTGGCGATTTATGTAAGACTATAAATACTCTCTACCTCCCAAGGTAGAGAGTTGGAGCTCATAATAATATCTTTCACTTTCTCTCACTAAGTTCCCTAAACCTCTAACTTTCTCTCTCTAGAATTCCATTTATACGCCACTTTGTGTTATGGTTTGATGTGTATGTGAAAACTAATATCCTACACTAAGGATAGTGATCAGTAAGGATTTTGATTGATAACTACACTACTGATTGATTGGAATTGTATTTGGATACAGAATTGTAAATCACAACAATCAGATTAAACAAACGTAAATACGTACGTTTAATAAACTACGTAAACGTATAAAATAAAACGTGAGTTTTAAGAAATAAAAGACCTACAAATATGAAAATGATATTTTTACAATCCTAATAATAAAAGAAAATTATTGGAAAAAGAAAATTATTTTTATGACTATTTATTTAATTATTATTAATTAAAAACTATTTTTAACTATTTAATAATACCCTAAAATATAAGAAAATATGAAATAAAGCTAGAAAAATGAAATTATGACTTAGAAAAATCTAAAATATTATAAAACTAATTTTAAAATTGAAAATATATTGTTTAACTTTTTATCTATTTATTATTAATTAATTACTATTTAAAATACACTTAAATACAAGAAAATACAAAATTAAACTGGAAAAATGAAATTTTAACTTGGAAAAATCTAAAATATTATAAAACTAATTTTAAAATTAAAATATATTTTTTATGTTTTTTATTTATTTATTATTAATTATTTAATACTTTTAACTATTTTAAATTCTAATAAATACTAAACAAGCTAAGAAAATTATGAAACTTTTTCTAAAAATATCCTATGATGACAAAAAACTAAAAAAATTATAAAAACAAGAAGTGCTTAATAATAAGCTGAAAAGAAAAATTAAAAAGCTAATTTCTATTAAATAAACGCTATCACTATTTTTAAAATGATGTTTTTGTGATTTTTCTTTTTGGAAACTATTTAACTACTGATATTAAGTAACTTTAATGAAAACAAAAATTTTACAACTTGAAAATAAGCTGTTTGAGAGCTTATTAGCTCAACAGTTAAGCTAATGAGCTTATTTTGATTTTGCAAGCTCAAATAAGCTTCACAGAAAGAAACAAAAGTAAAATAAGATGTAAACAAGCTAAAGGAACTTAGATTAAGCTAAAAAAAACAAAGTATTACACTGAAAAGCTTAAAATGAGCAAATAAGCACTTGGCTTATTTGTGTTCTAAGACAGTTATGGGACAGAGTTTAAAGGTCAAAACAAGTGGGGTCCACAGAGCTTAAGCTCTCAAACTTGGCTGAAACAGATAGCCAGCTGGGTTGTGAGCTTAAAGGAACCAAGAACAACCCCTAGGGTCCATCGATGAGCTTATGACAAGCTTTTGAAAAGCTTGTAGACACCGATTACTCGGTGTATCTTGATACACTCAAGATATATCGAGTGGAATGGGACAAAGAAAAGTCGATTGCGACCTTTATCAAATAAGCTAGAAAATTGAAAATAAGCATTTGGAATGAAGAGACAAACTAGGTTAGCTTTCCAAAAGCCAAGGTTCAATGCCCGGGTCCCACTAATAAGCTCGTGGGAGCTTGTGAAATCAAGCGGTAACACCTAATTCTCCGCACAGGCACTTTTTCGTAAAGGTGTTTAAAAGAAACTAAAAATAAGCGCTTTAATAAGCTAACTATGAATTATAAAAATACCATGATAAAGATGAGCGGTTGAATTTTATTATCCCAAAAGCTCAAATCTTGAAACTTACTATTAAGTCCTATATAAAATTATCTATTTTATTCAAAAACGACTTAAACTGAAAATTTGACTTTTTAAGAAAACCAAATAAGTTGACTAGACTGAACTTTGGATTGATCCTACTCACTGATTATGATGTATTAAGGTGAATTAAGACTAGATTGACCAATGATAACAACTTATGAACATAAAAACAAGATCATGGATCATGGAAATCCAACAGTTAGTAATCAAGATGAGATCAAAGATTATTTTGACTTTTTACAAAGTAAGGACTGGATTTTATTGCTTCTTTGAGTACTTATGACCTAATGTGACACAGATCAAACAAGAACAATGGCATAAACACTCTACAACACAGTTAAACCAGTGAATCCAAACAACCTTTTATGCAACTGCTTTGAAGATTTTCAGAAGGTTTCACAGATTTAGACCATGTAACTGATTACAGACCTTATACTATCATTTAATTAGACTGAAGAAACATTAAATAACAACAATAACAACATATAACTAAGAATTGACACTTATGCTATAATAATTGTTAAAATAAAATTTATAGTAACTACAAATTAAAGAGAACAAGCAACTGGTTTTAAAGATTAATTCTACTTAACTACCACTAAGAAACATAAAAACACAAAGATTGAAGCTTATAAGTAACTTTAACAGTGAAAAGCTAAAATTGAGCAAAAGGCTTACAAGATGGAAATCAAGTGAAAATTGAGAACCAAGGTCTGTAAACACTTCCTATGGCTTCTCAAGAAGCTCTAAACCAAAGGGCAATCCATTATTAACCCTGCTCCAGCGGTGATCACCATTTCCATGGATTTTTTATTTTTCACTAATTTATTTGTATTTTTGGTATTTTTGCTTTTGACTTCTAAACTGACTTTTATGGGTTTCTAATAGCTTACATAAGCTATATAGGAGCTTATGTGATCTTATGAGTCCAAAATAACATCTACAAACAACATTTGAACTTATTGAGATTTTGAACAAGTAAAATTGCATAAACTGAAATTGAGACTTAAAACTGTAATTGATGTTCACAAAAGCTTTATTGTACACTGAAAACTTGAAATACAGAACTTGAAAGCTAAAACATACACTGGAATTTAAAATTAAGCTAAAACGACATAAACTAAAAATAAATTACACTAGATATTTTTTCATACTGCTTCTCCTCTTCTTTATAATGATCTTTTTGAGTCTGTCGACATCCCTGAGACTTTCCCACTTCATCTTGACCATTGAATCTTTCAGAATCATCATAACTGTCCATGTGGAGTTTTGGCGGGAAAAAAGTCTTGAGCAGGTTTTGTTAATTAATGCAATTTGGTGGGATGTGGAGGTGTTAGGGGAGTGGGTAGAGAGGTGTAAAGGTGGTGGTGAGGTGGAAAGGTGGAAAAACCACCCCTGGTTTTGGTTTGCAGGCTTGAGAGAGGAAGGTGAACAGTGTCTCTGGTTTTGGCGGGTTGACTTTATTTGACCGAGTATTAGTAATAAGGTGGGGGTTCAAATGGGGGGTTCACAGGTTTATGACAGGGGTTCTTTTGGGTTTTGGCTGGGTTAATAATACAAAAGAGGGTCAGTTTGGTTTGTAGTTTATTACAAGGACCAAAGTTGCAATTTCTGCAAACTTGATGGACTGAAAATGCAACTTTTCCAAACTTATCAAAAGGACCAAATTTGCCAATCTTTAATAGTACAAGGTTTATTTTTGATTAATTTCCATTTTTAAATAACCCAGGACTATTTTTGACACTTTTCAAAGTTGAGGGACCTTTTCTGCCATTTGCCCAAAGATTCATTCAAGGACCATTTTTGACAATTTAAAATATTTCAGGGACCTAGAAAGATAAAACTCCATATTTTTGGATTCCAGGGACTAGATTAGACAACTTTTGAAACTTGGGGACTAAACCGCCAATTATGCAAACTTGATATGTTTTTCACCCGATTTTGAATTTTGCATTTGAAACACATAAAATACTTATTTGTGATATTTTTATCATTTTGATGCATTTCAGTGTTTTCGATGTTTTTGCGCTTAAACAGATAAAAATGATGAGTATTTAGACACTCATCATCATAGCCCCACTTTTCTTGTTTTAATACTTTTACTAAACTCTTTGGGAGATACATGCTCAACAACTTTTATGGCAAACATGATTATTTGCAAACTATATGTTTATCCGAATCGAATGTTAGTCATACGAAGGCAACATATCGCCATACTTAGAATTTCTATATCATGAATCATCGAGCTAATCGACTTGGTATGATCACGATCTAACGAGACTTGAATAATGTTGAACTAACGGACTTTGTATAGTCATGAACTAACGGACTTCAGATAGTCATGTACTAACGGACTTGGTACAATCATGGTCTAATGGTCTTGGTACAATCTCGAACTAATGGTCATGGAACAATTTGAAACCGCATTTAATTATGTGTTATATTAAGTAACTATGGATACATTAAGTTATGCACTATTTTGTGAATTCATTTGACATCATGCGCTTGATCATAAACTATACACATTTCGGCAATGGGTTGTGAACACACAAAGTTGCAAGTTTTGTATGGGCGAACTTGAACTCGGGTGGATTTACAAGGCCTTTCTTGCATAAACGATTTTGAAAGGCTTTACATTTCAACACAAACTCTATGAACTCACTCAACCTTTGTGTTGACACTTTTAGCATGTTTTATCTCGTGTATCTAAGGCATTCACTTCATGGCATGCATGTGGACATATCATAGAGTCAGCGGTGACGACGCGTCTCACATGGGATTATACACTTTAAAAACATCGTATGACAAGATTAAACTTATTTTCCGCACAAGTTGATTTCATTTGGGACCTATACTTTGTAAACTCGATTATTTTATTAAATCAAGCGATGTATTTTCCAAACGGCACTTTAGGTCGCTCAATATAACTGTGATTGTGATGCTTGATGACAGTAAACCCCAAATTCCATTCACGCAAAATAGGTAATTTGGGGTGTGACAATTAAAACTTGTGGTCCACAAAACTTTTACAAACAAAAACCTATGAACTTACCAACCTCGTGTTGACTGTCATAGCATGGAGGCGCAAGGCAAGAGCATAACTATGGAGGCGCAAGGCAAGAGCATGGCATGGTCATAGAATCCTCTGATAAACAAAAAGGGGACCGCTTTATTATGGGCCTGTTTTCCGCACTAATAAATGATGTAAACTTTGTTTTCGAGAATAAACAAAAATTTCTTTATGAAAATCAGTTGTTCTATGTTTGTGTTGTGATATCAATTTAGTAGCACCTCAAAGGTTGTGTGCTCCGCTGAGCCATTTTAGGGATATTACAATTACTAAGACAATAGCTACTTTCTAATTTAATTATCTCCTCTATTTATATTATATAATTATAACAGTTAAAAAGTACTTTAATTTCTCCGCGAATTACATCTTAAACAAGAGCTCACAAAACAAAACTTGGACGATACATTTATATTAAATTAGATGAATATCCGCGTAAAACGACTGTGTATAGCGGCAAATAATTATACTTGCGAACTAGTGTTTTAGTAAGAATCGTGTATTATTGTTTAAACCGTGTATTTTATCAAAAAGATATTTGAAGTTTCCATTAGTAAAAGGTCTCCATTATTGCTTAAACCGTTTAGAATATGTTCATCTACGAGCCACATTTTAGATTTATTTGAATTACTTATTTTAAGGGGTATTTAAAAGGTCTCTTAAGTTTTCGTTAATAAATTGTCTCTATTATTGTTTAAATCGTGTACTGTAATTTTATGTAAGTTAATTATTTTAACGAGTATTTTTGAGAATCAACTTTACTCACTTTTACAAGATTTTTAATTTTCAAAAACTAGGCAAATTATTTTATAAATAATAGAGAGGCTATGTGTAATATTGAAAACCTAATTAACGTAAGTTAACAATGTTGTCTTTCTCACCTATATAACCTACACGATTTTTTAGCATTTGTAACTATAATTGGCTTAAAATGCTCTCCATAATAAAAATATGGTTAATTTCATACATACTCAATTTAAACATTGTAATGTCATATTTTCCCAACCAAATTCCATAATGTCATATATACCCAACTTGGCAAAAGTTCAATATAGATCACAAATTTACCATAGATCCAATGAACCAATAATAGCCATTCATTTTTTTATTATGATAAACTTTCACCCTTTTTAAAAAAATTAAATATCTCGCAAACCGTTAATCGTTACGATAAAAATTATATTATCATGACGAGAATTAAATTATCTTTCTATAGATATGCACTACTATATATTTTAACCATTTTTTTTCAAAATTTCGGTCAACAAAATCATATATGATTCGATTTTTACTGAATCATATATGATTTTGAGAATCATATATGATTCAGAAAATCATATATGATTCATAAAATCGAATCATACATGATTTTGAAAATCATATATGATTCGTAAAATCATATATGATTTTTTCGGACGGAATTTTGGAAAAAATGTTTGTCGAAAATATATAAAAGTGCATATCTATAGAAAGATAATTTAATTCTCGTCGCGATTGTGTATTTTTTATAGTTTGAAATTTTACCGTTTGTAAGATATGTTGTTTTTAAAAAAAATGTGGAAAATAATTTTTTATTAATTTAGATAATAAATGGAGGGCTATAATTGGTTCATTTGTTCTATGGCAAATATGAGTTCTATATTGATCTCAACTCTACCCAACTTAAACACCAAATTTGTCATATCTATCCATTTTATTATTAAATCATTTAAAAATAAACTTACTTATTAAATACCCATTATGCCCTTCTTACAAACACATCTCCAAGTGACAACAATAGCCAAACAACAAACTAAAGTGTACAAAATATACACTATACCGGATCGAGCTAACCGAAACGCTCTACACAAAGTTTCTCAATCTGAGGATGTTAATGTATTGTAATCTATTGATTGAACTCTGAATGTGTTAGTGGTTTAAATTTTTCTTCATCATGTGCATGATAACTAGAGTAAGCATGCCTTGCAAATTACCGTACTTTCTACAAGCTTTTGTCTTTATGTGTGATGCACTTGTTAAGTTTGGTGAATGAATGAAGTTAGAAATACATACAACTTACTAATTTGGAAGTTCAATAGGTGACCTGTGATGTATTATTCATCCCGAAAGGAATCCACTTCCATTCATTTGAGTATTCATTATTAGTGGATAATTAGGGCCAAGCCCGGTTTGTGAATTTTGAAAATTAATGTTTTACCATTATAAATAATGGTTATCAATAAAGTTATACCGACGGGTTTCATTGTCTTACATGCATGGTTGTCGTGATCCTCAATCTACTAAGAAAGAGTATATTATGTTGCCACATCAACTGGTTGGATCATGCAAAGATATAATGAAGATAATGTTTTATTATGTTTGTTGTTATTGGGTTTTACTTTTTAGCAAAAAGAAGATAAAAGATATGTGGGTGTTGACCGGTGAACCGAATGCATAAGGAAAAGAGGTGTGTGGACTTGTCAAAGTGATATTAAGGATTGTCAAGATTACATTCTTATCTCACACCTCTCGTTGCTAAAGAGTAGTATTAGGCCCAATGTTTTTAGTTTTATTATTAAAAAAAAAAAAAAAAAAAAAAAGTTATAGTTCTTTAATTGTTTGTTTCGTTTGTATGTCGAGTCTAGGGTTCTTATTCCCGAGACGACTTTTGTCTGTTTGTCGACCTTAGAGTTGTCGACCAAGAGTTTGTTTTTGTTTGTCGACCACGAGTTGTCGACCATTGTTTTCTGTTTTTGTTTGTCGACCATTGTTTTCTGTTTCTATATGTCGATCACGTGTTGTCGATTGGTTATTGTTTTATTTTGCTTTCTTAGTTTACTTCTCGCTTCGAGCTTTGCGATTTCGCCGCCGAATCATGGGGAGTATTAGTGGATAATTAGGGCCAAGCCCGGTTTGTGGGTTTTGGGAATTAATGTTTTACCATTATAAATAATGGTCATCAATAAGTTATACCGACGAGTTTTATTTTCTTACATTCATTATATATTCTACTGCAAAACCGTTTGTATAATAAATGAAAATGAAATTGGTTACTTTATTTATCTCAAAGAAATTGCAGTTTGCAAACCATTGATCATAACATTGTTTATTTGACGGGGCGCTTTTTCTTAACCAAAAGTAGACTAAAAAGGTGGGATATTTGCAGCCTATTCAGAAGACAAAGGTTGAAGTAGATTTTCATAAATTTTAAAATAATAAAATTTGTAAAATGGGTTAATATGACAATTGTTGTATAATGTGGGTATATATAGAATTAACCCATAAAATAATTAAATAAATAATAGCAACGTACTTTCTAAATTTTACAGAGTTGAAACACTTATTTTTTTATTATCAACGATTCCTATCAAACTTTCAAAAAGTGTTCTGACTTCAACAAAAACTTGTCTTATTTTCCACGTGTAGCTCCACGTGTATTAATTAAATGTATATTATCCTAGTCATTAAAAAAAACACGTCACTTTCCCGCTTATAAAGAAACCTTATTTTACCCCCAATTCATTATCCCGTCATTCCCACTTTATTAAATATTAAACCCTTTGATTTTGCACTTACTTCATTTTGCACTTGAACCCTTTGATTTGGAGTCAAAGCCCTATACATCTCATACAAGTGACCTTTGTACCAATCATTATCTAACTCAGGATCATACCAATCCCATTTTGTACAATTCCTTACACCTGTTTTCTGCAAATAACAATATATAAGCTTACCATAAAAGAGTTAAACAGGGAATATTCAAGCTACTTACATATCTGTTAGGGCAATAAACAAAACGCCTAGCAGGGTTTGATGGGGTCCAAGAGGTGAGAGACATGATAGGAAGCTCGCAATTGCACTCATTTGGAAGGTTACCATGCTTTGAAACATTGGAAGAAGATGACGACATCAAGCAATTAGGTTAGAAATTAGGGTTTATGAATTGGGGATTTGTGTTTAAGAAATGGGGATCGTGTTTGGATTAGGTTAGAAACTGAATTGAAGAGGGTAAATTGTTTATGGATTATACGGGTCGGGTTATTATAGCAGGGTTTCAATATTACGTGGCAATTATTAATAATAAAAATATTACGTGGAATATAGATATGGAAAGTTGTTGATATCAGGACAAAGAAAATAAGTTTTGATGGCTATGTTGATAAAAAACTAAGTGTTTCAACTCTGTAAAATTTAGAAAGTACGTTGTTATTTTATGGCTTTTACCCAAACAATTACTACCAAATTATGACACTAATTTTGTCGACGAATCAATTAATTCAAATTCATTTTTACTTAGATGTGAATGATCCAAATTTGATGATTAAAAAAAATAATAAAAAAAAATATTACATATTGCAAATAGGATCAAGGAAGACCAAAAGAAGGGAAAGTCTCCAATAAATGAGGCACATGCTGTGTTTGTTAGAAGAAGCCGCATGAGAAAGTTATTTATGAAATCTGAATGCGCGTTGTTGCATGCAGTGGTAGAACAATAGGTATAATAACTTAGGTTAAATCTTAACATAATGCCTTGTTAGCGTTATATCAGCTTTAACATTTCACTTTAACTAAAAAAAAAACACCCTTTATATAACATTCTCAAAGTTAAACCTTAACTCACCAACAATTTACAAAAATAACCCCTTATTTAAGAGAAAAAAAAAAAAAAAAAAAGCGAAAATGGATTTAATGTGCGTTATTCCCTTAACGCAATGTTAAGATTTGACCTTTAACTTGCCACACGATGTGGTTAACACCCAAATGTTAAGGTTTAACCTCCCTTCCCACGTTACCACACCTCCCTCCCTTAGAGCACATACAAAGGTAACGCCCTAACGCCGTTAGGGGCGGTTTTAACGTCGTTGGAGGCGTTAAACTGTTGGAGAAGAAGATGGGTAACGCCGTTATAGGGCGTGCGTTGGGCATATAACGCCCGTTAAGGGAAGGAAAAAAAAACATTTTGAAAAAGTTACACAACTAGTCCCTCAACGGCTAGTAGCCGTTACAAATTCAAAAAAATTTACAAAAAACCCCCTAACGGCTAGTTTTAAAAAAAAATCAAAAACATTTTTTTACCACTATAAATACCAAGGTTGTAAAAATCGCTAGGCGCTAGTGAGGCGGTTGGGTAGGGCCTAGCGATTAATCGGTTAGGCGGGGATTAATCGGATTGAATTTTTATGCACAAAAATGTAATTTTAGATATTATATTATTTTATATGTATGGGATAAGTGTCTTGCATCAAAGTTCAAATATTTTAAGTGTTCAAATATAGACGTAATACATAATTCTTCAAAGTTCAAAGTCAAACATAAATATTAATCGGTTTATTGACCATTTTTAAGCGACCTTTGACCAATTTTGTCCGATTAATTGGTTTGTTGACCGATTTTTAAGTGATTTTGTCCGATTTTTAAGCGATTTTGTTGACCAATTTTTAAGCGCTTTTGTCCGATTAGACCGATTTTGTCCGATTAATCGGTTTGTTGACCGATTTTTAAGTGATCTTTGACCAAACCGATTAAATAGGCCGATTATGATAAATCAAGGTGCTTAGTGAGCGATTAGCAATTATGCGGGGATTAATCGGCCGTCTGGGCCGATTTTTACAACAGAGATAAATACCCAACTAAAACTCTATTTTTTTCACACTTCCATTCACACTTTATATACTTCCTCTTCACACTTTCATAATTCAAAAATCAAATTCGTTCACAATGGATCCAAATCAAGCTGGTGATATTCCTCTGTCTTGGTCAGACGTTGATGACCAAGAGGACTTCCAATTTATGGCGTCCGCGTGCAGTATCACCTTCGCTTGGAACAACAAGAAGGTATTGAATCTCAACATCCTAGTCGCTCGTAGCCATGTATATCGTGAACGTTAGCTTGCGTAAGAACGTCTGCAACGATTATTTCGTAGAAGGTTGTAAGTATTCAAACCGAATTTTCGTAGAAGATTTCAGATGAGCCGAAACTATTCCGCAAATAGTTGAAGGTATTGAATCTTATACTCCGATAATATTCCGCATCATTTTACCTTTTTTAGGCAAACACCCGATTGTACGGGTCGAATGAGTATAAGTGCTCTACTGAAGTGTACGTCTGCCATACGCCAATTGGCGTACGGCACCTCACCCCATTGCATTTGATGAATACTTGCAAATGGGTGCGAGTACTGGGAAAGTATGTCTTGATAATTTTAACAAATGCATTCTTGATTTGTTTATGCCGGAATATTTAAGAAAACTAACATGGGCCGACATTCAAAAAATTTATCAACATCATGAAGAAAAACATGGTTTCCCAGGAATGCTTGGTAGCATTGACTGTGTTAATACAAATAAACCGTAAAACCGCTTATTAATATTTTGCGATCTCTTTGTGTTTTGTTGATAACAAATATAATGTTATCTTAAGTATAATTATAATGATACATGTTAGTTTTGTAAAGCATTTACATATAGCCATTTAAATACAAAAATGTAGTAATTAAGCATTTGTTGTAATAGTTCATTAGGATGGGTAAAAATCATAACACATGGACCATAACCCATGGATCTTAACCCATACCCAAGAAGACTAGATACAATGTATACTTAGATACATTGAATCTAAAGATAACCCATGGACCAACCCATAACCCATGACCCATAACCAAAAAACCCATGGGCAAAGAGGAGCGTTCCACGGATCCCTAGGATTACACTAGACGGATCCCAAATGGAAGGGATCCGTGGGATCCGGGGGAACAGTGAAGAAGTTTGCCTATAAATAGAGAGCCATTTCTTCATTCTAACTTACCCCTCTTCTTACTAAATCTCTCAAACACTCTCATTCTCTTCTAACGTATAGATCACTTGATCTAGAGAGTTGTTCTTCTTTCTTTCTATTGTGATCCTCATATAGGTCCTTCTCTAAGGCGAGATCACGAGCATTCTACAAGTCATCCAAGCAAGGGTCCTTGATTGATTTGTCACTCCGCAAGATTTCAGAGCGAAGATCTTGTATTTGATATTTCACATATTTGTTGTGTAATAGTCGTGTTGGTTTGGTCCACCGTATTATGGACTCGGTATCTAGCTTTGTACCGGAAAAGTGTAAGCAACGTTGTGAAGGCTTCTCCGCCAAGTGAAGGAGTTTGTTGACATAGTTCTTGAACTCTCGAGTAGGTGACTCGGGAGTGGAGTAGGCGAGGAAGGTGTCCTTGTAGCCGAACCACTATACATCGGTTGTGTTTTTCTTTCCTTCGCTTTACTTTATTTACTTGCTTTATCATTAGATCTATACTTTCTCTACATCCACAAGATCTCACATATCAACGAATCTAAAAGTTTTGAAACTAACGTAAAATCGGCAAAACTATTCAACCCCCTTCTAGTTTTCCACAATTGGCATAATGAGCTAAGTTTATAAAAGTTTTAAAATAAAATTGTATTTTAAAACTTTTCGATCACTATGGGTTCGAAAATTATAAGGAAGGGCAATCTATGCAACGACCACCACTACTTGAAACTAATGGTTTTATATATTGGAAAAATAGATTCAAACATATGTGAAGTCTAAAGATATTGATCTTTGGTACATTATTGTTGAAGGTGATTTTGAGGCTACCTCAAATGATGATAAAGGAAATTTAGTTCACATACCTCATGATAAACTAAACGATGAAATGAAGAAAAGCTTTCTAAAAATAGTGAAGCAAAAATTGTTTTATATAATGCTTTACCGAAAAGGAATTGAAGAATTTCTATGCTTAAAACCTCTAAAGAAATTTGGAATTCTTTAGTTGTAACTCATCAAGGCAACCAACAAGTTAAAAATAATAAAATTGATTTATTTGTTCAACAATATGAACAATTTTCAATATCGGATGAGGAAACTATAGATCATTCATTTGCTAACTTTAATACTATTATTACATCTTTACAAGCACTTGATGAATCTTTTTCTAGCCGTAATCATGTTAGGAGATATCTAAGGGCACTTCCATCGAAGTGGAGATCCAAGGTGACGGCGATCGAAGAGTCAAAAGATTTGACAATTCTCACCCTCGATGAACTCATAGGCAACCTGAAAGTCTACGAGCTTGTCCTTGCTAAAGATTCTGAAGCTTCAAAGGTGAAAGAGAAACACAAATATATTGCCCTTAAAGACAAAAAGGCTACGAGCGATGAGGAGAACTCCTCTTCGAGTAATGACGACGAAGAGTACGCTATGGCGGTAAGGGACTTTAAAAAGTTCTTTAGAAGAAAGGGAAGATACGCCAAACAACCGTATGATGATAAGAAAGGCTTTGGAAAAGCAAAGAGGACGAGAAGCCAAAGGATGATCGACTTGCTTTAAATGTGGGGACCCAAACCACTTTATTAGTAAGTGTCCCAAACGGATGATCAAAAGGCGTTCGTTAGCGGCACATGGGGAATGAGCGACGAGGAGGATGAAGAAATTTGTCTCATGGCAAATGACGAGGTATGTCACGAATACTATAGTAGTTCATCACTGATGACGACTCATTGCATAATGAATATGACAAACTATGCAATATTAGCTTAAAACTAATTAACAAAAACAAACTTTTAAAAATTCAAAATCAACGCTTATATAAAGAAGTCATAGAATTAAAAGCAAAACTAAAACGCTTAGAAAAGGGTAAAATAGCAAGTGGTGAATGTGAACTTTATGCTCAACTTCAAACACTAGTGGATAACTTAGATTCTAAAATTGCTAGAATGAGTACGAACACTTTAGATACAATACTCGAAGGTGTTAAAACCGGTAACAATCAAAAGGGTCTAGGTAGTCAACAACTTGATCCATCAACTAGTGAAAGTAAAGAAACAAAATTTGTTAAGGAACTAGAAAACCAGCCCATCGTTGTGGCGGATCCCATGCATCCCTTAAAAGGGAACCGCTAGTGTACGAAAAGGGATCCGTGGATTTGTCAGTAGCAAACAATAGCAATAACGTAGCTTCCTCATCTAGAACCGAGTTTGTTATAGTTACTAGGAAGAAACCAACTCATGTCACCACTAGACAACCACCTCCAAAATATTAGCCTACTTTTGCAAGAAACAAAGCTCCATCTTTTCAAAACCTAATTCATTTAGGAGACCTAATAACGCTTCTCGAAAAGTAACCATCAAATGGGATGGAATCCAAACATGCAAAACAGCTTTTCATTTTCAAAACTTTGCTCCATGGAATGCATACTCATCTTATCCATACATGTCTAACATGAATGGAATGTTTAACACTAATGGACCCATGAACAAATGGGGACCAAACTTTGAGTTTATTATTGTTTTAGGTGTGCTTTAAGGTCGACCTAGACCCCGATGAATGGGTCAAGGATAGCGGGTGCACGAGGCACATGACCGCAATAGGATCTATTCTCCACATATGAATCCTTCAATGGAGGTAATGTGGTGTTTGGAAATAGCAAAGTAGAATCATCGATAAAGGTACGATTTCTAACAAATCTCTAACCATTAACGATGTGTGTCACGTAGAAAACCTAAACTTTAATCTCTTAAGTATAGGACAAATATGTGATAAAAAGTGCAATGTACTTTTTATCGAAACCGGTAGTAAGATACTTAAAAATGGCATAACCATAGGAAGAGGAATTAGGAAACATGGAGTCTATGTCATTAAAATCGGTAATGAACCTAAAGACAAACTATGTCTTACCTCTATGGATGATACTTCGACCTTATGGCATCGAAGATTGGGTCACGCCAACATGCGACTTCTTCAATCGCTATCATCCAAAGATCTAGTAAGAGACCTACCTAAGTTAAAATATGAACATCATTTTTGTGATGCTTGTAATGTAGGAAAACAAGCTCATTCGAGTCATAAAGCTAAAAACATGGTGTCCACAACTAGGTGTCTAGAATTACTACATACGGATTTATTTGGTCCATCCGCTATCCAAAGTTATGGAGGCAACTACTACACTTTGGTAATAGTGGATGACTACTCTAGGTATACATGGACAAAATTTTTAAAGAACAAAACGGAAACCTTTAACTATTTTGAAATATTAAGCAAAAAGATTCAAAAAATATTTTGAAATATTTTGAAATATTTTGAGTAGACCAAAGAAGTTACGAGTAGGATATGGTTACGAGTAGGATGTAGTTACGAGTAGGATGTGGTTATGAGTAGGATGTGGTTATGAGTAGGATGTGGTTATGAGTAGGATGGCTTAGGCGTAGGATCTTATGCGTAGGAAGCTTAGGCGTAGGATCTTATGCGTAGAAAGTATCTTACGCGTAACCTTAATCTTATGCGTAGACAAAAAGTTACTCGTAAACCTTACGCGTAATTGTGAAGTTATGCGTAGAGTTACTCGTAAGCTTTTAGCTTATGTGTAAACTATGGTTAAGAACCAAAAGTCCTTTACACCGTCACGGTAAGGGATATCCACAAGTCGGTGTTCCACACACTTATCCAAGTGAGGAAGCATCGAGTAAACTGCTATAGCTCAAGATTCTTCACCAAAAGTTATGAGTAGAAAACTAGGGTTTTGACTTTTGACTTCTACCGTAAGAAATTTCCAACGATTCAAATGATTTCTTTTGCACGATAGCCTTAAAACACTCGAATAACCCAAAATGTTGACCTTTTTCACCCAAAGTGCTCGTAAAAGTTACGAGTAGAAATGACCAACGAACCAAAACGAGTTTAAAACTTAACCAAAACGCGTAAAGCTTCGAACTTTTTCAAAAACTGAAACTTTAGCACCAAATAAACCTTAAACCACAAGAATCTTGAATTTTTAAGTGCAAAAATTAAAGCTTTAAGCGAGACAAATATGACTAACGAGAGCCTTTACGCGTAACCCTTCAAAACAAACACAAACACTCCTAAACCATTGTTAGGCGATTGATACCAATTGTTATGCCCCTTTTATCACGTATACCTTATCTTTATCACAAGTACCACACGAACCAAACACAAGATGTTATGCGTAGAATAAAGAAAGAAAAGATTAAGAACTTGGTGACTTGAATGAATTCGTATGTATTTAGAGAGATAAAGGAAAGAAGATGAAAACAATAAGATGTATATTGCTTCAAGGAAAAACACACACACACACACACACTCAAGCACACCCCTCAAATGACATACTTGAGGGGTATATATAGTACAAGACAAAGGATGCCCTAAGGCTTGGCCATGGGCCGAATATGGGCTTGGACATGGATTGGGTTACAAGAACTTATTCAAGGCTAGCTTAACTAAACTAATACCCATTTAGCTTAGCCCAATCCACGAGCCCGTTGACTATTCTATCACGATATCTAACACACGTTACAAAGTTCCTAATCGTGAATGACCATCACTTCTAATAAAAACTATTAAGGCTAACAGAAGTCCCATAGTGTCTATTAGGACGGATCATGGTAGGGAATTCGATAATGAAGTGCAATTCGGAGCTTTTTGTGACGCTAATGGTATTACTCACAACTTCTCGGCTCCACGCACTCCACAACTTCTCGGCTCCACGCACTCCATAACCCGGAAAACTTCTGCACTCATTACCCACATCATTTACATTGTGAACATTTCCAATCCACTAGGGAAATCGCAATAGAAGTTAGGGAAGAAATGCGATTCATACTCAACCTCATACTTGATCGCATCAATACCATCACTCATCAAAACCTCCATCCATAAACCTTATGCAAGCATGAACGGAATCATTACTACTATTTTCTATTTTTAGTACTTTTTCATTTTAGTCATTTTCAAGAACAAGTCTTGTTCTTATTTTTACATGCTTGTAAGTGGTATAAATACCACTACAATTTGTTGTTTTATTACAAGGCATTGTTTACATACCTTGGCTCCCAATCTAGATTCTCGGCAATCACAAGATTATTTAAGCATGTTACTAACCTTTCTTTTTGTAGGATTTTATTTTCTTCACTTGACGCCCAAACAAGGGGAGCTACCGTCAAGGGGAGTAAGAAACACGTAGACTATTTTTCTTCCAGGGTTAACTTTTGTTTCGACAAAAGGGAGAAGAAGTAAAACTTAGGGCTTTCGCTTTCAAAATTTACATCTATTATTAAGTTTTACTCATCATAACATTATGTTTTGTCATCACAAAAGGGGAGATTGTTAATACAAATAAACCGTAAAACCGTTTATTAATATTTTGCGATCTCTTTGTGTTTTGTTGATAACAAATATAATGTTATCTTAAGTATAATTATAAGGATACATGTTAGTTTTGTAAAGCATTTACATATAGCCATTTAAATACAAAAATGTGGTAATTAAGCATTTGTTGTAATAGTTCATTAGGATGGGAAAAAATCATAACCCATGGATCTTAACCCATACCCAAGAAGACTAGATACAATGTATACTTAGATACATTGAATCTAAAGATAACCCATGGACCAACCCATAACCCATGACCCATAATCAAAAAACCCATGGGCAAAGAGGAGCGTTCCACGGATCGCTAGGATTACACTAGACGGATCCGAAATGGAAGGGATCCGTGGGATCCGGGGGAACAGTGAAGAAGTTTGCCTATAAATAGAGAGCCATTTCTTCATTCTAACTTACCCCTCTTCTTACTAAATCTCTCAAACACTCTCATTCTCTTCTAACATATAGATCACTTGATCTAGAGAGTTGTTCTTCTTTCTTTCTATTGTGATCCTCATATAGGTCCTTCTCTAAGGCGAGATCACGAGCATTCTACAAGTCATCCAAGCAAGGGGTCCTTGATTGATTTGTCACTCCGCAAGATTTACAGCGAAGATCTTGTATTTGATATTTCACATATTTGTTGTGTAATAGTCGTGTTGGTTTGGTCCACCGTGTTACGGACTCGGTATCTAGCTTTGTACCGAAAAAGTGTAAGCAACGTTGTGAAGGCTTCGCCAAGTGAAGGAGTTTGTTGACATAGTGCTTGAACTCTCGAGTAGGTGACTCGGGAGTGGAGTAGGGCAAGGAAGTTGTCCTTGTAGCCAACCACTATACATCGGTTGTGTCTTTTCTTTCCTTCGCTTTACTTTATTTACCGCTTTATCATTAGATCTATACTTTCTACATCCACAAGATCTCACATATCAACGAATCTAAAAGTTTTGAAACTAACGTAAAATCGGCAAAACTATTCAACCCCCTTCTAGTTTTCCACAGATCGTATGCACCGGGAATGGAAAAATTGTCCGATGGCTTAGCAAAGGCATTTGCTAGGGGTGATAAAAATACCCAACAATTATGCTTGAAGTTGTTGCTTCTCAAGATTTATGGATCCGGCATGCATTTTTGGGATGGCGAGGCAAATAACGATATTAATGTTTTAGATAACTCTCGTTATTCGACGACCTTCTTGCGACAATGCCCCAAAAGCACCTTATATGGTCAACGAAACTAGGTATGAACAGGGTATTACTTGGTCGATGGAATTTATCCACAGATGGGCAACTTTCGTCAAATCCTTTACGGCAACAATCGATGAAAACATACGTGCTTTAAAAGGAAACAAGAAAGTGCCCGAAAGGATATTGAACGTGCTTTTGGTGTTCTTCAAGGCCGTTGGGGTATACTACAACAACCGACACGTCAATGGGAAATTGCCACGATACGTAGAATCATGTATTCTTGCATTATTTTGCATAACATGATTATAAAAGATCAAAAATTTGCATTACGTGACTATGACGAAGTGTGGGTGGATCCTTCAGCAAATTTGAGGCAACGAAGATGGGTCGAAAGATGTGATACTCACAGTCGTAAGGCAAAAGAAATACACGACCGAGAAACGCATACCCAACTCCAACAGGACCTTATGGAGCATGTTTGGCAGAAGAATCTTGAACGGCGGACAACAACAAGAGAGCGGCGATGATGAATAAGTATTTCTTGCTTTTTTTTTCCGTTGTCATTTCCTTTATCTTGTAACTTTTAATTTACGGTGTGTTTTTTTAATTTCGATGTATTTTTATTATTTGGTGTAATTTTTTTTCGATGTATTTTTTTAATTTCGTATTGTAATATGTTTTCAAATTTAATGTTATGTTTAGTTTAATAAATGAAGTGTTTGTTTTAGTTTAGGGGTTGAAATTGAAAATATGAAATGTTATTGATGTTATTGGGATGTTATTGTTGTGGGTGTTTTGTGAGGATGTTAATGTTAAATGTTAAAGCTGATGTGACGCTGACGTGGACGGTGTTATTAGTGTTATGGTGTTACGATCGTAAATGCTCTTATAATTCATACCGGTAGATATCCATAGACCACGTGGACAGTTGGTAGTTAGGATTGTCACATGGTGAGTTTGTTCGGTTAACTATATTAATCAAATTGAAAGTTGGAAAGAAAATACAATCATAAGATGTTAGCTAGTTTTCTATGATTGTATTGACTTTTAAACCAACAAATATCTGTAGAAATTTAAGCAAAGCTGGTTAAGATTTTTGCATGGTGTTGCATGAACTTTGATGTTTTACAAACACAACATCTTTTTGTAAGAGGTTAAAGTTTTTAATCAAACTTGAAATAATAGTCTAAGTATACTTGGTCAACGGTAGTAGATTTTTTTTTTTTTTTTTTTTTTTAAAGTTAACCCCGATAAAATATTATTACTTTAAAAACAGTTAAATATAACGAAAATGGATGAGTCCTACACCTCACCTCATAAAAGCAAACATACTAGGCTTGTAGTTTTAGATAATTACTACCTCTATCCTATAAAAATTGTCCACTTTGACTTTTTTAAGTCTTTATTTTTCAACTTTGATTTTAAATAATTTTTTTTACTTGATATAACAATTGATGAAAAATATATGAACGGATTGGGATTTAATTGTATTTTCAATGGTATGATTTTTATAAAATATTATATAACAAAAATAAAAATTTATAAAGGCGAAAAAAACACTTAAAAAAGTTAAAATTGACATTTATTATAGGACGGAGGGAGTATCTAATAACAAAACTCTAAGATGTTATCAACATAAATTAACTACGTTTTCATTAAATTTGATTAATTGTTATTGTCAATAGGTTCATACTACGTTGTATGCAGTTTAGCGTTTATGCTTAAGAAACATCTGAACCCATGATTTTTAATGTGTTACTCGAAATATTCGGTTACATAGACGTGTTTATACCGCGAATAAGCTATTGACCTGGTGTTTAACGCGAAATAATGTGTTTAACGCTATTTGTTTGATGCATTCATATTCAATCCAAATGAATATGTCAAGCTAATTGTCTTTGAAGTAGGAAATTTCATGTTCGTTTTGAAGTATGCTTTTCTTGAACTTGTAATATTGCGAATAATTATTCTTAACTAAAAAAATGATGGAATGATTATAAAATAGTATTTTTTTAATGCAAATATCAAAATAAGCTGACTTTGACCACCCTAAAAGTCCATTCTTGGGGCTGTTCTTTGATTATTTGATTAGCTCAAGTGCTCAACACATCATATAATCCAATCTGTATTATTTCTCATTAGATTAATTGAATTAACGATTATAAGTTTTATCCTAAATGATATAACAAAATTATTTTAGACGGAACAGTTCTAATATTTTGTTACAGTTTTTTATATAATCATAATGTTCTAACACGTCTAATTAATGATATGATAGTAGTTTATAATAACTTAACCAGGAATGCTAAAGTACAACAAACTAGCATATTTAATCTGAACCGTAAACCATATGTATACTATTAATTTAAGATCCACGTTTTGGGTTGAGTAATAAAACAGAAACAAACATACAATTGAGTTCTATTTAAACTTTATCGAAAACATATATAAATAAGAATATCGTTATCACTTGACATTGTATCCTTCTAGTGCTGTCACACTAACGTGTGCCACACACGTACCTGACATAATAGTCTAGACCTTTTTCAGGGTTTTATTATTTCATGTTAATTTCCTCTCAGTTTCCCCTCATAATAGTCTAGACCTTTTTCAGGGTTTTATTATTTCATTGCTACTTGTTTCTAGACATTGTTACTTGTTAGCTTCAAACCCGTCTAAAATAGACGACGTATCTAGTTTAAAGCATTAACTTTTCAGGTAATCCACTATGATAAACCTAAACCTTTTCAAAATTTAATGCATTCGGATATTGAACTTTTATGTTTACTAACTGCTCATTTAAGTGAACATTAAAACAGAAGTTACAACATACATGTAAAATTGTAACTATAATATGTATAATGGTTATTCAATCATATCTCTCAACTCCAGATTAGTAACTACACATTCATATACTTATTCTTAAGGTAAGAGATAAGAATTATGCTTGTCTTCATGTTTTCGAGAGTGCTTTTCATGTTTTCTATGTTTTGCATGTGTTTCTAAATTGTGTATTCTAATCTCTCTGCTCCTCGTTAGTTTTTCTTTACCAATAACATTTTCGTTTAGTAAAAAAGCATCGCGCACCACAAACCTTAACCCGTTAGCCGCATACATATTCACGCGCGTATGATTAGTCCTTATTAGTTTAACCTCCTATTATATTCAAACTACGCTCTAGGTAAATACACACATGTTCATATATTGTATGACCGAAACTTATATGTATAAGTAATGAAAAATCAAGATTACATGTACGGATGTACCAAATATGTCTAAGGAAGACCAAAAGAAGGGAAGTCTCCATTAAATAAATGAGACAAATGTTGTGTTTGTTAGAGGAAGATGCATGAGAAAGTTATTTGTGAAATCTGAATGCGCTTTGTTGCATGCAGTTTTATGATTCATACCGGTAGTCTCCATTAAATAAAGAAGGGAAAGTCTCAATTAAATAAATGAGAAGAATGCGGTGTTTCTTAAAGGAGATGCATGAGAAAGTTATTTGTGAAACCTGAATACGCATCGTTGCATCATAGTTATATACGATTCATATCGGTAGATATCTATAGCCACGCGGACAGTTAGTAGTTAGAATATGTTAGTTTTCTATGATTGTATTGACTTTCATATCAACAAATATTTGTGAAAAATCGAGTAAAGCTGGTTAAGATTTTCGCATGGTGTTGCATGAACTTTGAAGTTCTACAAGCACAATAACTTTTTACAGGAAGATAAAGTTTATTAACAACATGAAATAATAGTCTAAGTATACTCAGTCAACGGTCGTAGACTTGTAGTTTTAGTTACGGGTGCCAATCAAGTTGTGCTCGGATTGACTTATTCGTGTTTGGCGTGTTGTTATACCATCTACTCAGCACACGACCTATTTATTAATCGTGTCAAAAAACTTAATCATAACCCGCATAACACGTTAAACCTGTTTGTTGCTCGTTTAACCTATTTACGTAGATATGTCAAGATAAAGAAGGTTGGTGATTTATCAATTCAATTAGTTTTAATCAAAAAGTAACATAATGATTTAAATTTTGATAAAATAACATAGAATAATTGAACAACGATTCTAGTAATATTGAAATTCTAATTGTAATATAATGTCATATTAAGTACATAAAAATATAAATTTAACTCCAAATCCCACGTTAAAACCAAGTTGTATATTTTAGTTTTTAGAGGCTTGCATATTTAAACGGGTTCACGAGTTGACTTTTTTAATAATTGCTCAACTCAAACACAACACACTTATTTAACGGGTTGACCTGATTTCAAGCTAAACCTGTTTTTTTCAAAAACTCAAAACTTGTTGAACTTCGTGTCAATTATCGTGTTGTGTATCACCCGTAATTTTTAGATAATGTAATAATGAAATCTCGGTGAATTGGCTTCATCATCGCCTTCGTAGCTTTTTTTTTGTTCTTTGGTGTTTTTCGTTTTGGTGTTTTTTTTCCGGTGCTCTTTCTTAGGGCCCCCCTTTTTTTTTTCTTTTTTTTTTCTTCGCTTTTCGGTGCCTTCATGACTTAATAAATTCTTTGCTTCTTCCAAAAACTACGTTAAAAATGATTATTTTTTACTACGTATTTTCAACAAGTTCAAACTAAGGCGATATGTACCTTAGTTGTAGAAAATTAATTATTCGCTCAATTGCAAATTGCAAAGCATAAAAAATTGAGCATCATTTGTACACGTCGTCTTTTTAAATATACAATAGTTGTACTTCGATGTTGATGACGGTGTCATATTAAACTATCATCTAGAGATGATGAGTTTATGACCACCAATAATTAAAGCCAAGGGTGTATCTAACACATTCTCGAAATATTGAGGTGCTAAAACGATACTTACTAATTTAGGGGAGCAATTTCTGTGATAATTCCTATACGTTGCCCCTTCAACTTCTAAGTTTGGTCAAAAGTCCCCCAACTTAGAAAACACGGGAAACATGCATGATATCCATATATATATATATATATATTGCAATTTCAACTCCATTTGGCAATCACAACAAATATTTCTCGCTACAACATATCACACACTCCATAAGTAATCTAACTATATATCTCTATAGTTGATTGTGTTATTTCTTGCAAAACGCTAATAACCAGCAACGCTTCAACTATATCTCTCTGATTACTCACTTGTGCTATTTAATTGTATTTGTTAATTTTTATGGATAAAGAGCAACAATACAAACGTGTGTTTGGACACTTGGATGAAAATGGTGACGGAAAGCTATCTCCACAAGAGCTCCAAATTTGTCTAGGAAAGATTGGAAGAGAGCTGTCATTGGAGGAGGCTGAGATCGCGGCTGCTTTGATGGATTCGGATGGAGACGGGTTGTTAAGCATGGAGGACTTGGTGAACGTGGTTGAAAGCGCTAACGAGGAGGAAAGGATTAATGATTTGAAGATGGCTTTTAATATGTACGAAGAAAAGGAAGGATGTATAACTCCGAAAAGCTTGCGAAGAATGCTTAGCAAATTGGGAGAGTCAAGAACCGTCAATGATTGCAAGGTGATGATTGCTAGGTTTGATGTTAATGGCGATGGTGTCCTTAACTTCGAGGAATTCAGGATAATGATGGCATGATCTTAGATATACAAGAGTTCGATCGATTTATTTGTACATGCATACAAATTAATTTCATTCTTTGACTGATTTAATGTAGATTTCTTTTGTTAACGAACATTTTTTTGGCATTGGTATTGTATATCATTTCTCATGAATTAACTTTCAAATTTTTGGGTATGTAAATTTTCACGATATGAATATTTCCTGTTAATACGTTAGAGCCACATTACATAATAATTCTAGACCTTTTAGGATTTTCTTTAAATCTAATTTTCTCTCGGTTTCCCCACAACAAATGTCCGCTTGAAAATTGCAAGTTGTGATAATAACTGCCTAATTAGGAGCCCAATGTATAGTCAACTTTTTCCTTTCTTGACTGGTGGTGAATCCTCCTCTCTTCTTTCTGGGTTCGCCCCTACCAGCTAACTTACTTTCCTCTTAAAGGGTCAAAAGCGGCCTACCTGTGCATTTAGCTGACTCTCTATGCCCCAAAAAGAGAATTGTCCAGTTATGGCGAGGAATAGGTATATATCCAGATGATAGATTGAAGAAGAAACCGATGTGTGCCCTGCCTTTCCTCGAAAGGTGCTTGCAACATGCTTTTATGAATTTCATTTGCGAAGTAGAGCCCGGGGTCGTCACCCCACGGGATATCAAATTCACCAACAGATAACAGGAAACTAACCGCTTTTGAGAAATCTTGGTCGAGTAACTTGGAGAAAACCCTCTCAAAAAAGACAATCGGTGGTAGACCGCGGATCAAAAGAGAAGCATACCCATGCATTTTAATATCAGCCTGGGACTTTGAATAAATAAAATGAAATGGTGACGTGGGTTTTAACCCGACGATTGTAAGCTCGAAATATGATCGACTTGATCTTGATCAGTCTTAGCTCGAATTTTGACTTGATCTATACGTAATCTCGATTTTCGAAGTTTGACTCAAACCAATATACATAACTTAAAAGATTTATGCTTAGATTAAACTTACTTGAAGAAGATCCAAGCTGTTAGAGAACTTTGTTGAAGTGAAAATGAATGAAATCACAAGACATTTACGTTATGAATTTTCTTAAAAGATAAACGTTTTTATCGATCAATTTGAAACAGTATTTATCAAATCTAGTTATTTCGCTTAGCACCTTGATACTTATCATAACTAGCTATTTTGTTTTTCTACAAGCAACTGTAACTCAGCTTATAGTTATCTCATCCAAAGAATTGGCTTATTCGTTTTTCTTTTGGGCTTGTTTGATTAATTTCATTTATACTTAATTTATTATTGGTAAACATATATTGTACAATGTTTTCAAATAATGTTTAGTAAATATAAAAGAGACAATTACTTCTATATTTTTACAAAAGTTCAATCTTATATCAATGTTCTCAGTTTTGTAATTACGTCAATATCATTCTCACGCTTTTGTAATTACATCAATATCCTTCCTAAACTTTTGTAATTAGATCAATATTTTTCACAAACTTTCTCATATATATCCGAAAATCAACATGTTCTTTCATCACTTGAGGTCAAAAAATATATATGAACAAATAAATATATATATAGGCAATGTATTTTTTCATATCTATATCCAAACTTTTGTAATTCTATCATATGTTCTGTTATCACTCGTGGCAGAAAAGTAAACATGAACAATATAATTATGATCAATCTAAGAGATAAATAATAGCTTCAAACTTTAAAATCAATATAATTATGATTTAATTGAATTTATATATGAGAATTTAAAATTTTGAAAATGATATATAGTAATTATATAAGTTTGAGAATGATATTTATGTAATTACAAAAATAAAAGAATATTTATGTAATATTAAACTTTGTGAAGAAGCATACATATGGAATTTTCTCAATATAAAGTATATTTAAATTTTAGCAGAGAAAGTATGAAATATATATATATATATATATATATATATTTAAATATGAATCCTATTTTTCATTTGCATTAGCATGTAAAATGCTGCTAATTTTATTGTCAATTTGTTGTCAAACTTCAATTAATCTTTATCAGTTATTATATTCATTATAACCTTTTATGAATCAATATTATTGAAAATGCCTATCAAACTATTATTTTTATAAATATCAAATAATTCTATACAAAATAAACATCTAAACATCAGTTTTAGAAGTATCTATTTTTACGCAACTTATAAATACTTATCGTACGTTAAGCAAAGCACAAAACCAAAAATAAAGATAAAATAATAATAAGGACTATCAAACAACCTCAACGTTCGTAAACTCGTAGTTTTAGACTTTTAGGAAATGTAACATGAACTTAGATGGGGAAACATTTTTTCTTTCTAAAACGGCATAAAATTAAAAGGCATAACAACAAGCTAAGCAAAACAATTAAAAAGAATGGGAGATGGCTTTACCAGCTGAATTAATTAGATAGCCTCTCAATCCAATTAATAGAAGGCTTACGAAATCTAATGAAAATACAATCAAACTAAAGGTGTTTAACAACGCGTTAATAATGAGACTTTTCTTCGGTCTTGAGGAGGCAAAAATTAAGTCAGTTCCTAAACTTTCAAAGAATCCAAACAGTGGAACGGACAACCGCATCAAGTACTTTGGAGAGAATGGGGACATGTTCACCGAATATGCAATGGAGAAAATGTCATTATTTGTATATGAGTATCGTGTAGGTTCCACCATTTGAGGACATCTCGCCATGTTTCGGAAGCCACATGATATGTTTTTTCGTTTCAATGCCTTCATCACAAACCGGGCATTTAACGAAACTCAAAAAGTTCTCAACTTAAATTAACATTTTTTATTGATTTTGACTTTGATTTTCATTTATTATTATTTTCAATAAGTTCATACTAAGATGATATGACGTTAATTAGTTGTTGACAATTAGATATTCGATCAGTTGGCAAATTGCAAAGCGTTAATATAAAGGATCGTTTATATATACACGTTGTCTTTTTAACTAAATTATTGGTTGTATAGTGATGTACATGACTGTGTCATATTAAACTAAGATCTTTTTTTTTGGGTAAAGGGGAGTAATCCTGCACCCTGGTAAATATATTAACCAAATAAACGTTTAAGTACAATGGATATGGGTGAAATCCATATCTCGGTAAGATTACGTAGGCGTAAAGCTTACATAACAAGTACTACCAATTTTCTAAACAAGAAAACAAACCACTACTCAAATGATAACATAGGACATAACGAAATAAAATTACTTCCTAGGACCTTGAACCTTTGTGCCATACATGGCATTAAAAGCATCCAAATTCCCCGGAAGATCACGAACCTGTTTCGTATAGTCATCGAAGTCATAGTCATCATACTCATCTTCAAACTCTTGGCCACCACCAAATATATTAGCAGACTCATCAAATGGGTTAGCAACCACATCATCTTCAGAATCAGACACCTCGATCTCTCCCACTATAGAAAAAGGGTTAACTCGCTTATTAGAAGAAGCAGGCGGTATACAAGAATCACTAGTTCGAGGAGCCACTCCCGACTCCATCTCTTTCAAATTACTCACAAGGGGTTCTTGAAATGCAGTACCTGTCTTAGTAGACTTATCTTCATTAACTTCCAGTGTACGACCAGAATCCTCATCCTTGTTAGTGTCATTAGAAGGAGTACCAGATGCATCTGTATGTTCCTTAAGAGCATCAAACTGGTTAGATGTAGATATCGTAGTTCCACTCGAACTAGCCACATCAGAAGCATTCTTTTTAGTGACTTCCACTTTCTTAGGTTTAGGAGGAGTCTTTTTGGGTTGATATTGAAACTGCTTACCCACAACAGGTCTAGTAAACCCTCCTGGACCTGGAATAGTAGAACTACCTTGCTTTCCCTTCTTCTTATTATTGACCATTTTAAAACCATCATTAACACGCTTAGAAGGCTGAGCAGGATGTTCAACAACTTTAGGACATTCAATAAGAGTATGACCAAAAATCTTACATTTATCACAATGAGGTGGCTTCCACTCGTATTCAACCCGTATCTTCTCAATAGTCGAACCCGATCCATCAAGTAACGGTATCTCCACAGTAAGGCTGTCCCTAAGCACCTCATCCGACTTCACTTCTATCATGCATCTCGCAAAACTACTACGGCCCCACGAGTCCTTGCACATTTGGCTAGTAAAGGCATCTAACCTTTTAGGCGTGCCTATCAATGTGGCAAGAAGACTAAGACCATCATCAGAAAACATAGCCAGAGGAACATCATGGAATTTAACCCACACCGGGATGTTGGTCAAATCCTCTTTAAGTAAGTTGGTGTTCAAGGTCCATGATTTAAGAATAATAGGAACATTCCTAATCAACCACGGACCGTTTTCAAACACATCATCAACACCTTTTTTCGAATTGAACTTAAAGAAGAAGAACCCCTTTGCATTCATCATTACCTTTTGAATACCAAACTTAGCCCACATTAAACTAAGATCTAGAGAGGATAACCACGAATAATTATTAAGAAGGGTGTGCGTAACATATTCTCGAAAGAGGTACAGCAAGAATATTTTAAGGTTACATTTCTTAGATGCTTCCTAAATTTTTTTCTTCTTTCAAACTTTCATTGTGTCTTACCCCCCTTGAACTTCTAAGTATGGTCAAAAGTCACCCCGTGGGAAAAACGCGGGAAACATGCTTATGATCACTATATATATGATGCAATTTCATCCATTTTGCAATTCAACCTTCTTAATTTATTTTTCTCTACAAGATATCACACAGTTCGGAAGTTATATAACTATATTTCTATAGTTACTCACTTGTGCTCATTGATTGCATTTGTTAATTTTTATGGATAAAGAACAACAATACAAACGCGTGTTCGGACGATTGGATGCAAATGGTGACGGAAAGCTGTCTCCATCAGAGCTCCAAATTTGCCTTGGAAAGATTGGAGGAGAGCTGTCCTTGGAGGAGGCCGAGATCGCGGCTGCTTTGATGGATTCGGATGGAGACGGGTTGTTAAGCATGGAGGACTTGGTGAACGTGGTTGAAAGCGCTAACGAGGAGGAAAGGATTAATGATCTGAAGATGGCTTTTAAGATGTACGAAGAAAAGGAAGGATGTATAACTCCGAAAAGCTTGCGAAGAATGCTTAGCAAATTGGGAGAGTCGAGAACGGTCAATGATTGTAAGGTGATGATTGCGAGGTTTGATGTTAATGGTGATGGTGTCCTTAACTTCGACGAATTCAAGATAATGATGGCGTGATCATTAGACACACTTGAGTTCGACTCATGTGTACGTGCATATAAATTATTTTTGCATTCTTTAATTGGTGTAGTATTTTTTGTTACTGAGAATTCTTTAGTCATTGGTATCATTCATTGTTTCTATGAGCTACTTAGACTATGAAATGATATGATTGATGTCATTTCTGATGTTAATTTCGTAAGATTGGTTATGTAAATCTTTTCGGTGTGAAGCAATTGATTGTGCTTGTGAATATATGCATTGTCAGTATAAATACATACAATTGTATATAATAGACTATGAAAACAAATGTAGTCTAGCGGTATTTGTGTGGCGTGAGATGCTTCCCAACCAAGTAACTATTAGTTCAAGTCGTAAATGAAATAAGGAAATCGATCATCAAACGACCCTCGTGATCGGTCTCAAGTCACAACTAGAATAAGTGAGCACTACAACAATTGGATGGACGGGCGAGGAGACTTTCGCCGGGGACACACAGTCCCCGGCGAAAGTCGCTAAACGACAAAATTAAATCTGACGTGGCACACGAATTCGATGACTTGCTGTGGAATTTCAACGCACACTTTCCGCGGGGACAAGTCTCCGGAGAAAGTAAGTTTGATTTTTATTAAACTTTGACCGGATAATCAAAATTCAACGTAAAGTTTCTCCGGGGATATGTCCCCGCCAATAGTACTTTCAACTTTTATCAAAATTTGGCCAAAGTCAAAAGCGTGTTAATTGTTCGCTGGAAAATTCCCGCTAAACCTTTTGTCGGGGACATGTCCTGGCAAAAATTATATTTAAAAAAATATACTTTATTGTCGATATAATACAATGGTGATTATTCATGGAAAAAGAGTGGTCACCGGTTTTATCGTCGAGTTGCCATTGATGTCTAGTTCTTTTCCAACGAGCAAGTTAAAAAATCCATTATGATCAAACAATGTTGTTTAAGAGTTTGAATTTTTGAAGTTTTTTTGTGATGATCATATGAAATGAACTGTTTTAATGAAGAATATGAAGCATCGATGTCAAGTGTGTGTTTTCTTGGTGTAATAAGTATGTGAGAGATATGAGTTATGGCGGGTTTTAATCGATGTGATTTTTTTAATCGGTCCAAGAAATTTTTCGTTACTTTTTTTAGTTTGGTTAGTAATGTGTAGTGGTGCAAGTTGAGCTTGTTAATATTGAATATGATGTATAGCGCACGCAAATTGCCTACCGTCAAATACTTGCAACAATTAAACATGATACGTTAAACATGATACGTATACCATAGCACCTATACTCGGTCGTTTAACATAATACGTATACCATAGCACCTATAGTCGGTCGTTAAACATGATACGTATACCATAGCACCTATACTCGGTCGTTAAACATGATAAGTATACCATAGCACATATACTCGGTCGTTAAACATGATACGTATACCATAGCATCTATACTCGGTCGTTTAACATGATACGTATACCATAGCACCTATACTCGGTCGTTAAACATAATACGTATATCATAGCACCCATACTCGGTCGTTAAACATGATACGTATACCATAGTACCTATACTCGGTCGTTTAACATGATACGTATACCATAGCACCTATAGTCGGTCGTTAAACATGATACGTATACCATAGCACGTATACTCGGTCGTTAAACATGATACGTATACCATAGCACCTATACTCGGTCGTTTAACATGATACGTATACCATAGCACCTATACTCGGTCGTTAAACATGATACGTATATCATAGCACCCATACTCGGTCGTTAAACATGATACGTATACCATAGCACCTATACTCGGTCGTTTAACATGATACGTATACCATAGCACCTATAGTCGGTTGTTAAACATGATACGTATACCATAGCACCTATACTCGGTCGTTTAACATGATACGTATACCATCGCACCTATACTCGGTCGTTAAACATGATACGTATACCATAGCACGTATACTCGGTCGTTAAACATGATACGTATACCATAGCACCTATACTCGGTCGTTGAACATGATACGTATACCATAGCACCTATACTCGGTCGTTAAACATGATACGTATATCATAGAACCCATACTCTGTCGTTAAACATGATACGTATACCATAGCACCTATACTCAGTCATTTAACATGATACGTATACCGTAGCATCTATACTCGGTCGTTTAAACATGATACGTATACCATAGCACCTATACTCGGTCGTTTAACATGATACGTATACCATAGCACCTATACTCGGTTGTTTAACATGATACGTATAGCATAGCACCTATAGTCGGTCGTTAAACATGATACGTATACCATAACACCTATACTCGGTCGTTAAACATGATACGTATACCATAGCACCTATACTCGGTCGTTAAACATGATACGTATACCATAGCACGTATACTCGGTCGTTAAACATGATACGTATACCATAGCACCTATACTCGGTCGTTTAACATGATACGTATACCATAGCACCTATACTCGGTCGTTAAACATGATCGTACATCATAGCACCCATACTGGTCGTTAAACATGATCGTATACCATAGCACCTATACTCGATCGGTTTAACATGATCACGTATACCATAGCACCTATAGTCGGTCGTTAAACATGATACGTATACCATAGCACATATACTCGGTCGTTAAACATGATCGTATACCATAGCACCTATACTCGGTCGTTAAACATGATACGTATACCATAGCACGATACTCGGTCGTTAAACATGATCGTATACCATAGCACCTATACTCGGTCGTTTAACATGATCGTATACCATAGCACCTATACTCGGTCGTTAAACATGATATGTATATCATAGCACCCATACTCGGTCGTTAAACATGATACGTATACCATAGCACCTATACTCGGTCGTTTAACATGATACGTATACCATAGCACCTATAGTCGGTCGTTAAACATGATACGTATACCATAGCACCTATACTCGGTCGTTTAACATGATACGTATACCATAGCACCTATACTCGGTCGTTAAACATGATACGTATACCATAGCACGTATACTCGGTCGTTAAACATGATACGTATACCATAGCAGCTATACTCGGTCGTTTAACATGATACGTATACCATATCACTTATACTTAAATTAACTTTATAATTTTTAGGTTAAATTTAAATTTATTTATTATTAATTTTAATTATTTAAAATGATAATAAAGAGTTTTTTGAAAAGAAAAATGGAATAATTAAATCATTTCCCGGGGACATGTCCCATGGAAAGTTTTTGCAAAACTTTTCATTTTCCTCGTTCTTTTACTTTATCCCGCCATTACTTTCCCGGGGACTTATCCCGCCTAATGTAACACTAGAAGACAAACCAAACTTTCTCCGGGACTGTCCCGAAAAAGTGAAACGAAAAAACACCTCAATTATTAACGCAATCTGTTATCAGTATGAGGTAAAAAAAAATAACTCCTCACCCACTCCTCTCAGCTGCAACAACACCACGCACCATCTCCATTATTGCAACCACCGCCACTTCCTCACCATCTCCATCTCCACCACGCACCATCTCCATCTCCACCACCATCTATTTGTTTGAATCAAACCATAGGGAATCTGGTTGTATCGTGAAAATATGTGTCGAGACATTGTAAGAATGGAATAATCATTGTAAGGTTCTTGGTTTCTCATATCTTGTACCTATTTTAATTTTCGTTATCTTGTAAGAATGGAATAATCATAACTTGTTTTGAAACCTTGTGTTATAATCGATCTATCAACCTGCGAAATGGGTAATTAGTATGTTGTTGTAAATCTTGTAGTGAAATGGGTATAGCCTTTCACTTGTTGTTATTATGTTTGTCCTTTGATTATATATTCTTACAGTGATTACTTATGGATAGAGTGGCATTACTGTTAAATAACGACCATAGGAAACTTGTCTAAAATACAAAGCTCAAATGGTGTTCTTTTTTTCTTGCAAGACAGTGCTAAATATGAGAAATAAGCCGAACTAACCAAAGAGTTACTAATTTGTTGGCGTCTTTATTAGTAATAGAAGTTTGTTTTGAACAAATCTTGTAGTGAATAAGTAAGTAATAGAAGCTTAATATGTGTTTTGCTTTTATACTTGTAGGAATATAGGGTGTCACGGGTGCCAAGCCGCGACCAAAGCCGAGACCAAAAGGTAAGATATGTTGTTGCGTATTTTAAATAGTTTTGGGTTTTAGGTAGTGAGAACTATCCAAGCATCGGGTATCAAAAAGACCCTTTAAACCATTAGGGTTGAATTGGTCATTTTAACAATTAGGGTAGGAGAGTAGGATGGTGGATTTTGGGACCTAAACCAAGATCTTGGCAAAAGATTTGATCATGTTTGCTTAAGACTTTTTGAACAATGTGTCTAGGGTTGAGGGTTGCTGAAAACAAATGAATGATGTTAGTGTGTCTAGTATATGTGCTATTACAAAAGATTTCCCGACAACATTTCATTCTGTTTCTTACAATGTTCTTCCAAAAAACTCACCAAATTCTCTCTTATATTATCAAACAACAAAAATGAACTTAGCGGCGGTGACACGTGGCTTCACGATGGTTCTGACGAGGAGTACGGTTTCTTGGTCCACAAGATACGGAAAGTGTCTGACCCATTTCTTATTACGGTTTGTTATGGTTACACGATGATGAGGTTGAATCTTGAAGGGTAAAAGGTGGTGCAAAAGGGTTTAGCTTGGTTTGAGAGTGTTTTTATTGTGTGTTTTTAGTGTGTGTTTTTTGGTGAGAAACTCCATGAGTTTGTGTAAGAGAGAGGGGTCAGAGATGATAAGAAGAGGTATGAAATGGTGTGTAATGATAGAGATATAATGGTGGCGAGAGATATGAAAGGGTTTGTGAGGGTGCCTCATTAACTCCACTTCACTCGCCATCACTATCATTACAAACCCTTTCATCTATCTTCTTATAATCTCCGACACCTCTCTCTCTCACACACATGGAGTTTCTCACCAAAAAACACACACTAAAAACATGCACACAGTTATGAACTCTCAAAGCAAGGCTAAACCATTTTGCACCACCTTTTTACCCTTCAAGATTCAACTCTCATCATCAGGTAACCATTACAAACCGTAACAAGAAATAGGTTGTACACTTTCCTGTATCTTCTGGACCAAGAAACCGTGTACCTCCTCACCGTAAACCATCAGAGAAGCCACGTGTCACCGCCGCTAAGTTCATTTTTGTTGTTTATTACTATAAAAGAGAATTTGGTGAGTTTTTTGGAAGATCATTGTAAGAAACAGAATGAAATGTTGTCGGGAAATGGTGTAATAGCACTTTAACTAGACACACTAACATCATTCCTTTGTTTTCAGCAACCTTCAACCATATACACACTGTTCAAATAGTCGTACGCGAACATGATCAAATCTTTTGCCAATATCTTGGTTTAGGTCCCAAAATCCACCATCCTACCCTCCTACCCTAATTGTTAAAATGACCAATTCAACCCTAATGGTTTAAAGGGATAGTTCTCATTACCTAAAACCCTAAACTATTTAAAATACGCAGGTTAAGCTTTGGACAAACCCGAAAAGCAGAATATATCGGACGTCAACTGACAAAACCACCTGGCGAACACGAGAGCCAAGACCACAATCGGTATGTTTTGTCACAATTCTCAATTTCCGGTCATTTCTCAAACTGAATATTCATCATATTAGTTCATGCATGGTTTTGCATTTCTCGTTAAACGCATAAATTCTTATTAAATAAACACTATCGCGTAATTAATTATTTTGAACAATTGATCCGATAATTCCAAAAATTATCCCGACATATTTTTATACTCATATTAAGATTATAAAAATAATATTATGAGTTTACCCAATGTTTTGAATTTATTTTGGTATATAAATTGTTATATATATAATTCTGACGATTTACGTAATTTCGATCGATAATTATTTATTCACCCGATATTTACGGAAATGTGATTTTATAATTTTTATGACCTCGATATATTTTATTTTGTTCCGTTAAAATCAATTTCTAGCTAACTCTATACATAATAACTAAATATCTTAATATAATTTACAAAATATCTAGTAACTCAAAATCAAATTCTCTTCTTCCTTTTAATAATCAACTAGCTTCTACTTTTTTTTTCTCTTCATCCTTGTGGAGCTCGACATATTTGGAGAACAAGAAGACTTCATCATTTTTTTTAGATCAAAATATATTCAAGATCCATTTTGTGTTCTAGTTAAGGTTTAGGATTAAACCTTGAAGATTAACTAAGTTTTCTATCACCCAAAACTCTTCAATCCTTCAAGTAAGTGTTCTAATAATTTTTCATAATCTTTCATACTCTTACTTGATGTATTTTTATGTTTCTTTTAGAAAAACATGCATGAATTCCATGATCCATACCACTTTTAATGTTTTTATTACATATTATTAGTTATAATTATCCTATAATTAATCCCTTGAAACATATCACTTTTGGTGATGTCTAGGAACCCATGACACACAAAGAAGGTGTATGGTAGGATTAGAATAGCTTCGGCGTTGGTTTGAATTGGTTAGAATAGGTTTTGCGCGAGAAAAACCCATTTCGACAACAAAAATTAGTGGTCTGATCTTAATTGTGAAATCTGGAAATCTCGACAGTTTACAAAAAATTTTGGGCTAGATATTTAGAAAATATACTTTAAAACGAAAACGTGGCCGCTTGAACGGGTTAAAACGGAGCTATAACGAAAAAGTTATGCTATTTTCAAATTTGACGTCGAAAACTATAAAATCCAGAAATTCAGCATGTTGTTTTACCTTTTTACGAGTTAAAAATAGGTCTTAAGCGTTATAAATTGTGTCGACTTATCGAAAATATATTAGTATACTTTAATACGAAGCTAAGGACATATAAAGCGTGAAAACGGACTTGTAACGATTAAATTACACGTGTTTACATAAAGTTGCCAGAACTATATTAAATAAGCAAAACTTATATATTTCTATTAGACAAATATTACGCCACAAATGACCATGTTGAGGGTCGTTTTAACATTGATGTAGTACTTTTGTAACGTGATGTCTTCTAGTAAAAGTAAGTTCGCCAAGCATATTTTCAAAATGTCCAACCGTGCGTCAGCGGGTTGTAACGAATAAAGTACGGTCACTTAAACTTTGTCGAAAACCACCCTTAAACAATATTTTGGACACAAGTACCATACTTTACCTATTATTTTCTCCATGATCGAGACCTCTAGGATGAAAACTTAAATGCTAAAACTTTGAGATAATGATACAAGCTTCCCAAAACCGTTGAATTTGTTTCCTAACACTCGATGTGCACCATTTTACGACTAGCTTTTCGAGGCCGTTTAGTCACTTTCATAAGTTGTCAAATTATATTATTTTGCGACGAAAAACTATAATTCTTAATAAATCACTAAATGATTATCGTAGGATATCATTTCGACGTAAATACTGGTAAAGTATTTGGTAACTTGACAATATGTCATAAACATATATTTCGACGATAAACTTTATTTTCCAAAATGTACAAGTGGTATGGATATCATATGAGTTTGCATGCACGGCATTGTTTTATGACTTATATTAGAGCATATCATTCATATTAGGTTGCGGATAGAGATCGCACCTCATTTCAGTGTATCTACTTTTGTCACCATAATCATTGCATCAGGTGAGTTCGTAGCCCCACTTTCACTCGTTTAATTGTTTTATAAACTCTTCGGGGGAGATACATGCTCAATTACTTGCTTTTACTTTACATTTATATGAACTTAAATATCTTTTGTTTCACTCTATGTGCGCGTAAGTATATTATGCCCGAACTAAATTGATCACTATGTTATGAACGCTATTAGTTGAAACACTTTCCTTGATTTTGAACCCTTCGACATGTATATTTGAGCTCTTTTAAATTGACTCGGACCCTTTAACATATAAGTGAACACTTTGGACTTGATTTGAACTTTTTGACATATAGTTAAACTCTTTTAACCTGTAAAGGACCCTTTTGATATATTTTAAACTTGTTTGACGTGATTTTGAACGCTTTGACTATCTTGAACCTTTTGATATTATTCGAGCTCTTTGACTGTTCTGAACTTTTGAACTCGACTTAAATCTTTGAACTTAATTACGAACTTTTGAACGGAACCCTTGAACTTAAATACTAATTTATGACTTGTTTGAACTTATTGAACCGGACGTGTTATGACCTTGACCTAAAGTCTCCTATGATCGGAGCATCACTATAAAGTCTCCCATGAACGGAGCATCACTATAAAGTCTCCCATGTTTGGAGCATCAGTATAAAGCCTCCCCGGTCCGGAGCAGAGCGTCTCACTATGTTACGGAGCGTTCTCAAAAAGTCTCGCCTTATTGGTGGAGCAACCTTAAGCCTCCCCGGTCCGGAGCAGAATGTCTCCCTATGGGAATGGAGCATTTTCAATCTAAAGTCTCCTGTTCGAGCGAAAGGCAAATTCTCCCATGTTTGGAGTGTTCTTAATTGTATATAATAGTTGTATGATGTACTGTTCGTACATTCGCATTGTTAGTCTCCTATTAGTAGGTAGTATGGATAGCGCTATTAGAGGTCGGCCAACCTCTCGTCCACTATGTTACGGGACGCATATTATTTATTCTAGGGGCTTTGCCTGGCATACATTATTATATAAGTGGTACTGTATTGTGAATTATTGTGGTAACTTATAATCGACTATTAGACACTATATTTTGTGCAATGGGTTGTGAACACACAGGTTGCAAGTTTTGTATGGGCGGAACTTGGGCCGAGGTGGATTTACAATGCCTTTGCTTTGAGAACTCATTTGACCTCGTGTGCTTGAACATAAGCTAGACATATTTTGGCGGTGGGTTGTGAACACACGGTTGCAAGTTTTGTATGGGCGGAACTTGGGCCGAGTGGATTTACAATGCCTTTGCTTTGTGGACTATTCTAAATGTCCAAAACTTTGCCTTTGTTGCATGAGCGCTTTTAAGAGCTTTACTTGTTAATCAAACTCTATGAACTCACTCAACCATTGTGTTGACACTTTTAGCATGTTTTATCTCAGGTATCTAAAGCATTCACTTCATGGCATGCATGTGGACTTATCATAGAGTCGCGGTGTCGACGCGTCTCACATATATTTTATGCACTTAACTATCGTTTGATTGTAACAAACTCATTTTGGTATATTGGAAATATTTTGGGACCTATGTTTTGTAAAATCTGATTATTTTACTTAATCAAACGATATTTTCAAAACGACACTTTAGGTCGTTCGATATAATCGTAACGTTGATGCTATGACGTCATCCTCAGAATTCCATTCCACGCAAAAGTAATTTGGGGTGTGATGATTGGTATCGAGCATTGGTTATAGAGAACTAGGTTGCATCATTGACCCTAGACTATAACTACATCATCATAGCATCTCATCATATCATTATAAGTGCATACTCATTATACTTGCGGATTCATGACTTAACACCAAACATCATATGAGTTGATTAGTCCAAGCATTGCATAGTTACTCCTAAATTATACATAGCCCGATCACCTATGTCTAATTCGGGAAGAATCATGCAATGAAGGAGTAGTAGTCTCATATGTGTAAGCAATTCCGTGTCGAGCCAAATTTTCAAAAGATTTTCTTGAAACCACTTGTTTCAGGTTTGATCCGAGTGGCAGTTCTTGTTTGATGAGTTGCAAAGATCGAGCTAGAAACAAGTTGTTACTAAACCGATTTAGCCTAATCGTATGACGTTCTTGTTTGATGAGTTGTGTGATTAAGTAAAATCGGTTACCTAAAAGTCTTTTGAAATTTTTGCTCGAGAATGGGAAAGCTTGCCTCACCAAACCTAAACCATAATAGAGCATGTTTTTAGGATGGAACATGGTCACATTAGCTCGAGAACGTACCTAGTTGGACGAGGAACTCATATGCATGAGCATTGACATGATCATTTAGACTATTCGTACGAGCATGAACTTTTAGAACCCTTGTCGAGGTTCGGACTATAGTTATCATTAATTGAATCACGAGGACGTGATTCCGCTGACATGGGAAGAATGTCACAATTCTCAATTTCCGATCATTTCTCAAACTCAATATTAATCATATTAGTTCATGCATGATTTTGCATTTCACGTTAGACGCATAAATTCTTATTAAATAAACACTATCGCGTAATTAATTATTTTGAACAATTGATCCGATAATTCCAAAAATTATCCCGACATATTTTTATACTCATATTAAGATTATAAAAATAATATTATGAGTTTACCCAATGTTTTGAATTTATTTTGGTATATAAATTGTTATATATATAATTACGACGATTTACGTAATTTCGATACGATAATTATTTATTCACCCTATATTTACGGGAAATGTGATTTTATAATTTTTATGACCTCGACATATTTTATTTTGTTCCGTTAAAATCAATTTCTAGCTAACTCTATACATAATAACTAAATATCTTAATATAATTTACAAAATATCTAGTAACTCAAAATCAAATTCTCTTCTTCCTTTTAATAATCAACTAGCTTCTACTTTTTTTTCTCTTTCATCCTTGTGGAGCTCGACATATTTGGAGAACAAGAAGACTTCATCATTTTTTTTAGATCAAAATATATTCAAGATCCATTTTGTGTTCTAGTTAAGGTTTAGGATTAAACCTTGAAGATTAACTAAGTTTTCTATCACCCAAAACTCTTCAATCCTTCAAGTAAGTGTTCTAATAATTTTTCATAATCTTTCATACTCTTACTTGATGTATTTTTATGTTTCTTTTAGAAAAACATGCATGAATTCCATGATCCATACCACTTTTAATGTTTTTATTACATATTATTAGTTATAATTATCCTATAATTAATCCCTTGAAACATATCACTTTTGGTGATGTCTAGGAACCCATGACACACTAAGAAGGTGTATGGTAGGATTAGAATAGCTTCGGCGTTGGTTTGAATTGGTTAGAATAGGTTTTGCGCGAGAAAAACCCATTTCGACAAAAAAAATTAGTGGTCAGATCTTAATTGTGAAATCTGGAAATCTAGACAGTTTACAAAAATTTTTGGGCTAGATATTTAGAAAATATACTTTAAAACGAAAACGTGGCCGCTTGAACGGGTTAAAACGGAGCTATAACGAAAAAGTTATGCTATTTTCAAATTTGACGTCGAAAACTATAAAATCCAGAAATTCAGCATGTTGTTTTACCTTTTTACGAGTTAAAAATGGGTCTTAAGCGTTATAAATTGTGTCGACTTATCGAAAATATATTAGTATACTTTAATACGAAGCTAAGGACATATAAAACGTAGAAAACGGACTTGTAACGATTAAATTACACGTGTTTACATAAAGTTGCTGTAACTATATTAAATAAGCAAAACTTATATATTTCTATTAGACAAATATTACGGCCACAAATGACCATGTTGAGGGTCGTTTTTAACATTGATGTAGTACTTTTTGTAACGTGATGTCTTCTAGTAAAAGTAAGTTCGCCAAGCATATTTTCAAAAATGTCCAACCGTACGTCAAGCGGAGTTGTAACGAATAAAGTACGGTCACTTAAACTTTGTCGAAAACCACCCTTAAACAATATTTTGGACACAAGTACCATACTTTACCTATATTTTTCTCCATGATCGAGACCTCTAGGATGAAAACTTAAATGCTAAAACTTTGAGATAATGATACAAGCTTCCCAAAACCGTTGAATTTGTTTCCTAACACTCGATGTGCACCATTTTACGACTAGCTTTTCGAGGCCGTTTAGTCACTTTCATAAGTTGTCAAATTATATTATTTTGCGACGAAAAACTATAATTCTTAATAAATCACTAAATGATTATCGTAGGATATCATTTCGACGTAAATACTGGTAAAGTATTTGGTAACTTGACAATATGTCATAAACATATATTTCGACGATAAACTTTATTTTCCAAAATGTACAAGTGGTATGGATATCATATGAGTTTGCATGCACGACATTGTTTTATGAATTATATTAGAGCATATCATTCATATTAGGTTGCGGATAGAGATCGCACCTCATTTCAGTGTATCTACTTTTGTCACCATAATCATTGCATCAGGTGAGTTCGTAGCCCTACTTTCACTCGTTTAATTGTTTTATAAACTCTTCGGGGGAGATACATGCTCAACTACTTGCTTTTACTTTACATTTATATGAACTTAAATATCTTTTGTTTCACTCTATGTGCGTAAGTATATTATGCCGAACTAAATTGATCACTATGTTATGAACGCTATTAGTTGAAACACTTTCCTTGATTTTGAACCCTTCGACATGTATATTTGAGCTCTTTTAAATTGACTCGGACCCTTTAACATATAAGTGAACACTTTGGACTTGATTTGAACTTTTTGACATATAGTTAAACTCTTTTAACTGTAAAGGACCCTTTTGATATATTTTAAACTTGTTTGACGTGATTTTGAACGTTTTGACTATCTTGAACCTTTTGATATTATTCGAGCTCTTTGACTGTTCTGAACTTTTGAACTCGACTTAAATCTTTGAACTTAATTACGAACTTTTGAACGGAACCCTTGAACTTAAATACTAATTTATGACTTGTTTGAACTTATTGAACCGGACGTGTTATGACCTTGACCTAAAGTCTCCTATGATCGGAGCATCACTATAAAGTCTCCCATGATCGGAGCATCACTATAAAGTCTCCCATGTTCGGAGCATCACTATAAAGCCTCCCCGGTCCGGAGCAGAGCGTCTCACTATGTTACGGAGCGTTCTCAAAAAGTCTCGCCTTATTGGTGGAGCAACCTTAAGCCTCCCCGGTCCGGAGCAGAATGTCTCCCTATGGGAACGGAGCATTTTCAATCTAAAGTCTCCCCTGTTCGGAGCAGTGCAAATTCTCCCATGTTCGGAGTGTTCTTAATTGTATATAATAGTTGTATGATGTACTGTTCGTACATTCGCATTGTTAGTCTCCTATTAGTAGGTAGTATGGATAGCGCTATTAGAGGTCGGCCAACCTCTCGTCCACTATGTTACGGGACGCATATTATTTATTCTAGGGGCTTTGCCTGGCATACATTATTATATACGTGGTACTATATTGTGAATTATTGTGGTAACTTATAATCGACTATTAGACACTATATTTTGTGCAATGGATTGTGAACACACAGGTTGCAAGTTTTGTATGGGCGGAACTTGGAATTGAGTGGATTTACAATGCCTTTGCTTTGAGAACTCATTTGACCTCGTGTGCTTGAACATAAGCTAGACATATTTTGGCAGTGGGTTGTGAACACACAGGTTGCAAGTTTTGTATGGGCGGAACTTGGAACTGAGTGGATTTACAATGCCTTTGCTTTGTGGACTATTCTAAATGTCCAAAAACTTTGCCTTTGTTGCATGAACGCTTTTTAAGAGCTTTACTTGTTAACCAAACTCTATGAACTCACTCAACCATTGTGTTGACACTTTTAGCATGTTTTATCTCAGGTATCTAAAGCATTCACTTCATGGCATGCATGTGGACTTATCATAGAGTCGCGGTGTCGACGCGTCTCACATATATTTTATGCACTTAACTATCGTTTGATTGTAACAAACTCATTTTGGTATATTGGAAATATTTTGGAACCTATGTTTTGTAAAATCGATTATTTTACTTAATCAAACGATATTTTCAAAACGACACTTTAGGTCGTTCGATATAACTCAGAACTTTGATGCTATGATGGTCATCCTTCAGAATTCCATTCATTGCAAAAGCAGTAATTTGGGGTGTGACATGTTTTTTGTGTAACTTTGTTAATTTTTGTTGTTAATACTCGTGAACTGTTGTAAATGATTTTAGGACTTTAGTGATTAATTTGGAAAGTCCCGTCCGGGTTAATCATCCTATAGAAACCCGTCCGAAATTAATTTATTAGAAATTAATTTCGGAAAGTCCCCTGTTGTTGCTTTTGAATGTTTTGTCTCATTTAGGATATGAATGTGTATAATTGATTTACTATTTGTGAAAATTTCGACATTGTTTCCCTTTACTCCTACGAATATGTCTTTAATGCACATATTTGGGAGTTGAGGAAATCTTGAAATTTTCTCAAATAGTAAATTCAATTATACGCATTCATATATGAGATGAAACATTCAAAGAGTGAGTTAGGATTGCCTTCCATAGTTGGATTAGGTGAACATTTTAAGTCTATATAATTATTTGTTACTTCATTAAAACGCAGCTTATGCCAATTGATAAAAGTTGGGTCTCACTAGCACGCATGCAGAGAGAATTCTTAGTTGGTCTTAGAGCTTTCGCAAGCATTGCAAGTCCTTGGTGAATATTGATGGGAATATGTCCTGTGCTCTTTGTTTAAACGTAAACCGGATAAAGCACCTAATTTTGTTTGACCACATACACACAAATGGTGGGACCATAGTTATCTGAAATGGTATAATCATGGTGAGTGGATGGCGAACAACCGTACACAACACAAGACACCACAGGACGAGTGACATGGCTAAGTTCCTTCATGATATTGGACCGAATAACGAACCGGATGATCCAACTCAAGGAAATATTGGCGAGACAAGTAACGACGCAATTCCTCAACGTAATGAGTATGAGGAGTTACTTGCCACCGCCAACTAAAAGCTATACCCACTGTGAGTGGATGTCTTCATTAGACTTTATGGCAAAGATTACGCACATCAAGGTTAAAGGTAAAGTGAGTGACACCACATTTAATGAGTTCCTAACTTTATTCAAGGAAGTTTTCCGCCTGTTCTAGGATACAAGATGCCATCGTCATACTATGAAATAAAGAAGACATTTAAAACTATCGGGTTAGGATATGAATCGATACATGCTTGTGTAAATGATTGCTTTTATATCGGGGCGGTAACTAAGATTTGCAGACTTGTCCGATCTGCGGCGCTAGCGATGGAAAGAAAAGAACACACTGGGAAGAAAGTTCTAACAAGGTGTTGCGTTACTTTCCTATCATTCCTAGACTACAACGTTTGTACAAGTCTAAACACACCGCAAAACATATGACTTGGCATGCGTCTGGGCGGTCTATGGAGAACAGTAAGATGCAACACCGGTTGATGGTCAAGCATGGAAGAAATTTGACATCAAGTATTCAAGGAATTTGCTAAAGAAAAAGCGTCCGGTTAGGGTTGGTCTGCGATGGTTTCAATCCGCACGAAACCTTAGTAAGTCATCAAACATGTGGCGGTCATATTAACCACATACAATCGCCTCCCCGGATATGTATGAGAGACTTCTCTTATGTTGACATTGTTAATTCCGGCCCCAAATCACCGGGGAAGGATATTGATATTTACCCGAGGCCTTTGATTGATGACCTAAAGACTTTATGGAAAGATGGAGTCGGGACTAAGGATCTTTATTACAGCACCAAATTACGTATGAAAGCGCGCTTTTATGGACTATCAATGACTTTCCGTCAAGTAGTTTGTGCGGGTGGAGTGGGAAAGGTTACATGGCATGTCCGACATGTAATGTAGACACTCCACTATGCGCGTGTTAAACAAAACCGCTTATGTTGGTCACGGAAGATTCTTAAGCATGACCAATAAATGGCGGAAGAAACGAAGGGCATTCTATACTGAGGTAGATAATCTGAGACCCTCCTAGAAAATTTACCGTGATGACATCTTGGATCAACTAAGAAGAGTGCCTAAGCGTGTCCGGGAAACATCCAATATATGGGGTGCGAAAAAACGTGATCAAGATCGCGAATTGAATTGGACAAAAAATCATTTTCTCGAGCTAGAGTATTGGTCTTTTCTTACACTAAAACACAATTTAGATGTCATGCATATCGAAAAAAATGTGTGTGAGAGTGTGTTGGGTACTTTGTTAATGAATGACAAATCCAAAGACACCAACAAGGCAAAGCAAGACTTACAAAATTTGAATATTCGTCTTGACTTGTGGCTCGTCAACAAAGGAAGCGGAAGTGCTCTAAGCCTCATCCTCGTACTCTTTCACAACCAAGAAAGAAAACTTTTTGTCAATTCATTAAAGGTACGCGTTTTATTTGAAAATTTCTTTGTTCGAATTAATTCGCGTATTCATTTCGACAACTTATTCTAATATCCCGATTTTTCTTAATTCATCAAAGGTGTTAAACTACACGATGGGTTTGGATCTAACTTCAAGCATAAAGTGACCGACAACGATAGCAACATAACGAGCTTGAAGGCTCATGATCGTCACATAATGATGCAACGGTTGCTTCTGCGGACTTCAAAATTACTTGAAGGACCAAACCACCGCATAACAACAATAATCGAGCTTTGTTCATTCTTCAAACAAATATGCGCTCGAACTTTGATGGTGGATGACATGTTGAAAGCTAGAGATCAACCGATCAATATTTTGTGCGATTTCGAGCAAATATATCCTCCGACTTTTTGACATTATGATTCACTTGGTTATTCATCTACCGGAAAGAGGCTATTGAAGGCGGTCCTGTTTACATGAGGTGGATGTATCCATTTGAAAGATACATGAAAAGCTCAAAATTATGTCGAAATAAAGCCAAGCTCAAGGTTCAATAGCGGAGGGTTATATTCTTGATGAAGCATTAACTTTCATTCGCATTATTTTCGGGTGTTGAGGCGAGATTAAATCGTCTGACCGGAATGAGGACGGTCCAAGGCCAACAAGTCAATTTGAGGTGTTTCGATCGATCGCAAAAGAATGGTAAACAATCATTAGTTCGGTTTAAAGCGACACAATGAAGCAAGTAGTATGGTACGTACTACACAATATCATGAAATCGACCAGTACATGAGCGCAGCAAAGAGGTGCGCGTTTTATTTCAAAATTTGTTTCACGTAAGTTGTTATTCGACGACTTATTCTAATATCATGAACATTTACGGGGCATTTCTGGCGAGACTTAGAAGAAGGGTTTCTCGTTGGTTTGAGATGAAGGTAGACTTATTGTATGTATTACCACATATAAATAACGACTATTACTCATATCTTTCTATTCTTAACTTTTCATAGATTCGTGAATTAAAAGTACAAGAAGACCTAATTTGTACCGCCGAGTTATTCGCTTTGGCTTCGGACCATCATGTACTGCATCTCTCGATCAACTCTTGCGTAGTCAACGGTGTGAAGTTCTATCAGACACCACCGTGATTTACGTCGATCAACTCAAAAGCAGTGAATTTCAACTCCTAATCTTGATGGAGGAATGCATTATGGCCAGCTTGAAGAGATTCTCGAGTTTTCATATATTTCATTCAATGTTGTGTTGTTCAAAGTCAAATGGTTCGACACTAATAACACTAATCGCCTAAAACGTTGTACCTATAGAAACAACATTACGCAAATTATGACCGATCGTGTATCGTTTCAAAACGAACCATTCATTCTTGCAACGCAAGCAACACAAGTCTTTTACCTTGATTTCCGGATAAGCGTGGTAATTGGAAGGCCGTCAAGATTCTTATCATCGAAAGATTTGGAACCCGAATATCATTGTGGTAGAAGACAACCGGGATGTTGTACATGACAACAACTCATCACATATCACACTCTGCTGAGTTGGATCGGTTGGATTATAACATTATAAATATAGATGTTCAACCAATGAAGTTGAGGCACCACCACCAATTATCACTATTGTGGAAGACGAGGATGATATTGATTTTGATGATCACGTTCCTCATGATTTAGCATCTGATGATGATGATGGCCACGAGAATGAAGATGACAGTACTAATAATGTTGAATTTTATGTTGATGATGTGGAAGATTAATCTCGAATTGTAATTTGTAGAACAACACTTAATTATTTGAATGAAATTGTTATCGAGTGGTTAAATGTGTTTATTTGTTTGTTTATTTATTTATTTATTTATTATAATTATCTTGTTGATATATACTGTTATACTTTTGGACCATTTGCGGATAGGTAGTTTTGGATAGTTTTGTAGATGATCATGCGTTAACGGTTTTAGGAACCGTTTTGGCGATTTTGGAAAAGGATAACTATGTTTGTATATATGATATTATGTTTAGCGAATTTGTGTTATGATTGGCATATTAAAGCAGGTTGTGACATTGGTAAAGCAGGTTGTGGATTGGCATATTATGATAACGAGGTTGTAGATTTTTAGGAAAATTTAGGAAAAATGAAATTACCCATTTTGCGGCAATATTCTCGCATAGTGGGTCGACTAGTTTCTTGGGGACATGTCCCCGGAGAAAGTTCAAACGCAAATTTTAATTTACGACTTTAACCGGTGACATGTCCCCACGAAATAGTTACCTCAACAAGTGGTTACGCTTCCCCCGGACATATCCCGGTAAAACACGTGCCACGTCGGACTAATAACGTAATTAGTGTTCTTAAAGTGAAGTTCCAAAATCGTTTCTCGGGGCGAGTCCCCGAAAACATGTGCCACGTCGGACATGTTTGACCGAGACAATCGGTGCGGGATCCACGTGTCCCGGTAAAGTGGTAAACAGTCCCACGTAAAAGTATTCCGGCGGTATTGTCGGGTCCTTTTTTGGGACATGTCCCGATAAAGGTTTCTGGGGGAGATGTCCCCATGAAAGCTCAAATTTCGCCGCGAAAGTGTCGATTGTTGTAGTGGTGTGACATAAATATTGTGGTGTATATATGCAGTATAGAGTTGAGATCAATATAACTCATATTTGTCGTAGAACAAATGAACCGTCATAGCCTCCATTTTTTTATCTAAATTAACAAAAATTATTTTTCACCTTTTTTAAAACAATATATCTTACAAACGGTTAATCTTCAAACTATAAAAACACATCGCGACGAAATTAAATTATCTTTTATAGATATGCACTTTTATATATTTTAGACAAATATTTTTTTCAAAATTCCGTCAGAAAAATCATATATGATTTTACGAATCATATATGATTTTCAAAATCATGTATGATTCGATTTTCTGAATCATATATGATTTTTGAATCATATATGATTTGTAAAATCATATATGATTCAGTAAAATCATATATGATTCGTAAAAATCGAATCATATATGATTTTGTTGACCAAAATTTCAAAAAAAATGTTGTTAAAATATATAGTAGTGCATATCTATGAAAGATAATTTAATTCTCGTCATGATGATATAATTTTTATTACAGAACGATTAACGGTTTGCGAGATATTTAATTTTTAAAAAGTGAAAGTTATTATAATAAAAAATGAATGGTATTATTGGTTCATTGGATCATAGAATTTGAGATCTATATTGAACTTTCTTAACGCAAGATGAGTTTGTTAATTTTTCTTTCTAAACAGAAAAAAGAAAATAATTCTATATTTAAATAAGTATATCTTTAGTGTTCTAAGTTAGAATACGAAAGAATAGTAAAAAAGGTATTGACTCATTTGAGGATATACCCTTCAATGTTCAAAGACTTGGTAAAAACGGCAAAATATAAATCTTATCTTAGAAAAAATAGGTTCAATGTTAATAACATGATAAACTAGTAATAATGGTTGAAATTTGGAAGTATCTTCTTTTGCAACTCGTTCTATGCCAAATTGGAAAATCTGGTAACATGTAATATTAAAACCGTAAAATCTGTCCGAGCCACAATACTAATGACAACACTACAAGGAATGGATGTCAGGGCGACAACGCATGCCGTCGCAATATCACTTGTGTCGTCGGGACACCTTGGCGCTAAAAGTTTTGGCGACGACGGTCAACGACTTTTAGCGGCTACCAAATGGGCCCCACAAGGCTTTTGGGGACGAATTTTGTAGTTGCTAAAAGACTCGATTCAACATTTGAAACCAACAAAGAAGAAAAGCAAAATTGTGGCGCGTTCTAAAATGCTCCATGTTTTTTTTAAGTCACGTGTTAGACTTGTTTAAGAATGAACAACACATCCTACTATGAACGTAAATTGAATATAACATATCCAAAATGAACAACATGTGAACCGGTTTAACTTATCTAGAAGATGAATCCAATATTTTTGAATATCGATCAGTTACACCTTTCAATTTTTTTATCTAGTTCTTGTCTAATTAGATATACTTGCACAATTACACTACTACACATAAAACTCATTAGATACGGTTTTTAAGACTATTTTTTACTGTTTTAAAATCGTACTAGATGGGAGCTTACAAAAAAATGAAATACTTTCTAGTATGGTTTTGAAATGTAATAATTATTTGGTACGGTTTTCTTATACCGTACCAAATGTCTCCAGTCAAGCCACATCACATTTTTCTTTTTTGGTACGGTTTCTAAATAAAACGTATCAAAATTTGTTGGTTCAAAATAAAAATAGATTCCTTTTTCTTTTATAAAACCTGTAATCAAACACTAGCGCCATTCATAGCCGACCCAAACAATATCATTTGCATTATACACAAACAATATTCAAGAAACATAACATTAATTCTATATATACATCAACCAACGCAACAATATAGATTAGACAAGTGTTATATATTACAATTTTAAACATCATTATCATGAAATTATAAAACTTTAACTATGAAGGATCCGTTGTATCTAAGAGAGACCCTACAACCCTATGAAAATATGTTTTGTAGCAGTATCAATTTGGCGTATCAAAATATGTTTTATGTACTAGTGTTAGCATCATTAACCAAATATGAGAAAGATCTACAAAAGGTGCCCATAAGCCATTTGCTCGAGAGCATGTCTGACCTCGTCGTTACGCATCATGTCACCCTGGCCCCGCCTGCCGTTTAAAAAAAATAGAGACCAAAAATATTAAAAGGATGCAAACTGAACTACTATAAAAGTAACCAGCTAATTACATACCATTGCGTATATAATATAAGGGAGGTGATTTGCACACTTTTTATTTTGATTGGGATAGAGCACACTGTAAATACTGTATAACAATATTATACACAAAATAAAATGTCCCAATAAAAACCTCGAATGTGCAAATTAGAGGTGGCAAAACGGGCGGTCGGGCGGCACGGCTATGGCTAAATAAGATGCAAAGCAAATGGGCACGCTAAACAGGCACGGCTTAAATTTAAGCAGTAGCGTTATCTGAATCACTTTAGAAAAGACCTAATATGACGAAATAAACTCATCAAACGTAACATCTCATTTATATTTAACAAAATAAGTATATTCTATTTATAAGTTTTTCTTTAAAACAATTGTAGTGTTCTCCAATTGATAGAAAATATATGTCCGTTTGTGCCCATTTAACTTTTATACGGGCAATATATGCCCATTTCAAAAAAAAAAAAATGCAAAATGTACTCACATCTTTTAAAAATTTACCCAAACTAGCCAATCTTTTTTAATTCTGAACACAAATTACCACCTCTAATACAAATCAATTCCTATAATATAATGCCAGTAGCAATTAGCCAACTTGATGACAACATACATATGTTAAATTGTTAAGTTGCACTGAAAATGATTTGTTACTCTCCCACTTTCCTGGATGTATCCTAAAATTTGCTTCCACAATGAAAGTTCGTCATTGCTTACCCCCTTCAACTTCAAATATTGGTCAGAATACACCCCCGTGTGCAAAACGCGGTGGCTTGTACGGCTGTAACTAAATTCTATATGGCTATATATGTTGCAAATTCAACTCTATCAATATACCTTAGCACTTCTATCTTTCTTTAAACTTCTTATCAACAAGATACCACACTCCCGTAAGCAATATATACTTATATTTAATTACTCATACTTTTTGATACTTTGATGGACAAAGAACAGCAATACAAACGCGTATTTGGGCACCTGGACACAAATGGAGACGGGAAGCTATCTCCTCCTGAGCTCCAAATTTGCTTTGGGAAGATTGGTGGAGAATTGTCATTGGAGGAGGCTGAGATAGCAGCTGCTTTGATGGATTCGGATGGAGACGGGCTGCTAAGCATGGAGGACTTGGTACAAGCGGTTGAGGGCGCTAACGAAGAGGAAAAATTTAATGATTTGAAGATGGCTTTTAAGATGTATGAAGAAAAGGAAGGGAGTGGATGTATAACTCCGAAAAGCTTGCGAAGAATGCTTAGCAAGTTGGGAGAGTCAAGAACCGTCAATGATTGTAAGGTGATGATTGCTAAGTTTGATGTTAATGGTGATGGTGTCCTCAACTTCCACGAATTCAGGGAAATGATGGTGTAATCATTTAAACTTCATGAATATGACTCAAGCGCACATGTATTTAATTAGTTTCATTCTTTGATGTAACATTCTTTATTCATTTGCGATAATCATTGTTTCTATGGGTTACTTAGTCTTCAATATGTGATCATTATTTGTTCTCATGTATCAACAACTTTCATAATGTTGGTCTTGTTAATTTTCACGGTGAAAGCTTACTGATTGTTCATTTTGTGCTTTAGAATCGATGTGTTTTAAAAATTTTCATATAAACACACTAAAGGGAAATGCTTGTGTACTAAATAAAAATGCATCACTGTATGATCATTACTAAGAATACTGAATGTCTTTTGAAGTTAGTTTGATCAACATCTATATGATACATCCAATTGTTACATCTTACTTGTTAAAGGAGAAAATCCTCAATGAAACAACGCTCACGGAAAGTAGAAATATCTGATTGCTACATCTTACTTGTGAGAAAGAAAAATAACAAAAAAAAATTAAAAAATAAATCCCAAATCCTAATAGACGGCAGTCAAATTTGTACATCTATAAGTTAAGTTCTTATCAATTAATTCTTTTTGTTTTGGAACGGCTTAAAAATTTAATTCCGATCATATTACCTAAGGCTAAAGGCCAAGATCACCTTATTTTCTTTCATTCTCACCTTATATATCAGCGTCACATCATATTTTCTCTCCACTCACTTTCACTCATTTTTTTGTAAACATGATCACTTTATGGTCAACTTAACTCTCATTTTTTTTAAATACTTGAAATTTAAAATCGTAAATGAACAAAATAGTACATAAACTACGAATATTAAATATTACATAAACTAGGAATATTAAAAATAGTACATAAACTACGAATATTAAAAACGCAAACATAAAAAAGTAAAACATCACATAAACTTCGAATTTAAAGCTAAAAGCTCAAACTCCACTTCGCTTTGATCCTCGCACTTACCTCGTCCATGACTCTGCGTGCTTCCGCAGTCAAGTGTTCATATGGCTACATATAGAACATTAAGTCTTTTTGCCTTACTTTTAATCCTGCACTTCCACCTCCTTCTTGTTTATCGCCATATATTTAGCTCGTTCTTTCATCTTCAAATCCATGGCACATTCGTTCAGCTGTGCCATCTCCGATATCATCATCTTAGCCAATGACTCGTCATTCATAGTTGCCGACGATCCCGACGATCGCACACTTTTCTTCTTTAAAACTTTCGTTGTGTCCCTGCCCATTGGTCGTCGAACTTCCTGTACCTCATCTTCCTCGTTGTCTCGAGCGTCATCATTCAGGTTAGTCTAGCGTCCCCAGTATCTGGGTTGAACGAACTAGACCCAGGTGACTTGTATCTCTTGGACCTTTCTTTTGTTTCCTTTGCTAAAAAATTTGGAACTTCAATCTCATTCCATTTCTCACTATTTTTTAATCCTCCCAACAATGTTTGAGTGCAAACTTTACTCCGTATTCAGCGTCATAGTTAAGGGTTTTCATATTGTAGGAATCCTTGTCTCCGGCTCCACTCATCGGATTTATATGCTTGAGGTTATTGTACACTCCACAAAACCGATCCACGTTCGGGCGCACCGTCTTCCATTTCCCACAAACCATATCGTACGTTCGGTGATCCGACTTTTTTTTGCTCTCTATGTACGCGACAACCTCATTCCAAAATCCATTCTCCCTCATCGCGTTACCTTTGGCACTATCTTCAGATGCATGAATCCAACCTTTGCACAACATAATTTCTTCCTCTTGGGTCCATGGAATGATCCGTGGTGGCTCATCGGTTTAAGCCACCCTCTTTTGGGGTCTTTTCAGCTTCACTGTGACCGGGGGCAGTTCCAGGCCCGTAACTTCGACGGGAGATTCTTCACGAGCGGTGTTTTGATAAAAAGTGTCCGGAAAATGAGGTTCCTACAAACCTTCATTTGGAAATGAAGGAATGGGAGGCATGGGTTGTTGTGTATGATGTTGTGATGACGAACCACCCATTTGGGTTTGTGAGCCGTAGTGAGGGTTATCAAATGAGAACACGTTTTGTTGTGACGAGAATTGGCTAAAAGCGTTTTGTTGGTGTTGTTGTGAGAATTGGTTAAAAGCTTGTTGTTGTGGGTATGGGTTACGGTATGGTTGGTTTAGGTAAGGTTGGTTAAAATAGAATGGTTGTGGTCGTAAGTTGATTTTTTGGTTTGACGAAGGAGTATTTCCTAAATTGAACGTTCCTGCGGGTGTCGAGGGATCGCTTCAGGCATTTCTTCGTTGGGTACGTTTGGTGTTTCGGGGAGTGTTTTCTTCATTTTTTTATAAAAAGATGAATTGAAAATTGTTGAGAGTGTAAGAGTATAAAATAGTTAGTTTGTGTTTTAAAAAAAAGATGTATTGGTGGGTATTTATTAGTAAAAAAATGAAGTAGTGTGGATTTTCTTTTATTTTTTTTTTATTTTTATATATTTTTTTAAATATAACGGTTTGAAAGGAGATGGGGCCCATGATTTTTTTGAAATTCAACTAGGTGAAACGTTCACATTAATTCTTCTCGGGGTACTAAACTCGAGCGTGACTTTGTTCCTTGGCCAAGGAGTGGCGCGTGACTTTTGAAGTGACTTTGCCAAACTTCCCCCTTTGCCGACTAGTCTAAGTAACATGTTAAAGAGGTACCGATAATCTTTAAAATATTAGAATGAACTTATATGTTTACTTTGTATTTAATCTTATGTAATGTCAATAGTTAGTAAGTCGGTAAATATAATGTCCTAATTAGTTTTTTTTTGTTTCAATTTTTTTTGTTTTTGTGTTAATTCATTTAAAAACTAGTACGGCGTAGTATTCAATGATTTATAAACTTTAGAGTAAATTGCAAAAATCGTCCTTGTGGTTTATCCAAATTGCACGTTTCGTTCGTGTGATTCCGAAAGTGCAGGCGACCTCCTTATAAGGAAACCTTAGGTCCGATTTCACTTGTTGGTAAAATGAAATGACTATTTATATTCAGATTCACAAACGCATGATCAGATCTTCAATTCATACCCTATTTACACAAAAAACAAAATCATTATCAACCAACAATATGTAACAACCTTATACCTCCATATCTTTTTCACACGCTACTCTTTAAAAAACACCAAATTAACAAACTTAATTTTCCCAACATCCTAAATCAACAAAACCTCATATTCTATCACGGTGAATCTGCCACCATAAACAATTGCTTAGCACTTTTATTTATATCCACTAGTATACAAGCTTTCATCCTAAGAGTTGGCAACACGGTGACACCATTATCACGTCCACTGTAATGAATATGTAGCCGCACATCTTCGTCAAACACACCTCTTCTTCTTCAAACACATCTAAAAGGATGAAGAGGTGTGTAAATAGATAACAATAGTTTCTCCTTGAATAACAAAATTTGATTTAGTTGGGATGAAAGAGTTATTATCCAAAAATAGTTATTTGCAAGGTTGTCAAGATCGGGATCCTACACAGGATCGTTTTCGTCTTTGCAAGATCATGATCGTAAGATCGGATCGGGATCTTAAGATTCTACTCTAATGTTATTTCTTAATAGTTTATGTAATTTTATACAAATTTACAAATTCTAATATATTATAACCATAAAATACTATGAATGTTTCATATAAATGTTGTCCTAAATTATGATTATAAAAATATTAACATGTTGTTTTTTGAATTCTACAAACAAACAACCCATAAATTTGTAGTTTTTTAGTTTGTAATTCGAGAAAAGTAAGATCGGATCAGATTAGATCGTAAGATCGTATGGTAAAGATCGGGATCTTATAAGATCTTAAGCTTGCAAAGATCCTATGTAGGATCCGGATCGTTTTTGCTTTGCAGTATCGTAAGATCCTAAGATCAGGATCGGGATCCTGACAACTATGGTTATTTGACCCAAGTGGTCAGATAATTTGAATCATAATGCTTTAACCAAATATAAAAAAAACTGTAGGTATCAAAAGTCACAATAATCAAATATTTAGGCTATTTCTAACAGTCACACTACTTCGTTTTTCATTTTAGCGTCACATCAACTTTCTCTCTCCCTCTCTTCTCTCACTCCCATTCACTTTTCATTCCCAATAACTCACACCACCTAATCTTTCAACCCATTCTTCAGCATTTTTCTTTGTCCTTGCTCATTGGACGTCGAACTTCTTGCACTTCCTTTTCCTCGTCGTCTCCATCTTACATATTCAAATTAAAACAACCCTGCGCAGACTGCGACATTTTGAACGAATTAGAACCCGAAGATTTGTATCTCTTTCTCTTTTCGTGTTTCATTTCTTCAAAGTTCGGAACCTCCATGTCTTTCCATTTCACACAATTCTTCAACACCTCCGAACAAAGTAAAAGTGTAAATAGGGTCCCATATTTAGTTGCATATTCCACAATTGCTTGGGGGTGTAATCACCGTCTTCGGCTCCACTCACCGTCGTCAAAAAGACTTTATCGTACACACCACAAACTTGAACAACTTTTGGACGTTCCGTCATTCATTTCTCATTTATCATATCATAGGTCTGACATTAGGTTATAGGACAATCTATATGCATGCGTGCTAAAATCGCATTTCAAATCCAACATCCTTTCTCGCATTACCTACAACGCTATCTTCAGATATACGAACCCAAGCTTTACACTTGTGAATGAATAGATACTCAACGAAATCAATAACAGACTTACTCCCAAATTTAGTATATCCAAAAAAGATTTTATTTTTCTCGTTAAATCAAGTTTCGGGGTTTTAGGTTTGCATCAGATTCATTTCGGTTTCAATTTTTTTATAAGATTCGGGTTTAGGTTCTAACCTTGACAATCGATATGGGTTTTCATTCAGGTTTGCATGTTCTCTAATAAATTAGTAGATATACTTGGGTTTTGATTCACTTAACGGTAGAAGTCTAAATGCAACAATTACTATGGTTGGGATTTGTTTGGTTAATATGTTTGGAGTAGGTGGATAGAGATTGATGATGATAAAAATTGTATGTGTGTGTGTTTTGATAAATTTGATACTTTAGGATTAATATGATGAAAAAAAGCAAGGGGCCGGATACTTCAACTAAAGGAGTGACCTGTTGGTTCATCAAACCTACATAATTGTTGATTTTTTTTATTAAATCGATTTTTTTTTAAGATATGAAGTGTTCCTTTATTTTTATTTAGAAAGAATTGAAATTCGAAGGAAAAAAGAAATGAGGAAGAAGACGAGGGCACATTAGTCATTTCAGTTTGGCGAAGGATGAAATCGGAACCAAGATTTCCTCACCGGAAGCCCACCTGCACTTTCCGAACCACACGGATAAAACATGCAATTTGGTCAAACTACAGTGACGATTTTTGCAATTTACTCTAAACTTTATATAGGGAAAAAAATAAAAATCTAATACCTTTTTGGGTAAAGGGGAGTAATCCTGCACCCTGGTAAATATATTAACCAAATAAACGTTTAAGTACAATGTATATGAGTGAAGTCCCATATATCAGCCCGTTACATAGGCATAGAGCTTACATAACAAGATACATCCTATTTTCTAAACAAGAAAACAAACCGCTACTCTAATGTTAACAAATGACACAACGAAATAAGATTACTTCCTAGGACCTTGAAACTTTGTGCCATACATGGCATTAAAGGCATCCAAATTCCCAGGAAGATCACGAACCTGCTTCGCATAGTCATCGAAGTCATAGTCATCAAACTCATCTTCAAACTCTTGGCCACCACCAAATATATTAGCACTCATCAAATGGGTTAGCAACTACCTCATCTTCGAAATCGACACACTCAATCTCTCCCTTTATAAAAGGGTTAGCTCTCTTAGTAGAAGAGGTAGACGGAATAGGTTGACCATCATCATCCACAAGAGTAGCTTTCCCATCAATAATTAGTTTTCAAGCTTACCAATTTTCTCAACTATGGGAGTAGAACCAACATCTATTGTTCCCATTGAATCACTCACAATCGGAACATGTGATGTAGAACCGATAATCAACTCATCTTCATTAACCTCCATTGTATCGACCGGTATCCACATCATATCGTCCATATTAAGAGCATCATCTTGATTAGGCGTAGTGATCACGGTTCCACTCGTACTAGCCACATTAGAAGCCATCGTCTTACCGACATTTACTTTCTTGGGCTCGGGAGGAGGCTTTTGGGCGATATTCAAAATGCTTGCCCACCACGCATTTAGTAGAACCTCCTCGACCGGATTCGCCCAACTTGCTTTCCGCTTCTTCTTGTTGTTAACGATCGAAAAAACCATCACTTACGTTCTTATAAGGTTGAGCGATGGAATCACAACCTTAGGACAATCCACCAAAGTATGTCCAATACAGGCATTTCTCACATCTAGGCGGTTTCCATTCATATTCAACACGGATCTTCTCAATAGTCGAACCCGTACCATCAAGTAAAGGAATCTCGACGGTGAGGCATCCCTAAGAACCTCATCCGACTTCACTTCAATCATACACCTAGCAAAACTACTACGGCCCCAAGATTCTTTGCACATTTGACTAGTAAAAGCATCTAACCTTTTGGGCGTACCAATCAATGTAGCAAGAAGGCCGAGCCCGTCATCGAAAACATAGCTAAAGGAACATCATGGAATTTAACCCACACCGGAATGTTAGTCAAATCCTCTTTAAGCAAGTTGGTGTTCAATGTCCATGGTTTAAGAATAATAGGAACATTACGAATCAACCAAGGACCATTATCAAGAACATCATCAACGCCTTTTTCGAATTAAACTTGAAGAAGAAGAATCCTTAGCGTTCATCATAACCTTTTGTAAACCATACTTAGCCCGTATTGCGAACATAATAGTCAACAACAGAACAAAGAAGTTGGCCAAGGAAGTATCCGTAAAGAGTATTCTCAAACCTCATGTTCACCTCTTCCACCACTTTCATTGGGACTGAAAGGTCAACATCATCCTTCTTTTTGCTGCATTCTAACCTCCGAAAATTAGACACGTGCTTCTGGGATTCATTAGAAGCAACACCCGCGTAAGAAACCGACTTAACTCCATTACCACTAGTAGTAACAACCTTAGGTGCATTAGGATCAGAAGTAACACTATGATTAGTACCAAACATCTGGGATTGCATAGCCACATCAAAACTCGACGGAGGAGTATTTGCTGAATAAACTTTAGTACCATTCAACTTAGATTGAAGCCCAATACCACTCGAATTGTTCACATCAGAAGATGAAGCCATCTTAGCAATATCACTGTCAATTTTATTCATTGCTTCATCAAAGTTCTTATGCGCATTAGCAATCAATTGCTCCACATTAAATTGTTTTGAAACATTAGAGGTGAATCGAAGCATGGATTTGCTCCAAATCATCCAAAACAACCTTATCCTTAACCTTATTCACGTTATCAGCCCCATCACATTCTATATGATCCACAAGACTCTCATTCTGACCAGTACTCCCATCATCATTGCCTGTAATCAACCGTGCATCAAATTCATCATCCTTTCGCAACCCAACTTGATCGACCAAGTTAGATGGTGCATCAATATTTTGCGAACCACTAGTTTGATCGGCCAAACTAGTAGAAGACCCCACATCTCTAGTGCCCTTACGAGCACTATCCTTGTTCAAAAAACCTTTGTCCATCTCTCGTAAACCCCACTAACAATCCCAACAATCAACCTACAGAATAACCAAATCGACTACACCAAGCATTAACCAAGAAAGCGAACAAAGAAAACCCTAACGATCGTTAGGGTTTTATGACGCAACTCCCAAACTTCTAACCAACCCCATGATAGATTATCCAAGAAAGTAATTAAGCACGTTAAAAGCGCCTTTAATGTAAACGATCGAAAACCAAAGAAACCCTAACAATCGAATTCGATTTGCAGGAATAGTTAGGGTTAAAAAACGATTTAACTAAACCCTAAAAATAAATCACCAAAAACCAGCAATCAATGCGAATTAAGCAGCAATAATGATCAGAATAATGAATAACACGAATGGTAATCACTAAACCTAATCAAATCGTTGCATAGAACACAAGAATTGGAAGGAAGAAGGTGAAAAACGATTTGGGCAGTTAGGGATTAGAAAAATCTCCCCTTTTTCTTGTAGTGGATCATGTAAACCCAAACTTACACGCACAAAATATATATATATATATATATATATATATATATATATATATATATATATATATATATATATATATATATATATATATATATATATATATATATAAAGTTAAAATAAAAGACAAATATTAAGTAAAAGAATAAAAAAAATTTTTTAAAAAAGTTCTTAAAAATTCTAAAAATCCCACAAGATCGGGTATGTTGGTGCATAAAACTTTTGTGAAAAAGTTTTTCTAATTTTGAGTTTTATCGTTTTTTTAATGCACAAAAAGCAATTTTGATCTTGTAAAAAATTTAATGCACAAAATTTTCAACTTGTTTTAGTTTGATGCACAATGTTATTTTGATGAAAAAAGTCAAAAGAAGTTGGGTGCAAAACGAATTTTGATGCACAAAAACGATTTAATCATGAAGAACGTATTTTTTATAAATTTTTTCGGAAAATTTATTCACTTTTAGAAAACTTCCTTTACAACTTTTTCATGCACCAACATACCCGATCTTGTGAGATTTTATGGAATTTTCGAGAACTTTTTGAAAAAAATTCTTTTATTCTTTTACTGGATATTTGTCTTTTATTATATCTTATATATATATATATATATATATATATATATATATATATATATATATATATATATATATATATATATATATATATATATATATATATATATATATATATATATACAAATACAAACTTAATGTCTTAAACTAGAATTCGCCCTTGAATGGATTCAAAACATTAGTATCAATTTATGGATACAAACCATGTCTGATTCATATCGAACAGTATGGATTAACCACCATCTAAAGAGACAAAGATGCCAATAGCATGATATATCAAATACAATATCATTAACGTGCACAAGCTAATGTTACTATTACATAAATTAATGCAACAAGCAATTAAATGACTAAAACAACGAACATGACACAATGACAAAGAATGCAAAGTACAACAAGAAGATCAATCATGTATATGTTGAGGTGAGGCATGATGTAAACAATCATATACTTATCCGGGGATGATAGATAATCTGCTTCTAGAAAAAATATGTGACAAAACAATGTATGCAACTAAAAATATTTAACTCTTGGAGGAATGAGGATATATATTTCCTATACGTTGCCATCACTTTGAAACTTTCCCCTTGAACTTCTAGTTTTGGTCAGAAAGCATCCCGTGTGTAAAGCGTGGGGGCTTGTACGGCTTTAAAATTCCTATATATGTTGCAATTTCAACTCTATCCTCGTGGCTATTCACTTCTTAGCATATTCAATTTATCAAGAGACTTTTCTTCTCTACAACATATATATTACACACCCATACATACTTATCTTTAGTTAATTACCGTTTTCTTGGATACTTTGATGGACAAAGAACAACAATACAAAAGTGTGTTCAGACACTTGGACAAAAATGGAGATGGGAAGCTATCGCCACCGGAGCTCCAAACCTGTATTGGAAAGGTTGGTGGAGAGTTGTCACTGGAGGAAGCCGAGATGGCGGCTGCTTTGATAGATTCAGATGGAGACGGGTTGTTGAGCATGGAGGACTTGGTGAAAGTGGTCGAAGGTGCAAACGAAGAGGAAAAAATTAATGATTTGAAGATGGCTTTTAAGATGTATGAAGAAACGGAAGGGAGTGGATGCATAACCGCGGAAAGCTTGAGAAGAACGCTTAGCAAACTGGGAGAGTCGAAAACAGTTGATGATTGTAAAGTAATGATTGCTAAGTTTGATGTTAACGGTGATGGAGTCCTCAATTTTGACGAATTCAGGGAAATGATGGCGTGAGCATCATATCGATATCCATGAGCCCATCGGGTGCACATGATATTTGTACAGATTGTTTGCATTCTTTTGTAACTAAACATTTTTCATAATTGTATCGTTGTTTGTACGAGTTACTGATTCCTTTGTGTGATTTCTCATGTGACAATTCAATTTGTAGGAGTGCTTATAATTATATACATGCATCATACTATCATACCTACAATTTAATAAATCTGAAAATTCCTAGGTTAACATGTTTGCGGAATAAGAAGAGTAGGGAAAAAGATTATTGAAACCCTAAAATACTAAAATATGTTTCCTTATTATATTGACAAACCAAGAGGAGTCTATATAGAAAAAGTCATAAATTGTCCTATTGGCCAATTCCAACTGAGATGTTTCCAATTGCCCCTTTTCATTGGTCGCAACAAAACACAGTCAATGTTCAAGTCGACGATGCGTACCAAAGAAAATGTACGTGAAAGTCAGAAAATGTACGCGAATGTCAAGTTGCATATATATCTTTACTTTGCAAATCTAAATGTAGTTACTCCAGAGGTTCGAAAAGACGTTCCACCAATTATAGGTACTAAAATTTGAACCATATAGAATTTTAAGCTAAATCAAATGGCACAATATTATCGAGGGATAATACCAAAAAATCACGCTTTTTGAAAAACAATTACTTTTCGTGATCCGTGTGTGGCATGTGCTACACTTGGCTCCGAAGTGGGTTCATCCTTGCAGGTTACTCCATACTTTTTTTTCCAGCATTGTTATATTGCTTTATGTCAATTCATCTTTTGAATAGTTAGATTTTGTCATATATAATCGATTGTGTGTTTTTCTTCATCGTTTCCAATCAAGTTACCACATACATAAGAATCTAACGATTAAGAAAATATTTGTGAATAGAAGTTAGGAAGACATATTGATTTCCTATATTAACAAGTAAATCCAAATGTCATTGCTTAAGTTAATTTTTAAAATGAACTTATAAAAACAAAAACAGCAAAACAAGTAAAAAAAAACAGTTTAGATATACTAACCTACTTCAAATTAACCTGTTTTGCTATTTTCACTCATGGATTCTTCAATTCACAGAATTAGGATATTATGTCTAATTTGAAATGAATGGATTGATAATCCCAAATTAGCTTGTACAAAACTCATGAAATATATTTTTTTTCTAGCTTCTTGCAAACTATAAATTAAATTTTCCGTTCAAAAAAAAAATTGAAGACTTAGATCTTAAAAGTTACATGTTACTTTTAAGTTTTAACCCACATCTACAGCTGAATATTGACATTAGAATTTCGTAGAACATGCAAGTATGCAACATACAACTCAAAACGAAAACAATCCATAAACATGGACAAAAAGTTTCGATTATTAACATTACATAGAATTTATGCAACAAGCTAGCAATTGAATGACACATACAACTAATATTACTAAAGACCCTTAACTTCTTTAATTGAAAACGGTTGTGCCACTAGAGGTCTACAAGAACTTTCACGTACGATCACTTGCTCCTCCTTTTCCACCACCAATTCAGACAACTTCAGCACTACTTCTCCAGCACTCGGTCGAATTAAGGGATCATCTTCGACACATGCTCTAGCAAGATTAGCCAACACCTTCGCTGCATCAAATGAATAATTCTCACCCAATGCATGATCCATCCACTCCCTTAGATCATCCACAACATTAATATTACCAGAATCAAGTATAATCTTAATCTTTTCTGATAAGCGAGAATCATGATCATCATGACTTTCTGATTTACTCCACCTAATTGGCGGTTTTCCTGATAATATTTCAAGCAAAACAACCCCGAAGGCGTATATATCCATACTTGGAGTAATGACACCTGAACTGGATTCAGGTGCCATGTACCCTATATCCCACGTTGTGGGAAAACATGAGATCAAATATCCTGAAGAAGGTACTTGAGGATCATTCTCATCTCTAACACATTCTTCCATGCCAAAGTTACCAACCTTGGCATGAAATTCTTCATCTAGGAAAATATTCCGACTCTTGATGTTTCGATGAACGTAGCATGGATTAATTATCTGATGCATGTATTGCAAAGCAGTTGCTACATCCAAACAAATCTTTATCCTTTGTTTCCATGTTAAGAAACAAGAACATGATGCAATAAAATGGCTTTTCATTGCTAAACCCCCATGGATCCAATCTTTTAAGGATCCATTTTTCGCGTACTCAAATACTAAGAATTCATCGCGGGTGGTTGTCATCAAACCATGGCTGTCAGTACTGTTACACACGCCTAATAGTCTGATTATATTGGGGTGAAAACGAGTCGGGCCATTAAAGAGCTCAAACCTGATCTTGGAAATGGTGGTGTGGTCAGTACACTTGATGGCCACGTTTTTTCCTTTGAGGCGACCTTGATACATGTATCCCTCTATAAGGTTGGTGGAAGAGAATTCAGCTGTGGCTACGTTGAGTTCCTCCACAGTGTAATTCTCCACCACCACCATTGTCCCCAACCGCTTACCGGGGGTGGTGGGGAGTATATGATCATCTAAAGATTCCATTTGGGACGAAGATTCAAAAGAAACTTTCTTTTCGCTTGCAGTTCTTATACTTAAGTTCAACTTTTGAAACTCTAAATCAACACTCTTGTTGCATGATGAATTATGATTCTTCATATTCTTTTTTCTTTTCATGCATATGATCATGTAATATGCAGATACTGCAATCGCAATGCATATAGCGAAAGCAAGTACACTAATGATGATATAAACTTCAACCTTCTTCATTCTTGATTTGGAGGACTTCATTTGAAATGGCATAAGTGATTTAATATCTTAGTGTAACTAGCTATGAGGAAGGGTGAAACTTTGGATCTGCTTAAATATTTGTTAGTATGAGGACAAGATTATTGATGTTTACACTTGCAATATTGTGTAGTAATATAGTGTGGCAACTGAACCCTAATCCCAATATTTAAAAGGCCAACAATCATGGGTTCCATTTTCTAAAATGATTTATGTAAGATTTGAAAGGGGAAATCAAATAGTATATGGTGAGACCAAGTCATTTGACAAAAAGTAATGAAGAGTTCACATGCATACCATTTCAGTAGAGATGTTCGATAAGTGGAATCCAGTGAAAAAGTTGGATTTTGGGACCAAGTTAGAGATGCAAGTCAATTGATTCATGTTAAAAATAAGTTATTTTGGAACATATTTCATCGCTAAAAGGTTAAATATGTGCTAAAAAAAACTTCGGCTAGTGACTCAGAGCACATTTTACATACGTTGGATACCCATAGGCCTTGGGCGTGTTAGTCGATATTTGTATAGTAATTTAGTATATTGGCTTTGGGCCTATTAGCATAATTTATAGTCTAATAGAGCGCACTATTATTTTGAGTTGTCTCAAAACAAGTGTTATTATCCTTATCTTTTATCCTTGCGTTGGATTCAGATTCAGATGTGCAAATCAATATCAGATTCAGAATAATAGTGTATAAATGGCCCACCATTTACATAGTACACTACAAGAATCGACGCTTTTAGTCACGACCAAAAGTCGTGGCTAAAAGTCACTATATCGTGGCTATATATACACCTTTTGCCACGAAAAACTGTTGCTAAATCGGCGTTGCTAAAGCACCGTGGCTAAAGACCTATTGTCACGACAAGTTCATACTTTTAGTCACGACCATTTTTAGCCACGAATGTCAACAGATTTTAGACACGACCACGCGTCACTCTAAAAGCCTGGATTCTAGTAGTGGTAGCTCCGTGGCTAAAGGCCCCGATTCTGGTAGTGGTAGCTCCGTCTCATGTATTGTTATATTGAGTTGTCCCAAAACAAGTGTTATGTATTTATGTAATTTGTGGATTTTCACGTGTTAATTTAATTTGAAAACTAATTATTATTAATTTCTGATTTCTATTCATTGTTTTATGGTTGACAAAAAGAATATTATGCCTTTGCAAGTAATTGTAGCATATAAGACTCCTTTACAATCTTCAAGGTTACTTGAAAAAATATAGTGATTTATTCCTATCAAAGTATGTGATTCATTCACTATATTTACACTTTCGTTTTGCGTCTATATTCAATTACTTTCAAGTTTCAACCACAAAAACATATACATATGAATGATTTGATAGCTCATAGTTTTTGTCAAAGACAATGTTAATTGGCTCATAGTTCAACAACATAAGCTTATGAATGGACAAACATCCAAGGTGCAGGGGGATGAATCTACACGTGACTACACATGCTGCACATTGATCTGGCTTAAAGCTAACAGATCCCAAAAATTAGTACATGGGAGAATTATAAAAAGGTGACATAGAATAACAAGAAATAAGACTAGGAATAAAGTTGAAAACTTTTGGGGGGCAGTGAAGATACTCTTAATAAAATTCCTGTGTCAACACTATGGAGTATGTGAAAGTGATCATCTAATAAGTAAAACGATATGACTATCATTAATTATAAAATAAAAGAATGTGTAAGAAACTAAGAATGTATACTTGTGGAAGAATTTTTGTTTCTTAATCCACTAAAACCCATGGCCGTTCCATAAAATTTGGGTGCCCTGTTCAATTACAAAAAATTAGGCCCTTTAAACACAAATATTTTAAATACCAACATTGAAAAGTTGAAACATGTGAGAAAGACATATAAAAAAAACTAACGGCAAATTAGTGAATCAGTCTAACAAATAGCTATAAAGAGTGCAACTTATTTTTTGAAAAATGCACTTCTTCTCGCATTCTTTGAAGCAAAGTTGTTAATTAAAACTTCATAATCAACGCTCTCCAATAATCCGTTCTCGATTGCTATTAATGCCAATCCATTAATTGGTTACGTCATATGTGCTAATTAAATAATTCATGTATTCAATTAGGGCTTTAAATTTAAAGTAATCACAAACAAAAAGATATTACTGGGTAATTACCTAATTGGTTATGTCATATGTGCTAATCGAATAATTCATCATGTATTCAATTAGGGTATTTGTAGCCTCAAAAGCTACGAACATCAATCAAATATAAATATATAATCCACAATCCTAACTACTAGAGTGCTAGGCTTATCTATAATTAATATTCAATAATAATGAAAAACAAAAGCATAAAACAATAAAGGAAAAAAAAAAACTGGTCAGAAGTTTTTATGGATGAGATGATGTGTCGCTTTGCAAATTCTGGAGTACATAAAACAAATAAAGACTAATTCGTATATTTATATTAGTTGGAGACTTGAAGTGTTGGGCAAGATATATGTTTGCTAGACTATTGGGCCCCTTAATTATCTTGGGATATACTTAATATATATATGGGATATATAAAAAATGGTGCCCCTTAATTTTCTTGGGCCCTGTTCATAGATCATGCTGAACACCCTTGTATCCGGGCCTGCTAAAACCCTAATTAGGAGTGGCGATTTTTGGAGAAAAAACACACAAATCCTAATCGACTAAAACCAAATCATATCTTCTCCATAATCACCATCCGTGTTTGATATTATATGCTCGTGATCGTTTGTTCTTGCTGTAAATCGCCACTAATTCCATATCTATCAAGTATTAATCATTTGGTTAGTTCTTGGTTGATTAGGTTTATAATGATTCAGGGTTTTGTTCATTCGATTCACGTTTTTCTTTGTGTTTTAATTACTGTTATATTTCATATTGGTTCTTATTTATTGATATTGGTAACTTGAATCCCTATACGTACTGGTTGTGTTGAATTTGCGCTTTTTGGAGCTGTTTTAGATCACTTTCTAGGTTTTCATAACCCTAAATCGTTTGTGCAAACCGACTACTATTTTCATGTTTTTCTCATTCTAGGGTCTGATTGTATAGTGTTTAAGTGTTGTTTACATGGTGTAACATGTAAAGAAGATTTTTTTTATTCAAGGGGGGTGGAGGGGGTTGACGTAAAAAGGAAATGAAAAAGGGCTCGATTTGTTTTTATTGTGAGTGATGAATTTTCGAGTATCATATCCTCGACTCATTTTCCTCCTTTGGAAACCATGGTTCAACTCCTATCAATGTATTGAAAAATGAAGATGAATTCAACTTGAACATGGGTATAGGGTCTCCATCTTATGTCAATGTATTGAATGTTGTTGCAGACACAAATGTTTCCTTAACTGATAAGATTCGTAACATTGAAGATAATTGTTGAAAGGAAAACTAGTGGTATTGGGTGACAATGGGAAACCATTGAACACACAAGGTGATAAGTCGAGTAACGCTGGAACTAGTCTTAATGGTGAACCAAGTAAGAAAATTGCGAACTTTTGCACCTTAATAGCCCCAGCTGTTAATGTGGTTTATGTTGTCATTCCCATATGATCAGTCCTAGAGGTTAAAGAACATTTCAAGAATATTGTCCATGGGTTTTTTTTGGGCAAGAGAGTTGCATGTCCGTTGGTCGAAAACTATATTAAGAAAGCGTGGAGTAGTTTTGGGCTTGTTCATACTATGATGAATGCGAAGGGCAATTTCTTCTTTAAATTCAGCTCAAACACGGGTATGGAAGCAATGCTTGAAGGTGGACTATGGTTAATTCTTAATGTGTCATTTATTCTTCATAAATAGACTCCTATGGCAAATGTTTCTAAGTAGGACTTAAAGAGTGTCCTGATTTGGGTTAAACTTCATGATGTGCCAATCACTGCATTCACAGATGATGGATTGAGTGCTATTGTCACAAAACTTGGCACCCCTTTGATGTTAGATACGTATACAGCCCCTATATGCATGGAATCATGAGGTCGATCAAGTTTCGCGAGAGCCATGATTGATCTTCTTGCCGATACTGAGTTGAAAGACATCTTTCTTCTAAAAAAGTCTTATATTATATATATATAATTTGATATTCTTATTTATTTAAATAGCTGCAACCTAAAATTAAAGGTGATTGATATATCTTGCATTCTATTCGCATGGAGTATGAGTGGAAACCAACTAGATGTCCAACGTGCATGGTCTTTGGACATTCTTTGGACCAATGTCCGAAGAGCCCTAAAGTGGTTCCTACTACGTCCATGAATCGGGTTGAGCTTCAAGCTGATGGTTTCCAGGGAATTAAGAAGATGAACCGAAGCAATATTGGAAATGGTGGCAAAGAACAAGTTGGAGGAATTATAGTTTTATTACCAAATTTAAATTTGTTTACATGCCTATCTCAAAAATATCATCACCAATTAAGAATATGGAAGCAAGTTGAATACTGTTGATAATGGGGTCGTTAAAACTCATAATCTGTTTTCACTTCTTGAAATGGAGAATTAGGATATGGAGGGCAACATTCTGCTAAGACTTGTGGATGCAACAAATCATGCGTCTACATCTACATCTAACATGCTATCTAATGAGGCATCTATCTAACATGCCATCTAATGAGGCATCTACATCTAAGGGTACCAACATGAAAGCAACATCTAAAGGTACCAACATGAATCTTAAGGACCAAAGGGCCTCTGGTCTAGCGAGATGGAGGTTTTACCCTCCTAGGCAAGGTCTCAAGTTCGAGTCTTGTCTAGGGCGATAGGGGTTTCCTCCCGCGTGCGTAAAGGGAAGGGTGCCATTGCCTTCTGGCTGGACCCAACACGGTTGTGTGGGCTCGCTTCATATACGGGCTAGGAGCCATGTAGCCACAATTGCCGTTAAAAAAACATGAATCTTAAGGGCGATCATCAAGGTTGAAATTGGTAAATTTGATGATCGTGTTGATGAGGATAGTGGAAGTGATGTGAAACATGTGTATGACGAAACATCCAGTTTCAAGGATCCTAAGAACGGGGGAGGCGTTGGAAGTAAGAGTTTATATGAGCGTTGAAAAGATGATAATGAGTATAATCCATATGATGATGATGATGATGATGATGATGATGATGATGATGATGATGATGTGTACGATGATTTAACAGAAGATCAACGTGCATTCTGCGACGATCTTGGTAAAAATCTTCGTGGTCATAATAGACGTTAGATTATATTTGTTTATGTGTTGAGTAAGATATGTAGTCTAGTGGTTAGTTTGTTTTCCTTCTAATAGGAGGTAGTAGTGTCTTTATTATGTAAGCCTTATCACATACTAAGGTGTGGGACTCACTCACGTCCTATGTATATAAATATTTTTTTTGAGTAATTGATAACATCAAATAGTCCTAAATATTAAGTGTCAATTTCCCCCGATAATGCTCGTATTTTATATCATTTATATGGATTTACGCTTGTTTTCCTCTATATTTCACTTTCAGGTAATTTACGAGCATTTGAGCTAATGAGACGTGGATTTGGAGAGTTTATTGAAGATATATGATAGTATGCCCATTTTGAAGTAATTACGGTGTAACTCTTCTCTCACATTACGCCGTAACAGAAGCGTGACTCAGAAAACCAACTCAACTGAAGATTACGGCGTAACTCCATCTTAGGATTACGCCGTAACTAATTAGGTCAAATGATGTTCCACGCCGCTGCAAGCTATGCCGTAACTCCTTCAACGATTATGGCGTAATCATGATTTATTAAAGATACGACGTAACTCATTCCAGATGTTACGCCGTAACCAGCTTTTCCAGAGCAAAATACGAAGATATTGATGTTACGGCGTAACTATTATATTAAGTTACGCCGTAACCAGATCTTGCCTATGAATACCGCCCAAAAATCTGCATTTATCATCATTCACTCCACACACAAAAGCAGAGAACGTGGGTAGGAGGCTGAAGGCATATCTCAAGGAGCATATGGAGCCATCTCCGAGGGAGAAATCACTCCTTAACGATAAGCATTAGCGATTTATCATTTTTTTACTTTCAATTCATGTATTTCATTATGTTAAACATTGAATCGATTGTTTCAGTTAATATGATCGGCTAAGCACCTCTAGTGCTAGCCTAGTTATGACTCCTCAATTGTTTTGTCTATGTTTACATTGCTTCTGTATAATTGTTTCTAGTGTATGCATGCATAGTTTGTTGGTAGCTACCCTTGTTTTAGTAGTTTTGAATGGCGGTAGTGTCTAGTTGCTTAGGAGATATGACCAACTGACCCTAAGTAGGTAGACTGAATGGGAAGGGTAAGAATTGACCAACTGACGGCCCTTCTTCACTTGTGCGATTTGACCAACCGATCACCTGTTAGATATTGGATTTCACAAACACATCACATAACAATATATGGTTCGAATTATGTATAGTTTAGAGAGAAAGTGGGATCCTTTCTAGAGAGAAAGTGAAAAAATAAAACATAGAAGGTTAGATTAAGATGAATGAAAGGTCCAACCCTCTACCTTGGGAGGTAGAGGGTATTTATAGTTACAAACTAAGCGTCCTCCTAGAGAGGATTAGTGGATCGAGGCATCTGAGGTGGGTAAAGACCGTCCGTCCTCCACGGTGTTGCACTAAACTAAATAACTAACTAAATAACTAGTAAATAACGTAATGTCTATGAGCTAACTTATGCTAGATTATATATGGGGTGACCGACACTTCACTATGGAATTTCTAATTCCTAACAATCTCCCCAAGGAGGTCACCCCATGAAATACATTTTGCATCCTAGCATTCTATCTTTGTCTTTGTTCTTGAGCTCGTGACTTCAATTCTTCAATTCCGCAATCTTTGTGCTTTAGTAGCGATTCTTCAAAGTCCGCTTGATTTGTACTTTCGGTGGAGGTCTTTGAGCGATCCACATCTTTGATGATCTTGAGCTTTCTTTGAGATCATCGACCACGATAAATCTCGGATCACCCTTTATTGTGTTGCCATCATGTGAAGTTGTGACTTTTGGACCGACATGCTCACACTTTTGAATCATGACATCTTTCCATCGAGTAGCGGAAGCTTTCTTGGTTCATGATATTTGCGGCGTAGCGAAGCATAGTATAAAAATATCGAACCGGGTTATGTAGATATGCACCGGTCATGATTTCTTCAATTAAGTGTGGATCTTTGTGAGCATGCGGCTTTGGATTGACTCCTCAATTACGATCACCGCAACCGTCCAAATGTACCGCAAACAACGATTAGCAATAAAACACACGAAAGTGTCTTTGATCACTTTCGTTGAATTGAGGTACATGGCCCACGGTTCCCGTTGATCGATACAAATCTTGCTGTGATCGGTATAATTCCTAAGAATCTCCTTGACGGGGTTTCGCAATTGTTCTAGCTGTTCTCAAACCGAACGTCTCAAAGAAGACAACACGGAGTGAGTGAACCAACAATTGAGATTCAGCGATTGATGAAAATGATTTGAAAAACAATCGCGTATTGCTTGAAGAAAGAGTTTTGCAATCTGACGAAGGTTTTATGAGAAAGATCAATTTTCAATCAAAATACTTTTGTATTTGAGAATGAGTACACATTCGACGTGCTAGAAAAAAGAAGATTTGCACATCGAGCGGTTTTCAAAAGTATTTTTCAATCGAGATACTTTTGAATTTGAAATATGAATACACATTCGACGTGCTAGAGAAAGAAGGTTTGCACATCGAGCGGTTTTCCAAAAGTATTCGTCAATTCATTTCTGGACCAAGGTTGATTCAAGATTGAATCTCCCATCGTTTCTATCCGGTTGTCACAAGCTTGATCTTTTGAGAAGATCTCACATGTCACCCACCAAGAGCTTGTTTGATGTTGGCTCTAGAAGGATTTCCATCTTCATCGTGAATATTTTCATATCACTCGGATGTTACGGCAATACCACAAGGATAATCGTGGGACTCTTAATATATACTTACTTTCCACATTGTGTGAAAGAGCAAGTCTTCATTAATTTAGTGTCCTAATGAGATATTGTGGATGATCTCTTGGCTCTAGACTCAATTGTGCACTTTTGGTTCTGTCTGGGAGACTAGGGAGAGGTCTCCTTCTTCAATATCAACAATCTCTAAGAGAAAGTCGATAGATTATGTCGGTTCCCGTGAGAATGAAACAAGCCCTTTTAAGAGGAACTTGAGTAGCTTGGGAAGTTTAGTGCGGTCGTCACTTGGGTCCATGACGTCTTGTCTTCAATACCGGTGTTACCTTAGTAACCACCAAGTAGCATATGTATTGAACCGGTTTACGCCCTAAGGTTGAATTATTGGAGGCTATTTCTTTTCACCCTTTTCACATTCAATTTCTTTTCATTCTTCAACCCCTTGATGCTTACCGAGACTTCATAACTAGAACCTTGTTGGGTTTATTCCGATTACTAGCTCTATCTCGATCCGCACTCTTCCCATATCTCACTTTTCTCCTTTTTCAATATACCTAAGGACTCTACACTATCTAGTGGATTGTCCTGGGTAGATCCCTCCGGTTCGGCGGATCGTGGGAACAAATACCTAACCTAACCATCCTTATAACACCATGCATAAAATAAATTGGTCGGTCTTTTGGTATTGTTCATTCCTTCTTGAAACCAATTGAAAAATCATTTGGAAAAACAATCAAGGTACTTGTGATACGAGATCAAAGCATTTTGTACCTTAATAGTTTTGATCATTTAGAAAACCTCCCCCTCAACATGTGCATATGATTTAGAAATTGTTTAGCACATGGAGGCAAGAGGACTTTGAAATATTTTCTTTGATCACAATTTTCATAGAAAAAGCCATTTGATTTTCTTGGTAAAATTCTCCCCCTCAATATGTGCATAGGATATTTGAAATCATTTTATCACATAGAGGCAAGAGTTCTTTTGAAGCACATCCACGATCACAAAAGCCATTAAGAAAACCATTTGAAAACTCAATCAAGGTACTTTATAAATAACTTTAAAAGCTTTTGTACCTCGATAGTTTCTTTTCTTTTATGCTCCCCTCAATATGTGCTTCAAGATTCGAAAGCGTTTAGCACATATGAGAGAGCGACATGCACAATTAAATCAAAGCGATCACCTTTTATCAAATTTCATTATTAAATCACAAATTCTCCCCGATCAAAATATCAAACCCTTTGAGATTTTGGATCCCAAGTGATTTAATTAGGTTTAGAAAACATGGGAGAAAATGTGGCCTTGTTTAAATACTCATCGGTTTTGGATAAATCCTCCTCCTCAACATGTGCATTATGTATATTGAAATCGTTTGGCACATGGAGGCGGGAGTGCCTTTAAAGGACTAAAACCAATTCCATTTAAAACAGTTTGAGATTTAAATCACGATCTCTACCCCGATCGAAATATCAAACCATTTGAGATTTGTGATCCCAACCGATTAAATCATTTAGAAAAATTTGGGGAAAGGCGTGGCAAGATTCAATTTTGAAAGATGACGAGATAAGGACCATTTAAGACATTAAAGATTGTTAGTGTCGGTATGATAGTTTTAAGAGATCTTTTAAGTAAAACAAAACAATTTCACAATCAAACAAGAACGAGAAAAAATTTCATTTTGAAAGACCTTGATTCTAAAGAAAAATCATACCATGACATAACATTAAATCTTTAGATCACCACTTATATTGTACAAACGGACTTTTATGAAGAAATATTGTTTGAAAATATTTTATTTTAAATCACTCTCCCCTCAATCGATGACCGAAGTCGATAATTGAGTGACTTAGGTTTTGATAAAATGAAGTCCGGTGATTTTCAAAATTTAGTCCAATTTATTTTCAAAACAATATTTTCCATTTTCAAAACAATTTAATCAAATTATTCAAAATTGTTTAAAAATGGTATCCTACACAAAGATACGTTAGGTGGTTGAGAAGCTTCCGTTGTTGTTCTTTGTAGGGTTTGGAAGAAAAACCATCTGCGATGCGGTGAGACTTCTTCTTCGTTGCATTTTGAATGCCAACCGAGGTCAAATTAAGCTCCGTTTCTTCAATCACTTAGAAAAAACCATCTGCGATGCGGTGAGACCTCTTACGTTGCATTTATGCCAACTCTCCATAGAAGTCCAATTAAGCTCCGTTTCTTCATTTGTCAACCCAAGATATAGTTACCCTTTCCTTTCGGCATCCAATCATCTTCAATTGTGGGATCCGGATCGGGAACATTCTTATATACCAATATACACGCATCGTTAGTGAACACACATACAAATATATGGTGGTCGACATCACCCAAACAACAATCGACTAATAAAAGTCAATTCAACATATCAATCGGATCATATAAATGTATGGGAATAATGTGTTCATCAAACTCTAATCATCTAATCCTAGCAATCATATCCTAGGCACCTAGTCCTTCAACATAGGTTAACATCATTTTAATTAAGCATATTAGGATAATTAAGAAAGCCCGTTAGATGATATAGATTTGAAAACATTCTCCCCTCAATCAATGACTCATTTTATGAAAAGTTTAAAAGCTGAAGTCATTGATTGAGTTTTCAATTTTACTAAAACTACGAATCGATTGATTTTAAAGCAACTCATTTACCACCATTTTGAAAACACAACAAATATTTTTACGAAGAATTTTAGACGGAAAAACATTTGTGTAGGAACAACAATGATCTTTTGACGACATGCTTTCCTTGTTTTGTTTTAGGATAAGTGCACGAAATATTTGAAAATTGGTTTAGCGCAACACTTTCCTTTCTTGAAGAGCGGGTTGCTATCTCGAAATAATAGCAAGCCATAGTTTAAGCACGGACGAGCACAAGCCATTTTTGAAGCCCGGGTTCTGATCGAAATAATCGTAAGCCATATTTTGAAGCCGGGTTCTGATCTGAAATAATCGTAAGCCATATTTTGAGACATGTTTAGAAAGAAATATTTACACCTCCTGCTCGAACTTCATCTAAAGTCCCGTGCCATTATTGAATGACATTTCTAAGACCGTAGATGTTATCGATACGAAGACATGTCTTGAGAAAACATATTTTGGTCTTTTCAAAATTTTCGATTTTTATGGGTTTTGTTGATTTTATATTTTTCTATTTTCTTTTTGTTGGTTTTATATTTTTGTATTTGGTTTTTGAAAAATATTTACAAAGATAGAAAATAGTTTAAGAAGATGATGATCAAGTACCGAGATAAGGAAATCGTTTAGCACTTTGTAGAAGATAGAAGTCATCATCTCTTAAACATTCACCACCAAAGCTTTTGAGGCTCTTGAATCGTCGTCGAACTTGAGCCTTGAAAAGTGAGACTTTGGTAGCTTCCCCAAACCGACAAACTAAGAATAAAGACCATTTCTCCAAGAAGTAGAAATGGACAAAAGCAGTCTTATTGAATGAAGCTCGGCACCCAAAGAACATGAGAACACCAAAGTAACAAGTTGAAACATTGATCGTCTTAGTGGTTATCAAATCCGAATAACCGATGAAGACCGATCACATGAACTGTTGTCGTCCCCGATGTACACATTACTCTTGAGATTGACCAATTGTCTTATTCGGGGAACAATACATCAACATCTTCATTTTACTAAATGCATTCGGTTATCTTCCATATAACCAATCACCCATAATGTACACAAGTACCCAACGGAGTAGAGACAACAACATCACACTAATGGTTGAATCACGATCTCCTCTGCGGATGTCAACTCTAGAATAACGATTAAGCTCGATCATGTGAATATGTTGTCCGACCACGATGTACACATATATCTCCCACGATCGTTGCGATCTCATCGAATCATCATTACATTGTGTACATGAAGCACTAACCGGAAGCACTTTATCATAAATCATATCCAAAGAATATAGAAGATGTCGATATGCAATATCATCTCACGAACCAAATATTCTTTTCACATTTCTTCTAACTGAATCTGAAGTAACACATACCAAAAGTCTCGAGACCATTTCCCCAATTAGTTGGAATAATACACCAAAGGCTACGAGTTAAACATCGAGTTTCTCTACGGTTATGACCATTGTCTTTCGGGATAACTTCAATCGGTAGAATTGTTAAGTTCATCATGTGTACTCGTTGTGCTTTTAGATATATGTCTCCTTCCCCTTTTTGGTTTGATACCTCAGTTGAAAAAACATAATATACCCAAAACTCAAAATCTTGTGAGAAGAACTCAAATAGCCCAAATGAATCTGTGAGAATCAAGCTGCAATGGAAACTCTCTCGACTATCTTTATCAACCCATATGTAGACAATTTGAAGTGACCACTGATGAAGAATACCCGATATACCAAACTTGAAACTGAAGTCAAATTCCACATTTGTATCTTAAGCTTGCACTTAATAATGGAAGAACGGTGTCGAGAATTTATGCTTCAAGCAAATTTCTAAGTACTCACTACTCAAGCAAAGTATGAGACATTAACACCTCTTGCGATTATCCACACCGTCATATGCGTGTGACACTGAGTAAAACAAAGTAACTCCAAATAGTGATAGTTAACGGTCTTCAACCATCCACCTCATTGCGGTAACTAGATAACCCAAGACTTCAACTCAAATTCTTAAGCCCGAGCAAGTTATCAAATAAGAACACGCCTTTGTGAATGTCAACTTCAACCTCAAATAAGTGATAAATGAGTAACTTGAAGTAATCAACTTGTGTCAAATGTCCAACACGTGAATAAACATACAATCGGATGAACATTGACCCAATGAATGAACCGGAGCAAATGATTCCTCAACATCAATGCATTCTTCCTTAAGGTATACATGTAGAAGCGATCCGGAAGATTTACCAAAAATGTCTTCTAGCGGATGAGGTAGTCATTTTCCTTAATGTTCATGTGGTTGATTTATAGCGCGTGTGAAATGAGGAGGAACAATAATCCGTGAAGATTTGGCAAAGGAATACCAAAGAGCGGATCATTATTCATGGTGCAACTACAATATCATGATAGTCATTATCAACGCCTTGTGAAATGGCGGAGATAAGGTTTCTTGAGAATTCGAGAAGTACTTCTTAGATGGTGAACTAGTTGAGTCGGTAGAAACCGGAGCATGAGCTTGAGCTGGATGATCAACATTCGTTAGAGGTTGGAAGTACTCATCAAACATATCTTTGAAAACAATGAATCCCAAACAATGAATCCCGTTATCCTTAGTAATTGAAGCATTAGGCGTTGGAGGAGAGTCATCAAAAATCAAGCAATGAATCATTGCTAAAGAATATGAGCAAGTCTAATTGGGGATTAAATTTGGCTTTTCAATCTCCCCAATTAGTGCTCTCCCTAAACCGACGAAGATTTTCAAGTGTTCTTCTCGGCCGGATTAAGAAGAAGTCTTTAGATCATCAAATGCAATTAGTCTTTAGTCTTCTAATCATGTAGCGAAAAATGTAGATTAGGCTGTAGACTCGACCTTCTTCAAGATTGTCCGAATGGGAAATAGATAGTTAACATCTTCTTCACACCAAAGGCATTCCGTTAACTTGTAAATAGCAAATCCCTTAATTAAAATCCTCCCAATCAAACAAGAACGAAAGATGTTCATCAAAAATCGCAATCACCAACTAGAAGCACTTTGTCATTTAATCATATCGATGTGCCGTGAAGAAGATGTCAACCAACGGCTCTTAGAAGAAACTACATGTGAAGATGATCCGATAAGAAGAATCTCGGTTCTTACATGAGTTAGGAGCCGTTTGACCATATATTCTCAAATATCAATCAACCATGCAAAAATTCACACTTCTTCTCCCCTCAAGAATTGCATACGGAGATGCCATTCTTGATTAAACAAGTGATTATCATCCAAATGTATTCTATTCACACTTCTCCCCATAAAATTAGCACATGATGTCGCCATCTTCATTATATTGAGCAAGTGGAATAAGAGTAATTATCGAGTAGTCCGGTTCACTTGATGGTGAAGCGCATGGAAAAAGCATGAAGCATGTTGATGAAGAATGTCGATGAGAATGGTCATAAACATGAAGATTTCTCTTCTTAAGAAGATAAAGCGCCTTGAAGCGTACACCTTTCTTTTCTTTGAGGAACGGGGCTGAAGTGTTATCTGCAGACGCCATAATGATGAAGTACGAGGCTGAGCCGAGGCGAGCAGGCGTGAGCAGACGTCATAGTGTTGAAGAACGAGGCTTGAAGAATCATTGTCAATTGAATATCAATGTTGAGTAACTTGAACCCGTGAATTATGAGATATCAATCCTTTTGTTATCCATACTTTAAGCCATCCATGTATTGAAGGATCAAAGTATCTGCAATCGCGAGTAAGGACTACTGCACTAATATTACAAACTTGATTGCATATATTATGGTTAGTGACATCGATATCCAAACCCTTTGGGGTTTCACGGTCAACATTGAGAATGCCATTGGTAAACATCTTTCTGTAGGTATCCACCTAAGTCCAACATCCTTAAAAATTCTACCGATGGTATCCACTTATGGCAAGGTCTAGGATTGTTAGGCTTCTTATGCATAGTGAGAGACTTATCCTTATTCCTAGTTTCCAAAGATTTAGCGATTGGTAACCATCTAGGTGAGGCTTTTGGTTTCATTTGCTTCATATGCACTGTGGATGACTTAGTGTGAATCCTAGACTTAACAGTTGTACCATTGCATGAGCATTTACTTTCTTGAGGATTTTGTGAAACATTTATCATGATTAGCATTAAAGATACATTTCGAGACACTTTGAGCGAACGACTTGTTTGGATTCGAAATAGATCTAGATTTCTTAGAGTGGTCTGCTATGGGAATAGCTTTACTCGAAATGCAACTACTCTTAGATGTCGCCAATCCCTAGTCTTTAGATTAGTGTACCTAGGTAATGGTTTAGAACTACTAGCGATGCCTTGAAATCTTGAAGAATTCATCATCCTAGGTCTTGCACCTAAAATTCCGTCTTTACGATTTTGTGCCTTCTTTCTAGCCATTTCAAGATAAGAGTTCTTATACAAGTCATTCATATCAACTTTCCTAGGCAAGTGAGGTGAAGTGGTGGTTTTGTCAAAACTTGTTTCTCATCAACTTGGGAGGCAAACCGCATTTTGAAAATTTTGGTCGTTCGGATCTAAACGCATTCGGTTGTCTAATAACTGGTTTCCCCAAGTTTGATGGTTTTGAAAACTTAGTGTTCACACTATTCCTGTTGTTTTTCGAGCTCATTTTTAAAGCAACAATGGCGAAACTCTTTTCTGAAGTTGAGCTTTGAGATCATCAATTTTAGCTATCAAAGAGTTTGTTTGTTCCATTGATGTAGTTCTAGCTTCTTTGATAGAGTCACTTAGTTCTATGTGATGCTTTCTCAAAGACTCATTTTCCTTTAGTAATTTGGCCACACAAACCGCTAATTCATCATTTCTCATTTGAATATCATCAATAGCATTAATATCGAATTACTTGTAACCAAATTACTTTTCACATGCATATCGAAATATGTTTCTTCAAATTGTTGATGGTTGAGTCTTTGTCTTGGTGAGCTTTCAAAGTGTTTATTTCAAAAGTTCACGAATTCGGAAGTTCGGATTTTTACTTGGTTTGTTAATTTGGAAACTTTCTTCTTTACTTTGTATCGCAATTTCAAGTGAAATGCAATGTTTTCAAGATTTGAGAGTTTGTTTGAAAGTTCATCAAAAGCCCTTTTATCAATCATATCATTTGTTTTGAAGTTATTAGACTCACCTCAACCAAGGAACATTTATCGAATCATGTTCGACATTAAGACCGGTATGTATAGGTACATTAGCGGATGCACTATGTTGAGCAGTTAAGGGTACCTCATCACATGATACTTGTTCAATTGTCGATCCGATATCGCATCCACATCATGTGTAACAAGAATCACCGGACCGTTGGTCGTGTCAAGGTTATCTATCTCGAGCCTCGTATTCGGTGTCCATTGATCCAACATCCGGTGCCGTCTCGGTCTCAACACAACAATTTATTGATTGTACCGAGATTCATTCGCCTTTCGATCACAACATCTACTTCTTGTGTGACGGAGTTCTTGAGCATTGGTTACATCATTACGTGTTGTTTACGATATTACGCATTCAAGAACACCCGACCTTTCGATACATTACCCGACTCATCACAACAATCTCTTAACGCACGGACACACATCCACTTTTCATCTTTCGAGAGTAACTTCCTCAATATACTTCTCCACATTATGCATGAGATGAATAAGTGACTCAATGAACATGCTAATTTCCATTCCAGTGTGCCTCTTGAAAGATATCTCGGTCAAGTCTTGATCATAATCGATGAGTATTCCCCATTGATGAATGGTGAAATTGTTTGTGGATCACATGAAGTGCGACCTTTGGAACTATCCTTTTGAACCTTTTCTTTATCAAGTTGTTGCTCTAGTTGTTCTAAGTTCAATAGCAACGTTCCGTTAATGTGGTTAAGTCTTGACGGAAAATGGCAATGCATGTTCGTTCCATTCTTAACGGAGTGAGTAACATGAGGTGTGAGTGAAGTTGTTGATAAGATTCAATCTTGCTTTCCTTTTGCATGGCATTACAGTAGCACGAGCAGTGCAAATCTTTCTCATTGGACTCGGAGCATGAAGAACTCAAATCATCATTGATTGATTCCATCATCTGTAACCGTTCGGTATAGCTAATATTCTCATGGTTGTCTACAACATCATACGGTTTGAGTACTTCTGAAATCACTGAATCAGGAGTGTAAGACATGATGTTGATGAATCCACGGGATTTTACAAGTCTATGATTTAAACCGAGAAATAGAATCTTTCGCGGGATTTTACTAAAATCAAGACCAAACCGTTAAGCAATGACCAATGGAACGTGTTAAGATGACTGATGAATTGTCACAATGATAGACAATTGTGTGTTAGGACTTAGGATTGTTTGTAGGAATAGCAGATATGTTGTTTGGTTGAGATTTGGACTGGTTGATGCACGATTTTACGGAGAAATTTAGGTCTAAAAACTTAAAAACCTCAATAACTTCCTTCCGGAGGCGATTTGGGCCTCAAAAAATTCGTTTCACGGCTTTGCGGTGAAACCTCACCATATTCAGCCTGTTCCGCTCGTTTTGGTGGTATTTATTTGAAAGCAGATTCTGGTTCAAAAGTTATGGCCGTTTGAAGTTTTGCCGTAAAAAGTCAACTTTTGGTCAAACCGCTTCAATCAACTCGCATCCAGGACAACTCGCTTCCAAGACAACTCGCTTAAACGACAACTCGCTTAAGGCACAACTCGCATAAGATGACAACTCGCTTAATAGACAAGTCGCATGAAACACAACTCGCATAAACAGACAACTCGCTTAATAGACAAGTCGCATAAAACACAACTCGCATAGGCAACTCGCTTAAGCAACTCGCATAGGCAACTCTCTTTAGATCGTTGAATCGGACAAGTCGCATAGGCAACTCTCTTTAGTATCAACTCGCTACACAATCAACTCGCTTAAATAAACAAGTCGCTTAATAACCAAGTCGCATAAATAGTCAACTCGCTAAGTAGCCAAGTCGCTTATACCAACTCGCTTCTAATGAAGAAGCAACTCGCATCCAAGAAACTCAACTACGAGTCTCAACTCGCTTTAGCTGTCAACTCTCTTCCAAGCAACTCGCTTCCAAGAAAATCACTACGAGACTCAACTCGCTTTGTACCAACTTCAAAAATAACCACTTTATCAATCAAAAACAACCAAACCACAATGATTTAAGCCTTCCAATTCAAAACATAAACACATATGATGATCCTAAACACAAAAGTACTAGCAAAATTCAAACTTTAACACTAGAATTTGTCCAAATGAATCAAACTCTCCTAAACCCTTAATACCCAAAAACCTTATGAAATCCACCAAAACAAAGAGCATGAAAGATGAATGATCCAACCATGGCTCTTGATACCAATTGTTAGATATTGGATTTCATAAACACATAACAAACCAATATATGGATCGAATTATGTATAGTTTAGAGAGAGAAAGTGGGATCCTTTCTAGAGAGAGAAAGTGAAAGAAAACATATAAGGTTAGATTAAGATGAATGAAAGGTCCAACCCTCTACCTTGGGAGGTAGAGGGTATTTATAGTTACAAACTAAACGTCCTCCTTCGGACTGTGGATCAGGCATACAGTGGGTAAAGACCCGTTCGTCCTCCATGGTGTTGCGCTAAACTAAATAACTAACTAAATAACTAGTAAATAACGTAATGTCTACGAGCTAACTTATGCTAGATTATATATGGGGTGACCGACACTTCACTATGGAATTTCTAATTCCTAACACCCTTCCTTTCTCCTATGGGCTTGGGCCTAAGCTCATGGGCCTTCTACATAAGCTTAAGGCTAATAACAAACATAAAGGCCATAATTAAGCTAACTATTACATATGAATCATTAACACTTGATTTAGGTTTAGGAGTGATTCCAACAATCTCCCCCTATGTGTTGGTGATGAATGAATGTGAACAGTTAAAATCTTGAAGTAATTGTAGCTTTGGCGTCTTCGACGTTCTTCTTTCTTGTGAGAAGACTTGCCTTGATTCGAACAATCTCCCGATGTAGAAATTGTCTTCTTTGAAGAGTTACGCTTTGCGTCATCTTTAACTTTGTTCTTTGATCATTGTTCTTTGTGATGGTAGTGATAGTATGTTGTTGTTATGCGCATCAAGTCGCGCTCAGTGCCTTGTTCACGCTCCAAAGTCTCACGTCATTCTTCAACATGCTCACACGCTCTTTGACGTTGGATTTCGATCTTGATGAAGTTCTTTAAGTCTTTAACTTTGTAGATTCTTTGGTGGACAAAGAATCATTCGACTTTTGTGTTGCTTTGAGATAGAACTTTCATTAGTGATGATGTTGGCATGATCATGTGAAGAATCTGCACGATCGTTCCGCTCGAGCTTCCATAAGAAGTAAACATGAAAGCGGTTAGTAATAAGCGGTTCCGCACTTACAAGTTTGAACTTGAGAATGTTAACGACATAGTGTGAAAACACAACTCTAATTCTTACAAAAGGCCGTTCACGAACTTGAGTCCCATAAGTGAGATAACGCGATGTACAGAAGTACACCTACGATTCGGATGAGTCGAGGTACACGAAGCATAACCTCACGACTATAGACCGTTTGAGACACACTAAGCGTAATCCACGGGAGTTACCGGTGACTGCTTTCGTGGCGTTTGATGTTGACCACGGCGGAGTTTCCATTCAATCATCGAGGATCACGGATGTGAACCTCTCATAAATGTTCTCGACAGTTGCTAAGATCTCGTGAAGGACTCGATAACGTACCACCGATGTTCTTATTGTTGAACATCAAGTGATGAAATGTCAAGTGTACCTAAGAGATCTTTTGATGAATCTCGTGGCTCTAGACTCAATAGTGCGTTTTGGTTTTCTGGCGGAGACTAGGGAGAGGGTCTCCTTCTTCAATACCGGCGATCTCTAAGAAAACCAATAGTTTATGTAGGGTTCCTGTGAGAATGAAACAAGCTTCTTTTGAGAGAAACTTGAGTGGCTAAGAAGGTATAGTGCATGCGTCATTTGGGTCCATGACGACTTTTAATCTTCAATACCGGCGTCACTAAGTGACAACCAAGAGTATATTAATTGAACCCGGTGTCGCCTAAGTTGAATAATTTGGAGGGCTATTTCTTTTCACCCTTTTCTTTGCATTTCTTTTTAATTCTTCAACTCCTTCTTTCTCCGATTCTCATTTTCTCCTTTTATAATCATACCTAAGGACTTCTAAGTACTAACTATTTGTGATGTCCTTGGGTAGATCCCTCCGACTCTGGCGGATCATAAAACAGTTATTCCTAACCTTAATCTCCTTATAACTCAATTGCCATAAAACCAATTTTCATGAAAATCTCTCAAAGTGTTTGTGAATGAAAACATGTTTGAACACTTCAAGAGTTTTAGATTTTCATAAATACTCCCCTCCACATGTGCTTAAGAGTTTTTACAAAATCGCACAATGAGGAAAGAGCTCGCACTTTTGAATTGATCGACTTAAGATAGACAATTCCCAGGGACACGGTTACGTTGCATAGTTAAAGAGTTACATTGTCGACTTTTAGGTAACAACTAGCTCTAATAACTACCTTGAAGGTGTGGACAAACCTCGAAGGTTGTCAAACCCACAAAGTTCATGTCTATCAAAAGCTTCTCGAATAGGTACAATTTACTTGGATAATTCTTTGGAAGACAAATCTTTTCAATGTAAGACTGTTAGATCCCCGTCAATTCATGGGTTGAAGTCTTTTCACACGAGGATTCAACTAGCAAAACACAACATATTTCTTATCACATATTTTCTCCCTCTCAAAAAATGGCATATAAATGTTGTTTTTGAAGAAATGTTGAGAATAAATATGACCATTTCGAGTGTTGCGGGAACTTCGGGAAGATGACCACTGTGAATAATTTGTGAACAAAGTTTAAATTCAAATACTCCCCCTCAACAAGTGATATAAACGGTTGAGGTTTTGAAAAACATACGGGGAAGTACTTGTTCTTTTGAGTAAAACCTTTGAAAAATGAAAGGTTTGATAAGGTTTACTTAAAAGTAAGAAGCTTTCGCTCCTTATATAAGGATTGTGGCAATCAAGTGTACCACAGGTCCTTTGACAAGAACGGGTTGTACAACATTATGTGTGCACAAGCCATAGTCATAATTAATCACACATCCAAAATTTTATGAAATAGAAGCGATTCAGGGGTACCGGAAGTCCATCAATGTTTCGGGAATGCGAACTGGGCGTTGATAGCCGGCGAGAGCAATCTCGGACGACCGCCTACAAAGCTCTCGAGTTACAATCGGTCCGTCGATACAACCTTTCATCAATCTTTCGATGATCCTCTTAACATCCGTCTTTCCTTAGAATTCCATCGCTTTGGTGACCCAATGCCTTCATGAATATCCTTCAACCTATAAGCCAATCCGTCCCTAACCTTCTTCAATGTGTGATCCCCAAACTTGTGAAGATCTCTACACGCCATCAAGCGGTTGCGATGTGTTTACTAATGTAAACCACTCGAATGGTTGGTGATGAGTGTGTGTTGTGAAAGTCGGTTAATGTTGGGAAGATCTAGGCGAGGTGGAGTGAAGTTGACATGGGTGCGATATGATTCAACCGCAAGTCGGAGATCTTCTACACGTTCTTTGATGACTATGCTTCTTATGAAGATAAGCAAGGACTTGATGAATTCACGTTGTACTTGAGTTGAAAAGCCTCATGCGACCACACTTTGGAAAGGTACATGTCTTCAATGTCGTTGATAGACAAATTCTCAAAGTCCGCTTCATAGAATGCATATTCCCTTTCGTCTTGCCTTTTGACCACAATATTCTTACGAAAAGTGTAGTCCCATTTGGACGAAAGATCAACATGTTTGATGGCCACGATTGCTTTAGTACTGAACACTTCATGTTGAGACTTCTGAATCTGGCAGCTTTTGTAGTAGATTCGTCGGCGTTCCGGCCAATGGTGAATCCCATACAATGCATCACGGTCATATACTTCCACATTGTGGGAGAACATGTGGGTAGCCCTTTCCTCGATGGCTATGCAGTTAGAGTATATGGCTGCCGGGACTGTAAGTGTCAGAGATGTAGCGTATTTCCTTGAACCATCGCCACCGTGTAGAAGAAATTCCAAGTCTTTGTTGAAGAAATATTGGAATGGAATCCTAGGTGATCTGGTTGGCCAATTGTTGGTAGAGGTTTTGACCGATCGGTGTAATATGGAGGGTTGTCCCATTTGGTGAAGTCGATGTTTGCTTCAGGTTGAGCCAATCCATGTTATTAAACATGGCTCGTGCTATATTATCAAGGTGATACTCAACTTCAATTGCACTTTCCAAAGCGCCTTTTAGAAGTTGAAATGCTTCATTCTTGATTCGCTTCAACTCGGTTTCGTCATCTTCTTCACACGAATTTTTCTTGTAGTAGTTTCGCATGCTCCAATGTACTACATTCGGAACCTCTTGACCTTCATTTGGGTAGGGAGTGGAATCAACAAGCTTGAGAACCATTCAAATTCAGATCATCCTCGTCTAGCCATGATAAGGCGTCGGTCATAGGCGCCTTCTTCTTCTTCTTTGGCCTGAGGAGGATTACGGCTTCTTGGGCGTGTCGGGATAGATGGGTTGTTGTTGGGGCTCGAGACTTCTTCATCGTCACCACCCGTATACTCAAAGTGATCACGGTTTTACGAGTGCGGGTGGTAACTCGAAATCTTGAGGTTTTTAGTAGAAGAACGAGGAGGATACCTTTGTTGAGTGTAGTCCGTTAGGGTGGAGGTTGCATAGAAGATGATTCACCGGACTTCTTGACGTTTGGGCTCGTTATCCTTATCCCGATCTTTGTCTTCGCCGTCTCTTGAGCGTTTAGGCCTTACGACTTCTTCTCTGTATGTTGACTGAGTTGGTATTCCAAAGAATGCTTCAAACAATTTAGCTTCGTGGGAGGCAAACGTTGCGAGCGTTTCGACATTTGAGCTACTATCCGGTTCACCAATTCATCATCCGAGAAGATTGTGGGTTCAACTGGATTGATATTCACATTCATTGGAGTTGATTTCATGGTTTGCTTGGCGGATGTAAGAGATTCGGATAAAGTTATGCGGTATACATCTCCTTTGTCGGTTTAGGAGCGACGTCAAGAAGGAACTTGTGAGTGTATCCTTTGATCATCTCGTCCATTTTCCCTTGAAGATCATCTTTCATGAGCTTCTGGACATATTCCCTTTCAACTTGCATCTCGTCATTCTCGTCATGAAGGTATTGTATCTGATCAGCGAAGAAATTCATTTTCTTGAAGAGCACGTCTTTCTTTCTGACTTGTTTGACAGCTTTAACGATTCGCGTCTTAGCTTGAGAGATCCAAGATGCAGTTGGCTTCTTCACTGATTTGGATGTTGATTTGGTTGATCTTTTTGATGGTGGTGGTGAGGAATGAGAAGATGAATCCGATGATGATGAGATGTGAGGAGACTTCGGGTCCTTCGGTGGTTCAGAAGTTTTCTCCTTTGAACGGACGGGACTGTCTAAAAGAAGACGATCATAATCGTCCGTTTCATCAATCTTTGTATCATCAGCAGTTGTTTTCTCAGTCTTTTCCGTTTCTGGTTCTTCAATGTCATACTCAATAGACTCTTCCACGCGCTTTTGTTGTTGCTCCAAAGTGGTGGCACCAGTTCCCTTATCGGGTCGATTAACCGCATCAGGACTGGTGTAGGTTGAACATCACCACTTGACCCTCCGGGGCCACCCATTTGATCTTTAGCAAATTCCTCGCAACGTGTTGTAGTCTAACAAATTTGAACTTTTTCCCGTAATCGGTTTCCGGTGGCTCTTCTTCCGAGCTTTCTCTTCGTGCTCAATCACCGAGTCTTCCTTTGCTTATATCTGTTGGTGGGTGGGAGGTTTTGCTCTTGAAGGAGGTGCTTGGTTGCAGATTCGAGTAGAAGACCTCTTCGATGATTGTGTATCTTGAGCTTTCGTCCACTAGCTTTCTTTGTGGTTCAAGCTTTGGAATAGGAACAGACTTCCTTAGAAGGAACTTTCCTTTTCGTGGAGGATTCCTCTTGGGTAACTTCCTCGACTCTCGGTGCTTGCAACACTTCCTGCACTTCCTCTTACGGTTTTCTTGTAGGCGTGCGTAAGATTTTTCATCAAGAAAACCAACTTTGTTCTCTTTCACACCGCCATATATCTTTTATAAGAGTAGAGTTGTTTGAGTTCATCTGAGAGAAGGAGATCCGCAACCTGACACCTTGTTTCTTGGTAGTTAACTCCTTAAATCATTGTTAGAGTGGGTTCGGACAACACGTCAAGATTGTCGGGGTCATTGATTCTTTTGGGGATATCGGGTTGTATCCAAGTGCTCTTTGGATCAACAATTTTGTGTATCGATATAAGGAATCTTTGAGCCAAGCTTTTGAGGAATGTCATCATGTCATCCCATATCGAGCTTCAACTTCGATGTGTTTCATGTTGATCGAGCCCAAAGATTTGCGAGCCTCTGAGCTTGGGGTGCTCATGCTTGTTGTCACGACCGAAATAGATTTTGTGATGATGATGTAAAGGGTTCTCCAAGGTGAGGAATGTTCTTAAGATCCACGTGAGAATGCTTATTAACAACCCTGAAGCTTCGTCATACCCAATATCAATCAAGAATTGCGAACCGTCTCTTGATGGGTGTGGCATTGAATTCGGTTGGCTCGATGTCGGGAATGAGAAGAACGACCTTAAGTCTGCATGTGTGATGGTAACTTGTTTGTGATTGAGTGTTCTTTATTACGCACTTTGACCTTTGACCCTCCGCATTGTATTCGAATTGTCGTATGTAGATCTCGGAACGATGGCGAGTTGGTGAGCATGTTACGATAGGGATGGTTCTTGAATATCCACTTTGCAATGAGACACGAAGATTCCGGCGGTGAGAGTTTCAAAGTCAACTCTGAGATTGTTCTTTCCAATCTTCATTGGATAGCCATGCGGGAAGATATCAGCAATGGTGAGAACATTTGGTGCATCCACATTCATTTGAGCTTCCATGTCGTGATTTGAAACACATTTAGCCAAAAGAACCAACATATCGAATGACATAATGTTAGTCAAAAGATGGTTTTATAGTCTAATTATTGAATGTGCAATGTCAATGATTGTTACGAGTCCAAAGTCACTTGTTTGTTCAATAGTCCAATGATGTCGTGATAAGTTTCGTGAGTTAGTTAACTTTTAAGTTTTAAAGTTTATGTTATCACTTATTTTTCACAATATATCAAACGTTTAAGCTTCTTAGTGATATTATTGATTTCGTGACGTTATGATTTATTTATTTACAAGTATGCACGCGTAACAATTCATAATGAAGGTTTGATCAAGGCTTAGGCGTAGAAATGGTAGCTTATGCGTAAACAGGAGAAGTATACGCGTAGACGCAAGCTTATGCGTAGGAAAAGGGGACCTTATGCGTAAAGCTTACGCGTAGGCGTATATTAAACCTTACGCATAAGGCTTACTCGTAAGAGTAGATCTTATGCGTAGAGGTCACTGTTTATGCATATCCTTCACGGGATATCGTGGTCCCTTTGTAGAACCTTACGGCGTAACGCCACGCGTAAGATTTCTCTTCGCGTAACCTTCTACGCGTGGGTGATCCTTATCGTGGATTGCTAATGACCTTGATTACGAATTTTTACGTGTAGCGGACACGAAATAAAGTCATCATAGCAACAATATTAACACATACATCCATTCTATAACGGATCATGGCATGAAAACTCATCATACGGTTTACGCGTAAGATTACTTACGCGTGACTTAAACCCTAGTTTTAAGATTTACGCTAAGAAATCTAACCATGGAAATAGCATCAAACTTATTATGGTGGTTCTTAGATGTCATGTGAGTGTTATGGCCAAGTTTTAAGATCCAACTATCAATGAATCAAAAATACCCAAACGTGAAGAACATAAACCCTAATATCTAATTATCAAGCAATTAGTGTTTCTGGGTTAATTCTAAACACAGATATGATCAATTCACTATACTAACAACATCACACAACAATCTTTTTGTCCAAAAACATTCACATTTGAGAATACCCAAACCGACTCATGAACCCTAATTTTGAAAAACAATCAATTCGTGTTTCTGGGTGGATTTTGAGGATAAACATAGTATCATTGATGTTATTTAAACATTTTGACACACATATTTTGACCACAAACACACACCAATGATTGTGTGTTCATACGCTTATGCGTAGATCACATAATCACTCATATCTCACGTTTAGCCGTTGGATTTGTAAAAGATTCAAAACCATTGTTTGTAAAAACGTTAAGATCACAAAAACACTTACAGATTGATGATCAGAAACACATATTTGAATATTGATTTGTATGCGTAGGATTAGTTAGGTGATGATAATAAATGTGATGAAATAAATGAGGTTGGTGGAGTGTTTTTATTAAAAATAACTTTAAGCTTTTGACACTTTCAGTCCCTCCACCTTTTCTATTTTCATTCTAAGCCTTTTAACTTCCATTTTGGTTACCAAACTAAGAATATTTGGAAATAACTTTGACGACACTCCCCCTCGACTTAAGAAATAATGAAAGGTTATAAATTTTAGTCCGAGGAGTGTCAGAAACCAGAAATGTGACCACCAATATTAAAGAAAACAACCGAGATAGTATAACATGCAAGTACAGTGTTATTTTGAAACAGTTAAGTATTAATTTTCTCCCCTCAACACTTGATAGGAAAAATAATGAATTTTGAAGGATTAGAGTGTTGACGGAAGAAATGTACTTGACATGTTGAAAGAAAATGGATAGAAGAATATTTTGTTGTTTTATCGGGTTTTATATTTTGTATTTTGTTTTGAAAATATTTACAAAGAGATTATTTTGGTGTTTGATTGGTTTTAAGATTGTTTTAAGAGTTCATCCAGCCTCTTGAGTCAAACACCGCATACCAATCCGGTGGACCAACTCATTAAACCTAGCGGGAGGCAAGGCTTTGGTGAGTAGATCCGCCAATTGGTATTCTGCACCCACCAGTATAATTCAACTGCACTGCTCCACGTGGTCCTTGATGAAATGATAACGAAGATCGATGTGCTTTGATTTGAATCTTGAATCGAGGTTGCACGAGATCGCAATAGCACTCGATTGTCGCAAAGACATCGGAATTACATCAAATCGTAACCATAGTCTTTGAGTTGTGTTCTCATCCGGATAACTTGAGCACAACACGCCGACATGGCTACATATTACGCTTGGTTGATGGCGATGATGTACAATCCTGCTTCTTCGATTGCCAAGACACGGTTTATCACCAAGAAATTGTAGTGCTCTGAAGTACTTTTCCGTGAATCTAAACATCCCGCGTGATCGACATCAAAAAAGCGATTAGTTCAAAACCGAATCCTTCTGATACGGATCCCCAAGTTAATGGTTCCCTTGATGTATCGGAGGATTCTTTTAGCCTCGAGAGGTGGGTTTCGATTGGTCTTGACCGATAGCGGGAGCGAGATAAGCGGCAAAGACAATGTCGGGTTGGCTAGTTGTTAGATACATGAGAGACCCAATAATACTTGGTATTTGGTAGGGTCCACTAATTTCCCATGTAAATCGTCTAGCTTCTTGGTATGAGTCATTGGTGTGGCATAAGTGTCACGGTTTTCATTCAAATTTGTTTAACAATTCAAGGGCATATTTGGGTGACTCAAGAAAATACCACGGGTGATTGATGAACTTGTAGTCCTAGAAAGAGCGTAAGTTCACCCATCATGGACATTTCAAAATTTTCTTCATTAGTTTTGCAAAAGCGGTGAGTACTTTTTATGTGTAGACCCAAAATGATGTCATCAACGTAAATTTGAACAATTAAGATATGTGCCTGTGATATTGTATAAAAAGAGTAGGGTTGACCAACCTTTGTTGAAATTATTGGCAATGAGGAAAGATGATAGCTTATCGTACCATGCCCGAGGAGCTTGTTTGAGACCATCTGAGCTTTGTTCGGTTTATAGACATGGTTCGGGAACTCGGGATCAACGAATCCTTCGGTTGGTGACATAAACCGTTTCTTTAAGTTGTCCGTTGAGAAACGCAGCTTTGACATCCATCGAAAGACCGTCATATTCATATGACCCATGAACGCGAGAAATATCTCGAAACGACCTCAAGGCGAGCAACTGGAGCAAATGATTCTTCAAAGTCAATACCCTCTTCACGTCGATAACCCTTAGCCACGGACGTGACTTGTTTCGATTACGTTTCCTTGACATCAATTTGTTTTCCAAATCCATTTTAGACCAATGACGTAGACCCTGTTGGTCTTTCAACCGCCCATACTTCAAGGCGTTTGAATTGGTTGAGTTCTTCTGCATGGATTCTATCCGGTTGTCTTTTGTCATTGCGTCTTTAATGTTTTAGGCTCAGTTAGCGGACGGTGAGTGCATAAATGCAATGTTCACCATCGTGTGAAGACGTTGTCTCGTAACGATTGGTTGATTCGGGTTGCCAATAATATTTTCGAGAGGATGGTCTTTTGTCCATCGATGTGTAGAGGTTGATGTTGGTATACATTGTGCGATTCTAAGGATTCAAATGGTTTGTTGATGATTTAGCGACATCGGTGCAGCGATGTCATTAGCAAACGGGTTAAAGAACGCATTTGGATCAAAATCTGCGAGTTGGGGTACTTCATTAAGAACATCATCGATCGGTTCATTATTGTTGGAAGCGGTTTGTTCAATTGTTGTGGTGGAGTCAATGGTGGTGCTTCTTCAACAATAGTTGTTGTAGCAGTGTATCGGTATAAGAGTAGTATCGAGGTTGAGCGTGAGCTTGCGGATACACACGAGCACGTTCATCAATATCGTCACCGAGCGATGGAGCAAATAACCTTTCCATTTGTTGACGAGTGGTGGGGGCTTTGTTTAGGCGATGATGGGGTTTGAGGAAGCTTAAGCGGTTGTGACCGGGTTCCAAGTCATTATACTCGAAGACATCTCCGTAAGTTCATCAAAATGAGCATGAATCGTTTCCATAACTTTGTTTTGTACGACGATTCCGGATCCGGTAACCTTTAGAGTTCTCACAATATCCAATGAAGACTCAATGTCGACTTTGGCTTTGAGCTTTCAAAATCATCACGATCATTATTCGGATATCAAAGGAGCCAAATACATGAAAGTGTTTGAGATTCGGTTTATGGTTGTGGAGAAGCTCAAACGGTGTTTGGTTGTGGCGTTTAGTAATCATAGAACGTTTTGAGTATAGCATGCGATGAATCGACACGCCCATAAGTAATCTGGAAGTTTAGCATTGATTAACATTGTTCTTGCGACTTCCACTAACGTTCGGTTTAGTCTTTCAACAACTCCGTTTTGTTACGGTGTGCGTGCAATAGATGTTTGATGTTGAATTCCCACTTTCTCATAAAATTCACAAAGGGTTTGGTTAACAAATTCGGTTCCTTTATGCATTACGATTTGTCGGCGGTGTTTGAGTCGAACTCATATTTTTGTGAGAAGGTAATGATCATCTTTGGAGCTTGGTCTTTGCTTCGAAGAAAGTAGACCCATGTCCATCGTGAATAGTCATCAACAATTACTAAGATATAGCGTTTGCCATTGATCGTTTGCACGCGCATCGGGCCACACAAATCCATGTGAAGAAGATGAAGCACTTGCTGAGAGTTGTGTTCCACCTTTGAAGGAAAATGAGCACGAGTGCTTTTCCCTTATTCACAGGCTAAGCAAAGGTGATCTTTAGAATACCGGAATCGTGGGAGGCCTTCAACTAGTTTGTGTCGAGCAAGATTGGTTATAGTTTGAAAGTTTAAGTGTGAGAGACGACGGTGTCATAGCCAGGATTTTGTTGATGTTGCCTTTGAAAGTAAGCAGATGGGAGATGAAGCAACCATGTCTTGCATAGAGATAGTGTAAAGACTTGAGTTCTGCGAGCGGACATAAGGTCATTTCCTTGTAGATCACGAATGAAACAAGATTTCTCCTGAAAGCAACCTCCAAATCTCCATCACGAATCGACCTCATCGAAAGCGTTGTGATCGAGGCCTTCCACATAATAAACCACGCTAATTTCGATGTTCCCATTGATATAGTCTCCTTAGCCCATGATAGTCGCAGTGATCATTCCGAATCGGCGATGCCAATGAACTTTGCAATAAAATTTGATAACAGTTTAAGGTTGCTGTCATGTGTCGGGAACATCCGCTATCAACAATCCAGAATGATATGTATCACCAGATTACACACAAAGACACGGATGGAATAGAAGTAGATGTGGAACCCGAAATGTTAGAGGGTTCCAGAGTAGTTATAGTATACATACACACATCAATAACTTTAGGCATCCATTTAAATCCTAGTGTGTTATATATCCATTTCGCCATCTCCAACTAGTATTTGCTTTAGTCTTAGTGAATGCACTAGGTGGTACGACATTCTTAGGAGGTGAAATTGGAGCTACGAGGGGAAAGAATGCGTTTCCTAGAATCTAAAGAGGTGGTTTACCAAGAACAGACTTAGAAAGATTAGTGGGCCTTGAGGTATTCCTATTCTTAGGATTCCGTAAACGAGAGATAATAGCTTTAGCAACACATTTGTCATGACAATCAGAATTCATACTTTTATGACAAATAACACAAGGTGAATCAGACTGAATATCAAAAGTACTTAAAGGTTTAGCCTTCATTACATCACTATTTCTATTACATTTTCCAGACGCAATATCTATAGTGGAAGCAACGTGAGTCTTATTCATTGTCCTAGGGTGTTCTTCTACTTTAGCATTCCTTATTGATCTTTTCTTAGGTTGCAACTTCCTATTCTTCGATGTAGTGCTCCTAGGCTGTGAAGTGCGGACGTTTAGAAAAGAGGCAACTATTCCTGTTTCAGTAGAAGGAAGCACGTTAGCAACTTGTGTTTTGGCAGAAGGCATTCTAGGTTCACGATTACTAAGTGTTACTGGTGCTATTCTCTTAATCACGGTAGTCGGAAGTTGTTCATACTTTCCTAACATTTCTCTTAACTTAAAGATAGTGTGAATCAAATCTTGATTTTCAGAACGAATGTTACCAGCAAAATGCATTACTTCTCTAATGTGTGCAAGATAGTGATCAAGTTCGTTTGATGCTTCATGACGAGTCTTATTAAGTAAATCAAATATGACACCATATTCCTGTTTAACTTTTACGAGTTCTTGTTCATATTTTGAGATTTGACTTTTCAAAGACACGTTTTGATCATCCAGTTGCTCAGATTTTGGATTAAAATTGTTTGATTGCAACTGGTGGATTTTGTTTTGCAAAGCAAGTTCACGATTTTGACAATCTTTTTGACACCATTGAAGACGACGTTTTGCATTTGAAAGATCGTGTAAGAGACGTTCGTTTTCAACTTTTAAAGACTCGATTTGAAGCACATTATCGGTATTCTCGATGATTACAACATTATCAACGATGTCGTGAGAGATATAATCGATGCATATGATAAAGAATTCAATAACACAACATTATGGACATCAAGACGGATGACATCTTCCAAGAGTCGATCAACATCTTTTCTCAACATTTTCTTTTTACGTTTAGTATTAGAAATAGATGTTTCGTTTTCTCGAAACGACCTTCATCAATCAAGTTCCTTATGAAAGTCCGTTCCCAAGACAATGCACAATTTTTCAAATTTTAACATTTGGTAAAGATTTTTCGAAAAATGTCTCTTTGTTCTCGCGCGAGAGCGATTGAAAATGTTGAACTTTGATTTCGAATGATATTCTATCTAACAATTTTGCGATTTTCGGGTTTTGAGTTTACTTCACCGATGGAAGGTAAAGGACCATAAATTTGTGCATAATCGGTTGGGAATTAACATTAGAAGACTCGAGACGTTTTATGATAACCCTTGGTGTGTTAGAAGAATCCGTTGGTGTGACGAAGTGACCGGTTTTGAATAATTAAAGGTTTGTTGTAAACAACAGTTTCCAATTTTGATCGACTCTCGTCTTACGCATCTAATTCCTCTTGACGATGATATTCAACAACACTCATAATGTAATTATCAAATTTATATTACGCTTTGGAAACTTCGAGATTTGGTTTGAATGCTTTGGTTGAAAGCTTAGGTTTGTAATCGCAAGATTTACTCCATATCCATTTGGATTGGGTTTTAAAGTAAACTTTTCAATAGCGATTCTTGACTCACCATGTTTGTAAACAACGATTTTAAACTCTTTAAGTTTGTTTTGCAAGTCGATAATTTCTTCAAGATGATCATCTATTCGTTTCGTTGAATGCTTTTGTATGCAAAGAACTGTTTTGACACGTTAACAACTCAGCCTTAGCTTTTTGATTTTCCAAGGTGAGGCGTTAATTTGATTTTTATGTTCATGTTTCGCTTGTTCTATTTCGACAACAAAGCATTCTTGAGCGGCTAGATCACGATCTATCTCTAAATATTTTTCGTTTTGATGAGATTTAGCAAAGCGGCTTCAAAACCTTTTCACGGTTTTCTTGAGTTTTGAAAAATTGAGTTGCTTTTGTAAACATTCAAAATCCTTGGTTAACGATGCATTTTACATTTTAAGTCCCGATTTCTTGCACGACATTCTTCCACTATGGTTTGTTGGTCTTGAATTAAACGAGCAAAATCGGATGAGGCAAAGTTCGGCGTGTTCAACGTGAGTCACAACATGATCATTACTTAGATCATCAAGTATAACCACGGAGTCAATTTGATTATCAATGGAAACCATAAGGTCATCTTGATCGTCAAATGTAACTACGGGTCTAATTGAAAATCGTCGAATGAGATGTGGATGACTCATTTTGAACATTCCGAGCCTTTGGGATTCGGATGTGGCGGAGATATTAGATCGAGATAAATATGGTTTGTTCGGTACACGAGACAAGCCATCGGTGTCATACTGGGCTGTGTCACTCATGTGTAACTCATGCATATTAGCCATCAACATAATAAATGCATTGGCTGCAAGTCCTCCATATCATCATCGAGTCCGCATCGCCATAAAACTCGTTCTTTGTGCGTGAGAGTTCCACCACTTCATTCTTAAGAGCCAAAGAAGAACCTCTTTGTGATAAGCACGCCCTAGTCCTCGGCTTTGGGCATGCATTAGCCAGTGTCCTTTCTCATTGCGGTTGTAGCATCGAAGACCATTCAACCCATTACGAGCATTTCCTGTTCCACCACTTGAGCTCGTTGTTATTCCTACCCATAGCATTAAACCCTTGACCACCGCCCATCGGCGACCATAACCAAGATTACGAACTTCAACTCGTCCATTGTTCACAACTGATTTCGTGTGTTAGATGAGGAACAAATACGATTGTTGGATTTGTTGGTATAACGACTAAAAGCATTAGCAATCATAACAAATGCTTGTTGCAATGCTTGAGCGGATCGGATTCCTCATTAGCTTCAGCGACAAATGCTTGAGCATTGTTGTTGTTGTATGGAACCAATTGATTATGTTGAGATTGTTGTGATTGATCATTTGGTGTGATAGTGGCGGTTGGTTGTTCTTTGGTTGAGGAGGATAAGCTGCTTTGAGCATACAAGGCAAGTTGTTGATTTTCCGGATGTGAAGGTGAAGCAATTTGAGCACGGAGAATCCTTTCCTATCAACTACCTTTTCATGAGGCTTCAAATAATCGTACAACAATCCGTATGTACAATGATGCATGTTCTTCGCAGAAGGAGAAAATGACATACTTCTCCCATTCGGACCAAGACTACTTAGGAACTTAGTATTAAGCGCAATTCTTGGCATGATGATGTTGTGTTTATCCAAATCATTGATGATGTCGAGAATCGATGATGATAAGACTCTAGTGTCTCTCGTGTTCAATCAAGAAGTGTTCATAAGCCAAGTAAATTTTGGATTCCATATCCTCCGATTGAGTCGAGATCCTTCCATAAGTAGATGAATGTGTTCCACATTGCCTTTGCGATCTTTTGAGCATCAACACTTGAAGAATTGGGTTTGGTAATCCTAAAAGGATATATTGCATTGCAAGCTCATCGACTTCATAGTGTAGAAGTTCTTACGGATTCAGTGCAATAGCAGATAGCAATGTTTGATTGTTCATCCCTTGGTGGATTAGCATTTGGATCTCCGGGTACAATGACGGTGAGGCATCCGAAATGGACCTTCCAAGATAACCTTCTTTAAGAACTTTCCATGTGGCTTCTTGGATCACAAAACACGAAGAACCTAATTACCCATTGATCGTAGTTTCTGGGTGAGCATTGGAGGTCTATCAAGTGATCCATCCTCATGAATTGATTGTTGGTCGCTTAAAGCTTCACACATCTTTGCAAACCAAGTGGGTTCCTTCATAGTGTTCCTTGATGGATGTTGATTGAAATCGTTTGTGTAGGGTTGAACTTGAAGACTTGGTGGTGTTTGAACCATTTGTGGTGGAGGAATTGCTCCAAGTTGTGGAGTATGTTGTTGATTAAATTATTGTTGATAAATTGCTTGTTGTTGATTCCATTGTTGATGTTGTGGACTTAGTTGTTGTTGTCGTTGAGAATAAGTGTAAGGAAATAGTTAGAGTATGGTGGTTGTGACATGTTGAAAACTTGTGTTGGTAAAATGGATCTTTGTAGTCGAATGAAACTTTGTTGATGAAGTATCCTTAGGCGTAGAAATCACAATAAACCAAGTAGCACTTATGCGTAAAAGCACCAAAGTTACGCCGTATGACAAGAGTTCTGCGTGGGTTTAGCTTACGGTGGCGAGAGAAAAAATCACTAAAGTTATCGCGTAAGCGATGAAGTTAGGCGTGAAAACTTAGGCGTGGGATTACCTTAGGTGTAAGACGAGGCTTAGGCCTAAGATGAATCTTATCGTGGGATGTTCTCTGCGTAAGCTTTATGCTTATGCGTAATTTTAGGGTTTTATCCCAAGTGATCTTTTACACTATCACAGTGCAAAAGATATCCAAAGTCGACGTATTTTCAGGCTTATCCAAGCAAGAAAACACGGAGTAAACCACGAAACTGAAGATCAAACCAAGGATAAAGTTACGCGTAAAACTAGGGTTTTGATACGCGTAGCTTTACTCGTAAAAATGATTTTTCCCAAAGATGTTTCTAGACCAGATTTTTGTGATGAGATAGCTTTAATATCACCAAAATAACACAAAAGTGTGAAATTTGATGAACCAAAACGTCTAAACAGGTTACGCGTAGAACGAAACCCTCGAACAAAAACTAGCTTAAAAACGTAGATCCACGCGTAAAGTTTGAAACTTTTTGCCAAAAACAAGTATTTTGACACCTTAAAACATTGAAAGGACAAGAATCTTGGATTAAAAAGTGTAAAAAACGTGTTTTTAAGCGAACCAAAGTATCAATACCGAAGCGTATGTTCTACGCGTAGGACCAAAACGTTCACCCAACTATTAGGCGATTGATACCACTGTAAGGTCACTAGATTTACAACACAAGCATCAAGAGATGTAGGATCGTGTATATTATTGTGTTTGATGATTCGGGTGGTCTTGGATGATCAAAATACATGTTTGCCATTAGAGAGAGAAGTAGAGAGCTGGGTGTTTTCTTGCTAGAGACTTGGTATACAAAATGTATGGAATATTAGATTGAAAAGCACCACCCCTTCCATGGATGGAAGGGGTATTTATAGTTACATACTCAACGACCTCCTATCGGCCTGTGGATCAGGGATACAGTGGGTAAAGACCCGTCCTTCCTCCACGGTGTTGCACTACGCTAAACTAAACTAATAACTAACTAATAAACTGATAAATAACGTAAACAACGAAAAAGCTACGAGCTAACATATGCTAGACCATCATTGGGGTGACCGACACTTTAACATGGAATTTCCAATTCCTAACAATCTCCCCCTAAGGGAGGTCACCCCATGAAATACATTTTTCTTCCTAGCATTCTATCTTTGACTTCGTTCTTGAGCTCGTAGTCTTGAATTCTTCATTTCTGCAATCTTTGTGCTTAAGCAGTGACACTTCATAGTCCGCATATTTTGTACTTTTAGTGGAGGTCTTTGAACTGATCCACATCTTTGATGATCTTCGAGCTTTCATTGAGATCATCAGCCACATTAAATCTCTGGATCACCCTTTATTGTGTTGCCATCATGTGAAGTTGTGACTTTTGGACCGACATGCTCACACTTTTGAATCATGACATCTTTCCATCAGAGTAGCGGAAGCTTTCTTGGTTCATGATATTTGCGGCAGTGTGCGAAGCATAGTATAGAAATATCGAAACCGGGTTATGTAGATTATGCACCGGTCATGATTTCTTCAATTAAGTGTGGATCTTTGTGAGCATGCGGCTATGGATTGACTCCTCAATTACGATCACCGCAATCGTCGGGTGTACCGCATATGACGATTAGCAATAAAGCGCACGAAAGTGTCTTTGATCACTTCGTTGAATTGAGGTACACGCCCACGGTTCCCGTTGATCGGTACAAATCTTGCTGTGATCGGTAGGATTCCTAAGAATCTCCTTGACGGGGTTTCGCAATGTTCTAGTTGTTCTCAAACCGAACGTCTCAAAGAAGACAACACGGAGTGAGTGAACCGGGAATTGAGATTCATTGATTGATGAAAATGATTTGAAAACAATCGCATATTGCTTGAAGAAAGAGTTTTGCAATCTGACGAAGGTTTTATGAGAAAGATCAATTTTCAATCAAAATACTTTTGTATTAGAGAATCAGTACACATTCGACGTGCTAGCGAAAAGAAGAGATTCGCACATCGAGCGGTTTTCTAAAAGTATTTTTCAATCGAGATACTTTTGAATTTTGAAAACATAAGTACACATTCGACGTGCTAGAAAAAGAAGATTTGCACATCGAGCGGTTTTCCAAAAGTATTCGTCAATTCCATTCTGGACCAAGGTTGATTCAAGACCGAATCGCCCATAGTTTCTATCCGGTTGTCACAAGTTTAATCTTACGAGAAGATCTCACATGTCACCCACCAAGAGCTTGTTTGATGTTGGCTCTAGAAGGATTTCCATCTTCATCGTGAATACTTTTACATACCACTCGGATGTTACGGCAATACCACAAGGATAATCGTGGGACTCTTAATATATACTTACTTTCCACATTGTGTGAAACAACAAGTCTTCATGAATTTAGTGTCCCAACGAGATATTGTGGATGATCTCTTGGCTCTAGACTCAATAGTGCACATTTGGTTCTGTGTCGGAGACTAGGAGAGGTCTCCTTCTTCAATATCAACAATCTCTAAGAGAGAATCGATAGATAATGTCGGTTCCCGTGAGAATGAAACAAGTCCTTTTAAGAGGAACTTGAGTGGTTTGGGAAGTTTAGTTCGATGCATCACCGGGTCCATGATGTCTTGTCTTCAATACCGTGTTACCTTAGTAACCACCAAGAGCATATGAATTGAACCCGGTTTACGCCTAAGGTTGAATTGATGGAGGGCTATTTCTTTTCACCCTTTATCATTCATTTCTTTTCATTCTTCAACCCTTCATGCTTACGAGACTTCATAACTAGAACCTTGTTGGGTTTATTCCATTACTAGCTCGGTCTCGATCGCACTCTTCCCATTCCTCACTTTTCTCCTTTTTCAATATACCTAAGGACTCTACACTATCTAGTGGATTGTCCTGGGTAGATCCCTCCGGTTACGGCGGATCGTGGGAACGAATACCTAACCTAAGCATCCTTATAACTCCATGCATAAAGTAAATTGGTCGGTCTTTTGGTATTGTTCTTTCCTTCATGAAACCAATTGAAAAATCATTTGGAAAAACAATCAAGGTACTTGTGATACGAGATCAAAGCATTTTGTACCTTAATAGTTTTGATCATTTAGAAAACCTCCCCCTCAACATGTGCGTATGATTTAGAAATTGTTTAGCACAAGGAGGCAAGAGGACTTTGAAATATTTTCTTTGATCACAATTTTCATACGAAAAAGCCATTTGATTTTCATGGTAAAATTCTCCCCCTCAATATGTGCATAGGATATTTAAAATCATTTTATCACATAGAGGCAAGAGTTCTTTGAAGTACATCCACGATCACAAAACCATTAAGAAACCATTTGAAAACTCAATCAAGGTACTTTATAAATCACTTTAAAAGCTTTCGTACCTCGATAGTTTATTTGCTCTCCTCAATATGTGCTTCAAGATTCGAAAGCGTTTAGCACATATGAGCGAGCAACGGCACAATTAAATCAAAGCGATCACCTTTATCAAATTTCATTATTAAATCACAAATTCTCCCCGATCAAAAATATCAAACCCTTTGAGATTTTGGATCCCAAGTGATTTAATAAGGTTTAGAAAACATGTGAGAAAATGTGCCCGATTTAAAACTCATCTAGTTTTTGGATAAATGCTCCCCTCAAAGATGTGCATTATGTATATTGAAATAGATTGGCACATGGAGCGGGAGTGCCTTTGAAGGAGTAAAACCAATTCCATTAAAAGCAGTTTGAGATTTAAATCACGATCTCTCACCCGATCAAAGATTTCAAACCATTTGAGATTAGTAATCCCAAAAGATTTAAATAATTTAGAAAATTTTGGGGAAAGGCGTGGCAAGATTTGATTTTGAAAATGATGATAAGGACCATTTTAAAACATTAAAGATTGTTAGTATCAGGTATGATTGTTTTAAGAGATCTTTTAGTAAAATAAAACAATTTCACAATCAAACAAGAACAGAAAAAATTTCATTTTGACAGATCTTTGAGTTTTAAAGAAAATCATACCATGACATAACATTAAATCTTTAGATCACCACTTTGTTTCGTACAAACCGGACCTTTTATGAAGAAATATCGTTTGAAAATATTTTATTTTAAATCACACTCCCCCTCAATCCATGACAGAAGTCAATAATTGAGTGACTTAGGTTTTGATAACAAGAAGTCCGGTGATTTTCAAAAAATTAGTCCAATATATTTTCAAAACAATATTTTCCATTTTCAAAACAATTTAATCAAATTATTCAAAATTGTTTAAAAATGGTATCCTGCACAAAGATACGTTAGGTGGTTGAGAAGCTTCAGTTGTTGTTGTTGTAGGGTTTGGAAGAAAAACCGTCTGCGATGCGGTGAGACTTCTTCTTACGTTGCATTTTGAATGCCAACCGAGGTCAAATTAAGCTCTGTTTCTTCAATCACTTAGAAGAAAACCATCTGCGATGCGGTGAGACCTCTTACATTGCATTTATGCCAACTCTCCATAGAAGTCCAATTAAGCTCCGTTTCTTCATTTGTCAACCCAAGATATAGTTACCCTTTCCTTTCGGCATCCAATCATATTAATCGTGGGATCCGGATCGGGAACATTCTTATAACCAATATACATGCATACGTTAGTGAACACACATACGAGATATATGGTGGTCGACATCACCCAAACGATGTCGACTAATAAAAGTCTATGCAACATATCAATCGGATCATTTAAATGTATGGGAAAAATGTGTTAATCAAACTCTAATTATCTAATCCTAGCAATCATATCCTTGGCACCTAGTCCTTCAACATTGGTTAACATCATTTTTAATTAAGCATATTAGGATAATTAAGGAAGCTCGTTAGAAGATATAGATTTGAAAACATTTTCCCCTCAACCAATAACTCATTTTATAAAAGATTTTAAAAGTCTTTGAAGTCATTGATTGAGTTTCCAAATTTTATAAAAACTACGAATCGATTGATTTTAAGCAACTCATTTTCCACCATTTTAGAAAACACAACAAATATTTTTCTCAAGAATTTTAGACGGAAAAACATTTGTGTAGGAGCAACGATCTTTATGATGACATGCTTTCCTTGTTTTGTTTTAGGATAAGTGCACGAAATATTTTGAAAATAGAATTAGCGCAACACTTTCCTTCCTTTAAAGAACGGGTTGCTATCTCGAAATAATAGCAAGTCATTATTTAAGCCCAAGTTCTGATCTGAAATAATCAGTACGCCATATTTTTGGGACATGTTTAAAAAGAAATATTTACACCTCCTGCTCGAACTTCATCTAAAGTCCCGTGACATTATTGAATGACATTTCTAAGACCGTAGATGTTATCGATACCAGAAGACATGTCTTGGAAAACATATTTTTGGTATTTTTGAAATTTTCTGATTTTTATGGGTTTTTGAAGGTTTTATATTTTTCTATTTTCTTTTTGTTGGTTTTATATTTTTCTATTTTGTTTTGCAAGTTTTATAATTTTGTATTTTGGTTTTTGATAAATATATACAAAGATAGAGTAGATGATATAATATAAGAAGATGATGATATGAGTACCGAGATAAGGATATCGAGCAGCACGTCGTAGAAGATAGAATTCGTCATCTCTTAAACATCCACCACTAAAGCTTCCAAGGGCTCTTGAATTGATAGAAATAGAACCATCTGAAAGTGAGACTCGCGACTTCCCCAAACCGAAAATCCTTTGGATGAGCGATTCAAGCTCTATTTCAAGCTTTCCTTAGCGGTGCATGAGAAGCACACCATTATCATAAATCCATTGCTCCTTTTAAGACCGATAATCGAGATTCTCCATTCGGGTTATATCATCCAATAGAACATCGACAACGTTTCATCCCACACATAAATAATCTTCTCAAATTTCTTTTCCACCGAGGTCCAAGCAATCCATTCCAAAAGGTGTCAAGAGAACAATTCCCCAAGTAGTTGAATTGAAGCGATCGGTTTCTTTGTATAATGCTCAAGAACTCTCCCGAACACACATCATGAGGGAATGAAAACACCTTCCATGTTCACATTTTTCTTCCTGGATGATCGTGTATGAAGCTCAAGAACCAAGTACACCAATACCCAAGAGCTCTCTGAATACACATCATGAGGGAATGAAAACACCTCCCTATGTTCACATTTTCTTCCACGATGATCGTTTATGAAGCCCAAGTATCCAAGTATACCAATACACAAGGAATGAATAATCGATAACATTGAAGAAGTAGGCCAAGTCATCGATTATCTCTGCGGGCGACAATCTGCGGATGTCAACTCGGGATAAGTGATTATATCTACGAATCACCGATTAAGCACTCAAGTGAAACAATGAGCATCCCCAATGTACACAATCTCTCTCCCAATGAATCACACACTTGTGTACCTCTTTTATCTTTAGAAACTTTCTATTACATCACTTCCCCACGTCGTTGGACTAATAACACAAAAGCCTTGATGAGTAAAACCTTGAGTTTCTCTGCGGTCATGACATTTGTTTTCCCGGGATATCTTCAATCACTTAGAAGAATTAAGTTCATCAAGTTTACTCGCCATGAGTCAAACCTTGAGTTTCTCTGCGGTAATAACATTTGTCTTCCCGGGATATCTTCAAACACTTAGAAGAATTAAGTACATCAAGTTTACTCGCTTTGTGTTTAGCTCCTTGCCCCTTTCTGGTTTTATTACTTCAGAATCAGCAATAAATAATAAGCCCAAATACTTGAAATTTGTTGAGAAGATCGCTTGAAGTCTTTGTGAGAATCAACATGCTGAATAATGTGAGCAAGTCTAATTGGGGATTAAATTTGACATATCACATTCCCCAATTAGTGCTCTCCCTAGACCGACAATCTTTTGATAAATGCCCGATTAAGAAGAAGTCTTTAGATCATTAAATGCAACTCGTCTTTGGTCTTCTACCATATATCGAAAATGTAGAACCGATCAGACTCGACCTTCTTCAAGATTGTCCGTTGGGAATAGATAGTTAACATCTTCAACACACCAAAAATAAGAACATCACCAAAAGCATCCCAATTAACTTACATCTTGCAAGTCCCTTAACTAAAATCTCTCCCAATCAAACAAGAACGAAAGATGTTCATCAAGGAAATCGACAATCGGGCCGCAACGAACACACGAGATGGTAACACCAAACTACCAATCACATCAAACAAGAACGAGAGATCGTTCGAATCATCATGTTGATGTGTACGTGAAGCATTAACCGGAAGCACTTTGTCGATGATCATATCAGCCGGTGTGAAGATGTCAACCAACGGCTCATAGAAGAAAACTCCATGTAAAGATGTCCCGATAAGAAGAAGCTCGGTTCTTACATGAGTTTGGAGCCGTTTGACCATTTATTCTCATATAATAATCAACCATGCAGTAATTTCACACTTCTTCTCCCCCTCAAGAATTGCATACGGAGTTGCCATTCTTGATTAAATAAGTGAAAATCATCCGAATGTTCTATTCACACTTCTCTCCCGCAAAATAAGCACATGATGTCGCCATCTTCATTATAATCGAGCAAGTGGAATGAGAAAACACTCAGTGGAAGCCCGGTTCACTTGATAATTGAAGCGCATGGAAAAAGTATGAAGCATGTTGATGAGAATGGTCATAAATAAGAAGATTTCTCTTCTTCAGAAGAAAATGCGCACTGAAACGTACACATTTCTTTTCTTTAGAGAACGAGGCATGAACTGTTGTGTTCATACGTCATAATCTCTCTCTTTTCAGCTCTCTTAGTAAAACATGTAATTACCCCATTATCATTCAGTAGGCTCTTTGTCGTGACAACTGATGGAGAAAACCCAATATGATGAATTTGACCCTAAAGTAAACTATCCTGAACACGTGACTTAAACTTGCACATGTGTAACAAAGAGCGGTGCCGAGACTTCATGCCCATTTGAATCTCTAAGTACTCTATACTCTTCAACCAACCAACCATCGAGTAATAGACGTATATCACCTCTTGAAAATCCACAATTGAATGTGACACTGAGCACTACAACGTAACTCCTTTAAGTGATAGTTATTTTGAGATGATAAGAGCCCAATTCCCCCAAGTGGTAAAAAGAACAGGTAAAAGTCACCCAACAATAACTAGATTTCCAAGTCTTTGTTTTTGATAAAAAGCTCGAACAAGGATCATGAAGAATCTTCATCCATCCATCCCCTGATATCTTCAGATACTAAGTACACTCGCCCGTGATAATTCACTTCAACCTCAAATAAATAATACTAAATTAACGCCGTTGTCACATCTTCTGGTAAACTGCTCAAATCTAGCCTTCTTTGACATTTAAATGAACTTTGATAATGGTATCATCTCGACCATGGTCAAAAGCACATAAACCCCGTAAAACCATGTAATAACCAAACTGCCATGACGAAAATCCAAACACACATCCAATTTATGAAGTACACCCTTTTATCCCTTCTTCGAAACAGAAACCGTAGCACCAGCATCAAATGAGATCCCGAAATACACTTTCCTTTCTCAAGGATGGTTCCATCATTACGGGATTTTACAACTCTATGGTTTAAACCGAGAAATAGTTTCTTTCGCGAGATTTTACAAAACCAAGAATAAACCGTAAGATAGATCCGGGAATGCACTATACTATTACCAGGATGTTTCCATTATCACGGGATTTTACAAGTCTATGATTTAAACCGAGAAATAGGTTCTTTCGCGGGATTTTACAAAATCAAGACAAAACCGTAAACAATGTCAGCTTGAATGTGTAATGACAACTTTGGTTTCGGTGAATATCTGTTTTAGGAGCACATGCAGCGGTTCATCAACGGTTCATTATCCAACATCATCAAAATCATCAACCATCCAATCAACACTTTGGTAAACACATCTTTCACAAATACTGTCGGCAATTGCTGTGACTACTTGGTGAAGTAAATCCGATATTTTAAACTTGATCATAAAGTGAACTTCCCCAGATTTGTTACTTGAACTTGCTAATCCTCGTGAAAAAGAAACGGTGTACCCAATGTACAAAACCTCTTGACATTCTCAACTGAGTGAGACACCGAAGTGATAGCTACGTTGTGGGTTAAGTGAGAAAGAATCACAAACGCAACTAAATAGCCAAGTCTTTATCACACTCTATAAAAGCCCAAACAAGTTATCTTCGCGAAAGGGTAGAAATAAAGAAGACGAAATAAGTAGACTTGCCCGGAAAACCTCACTTCAAACCCAAATAAGAGATATCATACAAACAACCCCGTAGTCAACTTTGTCCAATCATCAATTCATGCCGTGAAAAAGTATCATCCGTGACAATGTATAAACCAAAGAATCAAACCACATACCACAACAAATCTCATCATCACATCTCATAGCACAACAAATCTCATTAAATCCAAATCTCATAATATCCAAATGTTTGAGAAGCTCAACTGACCCAATCATGTGAGCGGCCCAAAAATCAATGCCCAGTCTATGAAAGTGAATCCAATCATTCAAGTCCAATGACTAAATAAAACCGTTTGAACCGTCACAAAATATACTGTTCTTTGTTGAGAAGCATCAATACTTACGAATCCATATTTTCACCAAACGGATATCAAGATCCCAACACAAAAAAAACATCACAATGTAATTGTTAACCCGACTTCCCAAGTTCACGACTCAATATATCCAAGAACAATAATTCAGATCAAATCCATTCACACATGGACACAAAATGCAATTTATCCATACTAATCTACATAAACCTTGCATATTCTAATCCAACATAAGTGACCCTTGAACATTGTCCCAACAAAATGCTTCGAATATGTCCCAACTTAAGTAGCTCAAATGCACATTGTCCCACCAAAATCATTTTACATTCTCATATTACTTCATTCAATAAGTTCATTGTAAAACAATATTGTACCAAATCCAGCAATATATGGAATTGACTTCGGCCTAACTGAGGGTGGTCCATGCCCATAACGTAAATAAGTTCATTCACAGTCCAATCATATCTAAGCATGGTCCAAGCCCATAACGTAACAATATATGCCCAAAAACGAAAACCCTAAAGAACCAGGTATAAAGCATAACCATTTCACACTCAGTTTCCTAATATCCAGTTATTATCAAACCCTAAAAATACTCCTAACACTCTGCCCCCATCTTAACTTCGCCTCTCTCCACATCTGCTACTCACATACGCCTCCATCTATCCACATCTGCTACACATAATCAGACCTTAAACACTCTACATAATAATCAGCCTCTACGAATCCAAAACACCTACACCATTCAATCATATGTATGCCCCCTTTAGACTTCAAACAACATGAACATAGATAAGCATATCATGCTCACCACAGGGATGGTTTGAGCACGATATTCACGCCACGGGGATGGCTTGAATTGTTGTACATGACTTCAAGGTAGGTTTTACTTATGACCTTTGTTGTATAGTTTTAATTATAACTGAAACATGAAGAGAGAATGAAACCCCTTATGGTTTTGTTCTTTATTCAATATTTTCGGATAGTAACATGGATCAATGATGGATAGATAGTGTGACTGAACCTTGGAGATCGGATAAAAAGTAACACACTACGAATCTGAGATCCTTTAAAACTATTCCATATTCTTTTTCCATCAATTCTTGATTCGGATCAGTGATGGATTCATTTGTTTGTGAATAGATTTTTTGATATCTATGAGTTTCATAACCCATTCACAAACATGAAGCTGAGGTCTGAATTTGGTCATAAATAACATTTCGAATCTCATTAATTTATATTTCAAGAAATGAAACTGAAGTGGTGATGTGATATTGTTGATGTGAGTAATTGTTAGAGATAAGTTTAGATGATTGTTATGATGATGGCTGATGAATATTGTTTGGATCTGTTCAAAGTTTTCATGGACTGATGATGGAACACCTGAGGTTGAGTGTTGTTGATGTATTGTGATATTATGGTTGTGGACTTGTGGTCGATTCTCCTTCTTCCTTTCTGTCTTAACTTTGTCAAAAAAAACCAAGTCGCTACCCATGTTTTTTTCAAAGTAAATCGCTACCCGTTTTTACAAAACAAGTCGCTACCCATTTCAAAACCAAGTAGCTACGACTTTTTCCAAACCAAGTCGCTACGACTTGTTAAAAAACAAGTCGCTAGGTCTTTTTGGAGTCAAGTCGCTAGCACTATTAGTCACAAGTCGCTAAGTCTTTAAAAAAACAACAAGTCGCTACGTTACTTTGATAAGTCGCTACCCTTTGATTTTCAAACACAAGTCGCTAACTAGTAAAGACTAGTCGCTAGCATATTTTGACTGGTAACTCGCTACTTCATTTTACTTGACAAAAGTCTTTAACCATAAAAATAAGTCGTTATTGACTTTATTTGACTCAATAGTCAAATAAAGGACAAGTCGCTATTTCTGGTACATTGCATCTGGACACTTTATTCAAGTCGCTAGCAAGATTTAGGATGTTTTCCGATGAGTTTTCCGACCAATATTTCCGTTCAGCATCATACTTACCCAGAAAATAAGACTAAAACAGCTTCTTTTTAACTCATTTGACTACCATTTGGACCATAAAAATCTGACCATTGGACCACAAAAACCATTCACGAGTTGGTACAAAAAACAAGTCACAAAATTTATGTTACCAATAAACATATTCCTGGAGTGCAAGAAACAAGGACTGAAAGTTTGAAACAACATAAAAATGAATGACTTTTTTGACCAAAATGATAAGACATATGCATAACCTGTTAATATCAAAAGCATGATCATCCACCAAAGTGAGCAAACTGTTGTTAATAAAAACATTTTCCGACCAATAAAATTGTACAAAAGCAGTTTAACACATCATAAAGAAACCACCATAAATCGACACAACACAATAACCTTGGCTCTTGATACCAATTTTAGGATCGTGTATATTATTGTGTTTGATGATTCGGGTGGTCTTGGATGATCAAAATACATGTTTGCCATTAGAGAGAGAAGTAGAGAGTTGGGTGTTTTCTTGCTAGAGACTTGGTATACAAAAAGTATGGAATATTAGATTGAAAAGCACCACCCCTTCCATGGATGGAAGGGGTATTTATAGTTACATACTCAACGACCTCCTATCGGCCTGTGGATCAGGGATACAGTGGGTAAAGACCCGTCCTTCCTCCACGGTGTTGCACTACGCTAAACTAAACTAATAACTAAGTAATAAACTGATAAATAACGTAAACAACGACAAATCTACGAGCTAACATATGCTAGACCATCATTGGGGTAACCGACACTTTAACATGGAATTTCCAATTCCTAACAAGAGAAGAGATAGAGAGGCGGATGAACAATAAACCAAACACACACACACGATATACTTGGATGGTTATGCGTAGAGTATGTGTGAAAGAAATAAATTGAACAACCAACCCTCAAGTGAGGGTTATTACATAGTATTTATAGGAGGGAAGCTAGGGCAACACTCCTAGTCCTTTCCTTTCTCCTATGGGCTTGGGCCTAAGCTCATGGGCCTTCTACATAAGCTTAAGGCTAATAACAAACATAAAGGCCATAATTAAGCTAACTATTACATATGAATCATTAACACTTGATTTAGGTTTAGGAGTGATTCCAACAGAAACCTTTGCTGATAGGTTAGGACGAACTGACGAAATGCTGTCCTAGCGACTTAAACCCCTACTTGAAGCAATTGAAAGTAATTAAACGTGAACTTAACATGATAGGATGAGTAACTAGATTAGCACACTTCTCCTCTATTGATCACAACCCTCGCCTTTATTTGCTTTCTTGCATTTCTTGCTTTAGTAGTTAATTAATCATTTCAATCTTAAAACCAATTAAAATCTGTGACACCTAGATTTAATTAAAATCCGCGCACATAGCTTTTGGGACGACCTCGGGTTTACCAAATACTACACTACACACGATCGGGTACACTTACCGTTAGTGTATTAGGGTAGACCATAGGTATAACGAGACAATTATAAATATTAAAACCTGTTCAGTAAAACCTGCATCAAGTTTTTGGCGCCGCTGCCGGGAAATTATATTAGGATTTTCATTAAGTCTTTTTTGTTTTTAATTTTTCTCTATTTCTCACGATATCTTTTCAAGTTTCAAGTATTATGGAAGTTGTTAACATTGATGACCTCACTTTTGAGGAATATTTGGCGTTGACAAGAGAAGAACAAGGGTCGGGGCTCGTAAGAACGGAAATTAGAGCTAATGTCCATTTCGAGATTAAAGAGCAGTTTATGAGGGAGCTTCGTGCTAACCCTTTTTCAGGAAATAGGGACGAAGATGCGTATGAACACGTTGAGAATGTCTTGTACATTGCAATCCTTTTCAACATTCCTGGTGTTTCTCATGACGCTGTTATGCTCTGTGTATTCCCCATGACTCTTACTGGGGGAGTAAGAAGATGGATTGAAAGATTGCCCGTCGAGGAAGTTGATACATGGGCTCTACTAAAAAACCATTTTATCCAAAGATATTGTCCTTCTTCGAAGATATCTAATCAGTTTATGGAGATACATAATTTCAACCAAGATGACGATGAAACGTTGTATCAAGCTTGGGATAGATACAACGATCTCCTCTACAAGTGTCCTACCCATGACCTAAACAGCCAGCAAAAGGTCAACATCTTTTACAAAGGTATTAACATAACTACAATACAGATGATGGACTACCAAGGACCAATTCCGAGCATGACTCCTACTCTCACCATTGAAGCCATCCAAAAAATGGCCGATCATTCCCAAAAGTGGCACGATGGAGGAAGCAAGAGAAACCTAGGTGGAAGTCTTGATGGAATTGCCGCCATCACTAGCAAAATTGAAAATCTTGGTCGGGATATGCTCAAGCTCAGAGAATGTGTTCATGCCATTCAAGTAGGTTGCGAAAGCTGTAGAGGAGGACATCTCACCAAAAATTGTCCTCACATTGACGAAGATAGCAAGATTGAAGAAGTTAAATATGGTGATAATCGACCATTTTATGGGGATAATCGAAATAGCAATGGCTATCGTGGAGGACCTTCTGGGAATTACAACCGTGGGCCTTATGGAGAAAGAAGGCTCAACATTGAAGAGACCATTAGCCAATTCATGGAAACCTCAGCCCAAAAGCAAAAAGAACAAGATAAATGGCTCAAAGATTTCCAGGAAAACACAAATAGAAGCCTCTCCAATCACGACACAACCCTAAAAAACCTAGAAGCTATAGTGGAGAAACTTAGTGCAGAGATAGAAAAGAATGAAACTGAACCTGAGGGGGTCAAACCTATGGTGGTGTGTAAGGCCGTTTTTGCTGATAATGATTCGAGGTTAGTAAGTGAAGATTTCCATTCTCCAAATTCAAATGCTGCGACTGTCGACAACATTTTGCAGTTACGCCGTAACTATCCTAATGAGTTACGGCATAACCAGGAGCCAGAAGACGAGAACAGGTTAGAAACTGAGTTACTTTCAATTAAAGATGTTTGCACAAACGGTTTCGTCGTTCCATGTTCAGTGGGGAATCATGATCTCTTGGGATTAGCAGATCTTGGGTCTAGCACAAACATCATGCCACTCTCAATATTTTTAAAACTTAGATTAATCCATCTTTGGAAAACGGACATGGTAATTAAGATGGCTAACATGACCAAAGCAACCCCTCTTGGGATCACGGGTGGTGTTTTTGTCAAGATCGACAGGTTCATTTTTTCATCCGAATTTGTGGTTATCGACATGGAGAAAACCCCGATGGAACACTTAATTCTTGGTAGACCTTTCCTTACCTCATCACAAGCCCGAATCAAGGTTAGAAAAGGAACTCTCATTAGGATATTGTGATGAGAGAGTAGTGTTTAGAATGGACGATACTTCGTGCCACGAACCGGATGATGTTGTCGCAATTTAAGTTTCTAAGGAAGTACAAACTAACTGTTCTGATAATTTTCCTCCTTCGTGTTTTGGCCATTTGCAGGAAAACGAGTCTAGTGATGAAGACAGCAGCGAGGAAGAAAATTAGCAAGTCCGACCTTCCGTACCTGACATTGTTGCTACGGGAAAACTTCATTGTTGTGCTCCTAAAATTTCTTTGATTAAGGGTTCTAGATTAATATTGAAAACATGTTCTCCGTTTCTCAAACGATGCAATGGAGGAGGACAATTTTTCATTAGAATGATAAAAGAGGAAGCAAAAGTTTGGTGGTGCTGGGAAGACGAAAAACTGATCAAGGAGCATTGGTTTCGAGGACACGATATTATGACCGATTGGTTCGCTGAGGTTGATTGGACTCTTCATTTTTGTGAACCGGCTATAATGTCTGATGAATTCACTAAAGCGTGGCCTACGTGCGATCTCAACCGGAAGATTTGCAATGGAGGAGAATTCCCCGATCCAAACTGGCTCAAACATAAGGAATGTGCGTGTTTTGCTGAATAAAGGAGAATGAAGGTCGGATACAATGGAATCTCATTTGAAAATTGGGTTAAAGTGAAGTTTAGGGCTGTCAAGCTAAAATGGGAAGTCGAGTCAAAGTTTCGCTACGAATGGGCGAAAGCTAATTTTTTGCAAGAAAATCGATACTCCATGACTCCGTATATTCCTCCATGTGTTTGGGACCAGCCATCCTCTAACAAAAAAGCAGCTAAAGAGGAAGATGGCCAAAGGCCACCATAAAGCCCCATGGCGTTGAGTCTAACTTAAAGACTCGTAAATAAAGAGAAGTGCTCTTTCGGGAGATAACCCGAATTATCCCTTTCATTTGTTTTATTTCCATTTCTGTTGGGTTTTGTGTTCTTAACCATTTTTGGAGGAAAACGGAGAAAGTTGTTGCAGCATACTGAACGGGGACCTGATCTATCCACAGTTACGGCGTAACTCATTCTTATGGTTACGCCGTAACACATCTTTTGCAGTATTTCTTCCCAAAGCATTATCAATTACGGCGTAATCCCATGCAATGGTTACGCCGTAGCTACACTCCTGTAGCGTCTGTCAGGTTTTGCAATAATTACGGCGTAATAGGAGTTACGACGTAACTGTCTTCTGTAATAATTCTTTCTTTTTAAACGTAATAACCTTGTATTAGTTTTTAAATAAACTTTGTGGGTATGTTCTCTGTAAGCCCTCATGAGACTACACTCGTCCACTTGGGACACCAAGTGGTTTAAAAGGCCTGTTGCATACGCTAAATGCAACTGTGATTCCTACGAAAGTGAGTTAGGTTTCTTTTCATTTTTCTTTTTCTTTTTTTTTAGAAATATGCTTGTTGGTAGTATGATTTCAGGGAATGAAGTTTGCTCGTGGATGCTTAAGCGAAGGCACGATTCTTTTCGTGGGCCTTCTTTCTTTTTGGAGAAAATTTCAGGGAAGTTCTCACTCTAATTCTACTTTTCTCTTCACCTTTATTTAACGTTTAGTACAAAAGGGACTTTGTACATTTCAAGTGGGGGGACGGGAGTAGAATAATCTCTTGAACTTTATTTTGCCCTCGTTTTTCTAGTTTATTTTGAAAAATTATGCCATTTTTAATATTTTGACATGTTTTTCTTAACCTAACTAGATTAGACCTTAGCCCAACACATTATAACCCTTGATTATATGGTGAGATTAGCCTTATCCGTTTCCAAATATTTACCCCAAATCCACCAAATTATGAGTGTGCCGGTAGCTTGTAAACTTTAGAACTTGGCCTTTACATCATTTCGAGACCATAGACGAGGTATGTTGAGTTGGCTCGATGTATTTGCACTTTTCAGTTTAAGAAGGCAATATTATAGGATTATCACCCAAAAAGCCTATCCTTGTGTGTCTATCGATTAGTCACCTCGACTTCTCGACCCCCATGTTAAACCCTTTTGTTGCACTCACCTTTAGTGCAAGATACACCCATCTGATCCATTCCTTTCATTTTGTTCACCCAACGTATTGTTTCGTTACACCCATACACTTTAGCCTATCCTGTAGTCTTTATTTGTGATCGGGAAGTTAATGTTTGCTCAAGTTCAAGGTTCAACTGGAAAGGTTCGGGAATCACGCTTTCGTCGACGACTTATTCTTAAAGATCATTGAAGACCCCCAAATTCTCATATTGTTCATCTCAAGTGGGGAGATGCTATGTTTAGTTGTTATGTGAAAAAAAAAATGAAGTGATTCGCAAAAAAAAAAAAAAAAAAAAAACAAATTGTAGTTATTTATTGATTGTAAAGTGCGAAGTTATAAGCACTATGTTTATGAGCTCATTATAGATTTAGTATCAAGGAGGCCACCACGGTCACATTTGAATAATGGAGTTGGTAATTGCGCCAACAGTTGAAGGAAAGGTAACGTGCCCATCATGACGTCCTCTAATGGCACATCTGTCTGGTATATCATGATCTGGTTTCTTAGCTTTGAAACTTGAACTTTGGATGAACGGTAAGCGGTGATGACTTGGTTATAGATTTAGACTATATGCTTGATTTTATTTTACACCAATTTTATCCCATGTCTTATCCTACCCTTTAGTCATGAAGCGTGTCTAGGTGATGCAGCGAGCAATCTTTGGTATCTTGGCCATGGATTTGGTCATGTATCATTGATTTTGTCCACTTCACCGTGACATGTTAGTAATGACGACTCACCCTTAACCTTTGTCGTGTCTACCCATATTGCCTTCTTGAATTATCTAGTCCTTAACTCTAGTGGTGGAGATTTGTGTAACCGCCAAGCTTATGATAGAATACATGCTATGATTGTGCATTGAGTGATCACCCCGAATATGACACTTAGAATAGTTGAGAGATTTGAGTGTTTAGTTCCCATTTCGTGAGGTGTTCGGCTTTGTTTTATTCTAGCATAAGGGATTTGTAAACTTATATTTTCCAGGTAATGGGAGATATCTTTTTAGGAATCTATCTAATAAGGTCTACTTGAGGGCAAGTAGAGTTCAAGTAGGGGGATATTTGATAACATCAAATAGTCCTGAATATTAAGTGTCAATTTCCCCCAATAATGCTCGTATTTTATATCATTTATATGGATTTACGCTTGTTTTTCTCTATATTTCACTTTCAGGTAATTTACGAGCATTGGAGCTAATGAGATGTGGATTTGGAGAGTTTATTGAACATATATGACAGTATGCCTATTTTGAAGTAATTACGGCGTAACGCTTCTCTCACATTACTCCATAACAGAAGCGTGACTCAGAAAACCAACTAAACTGAAGATTCCGGCGTAACTCCATCTTAGGATTACGCCGTAACTATTTAGGTCAAATGATGTTCCACGCCGCTGCAAGCTACGCCGTAACTCCTTCAATGATTACGGCGTAATCATGATTTATTAAAGATACCGCGTAACTCATTCCAGATCTTACGCCGTAACCAGCTTTTCAGAGCAAAATACGAAGATATTGATGTTACAGCGTAACTATTATATTAAGTTACGCCGTAACCAGATCTGGCCTATAAATACCGCCCAAAATTCTGCATTTATCATCATTCACTCCACACACAAAAGCAGAGAACGTGAGTAGGAGGCTGAAGGCAGATCTCAAGGAGCATACGGAGCCATCTCCAAGGGTGAAATCATTCCTTAACGATAAGCATTAGCGATTTATCATTTCTTTACTTTCAATTCATGTATTTCATTATGTTAAACATTGAATCGATTGTTTCAGTTAATATGATCGGCTAAGCACCTCTGGTGCTAGCCTAGTTATGATTCCTTAATTGTTTTGTTTATATTTACATTACTTCCGTATAATTGTTTCTAGTGTATGTATACATAGTTTGTTGGTAGCTACCCTTGTTTCGGTAGTTTTGAATGGCGTTAGTGTCTAGTTGCTTAGGAGATATGACCAACTGACCCTAAGTAGGTAGACTGAGTGGGATGGGTAAGAATTGACCAACTGACGACCATTCTTCACTTGTGCGATTTGACCAACTGATCACCTACCATTTGGATGAACTTAAGAAGTTAGGGATGAGTGTTTAAGATGCTAGCGCCCGGGCACTCATTGCTATGAATCTTGCATGTAGCGGAACTTAATGACTTGGCTTAGGGGACTAAAAAAAACTGGACTTTCAAGGGTAGTAGATTGATCTCCGGTGGAAACCTTTGCTGATAGGTTAGGACGAACTGACCAAATGTTGTCCTAGCGACTTAAACCCCCACTTGAAGCAATTGAAAGTAATTAAACGTGAACTTAACATGATAGGATGAGTAACTAGGTTAGCACACTTCTCCGCTATTGATCACAACCCTCGCCTTTATTTGCTTTCTTGCATTTCTTGCTTTAGTAGTTAATTAATCATTTCAATCTTAAAACCAATTAAATTATGTGACACCTAGACTTAATGAAAATCCGCTCACATAGCTCTTGGGACGACCTCGGTTTTACCGAATACTACACTACACACGATCGGGTACACTGCCCGTTAGTGCATTAGGGTAGACCATAGGTATAACGAGACAATTATAAATATTAATACCTGGTCAGTAAAACCTGCATTAGTAATATTTTCACTTGATGTAAAAACCTTTTGCCAAAAGAATTTTTTTTGTTGATTTGATTCTTATTTATTGATCATCTGTTAAAAATAGATCAAAACTCTAATAGATTAACCTATATAAATAAGTCGAAAATGTTTGTCAAATATATGTATGGTCCCTAGTAAGCTAGTATTAGTGTTCTACATAGGCGTGTTTATGGGTTGGGTAATACTCGAATAAATCGAAAACCGAAACTGAACGGAATCGAAAATAGCTAAACCGAACTCGTAACCGAACCGAATTAAATATTCGATTTTCGGTTCGGTTATGGTTTTAGCAATCCAAACCGAAAACCGAATTTAAATAAATATATATCTTTTTTTATATTTATATAAAAATAATATTAAAACTCTTTTAAATATAACAATTTTTTAGCTTAATTTTTTTTTTAATTTATATAAATAAATAAATAAATAATTAAATTTATGTAATTCAGGTTATTCGGTTCGGTTTTCGGTTATGGGGGTTCGGTTTTTGGTTTCGGTTATTCGGTTAGGTTTTCGGTTCGGTTGAATCAATTTACGTTCGGTTCGGTTCACGGTTATACCTAAAAAAAAAATTAACCGAACTACCCTAACCGAACAAATCGAATAACCCGATGAAGACCCCTAATACTGCATGTGTTTTGATGCAGTTCTAATCTATTAATCCACCAACTTGTTTAGCCCAACTACTGCCAAGCATGGCTACATGTACTTTACTTGAAGCAAATATAGTATTCATAAAGGAAAAATTTTAAGTCACTTATAATGAAAGTGGATCATAGCGATTAAAAAAAAAAAAGGCTCATCAAGTATGCTACTGCCAACGAATAACAATGATAAAATTCTGAAAAGCTAGGTAATAAGATGAATGAGACTAAGGGGTTGTTTGTTAATTTTTTTGATTAAATACATGTTTAAATATAATATAACATTATAACTTAATATGAAGACTTTTTATTTTATCACTTTCTATTTCAACCATTCTTTTTAATCAAGTCATAATAAATACTTATCCCATGACTTTTTAAAATAACTTTTTTCAGTGTTAAAACAATTAAGTGAAATTCAACACCACTAAGTCTTAGTAATTAAACTGTTTACAATCTTTCAAATTACTTTACTAAACAGTCACGTTATCACTTTAACTATATCTATCTACGAAGTATTATTTCCTATACAATATAAAACTCTAAACTTTATAGAATAACAAAAAGTATGTGCATAAATTTATCTAATCCAATAACTCCCCCAATGGGCCAAGAACTTGAAAGAAAAAGCTCCCATTCAACTTTCAAATGGTCGGCCCAAATGAGCAACAAAGCCTTGATTAGGGGTGTTCATCGGTTCGGTTATCGGGTTGTTCGGTTTGTTCGGTTAATTTTTTTTGGTATAACCGAGAATCGAACCGAACCGAATTCAAATTGATTAAACCGAACCGAAAACCGAACCTAATAACCGAAAACCAAACCCCCATAACTAAAAACCGAACCGAATAACTCAAATTACATAAATTTAATTATTTATTCATTTATTTATATATATTTTTATTAAAAAAAACCCAAGCTTAAAAATGTTATATAAATATAGTATAAAAGAGTTTTAATATTTTTTTATATATAAATATATAAAAGACTAAAATACACCGTTGGTCCCTAAACTTGTCTCGGAGGATCGCGATGGGACGAACCTCGCCCTTTTCATCGCCACGGGTCCAAACAGTAGCCATTAAATGCCAGATTCGTCCCTTGACCACTAATACCTATGTCAACGGCTCTTTTCTGTTAGTTACAGGAGGGAAATATAGTCAAATCACATTTATAACTCAACCTAGTTAATTCTAACCCAATAACTATTCCACCAAAACAAAAAAGGGATATTGTTTAAACAAATAATATCAGTGTTCCTGAGTCCTCACCACTTAAGTATGACTTCATAAAAGTCAACCGGTAAAGAAAGTAATAGCTCACGAAAATTTACCTAGGATTAACAAACAAATTTATACATTATCAACTACTTAGCTAGTTGACTTATAACGATCAACTATATACAATGTTTGATGAAACCGAACATAACCGATACCACGGAGTCATTGTGCGATACATGTTAATTTACTAATTAGTTACAAAATATAAAAGATGAATTTGGGCCCAACTTCAAAACGCTCAACTGATGAACCTTCAAATGATCTACACAAATGTGATTGATATCCGAAACTATTGAATGCACAAAACCTGTTAGGCCTAACTTGATGATGTCTCGCAACCTTGTCGCAAAAATAAGTATACAAATTACAAACATATAAGTTATGAACTGTAGTGTTACGGTGTTAATGGAATTTAACACATGACATGGTATTCATCATCAAACATCACCTAGGGTCGCCTTTGGGCGAAGAGTGCTAGGACGCAGCTTTGTAATCTTTTCTTTGCTCGAAAGGGTGTCTTAACACCGCTTGAAACATCTGCAAAGACACTACCAACCCTTTCACCTTCCCTCCAAGTCAAACCTGTGCAAGTTCTCAACATCAAACCACGCAAACTCAACCATTTTGGCCTTCCCTTCCCATCTAAACCTCGCTTAAATTCTTGAACAACTTCTCCCTTTTTTCGGGCAAAACCTCCTCTTCATCAACCATCTTTCCTTTTCCCTTTCCTTTAATTTTGTCCCTTTGTTTAGCTACAACCCTTCTTCGTCCTTGATTACTACCCCACCTTTCACTCTTGGTGTCCCGGTTCCACTCCCGCATTTTTTCCTTAGCTATCCCCGCCATTGACTTGTAGTCCTAAAGGTGTTTGACTAAGCATCCTAAAGTTAGCATCCCGCTCTACCCAACCCACAACTTCAAAACTGATGTTTTTAAGTAAAATTGTGCTAGCTTTTGGGGCTTGTGGGCTATGAAGATATCAAGCTGAGTCATTTGGTTCACCATTCCAAACAAAGTATGAACATCAACATCGGTATGAATCAAATGCAAACCATTTTTAGGGATTGTTTAGGATCACGTAAAAACAACGCCCATTTTGTTCATTAATCTCGATAACACATTATCAAGGCTTGAACTAAATATATCCCTATCATCGGTAAAGGCACAGATTAATTAATGAACCTCGCTCATACCGAGTGGGCTATAATCAAAACCCCATTATAGTGGATTACGAGCAGACCTCACCTTCATCTTCTTCCTTGACATCCTTAAACGTGAGACGAATATGCTTCGTTCTTCATTCTTAGTTTTGGTTTTTTAAGAATGGGTTTGACTAGATGTGTGTTTGATGACGTGAGTGTGGATGTATGTTAGGTTTCGCTTTGATTGGGTTTCGTTAAATGGGTCGGGTTATTATGATAGTGTTTATGGTTTCGGATCTTGTTAGTTGGGTTCTTTGGTGATTCCAACCACATTAATTGTGTATATGCGTATCAAGGAAGGCAAAGGCCAAGTTGCGGGTACCGTGTTTAAAATGTCACAATTGGTCCCTCAATTTGGCCACGGCCGTTTTTGCACTTAAAATTCCGCGTATTTTTGTCACACAAACTTGACTTTTCTCTGCTTACTAACTTCACAATTAGTCCCCAATTTGGAGCGTCCAGTTGTTTTTGGTATTTATTGGTTAATACACTATATCATTTGCATACCAACAATCACAAGAAACAACCTCTCAATGGTCGACTTCCCACTACTTGAAGAACTCGCCAAATCTTGAACTCCGACTACATGTTTGACTCGATTTCTCTTTTTATTAGAGAGAAAACGATAAGGACATCAAAATTGCTAAAGGACTCCAAAACACTTTGATGACTTGATTCGGGTATGAAGGAAACCCAACAATACATCTCGAGATCGAAGGCTTTCGAACTACGGTGATGAACTACAAGGTTATCGAGGATCTTCGCAATAGCAGCAAAAGGCTAATGTCTTGAAGGCGTTGGAGATAAGGAGGATGATCTGTCGGACACACTCACGGTGTGTGACAGAACAACTTCCTTGATCATCTTAGGAAGTGTTGAGAAGGAAATGCTATGGTTATGTTTTCCCCTTTTTTGGAAAATATGTAATGAATATTTATGTTCTAGTGTTTTAATATGAAGTTAATGAATCTATATGTTATGTTCTAGTGTTTTAATTGTTAATTATGTTGTTAATTGTTGTATTCGCTCTAAGAGAGTTGTTATATGGTTTTGATTGTATTGGGTGTTGGTGGAACTATGGTCCTTGGTCAAACAAATTTAGAGTGTAGGGGACATGTGTTTTAGTCCCCTATCCTGCCTTGCATTAACTTATAGCAAGCACTTTATTCTAACATTTTACCACAAATTTGAATTCAAATACATAAACCCAACCCTTTCGGAGAAATTGAGTCAAAATGGGTAAATCTAGAGCTCGTAATGCATTAAATGCTCCAATTGTCAAACTGTTGGACATAATAAGTCTAGTCATCACAAGCATCGTGTACCAAAACCAACAAAGGAAAGTAAGGTTCGAGGTAGAAAAAGGCATTGTGATGGCGTAAGGCAACAGTATTCATTTAATTGTCATTTGTATAACGATTGTTCTAGTGTGTTTACATTCTAGTTGATGTGCAAATGTATTACTTTTGAAGTGGATGGATGAAGAGGATATAAGGAAGACTATGGAACAAGAGTTTTATGATGCTCTTTACAAGCAAGAAGAACACACAAATTTGGAGGAAAATGAAGAAGCGATCGAGTTGGATGAAGAAGCATTCCAGCGGTTTTGGAAGAGGAGAGAATGTACGAAAGAATTGAAGAGGAATGGGAGAGGAAAATTGGCTTGAAGATGCAGAGTATGAGGCGACTTACTATGGAGTGTCTGTGGAAGAGTTATATCCAAGACATCCATATGTGCCGGATAAAATTCACGCCCGAAAGTCACAAATTCAAAGAGCTTTTCTAAGGTTGTAGGCTTCTACTCTTCTAGCCATTTTGTAATATCGACAATATTATGTTTGAACATGTTTTTGTTTTTTTTGTTGACTTTATAAGTTGACTATCTTGTAAGAATTTATGTTGTCTTTACTCCTTATCTACTTGTTCAACAACCACAACTCCCATCTACTTATATAATACATCTTAAGTCAGCAATTGTTTATCATACCACCATATTATCACCATGGATGTAGAAAATGGTTGTCAAATGGTATGCCTTGACTGTTGGCTTCAAAGGGAAAACAGGGCTGGATTGACCTTTTTTGCAAGGCGTCCACCTTATAGAGCTTTCATGTGGTATGTTTGTCCAGTGTGCCTTGAGATAAGGGGAAACACATCTTATATTGGTAGAGATGGTGTTACAAGGAAAACACAACCACAGGAGCTAGTGGTGGATATGTGATGGGTCTACATATTTCGCACCTACTAGTGTTGGTGCATCCTTGGGCGGTGATGTAGAACAAAGTGAACCACCTACAACCGAAATAGCAAGTGGAGAGCGCCAAGCCAAACACCACGTGAAGCACCTGCAATCGAAAGAGCAAATAGAGAACGCCGAGACAAACACCGCTTGAACCAACTGCATCGACAAACCAAATGGATCACCTACTAGTCATTTATCGTGTGAATTCCTAGCAAGAAATGTTATGTTGTCTTTTAGTCTAAATGTAGCTTTAAGCGATATGTGTGTGCTACTTTTGTTATAATAATTGAATTTTGGTTACAATTTGAATCATTGACTTTATAAGTCGACAAGCAAGATTTTAAAACTAACAATTCGGTTTGGTATCCTCTAATAATTTGGTTTATGTTGACCTTATAAGTCAAAATGGGTTTTCCCAAGCACCCACCTAAACCGGATATGCAAGTGCAAACTAGAAAATGAAAACAACATTTCCAAAATATACCTACACCACCACCTAATTACACCATATGAAGCAAAACATACATGTTAACAAGTATCGTTTCAAGAACCATCATCGACCAAAACTATACATCTTCATTACATCAACAACTAAAAATAACAGGTGAACTTCTTGATGAGAGGCTTGTTATTCATGGGGGGAGACTTGAGGTCCTTAGGGGGAGGCACATACCACTCATTCCTATTTGTGGGAGCGGAAGCCTTGGACGCCTTGGAAGCTTGGGAAGTGGAACCTTTCGAATTAGTGGTCTTAGAAGACATGTTCTGTAACACCCCCAAAATCACAAAGTGACAGCGGAAGACTATTTGGGGTATTACTTAGAGGATCACAGTCATAAGTCATAGAAAACGACTCTAAAGAGACGTTTTTAATAAAAGGTTGTTACCATTTCATAAAACTCAGTGTTTTGGAACACAAAAGGAAATACCACATGTTTTGAGTTTACATAAAAGATAGTTCAAATGTTTACGAAATGATAACTTCATTTAAAAACAACACCACTTCCAGCATCCCAAGACGTCCACTCCGTGCCTTCGTGATATCTTAATTAGTACCTGAGATAAGCATGCTTAAAAAGATCAACAAAAATGTTGAGTGATATTCATAGGTTTAAATAAATGGTTGAACACAAGTAAGAGATGATAGTTGCTTCGAATACAATTACCATGGAAAAACATAGATTATTATTATGCGCTAAGCTCATGACACCAAACTAACTGCATACACCTAATTACTGGTGTAAGTAAAATATCGCCCGGATGGAATTGCCAATTCCATAGTTAACCAAATATAGTGCGCCCAGCTTATTTCCGATAACCGAGTCGGGTCGTTAATTCCCATAGTACTATCCACAATATTCGCGTTCACTCGCAAGTGATTAATGGTTCATGATGTAAGGGACTTATGGCAGCAACTTAGGCTATAATAATAATGATCGTGCAAGCATACGCTTTAAGAAAAGACTTGTGTTCTAGTTTATAGCATGCATCTCCTCGCGGGTTTGAAAAACAAGTAAAAGCGAGGCTATGAACTCACCTTAGCAAATGTAATCCGAGTAGTGTAAAGTCAAGTAGTATGAGCACGAAGCACCGCCACGCGACCTATAATTAGTATGGCAAGTCTTAGTTTATTGTTTTTATTCATAACTTAGTGTATTAAAGCGGTTGAAACATTCTCAAGAGTTTGTGTTTATTATCGCTTGTGTGGCAACGGTTAAGTTTAAATAGGTTTCGAAACACTTGTAAGTTTTTGGCTCTAGGAAAAGTGCTTACGTATATAATTATATGAAAATAGTCATGACGAATAAGTCCTCGGTTGGAAAGCAACCGAATGACTAAGTACGGAAAAATGTTCACAAATAAAGTGTTTGTGGTGTTTATACGTCGTCGGTAAATAATAAATATTTACGTCAAGTATTTAAAATATAAGTGTTTATGTTCTACGATAATTATTTATATATGTATTTATACACTATATTAAATTAGTGGGTGATAAGTAAGAAAAGTTTATGTTATATTTAATCTCCAATTTTAGTAATTTAGTAACTTTTATGAAAATAAACTAAGTATATTATTTTTAACAAAAATTGGGCATGACCCGTTCGTAATTATTAGTTTTCCATCTAAAATTTGGTGGCCCAAAGTATTCTTTATCAAAATAGGATAGATAAAAATATATAGTATAAGTAAGTAAAATAAGTCTAGTAATATGCTACTAAGAGAGTGTGTTTATTAAGTTTTAAATGGTTCAAGTGTTAAGAGTGGCAAGAGTTTCAAAAAGATTAAATGACAAAAATGATGGCATCATGAATCGAACCCCGGACCTCGAGCTTATGCTCCCAACGTCCTAACCATTAGACAACTCTATCTTTTGTGTAATATTACCAAATTAGTTTACATATATATATATATTAAAATTAGTGATTTCGTTATATACATAAGTGTAACAGTGTGCATGCATCATCTTCTTGTTTCTGAAATAAGTTTAGCTTGGACCATGCAAGTTAGTAATCTTTGTTAAGAACTTCAAGGTATAAACAAGCACTCATTATTGAGTCAACCAAAATAAGCAATACAAACGCCCTCTTGAGCTTGTCTCGCCCAACTTGGGTCGATTAGGAAGCAAAAGAACTCGGTCCGTTTAATGGGTCGGTTTTTACGACAATAAGTTACGTGTTAATTTAATAACCTAAAGTTAAATAAGTACTCTTGTCCAAATGAGTCAAAACCTATGTTTTTATTAGACATACACCTTCTTTACTTGTTTTATGCTCAAAGCTCCCAAGAATTTATGAATTTATTCATGTGTCGATTTGTTGTGCAAGTAACATTAGCTTATTATTATTAGTATTGCTTAGGTTCTTATTAGTGCTAACCATTTTCAAATGACACCACACAAGCTCAAAACTCAAGTCTTGGTTCTAGGTGCATGTTTGTCGAGTAAAGTTACCAAATCAAGAACACATATTTTGTTTTCAAGACTTAAAGAATATACCATATTATAAAGTACCACATGTTTGTAACTTAAATGAACAATGAAAACACAAAAGTAAAGAAGTTGAAGTCCTTACAGTGGAGGAGTTGCTTTGTATGTCGAATGAGATATCAACCCAAGAACCAAATTCTTTTCCTAACCCAAAACTCCAAGTATTTGCTTGTTTACCCTAGACTTTTACCCAAGATTTTCCAAAAGCTCCAAACTCTTGATTACTTGTAATTTCTTATGAGAATTTAGGAAGGAAAATGTGAGGCAAAAAGGTGTGTATGTTCGATTATAAGGAGCAAAGATGGAATCTTGTTCAAGCCATATTACTAATAGGTAAAACTAGTTTCTTGGGTAATAGGAAGAATGTGTATAAAGTGAGACCTCTTAATACCCATTTCACTTACCAAAGCATGCTCCCTTTTCATTTTGAAGAGAATATAAAGCTGGGGAAGTGTGTGTGGGGGCGTTGGTATGCAAGCACAAAGGGAGGGAAACCTTTTTGTCAAAAGAACTAATGGGTAATAGATAGTGAGCCCAATTAGTGTAAATGTCCATATATTAAGAAGTAAAGTTACTTTGTTTATTGTTGCAAGTTATACATGTGGTTTGATGAAGTGTATTAGGCGACAAAAATAAGATTAGGAGGGGGAAGGTTATTTTGATATTACGTTTTGTATTTCGTGTCCCGATTGAGCTTAAATGTGTGTCGTGGTGTTCCGGTTTGACGTTTTTGGCGAAACGTGTAATATATAATTTAAAGCACGTTTTTATAAAGGTAAAAATAAATAAATAAAAATATTAATTCTAATTTATAAAAATATTTATTCGACTTTAGCCATAACTAATTGAGTGTCGGTACGCGTGCGGCTCGTAAGACAAGAAAATTTCTTGTGAGACTGATTTAGCTATCAGTAAATATCGGCATGATTAAATAAGACTACTCGGAGATGCATAAATTTTTATGCAATAAAATGAAACATACATGCTAAAATGCTCAACTTGGCTCAAATAAGTTTTGATAAGCAATCTAGTTTATTAAGATGAAAGTTGATGATAGTGAAATTTTACAGGTGGCTACAGTACCAACCCCTTAAGAGAATTCCGTCCGCGGAATTTTAGTTGACGGTGGTTGTCGGAGTTGAATTTGCAAATAGATGCGGGTACTTAACACGCATGGTGTCTTCGCGCTCCCACGTGTACTCCGGTCCTCTCTTGGAGTTCCATCTAATCTTGACGATGGGTATGCGACTTTGCTTAAGTCGTTTGACTTCCCTATCCATGATTTCGATTGGTTCTTCGACAAAGTTGAGCTTGTCATCAAGTTTAATCTCTTTTAGCGAAACAACAAGAGATTCATCTGACAAGCATTTCTTCAGGTTTGAGACGTGAAAGGTAGGGTGCTCTCTACTAAGTTCTTCCGGGAGATCAAGTTTGTAAGCAACCGGGCCGATTCTTTCAAGAATCTTGAAAGGGCCAATGTATCGAGGATGTAACTTTCCTCGTTTTCCAAATCGAACCTTTCCTTTCCAAGGTGATACTTTCAACATAACTCGATCACCAACTTGAAATTCCATGGGTTTCCTTCTAACATCGGCGTAACTCTTTTGTCGATCTCTAGCAGCTTGAAGTCGTTGACGAATTTGTACAATCTTCTCGGTTGTTTCTTGGACAAGCTCGAGTCCGATGAGTTGGGCATCTCCAACCTCGCCCAACAAGCGGGCGATCGACACTTTGACCATAAAGTGCCTCGAATGGGGCTGCCTTGATGCTAGCGTGGTAACTATTGTTGTAGGAGAATTCCGCCAAAGGTAAGTGTTTATCCCAACCTTTTCCAAAATCGATCACACACGCTCGGAGCATGTCTTCCAAGGTTTGGATAGTCCTTTCGCTTTGGCCATCGGTTTGAGGATGATATGCGGTACTCATATCCAAACGAGTGCCTAAAGCCTTTTGAAGAGATTTCCAGAAGCGAGAGGTAAAACGACTGTCACGATCAGAAATGATGGAAATTGGCACTCCATGCCGTGATACAATTTCCTTTAGGTATAGTTGAGCAAGGGTTTCCATTTCGTCATTTTCCTTGATGGGTAAGAAATGAGCGGATTTGGTAAGGCGATCGATGATAACCCAAATGGTATCGTAACCTCTAGCAGTCTTTGGCAGTTTGGTTATGAAATCCATGGTGATTCTTTCCCATTTCCAAACGGGGAGTTCGGGTTGAGTTAACAATCCGGAGGGCTTTTGACATTCAGCTTTGACTCGAGAACATGTAAGATATTTCCCGACATACGATGCAATCTCGGCCTTCATGTTTGGCCACCAATAAAGCTTCTTGAGATCTTGGTACATTTTGTCGGATCCCGGGTTAATGGAATATTTAGACTTGTGAGACTCATGCATAATGAGTTCCCGTATTCCTCCATAACGTGGTATCCAACTTCTATCGCCAAAACATAAGGTTCCATCCGATCTTTGCGCAAAACCATTCTCGTTTTCCGGCATTCCAAAGATTCTCTCGTTGGGACGGTTTCGTGTTTGAGAGCTTGACTTGAGCTTCAAGGATTTTTGATGGAAGGGTGACTTAATTGTCATTCCCAAAGATCTTACTCGAAGAGGTTTAGGTCGATCCTTTCGACTAAGAGCATCAGCCACGACATTTGCTTTTCCCGGGTGATAACGGATTTCACAGTCGTAATCACTAAGCAATTCTAGCCATCGGCGTTGTCGCATGTTTAACTCCTTTTGATCCAGAATGTGTTGGAGACTTTTATGATCAGTGAACACCGTACACTTGGTTCCATATAGGTAATGTCTCCATATTTTTAGAGCGAAAACCACGGCTCCCAATTCCAAGTCATGGGTAGTGTAGTTCTTTTCGTGGGTTTTGAGTTGTCGCGAAGCATAAGCCATCACCTTGTTTCTTTGCATCAATACCGTACCTAACCCTAGATGTGATGCATCACAGTAGACCACAAAATCTTCTACTCCATCGGTTAAGGCTAAGATAGGAGCTTCACAAAGCTTTTGTTTCAAGAGTTGAAAGGCTAACTCTTGTTCTTCACCCCAGTCAAAATTTTTCTTTTAAGGTTAGCTCAGATTAGAGGTTTAGCGATTTTGAGAATCCTTCAATAAATCTTCGATAATAACCGTGAGACCTAAGAATTGGCGTATTTCGGTTGGAGTAGTAGGGATGACCAATCTTTAACAGACTTCAATTTTGCGGGATCAACGTGAAGACCATTACTATCTATCACATGGCCAAGGAATTGCACTTTTGAATCCGAGTCGCACTTGGAAAACTTAGCATCTGATTCTTCTTTCTTGAGTAGTTCCGAATGGCTTTCAAGTGTTCCGTATGTTCTTCCTTGTTGCGGGAGTAGATGAGAATGTCATCGATAAACACAATCACAAATTTGTCCAAGTAAGGTTTGTACACTCGGTTCATTAGGTCCATAAATACCGCGGTGCATTCGTCAAACCAAATGGCATCACTTGGAACTCATAGTGGCCGTATCGTGTTCGGCGAGCGCTTTGGAATATCCTCTTCTAACTCTCGGTTGGTGATACCCGGATCTCGATCAATCTTGGAGTAGACGCTTGACCCTTGCGGTTGGTCGAACAAATCATCAATTCTAGGTAATGGATATCGATTCTTCACCGTTAGTTTGTTCACTCACGGTGTCGATACACATACGAAAAGATCCGTCCTTCTTCTTGACAAATAAGACCGAGCTCCCAAGGCGAAGAACTCGGTCGAATGAATCCTTTTCGGAAAGTTCTTGTAGTTGGTCGACAATTCTTGTAGTTCGGAGGTGCCAATCTATAGGGTGCTCGTGCCACGGTGCCGCCCGGCACTAACTCAATTTGGAATTCTACTTGCGAATCGAGAGGAAGGCCAGCAAGTCTTCGAGGAATACTTGGAAAGTCCCTAGCCACGGGACATCTTTTAGTTGTTTCTCATCCGCTTTCTTCTTCTCCGTTACTTGTGCTAGAAAAATGTGGCATCCTTTTTCTATGTACTTTGCGCCTTAACGCGAGATGATATTCAATCGGGTTTTACTACGATCACCCGAATGATTAGAGTTTCGCCATCGAGAGGAAGGTGAGCGACTTTCTCGTCACAGATGATTCTTGCGATTCTTGGATAGCCAATCCATGCCAATGACAACATCGAAGCTACCAAGTTGAATAGGCATAAGGTCTATATTGAATGGGTGATTTGATAAGGATAGGTTGCAACCTCGAAGGACGATGTTAGTTCCTACTATTTTCCATCGGCTAGTTCTACTTCATAAGTGGTATCTAGGGTAGTTGGGGTGACTTTTAACAAAGGTGCAAACTTAGAGGACACAAAGCTTTTGTCGGCTCGAGAATCAAATAACACTTTAGCTAGATGATGGTTGAGTGAAAACGCACTGTAACGACGTCCGGGTTTTCTTGTGCATCTCCATCTCCTAGCACATAAGCTCTTGCTCTAGCAGGGTTGTTGTTGTTGTTGTTCCCGTATAGCTTTGGGCATCTACTCTTGACATGCCCAGCTTCTCCACATCCAAAGAAAGTTATTCCAATGGGTTGAAGGTTACTTCCAGTAGCAGGGCTTCGGCAATCCTTGTGGGTATGGCCTACCTTGTTACACTTTCCACACTTAATAGTACAACGTCCCACATGATGCAGGTTGCATCGAGTGCACAAAGGGTGTGGTCCAGCATAGCCTCTTCTAGTAGCGGGGGTAGCAGCATAAGCCCGAGCAACTTCTTGCCTACGGTTTTGTTGATTGTGGTGGTTGTTTCGGTTTTGGTGGTATGGGTTGGGATTGTTGTTGCGGTGTTGATTGTGATTGTTACGGCCTTGGTTGTTATTGTTACGGTTATGGAAAGAGTTGTTGTGATGGTAGTTGTTGGAAGTGTTGCCTCGACGGTCATCAAATTTCCTTTTGTTGTCGGTATTGCCTTGCGGATCCATATTTCGGACTTGATCCATGAGTTGGTAGGAAATTGTGATCACTTCTTCCACAGTCTTGGGCTTTGATGCAGTAACATTGCCCTCAATGCTTCGGGGTAATCCCCCAATGAGGTTTTCCAGTAACTTGACATCATCAGAAACCATGGAAGGGCATAGAGCTTTCAATTCTTGGAAGCGCTTGAAGTAGGTTTTGAGATCATTGCCCTTAGCAGCCAGATGATAAAACTCATCTTCCAGTTTCTTGATCTCGGTCCTTGGACAGTATTGCTTCATCATCAATTGCTTCAGTTCAACCCAAGTGGTTTTGTAAGCTTCTTCCATGCCAATAGGTTGGGCATGAGCTTTCCACCAAGACAATGCATCTTCTAGTAAAGTACCAGTAGCAAATTTCACTTTGCAATCTTCCGAGCAATCGCTTAGAAGAAACACGCTTCGAGATCTTCGAACCAATGAATAAGGCCAATAGCGCCTTGGTTCCCTTGAAGAAAGTAGGTTTGCAATTCATGAACTCCTTGTATCCACATTTGCGATTCACCACAGTTTCATTTGGTTGGCTTGATTTGGGGCTTCGTTTGTTCGAACCGCCTCGGTGAGTCTTCAAGAAAAGCGACACCAATTTCATTGGTAACCACCTCGAATTGCTTCTGGGGGTCATCTCGGGAGTTCCAGTAGAGGTAGAAGTAGTTCTTGTTCTTGCCATTTTTCTAAAGACATACACTCAGATTTCAGAATCATTCAACATAATTGTGAATTATTATAAAAAAATGATTTCATAATAGTCAAGATCATCACATTATATCAATAGAGTATAATCATCATAAGAAGAATCATAACACGTTAGAACCACACAAGAGAATATATATATAAATATTCACTTCGATTTACACAAACCGATAAATAAGAAAGATCACCATACATAAGAACATCAAGAAACGACAACCATAATGTCATAGGTCTATCATCCATACATAGTGATACAATAACCATACAATGTCACACCAATAGCTTGTTCGATAGTTTAACAAAATTTTTGGGGAAAAAAAAAATTTTTTTCCCTTTTTTTTTAAATTTAAAAAATTTTTTTTAAAAATTTTTTTTTAAAATTTTTTTAAAAAGGGTTTTGGGGTTTTTAAAACCCCCCAAAAATTTTTTCCCAAAATTTTTTTAAAAAATTTCCTTGTTTCCCCTTTCCCCAAAATTTTTTAAATTTAAAAAAAGGGGGTTTGGGGGGTTTTTAAAAAAAAAGGGAAAATTTTAAATAAACTTAGGAAAATTTTTTTTAAAATTCAAAAAAAATTTCCTTTTTTTAAATTTTAAAAACCCCCCCTTTTTTTTAATTTTTTTTTAAAAAAAATTTTTGGTTAGGGAAAATTTTTTTAAAGTCCCTTTTTTTTTTTTCCCTTTTTGGGGGGGTTTTTTTTTCCCCCAAATTTTAATTTTTTCCCCCCGGGGGGTTTTTTAAATTCCGCCCAAATTGGGTTTAAAAAAAAAAAAAAAGGGGAAAAATGGGGAAAGGGGGAATTTTGGGCCCCCCCCCTTTTTTAAGAAAAAAATTTAAACCCTTTTTTTTAAATTTTTTCCCTTTGAAAATTAAACCCCTTTTTTTTTAATTTTTTTTAAAAACCCCCCTTTTTAAAAAATTTTTTTAAAAATTTTTTTGGTTTTTTCCCCCAAAAAAAAAAAAGGGGTTATTTAAAAGGTTTTAAATTTTTGGGTTTTAAAATTTTTTTTTAAAAATTGGGGTTTTTTATTGGGGAAAAAAACCCCCAAAAATTTTTTTTTTTTTTTTCCCCCCAAAAAATTTAAAAAAGTTTTTAAAAAAATTTTTTTTTGGGGGTTTTTAAATTTTTTTTTTTTGGGGGGTTGGGGAATAAAAAAGGGGGGGGGAAAAAACCAAATTTTTGGGGAAAAAACCGAAAGGGTTTTAAAAAAAAAAGCAATTTAAAAAATTTAAATTTTTTTAAAAAAAAAAAAAAAAATTTTAAATTTTTTAATTTTAATAAAAAAAATTTTAATTTTTTTTAAATTTTGGGTTTATTATTTTTTTTAAAAAAATTTTTTTTTTTTTTTTTTTGGGGTTTAAAATTTCCCCCTTTTTTCCGGTTTTAAAAAAAAAAAAACCCTTTTAAAAAAAAGGATTTTAAAATTTTAAAAATTTTAAAAAAAGTTTAAATTTTTTTCCCAAAAATTTTTGGTTTTTTTTTTAAAAAAATTTTTTAAAAAATAATAAAAAAAATTTTAAAAAAAAATTTTTTTCCCCAAATAAAATTTGGTTTTAAAAATTTTAAAAAATGGGGGGTTTTTTGGGTTTTTTTTTAAAATTTTAAAAAAAAACCCAAAAAATTAAAAAACCCTTTTTTTTTTAAATTTTTTTTTTTTAAAAAAAAAAAATTTTAAAATTTTTTTTTTTTTTAAAAAAAAAATTTTTTAAAAAAATTTTCCCCTTTTTTTAATTTAATTAAAAAAATTTAAATTAAAAAAAATTTTTTTTTTTTTTTTTGGGGGCCCTTTTTTTTTTTTTAAAAAAGGGGGTTTTAAAAATTTTTTCCCCAAGGGGAAAAAAAAAAACCCCTTCCCCGGGGAAAAAAAAAAATTTTTTCCCTTTAATTTGTTTTTTTTTAAAATTTTTTAAACCTTTTAAAAAAAAAAAAGAACCCAAAAAAAAAAAAAAAAAAAATTTTTAAATTTAAAAATTTTTTAATTAATTTTTTAAAAAAAAAAACCCCTTTAAAAAAAAAAAAAAATTTAAAATTTTTTTAAAAAAAAAAAAAAAGGGAAAAAGGGGGGTTGGGGTTTTTTAAAATTTTTGATTTAAAAATTTTCCCCCTTAAAAAATTTTTTTTTTTTAAAAATTTTTTTAAACCATTTTTTTTTTAAAAAAAAAATAAATTTAAAAAAAAAATTTTTTTTAAAAAAAAACCCCCTTTTTAAAATTTTAAAAAAAAAAATTTTTTTGGGAAAAAAAATTTTAAATTTTAAAATTTTTAAAATTTTTTTAAAAACCCTTTTGAAAAAAATTTTTAAAATTAAAACCAAAAATTTTTTAAATTTTAAAAAAAAAAAATTTTTCAAAATTTAAAAATTTAAACCCCCCAAAAAAACCCAAAAAAAACCCCAAAATTTTTAAAAAATTTTTTTAAAAAAAAAGGGTTTTTAAAAAATTTGGGTTTGTTGGGTTAAAATTTTTTGGGTTTTTAAAAAAAAAATAAATTTTTAAAAAGGGGAAAAAAAACCCCCCCCCCCCCCAAAAAAAAAATTTAAAAATTTTCCCTTTAATTTTTTTTTTAAAAACCCGGCCTTTAAAAAAATTTTTAAAAATTTTAAAAAATTTTTTTTTTTTTTTAAAAAAAATTTTTTTCCCCCCTTTTAAAAAAATTTCCCCTTGGGAATTCCCCCTTTTTTTTGGGGGCCCCCCCAAAAGGGCCCCCTTTTGGGGGGGAAAAAAAAAATTTTGCCCCCCCAATTAAATTTTTTTAAAATTAAAATTTAAAAAAAAAATTTTTTTAAAAAAAAAAACCCCCAAAAAAAAAAAAATTTTTTTTTTAAAAAAAAAATTTTTTTTGGGTTTTTTTAAAAAAAAAAAAAACCCAAAAAAAGGGGAAAAATTTAAAAAAAATTTTTTAGGAAAAAACAAATTTTTTTAACCTTTAAGCAACTTTTTTTTTTTTTTTTTTTGGGGGGGAAATTTTTTGGGGGGGTTTTTTTTTTTTTTTTTAAAAAAAATAAAAAATTTTTTTGGGGGGGTTTTTTTTTTTTTTTTTTAAAAAACCAAAAAGGGGAAAAAATTGGAAAAACCCCCTTTTTTTTTTAAAAACCCCCCAAAAAAAATTTTTTTCCAAAAAAAAAAAAGGGGGGTTTTTTTTTAAAAAATTTTTCCATCCCTTTTAAAAAAAAGGGGTTTTGGGAAAAAAGGGTTTTCCCTTTTTTTAAATTTTTTTTTAAAAAAAAAAAAATTTCCCCCAAAAAAAAACCCCTTTTCCAAAAAAAAAAACCCCAACCTTTTTCCCCTTTTTTTAAAAAACTTAAAATTTTTCCCCCCTTTTTTTAAAAAAAAAATTTTTAAACCCTTTTTTTCCCCCCTTTTTTTTTTTGGGAAAATTTTTTTTTCCCCTTTTTTTAAAATTTAAAGGGGTTTTTTTTTTTTTTTTTAAATTTTTTAAAGGGTTTTTTTTGTTTAAAAAAAATTTTAAATTTTTTTTTTTGGGTTTTTTTTTTTTGGGGGGAAAGGGTTTTAAAATTTTTTTTTTAAAACCAAAAAAAAAAAAAAATTAAAAAACCCTTTAAAATTTTGGGTTTTTTAAAAAAAAAATTTTTAAATTTTTAAAAAAAAAAAATTAAAAAAAAAAAACCAACAAAAAAGAATTTAAAAAAATTTAAAAAAGGGGGGTTAACCAATTTAATTTTTTTTTTTTTGGGGGTTTTAAAATTTTTATTTTAAATTTTTTTTGGGGGGTTTTGGGGGTTTTAAGGGGGGGGGTTTTGGGCCCGGGTTTTTGGGGAAAAAGGGGGGTTTTTTAAAAAATTTTGGGGTTTTTAAAAAAAAAGGGGGGGGGTTTTTGGGGTTTATTAAAAATTTTTGTTTTTAATCAAAAAAAGGGGGGGGGAAAAAAAAAAAATGTTTTTGGGGTTTTTTTTTTTTTTTAAAAAAATTTTAAAATTTTTTTTTTTTTTAAAAACCTTTTGGAATTTTTTTTTTTCCCAAATTTTCCCCAAAAAAATTTTTTTTTTTAATTTTTAAATTTTATTAAAAAAAAAAAAAAATTTTTGGGTTCCTTTTTTTAAAAAATTTGGAACCCCTTTAAGGGCCCCTTTTTTTTTTTTTGGGGTTGGCCTTAAAAAAACCAAAAATTTGGGGGGGTTTTTTTAAAAAAAAACCCGGGGGGTTGGGGGGGCCCCCTTTAATTTGGGCAAAGGGGGGGAAAAAAGGGTTGGAAAAGGGGGGGCCCCAAAAAACCCCGGGGGGGAAAAGGGGGGAAAAAAAAAAAAAAAGGGAAACCCCTTTTTAAAAAATTTTTTAAAAATTTTTAATTTTTAAAAAGAAAAAATTTTTTTTTTTTCTAAATTTTTTTTTTTTTTTTTTTTTTTTTAAAATTTTAATTTTTATTTTTTTTGGGGGGAAATTTTCCCCTTTTTTTAAAATTTTTTTTTAAACCCCCCCTTTTGAATTAAACTTAAAATAAAAACCTTTTTTTTAAAAAAAATTTTAAAAAAAAAAAAAAAATTTTAAAAAAAAAAAAAAAAAAAAAAAAGGGCCTAAATTTAAAGGTTTTAAAAACCCCTTTTCCAAATTTTAAAAAACCCGGGGGGGGGGAAATTTAAAAAAGGGGGGCCCCCCAAAAACTAAAAAATTTTTTTTTTTTAAAAGGGGTTTTTTTTTTTTAAATTTTTTTAAAAAAAATTTTTTTTTGGGGAAAAAAAAGGAAAAAAGGAAAAATTTTTTTTTTTAAAAAACCAAAAAAAACAAAAAAAAAGGGGGGGGGGGTTCCGGTTTTTAAAAAAAAAAAAATTAAAAAATTTGGGGGAAAAAAGGGGAAAAAAAAAGGGTTTTTGGGGCCCAAAAAAAATTTTTAAAAAAATTTTAAAAAGGGTTTTTTTAAAAAAACCCCCCCAAAAGGGGTTTTTCCCTTTCCCTTTTTGGGGAAAAATTTTTTTTTTTTTTTTATTTTGGCCTTTTTAAAATTTTTTTTTTTAAAATTTTTCCAAAAACCCCCCCTTTTTTTTTTTTTTAAAAAAAATTTTTACCTTCCACCAATTTTTAAAAGGAAAATTTGGGAAAAAGGAAATTTTTATTTTTTTTTTTAAAAAAAAAAATTTTTTTTTTAAGGGTTTTTTTTAAAAAAATTTTTTTTTTTCCGGGGTTTAATAAAAAAATTTTTTGGTTGGAAAAAGGGGGGAAAAAAAAAAAACCCCAAAAAAGGGTTTTGGGGGTTTTTCCCTTTTTTTCCCCAAAAAAATTTTTTTTTTTTTTTTTAAATTTTAAAAAAGGGGTTTAAAAAAATTTTGGGAAAAAACCCAAAGGAAAAAAAAAAAAAAAAAAAAAAAAAAAAAAATTTTTTAAAAAAAAATTTGGGGGAAAATTCCTTTTAAAAAAATTTTTTTTTTAAAAAAAAATTTTTAAAAAGGGGGTTTTTTTTAAAATTTTTTTTTTAAATTTGGAAATTTTTTAAAAAAAAAAAAAAAAAAAAGGGGGTTTTTTTTTTTTCCCTTTTTTTTTAAAAAATTTTTAAAAAAAAAAAGGGGGGGGAAAAAAAAAACCCTTTTTTAAAAAAATTTAAATTTAAAAAAATTTTTTTAAAACCCAAAAAAAAAAAATTTTTTAAAAAAAAAAAATTTAAAACCCCCAACTTTTTAAAAAAAAAAAAAGGGTTTTTGGGTTTTTAAAAAATTTTTTTTTAAAAAAAAATAAATTCTTTTTTTTTTTAAAAAAAACCCCCTTTTTTTTTGGGGGGGAAAAAATTTTTTTTAAAAGGGTAAAAATTTTAAAAAAAAATTTTTTTTTTTTGGGTTTTTGTTTCCCCCTTTTTTTGGGAAACCAATTTTTTTGGGGTTTTTAAAAAAAAAAAAATTTTTTAAATTTTAAAATTTAAATAAAAAAAAATTTTTTTTAAAAAAAAATTAAAAAAAAAAAAATTAAGGGAAAGGGTTCCTTTTCCCTTTAAAAAAAACCCCCCAAAAAACCCAAATTTTTTTTTAAAAAAATTTAAAAAAATTTTTTTTTTTAAAAGGGGAAAAATTTTTTAAAAAAAAAAAAAAATTTCTTTTAAAAAAATTTTTCCTTGGGAAAAAAAAATTTTTAAAAACCCAAACCCCCTTAAAACCCCCTTTTTTTTTTAAAAAATTTGGGGGGGTTTTGGGGTTTTTAAAAAAAAAAAAAACCCCGGGAATTTCCCCAAAATTTTTCCTTAATTAAAAAAAATTTTTTTTTTCCCCTTGGTTTTTTAAAAAGGGAAAAAAAAAAAGGTTTTTTAAAATTTGGGGTTTTTTTGGAAAATTTGTTTTTTATTAAATTTTTTTTAAAAAGGTTTAAAAATTTAAAATTTTTTAAAAAAATTTTAAAAAAAAAAAAAAAAAAAACCGCCCCCAAAATTAAAAGGGGGGCCCCTTTTAAAAGTTTTTTAAAAAAATTTAAAAAAAAAAAAAATTTTTTTTTTTTTTTAAATTTTTAAAATTAATTTAAATTTTTTAAAAAATTTTTTAAAAATTTTGGGGAAAAAAGGGGGGGGAAAAAAAAAATTTTTAAAAAGGGGTTTTAAAAAAAACCCAAAAACCCGGGGTTTTTCCCCTTTTTTGGGTTTTTTTTGGGGGCGGAAAAAAATTTTGGTTTTTAAAAATTTAAATTTTTTTTAAAAATTTTTTTTAAAATTTAAACTTTTTAAAAAAAAATTTTAAAAAAATTTTTTTTTTGGGAAATTTGGGTTTAACTTTTTTAAAAAATTTTTTTAAAAAACCCCTTTAAATTCTTTAAAAATTTTTTTCTTTTTTTTCCCCCCCCCTTTTTTTTTTCAAAATAAAAAAAAAAAATTTTTTTTTAAAAGGAAAATTTTTAAAAAGGGGGGTTTTTTAAAAATTTTTTTTTTTAAAAAATTTAAAGGAAAAAAAAACCCCCAAAAAGGGGAAAGGCCAAACCCCCCTTTTTTTTTTTTTTTTTAAAATTTTAAAATTTTTTTTTTAAATTTTTTTTTTTTTCCTTTTTAAAAGGTAACGGTTTTGGAATTTTTTTTTAAAAAAAAGGGGGAAAAAAAAATTTTTTTTTAAAAAATTCCCCTTTTTTAAAAAAAATTTTAAACCCCAAAAAATTAAAAATTTTTTTTCCCGGGTTGGGAAAAGGGGGGGTTTTTTTGGGGTTTGAAAAAGGTTATTTTTAAAAAATTTTTTTTAAAAAAAATTTTTTTTCCCAAAAGGAAAAAAATTTTTTTAAAAAATTCCCCTTTTTTAAAATTTTTTTTTTTTAAAAAAAATTTTAAAAAAATTTTTTTTTTTGGGTTTCCCTTTAACCAAAAAAATTTTTTTTAAAAATTTTTTTTTAAAATTTCCTTTTTTGAAAAAAAAATTTTTTGGGGGTTAAATTTTTTTCCCCGGAAAGGTTTTTTAAAAAATTTTTTTTTGGGTTAAAAATTTTAAAAAATTTTGGGGCCCATTTTTTTTAAATGGGAAAATTTAAAAAAAAAAGGGGGTTTTTCCTTTAAAAACCCCCTTTTTTCGGGAAAATTTTTTTTGGGGAAAAAAATTTTTTTTCCAACCCCCAAAAAACCCCCAAAAAGTTTTTTTCCCCCAAAAATTTCCCAAATTTTTTAAAAAACCCCTTTTTTTGGTAAAATTTTTTTTTTTAGGGGAAAAGGGGAAAGGGGTTTTTTAAATTTAAAAAAAGGGAAATTTTTTTAAAATTTTTTTTTGGGGTAAAAAAATTTTTTTGGGGGGAAAAAACCCCCAAAAAAAAACCCCCCTTTTTTAAAAAGAAAAATTTTTTTTTTTGGGGGGGGGGGGTTTTTTGGCCCCGGGGGGGAAAAATTTTTAAAAAAAAAAAAAAAAAAATTTTAAAAACCCAAATTGAAAAAAATTTTTTTGGCCAATTTTGGGTGGTTTTTTTTTTTCCCCCTTTTTAAGGGGGGTTTTTTTGGGGTTTTTTGGGTTGGTTTTTTTTTTAAAAGGTTTTTTTTTGGGGGAAAAAAAAAAAAACCCCTTTTTTTAAAATAAAAAAAAAATTTTTTTAAAAAATTTTTTTTAAAATTTTTAAAAAAATTTTTTTTTTCCCCCCCCAAAAAAGGGTTTTTTAAAAGGAAAGGGGTTTTTGGGGTTGGAAAAAAGGGTTTTTAAAAGGTTTTCCCCTTTCCTTTTTTTTTTTAAAAAAAAAAAATTTTTTTCTTTTTAAAATTTGGGAAAAAAAAAAAGATTTTGGGAAGGTTAAAATTTTTTGGGGGCCCCAATTTTTTCCCCCGGTTTTTTTCCTTAATTTGGAAATTGGGGTTTTTTTTAAAAAAATTTTTCCCCCTTACCCGGTTTTTTTTTTTAATTTGGTTTTTTTCCCCCACTTTAACAATGGCGCATAAGGAGCTTACTTGTACGTATGTAACGATGAGATGGTAAAATATGTGAAGGCAAAATATGGGGATACTTGGTTAAAGAAGATGAAATGTCGATGAAATGTTTGATGATTTATGCAGATTTGCGAAAGAAGCTCAAGTGATGAAAGGTTAGTCGGGTTTTTTGTATTTGTGTTATTGCCATTTTAAGGGAGGAGCATAAATAACTCCTATTTATTTGATGAAATCCGAGCGGTGTCGAATCATCAAAAGAGGATTATAGCAAGCTAAAGGTATCTGACGATATGGTTGACTATGCCATGGCTACTTATGGAACAAGTAGGATATAAGAGATGACATTGCTGATGTGATACTTGAAGACTTGTAGGAAAAATATGGGAATAAGGAGTCTCGAAAGGTTAGACTTTAGAGTGAGTGTTTACAAGCTAAGAAAGTTGTAATGGGTCAACTCGATTATTTCGTTTTGTCTATCTTTCCGGATACTAACGTGAAGGAAATGAAGTTGATGTCATCATTATTTCGCACACATCCGATGATGAGTGTGGGAACATGTCTTCTAAGACCACTAATTCAAAGGTTCCACTTCCCAAGCTTCCAAGGCGTCAAGGCTTCCGCCTCCCACAAATAGGAATGAGTGGTATGTGCCTCCCCAAGGACCTCAAGTCTCCCCATGAATAACAAGCCTCTCATCAAGAAGTTCACCTGTTATTTTTAGTTGTTGATGTAATGAAGATGTATAGTTTTTGGCTGATGATGGTTACTGAAAACGATACTTGTTAACATGTATGTTTTGCTTCATATGGTGTAATTAGGTGGTGGTGTAGGTATATTTTGGAAATGTTGTTTTCATTTTCTAGTTTGCACTTGCATATCCAGTTTAGGTGGGTGCTTGGGAAAACCCATTTTGACTTATAAGGTCAACATAAACCAAATTATTAGAGGATACCAAACCGAATTGTTAGTTTTTAAAATCTTGCTTGTTTGACTTATAAAGTCAACAGATTCAAATTGTAACCAAAATTCAATTATTATAACAAAAGTAGCACACACATATCAGTTAAAGCTACATTTAGACTAAAAGACAACATAACATCTCTTGCTAGGAATTCACAGCGATAAATGACTAGTAGGTGATCCATTTGGTTTGTCGATTGCGCTTGGTTCAACTGGTGTTTGTCTCGGCGTTCTCTATTTGCTCTTTCGATTGCGGTGCTTCACGTGGTGTTTGGCTTGGGCGCTCCACTTGCTATTTCGGTTGTAGGTGGTTCACTTTGTTCTACATCACCGCCAAGGATGCACCAACACTAGTAGGTGCGAAATATGTAGACCCATCACATATCCAACACTATCTCCTGTGGTTGTGTTTTCCTTGTAACACCATCTCTACCAAGATAAGATGTGTTTCCCTTATCTCAAGGCACACCGGACAAACATACCACATGAAAGCTCTATAAGGTGGACGCTTGCAAAAAGGTCAATCCACCTTGCTTTCCTTTGAAGCCAACAATCGAGGCATACCATTTGACAACCATTTTCTACATCCATGGTGATAATATGGTGGTATGATAAACAATTCTTGACTTAAGATGTATTATATAAGTAGATGGGAGTTGTGGTTGTTGAACAAGTAGATAAGGAGTAAAGACAACATAAATTCTTACAAGATAGTCAACTTATAAAGTCAACAAAAAACAAAAACATGTTCAAACATAATATTGTCGATATTACAAAATGGCTAGAAGAGTAGAAGCCTACAACCTTAGAAAATCATTGAATTTGTGACTTTCGAGCGTGAATTTTATCCGGCACATATGGATGTCTTGGATATAACTCTTCCACAGACACTCCATAGTAAGTCGCCTCATACTCTGCATCTTCAAGCCAATTTTTCCTCTCCCATTCCTCTTCAATTCTTTTGTACATTCTCTCCTCTTCCAAAAACTCGCTGAATGCTTCTTCATCCAACCTCGATCGCTTCTTCATTTTCCTCCAAATTTGTGTGTTCTTCTTCTTGCTTGTAAAGAGCATCATAAAACTCTTGTTCCATAGTCTTCCTTATATCCTCTTCATCCATCCACTTCAAAAGTAATACATTTGCACATCAACTAGAATGTAAACACACTAGAACAATCGTTATGCAAATGACAATTAAATGAATACATGTTGCCTTCTGCCATCACAATGCCTTTTTCTACCTCGAACCTTACTTTCCTTTGTTGGTTTTGGTACCTGATGCTTATGACAGCTAGACTTATTATGTCCAACAGTTTGACAATTGGAGCATTTAATGCTTACGAGCTCTAGATTTACCCATTTTGACTCAATTTCTCTGAAAGGGTTGGGTTTATGTATTTGAATTCAAATTTGTGGTAAAATGTGAGAATAAAGTGCTTGCTATAAGTTAATGCAAGACAGGATAGTGGACTAAAACCTGTGTCCCCTACACTCTAAATCTGTTTGACCAAGGACCATAGTTCCACAGACACCCAATACAATCAAAACCATATAACAACTCTCTTAGACGAATACAACAATTAACAACATAATTAACGAATTAAAACACTAGAACATAACATATAGATTCATTAACTTCATATTAAAACACTAGAACATAAATATTCATTACATATTTTTCCAAAAAAAAAGGGGGAAAACATAACCATAGCATTTCCTTCTCAACACTTCCTAAGATGATCAAGGAAGTTGCTCTGTCACACACACGTGAGTGTGTCGACGATCATCCTCCTTATCTCCAACGCCTTCAAGACATTAGCCTTTTGCACATTGCGAAGATCCTCGATAACCTTGTAGTTCATCACCGTAGTTCAAAGCCTTCGATCTCGAGATGTATTGTTGGGTTTCCTTCATACCCGAATCAAGTCGACCAAAGTGTTTTGGAGTCCTTTAGCAATTTTGATGTCCTTATCCTTTTCTCTAATAAAAGAGAAATCGAGTCAAACATGTAGTCGGAGTTCAAGATTTGGCGAGTTCTTCAAGTAGTGGGAAGTCGACCATTGAGAGGTTGTTTCTTGTGATTGTTGGTATGCAAATGATATAGTGTATTAACCAATAAATACCAAAACAACTGGACGCTCCAAATTCGTGGACTAATTGTGAAGTTAGTAAAGAGAAAAAGTCAAGTTTGTGTGACAAAAATACGCGGAATTTTAAGTGCAAAAATGGTCGACCGCCAAATTGAGGACCAATTGTGACATTTTAAACACGGTACCGCAACTTGGCCTTTGCCTTCCTTGATACGCATATACACAATTAATGTGGTTGGAATCACCAAAAGAACCCAACTAACAAGATCCGAAACCATAAACACTATCATAATAACCCACCCATTTAACAAAACCCAATCAAAACGAAACCTAACATACATCCACACTCACGCATCAAACACACATCTAGTCAAACCCATTCTTAAAAACCAAAAACTAAGAATGAAGGACGAAGCATATTCGTCTCCACGTTTAAGGATGTCAAGGAAGAAGATGAAGGTGAGGTCCTGTTCGAATCCACTATAATGGGGTTTTGATTATAGCCCACTCGGTATGAACGAGGTTCATTAATTAATCTGTGTGCCTTTACCAATGATAGGGATATATTTAGTTCAAGCCTTGATAATGTGTTATCGAGATTAATGAACAAAAATGGGCGTTGTTTTTCGTGATCCTAAACAATCCCTAGAAAATGGTTTGCATTTGATTCATACCGATGTTGATGTTCATACTTTGTTTGGAATGGTGAAACAAATGACTCAGTTGATATCTTCATAGCCCACAAGCCCCAAAAGTTAGCACAATTTTACTTAAAAACATCGGTTTTGAAGTTGTGGGTTGGGTAGAGCAGATGCTAACTTTAGGTGCTTAGTCAAACACCTTTAGGACTACAAGTCAATGGCAAGGGATAGCTAAGGAAAAATGCGGGAGTGGAACCGGGACACCAAGAGTGAAAGGTGGGGTAGTAATCAAGGACGAAGAAGGGTTGTAGCTAAACAAAGGGACAAAAATAAAGGAAAGGGAAAAGGAAAGATGGTTGATGAAGAGGAGGTTTGCCCGAAAAAAAGGGAGAAGTTGTTCAAGAATTTAAGCGAGGTTTAGATGGGAAGGGAAGGCCAAAATGGTTGAGTTTGCGGGGTTTGATGTTGAGAACTTGCACTGGTTTGACTTGGAGGGAAGGCCGAAAGGGTTGGTAGTCTTCAGCAGATGTTTCAAGCGGTGTTAAGACACCCTTTCTGAGCAAAGAAAAGATTACAAGCTGCGTCCTAGCACTCTTCGCCCAAAGGCGACCCTAGGTGATGTTTCGATGATGAATACCATGTCATGTGTTAAATTTCATTAACTCGTAACACTACAGTTCATAACTTATATGTTTGTAATTTGTATACTTATTTTTGCGAGACAAGGTTGCGGAAGATCATCAAGTTAGGCCTAACAGTTTTCTGCATTCAACAGCTTACGGATATCAATCACAATTGTGTAGATCATTTGAAGGTTCATCGGTTGAGCGTTTTGAAGTTGGGCCCAAATTCATCTTTTATATTTTTGTAACGAATTAGTAAATTAACATGTATCGAGACAATGACTCAGTGGTATCGCTTATGTTCGGTTTCATCAAACACCGTATATAGTTGATCGTTATAAGTCAACTAGCTAAGTAGTTGATAATGTATAAATTTGTTTGTTAATCCTAGGTAAATTTACATGAGCTATTACTTTCTTTACCGATTGACTTTTATGAAGTCATACTTAAGTGGTGAGGACTCAGAACACCGATATTATTTGTTCAAACAATATCCCTTTTTGTTTTGGTGGAATAGTTCTTGGGTTAGAATTAACTAGGTTGAGTTATAAATGTGATTTGACTATATTACCCTCCGTAACTAACGAGAAAAGAGCCGTTGACATAGGTGTTAGTGGTCAAGGGACGAATCGGCATTTAATAGCTCTTGTTTGGACCCGTGGCGATGAAAAGGCGAGGTTCGTCCCATCGCGATACTCCGGACAAGTTTAGGGACCAACGGTGTATTTTAGTCTATATAAAAAAATATATATAATTTATTTGAATTCGGTTTTCGGTTTGGATTGCTAAAATCATAACCAAACCGTAAACCGAATATTTAATTCGGTTCGGTTTGATTTTGGCAAATTCGGTTTGGTTACGAGTTCGGTTCGGGTCAGTTTCGGTTTTCGGTTTATTCCGATATTACCCAACCCATGAACACCCTAGCCATGATGCTAATAAAAGCCTTCTATAATCTAATACGAAACACAATTTCCTAAAACTTGTGTAACAAGTGAAGATCAACCCAACATAGTAGAAAGATTGATAAGATTATTTATAGGATATTAGTAGTAATAGAGTAGGGACATAATTGTACGATGTAATATGGATTATGAATAGACTAGAACTAGGTTTCGTTACTTGACTTGCAGGGCAAGGAAGGCTCTTAGGCCAGTTGTCTAATCGGTTACGGGTGGGTTTATTAGGATCCCTCACCATTATATGGGAGAATAAAATTGAAATATCAGTGTGATATGACTGAAAGAAGATTTCAACGTAAAAATGATACTAAAAAAAATAGACATGAAACTGTGTCATTGTGTGTGCATCATGGGACTCTTAACTTTCGATATTGTCACTTGGCTTTGTCACTATTTATATCGGGCTCGACATTGTGTGTTTCGTATGATCAATGATGGATGAACCATTGAACCGGAATCTATCTTTTATCCACATGTTCTCACATTACGGGGGCATATCCTAATGTCCAGAGAAAAATGTGTACTCACTTAAACTAGTCGTTACTTATTTAGCAAACAAGCATGTGCGTTTTCCGAAAGATCTACTTGATGATCATGAAATCTTGGGATACAAATATAATGGCATCACAATCGCAAATGGCCTTATTTACAGTCAACTTGCTACAAGAAAATGGTGTTTTTAACCTTTAAGGCTTGCCGTTATTTGTGCACGTGCACACCTTGAAATTAAGTAAGAATAATTAAAAATCTGTAATGTTCTTCTATAATTTAATGTACAAAGTGAGTTTTCAAAACAAGGACCACAATAGTATCTAGCAGGTACAAAGTGAATCATGATGCAATCTGGTTATTTCACATTGTTTTATTATGTTGTAAGAGGAAGGTAAAGGTAATTTGGTCACTACACATTGTTTTATTATGTTATAACTTTTCAGTTAGATATACCTATAATTTAATAGGGTTAACAAATACGAAGGATACTAGAGACTGTGCAGATGTTCTTCTAAGAGCGGAGGGTTTGGCAAAATCGTGGCTCGCCGTAGGCTTATGTGGCACTTCGCCGTGGGCCGCCGCCACACCGGGGGCCTTCGATGTGGCTCGCCGTGAGTTCCACCGCCGTGGTGACGACGAAGCTGAGTGTCTGACAAAGCAACGGATATATTTTATTTTCAAATATATATCCGTTATTAAACGGATTAAAAAAAAAAAAAAAAAAAACTCACCACATTTATAAATAACATATCATATCCACCATTTTTATCATCTTCATCTCCTCCATCTTCCTCAACTCTCTATATCTTTATTCAAAAAAAAAATCTCACAATGTCTCAAAACCCAAATGACGGAGGGTATTTCACAAACTTACTTAACTCAAACCCACCACAATACGGGGGTTCTTCAAACCCGTCTACCCCCTCCTCGCAAAATTCCAACCATTCTCCACAAGAAATTTTTCTTAACCAACAATATCCGTTTCAACAAGGATTCGCAACTTACCCCGCCCTATTTCAATCACCACAGTTTTTTAACCCATCACAACCTCCACAGTTTCCCCAAATGGAATCACGACCGTCCGGTTCACAATTCAAAATTCCAAAACCACGTGAACCGGCCAAAGGTAGGGGAAAAAGACGAAGGCAACAAAACAAGTTGTGGATTTGGACGCAGACGACGACGAAGATGTGGAAGTCATAGCCCAGGCAGACAGGAGGAAGTGGAGCAAGTATGAAGAAAAGTTACTTGCGCAATGTTGGATAGAAATTTCTCAAGATCGAGATATGGGAAATGACCGTTCCGAAGATTTCTTTTGGAACGACATTCTCGACATGTTTAATGCTCAGACCACCAATGACCAGCGTGGCAAAAATATGATAACTAGTAAATGGTCAAGGATTAACGGTGATTGCTAGAAGTTCAACGCTATTTACAAACATCTGCAGCGTCGAAGTGGTGAAAATGACCACGATCATGTCGAGAATGCGCAACGTTATGGTGGAAAGGAGTTCGTGTATGAAAAATGTTGGGAGATTCTGAAAAATTACCCGAAGTGGGATGCCGAAGATCCCATTGACATTACATGTCTCGAGGATATATTCGGCCCGGACAGACAAGCTCGTCCTGAAAGAGATGGTGGCAAACGAGCCGCAAAGAAACAAAATTCGACTTCAACGTCGAGCGCTGCGAGCTCCGGTGGGAGTTAATCGAGTACTTTTTCGGGACATATATCTGAAATATATGCTCAAAAAACCGACGCTCAAAGGGCTTGTTACGAGGCGAGGCGGGAGAAGGATAAAGCTATCCTAGATAAATCATGATCGAGCTCACCAAAAATGACAAGTACTCAGGATCGAGGTCGATCCTATATATGTTTTTGGTTAAACCCATTTCTATTTAAAAAAGTGTAGATTGGCAGGGACACCTCAACCCTGTGTACCTTTTGGTACCCATCAACCCTACCCAACAAAGGTTTGATGCCTGTGAATTACCTGATCGCGATACCCACACCATGTTGCAAGCCGGATTCGAACTTGCGCCTGTTAAGCATGACATGAAAGGGCCCGGATATTTGCGGTAGTTGGTGGCCATCTGCGCTAGGCAGATGGTTAACCCATTTCTATTTAAGGATGCATTATAGTAGAAATTTTTGGATCCCTAAAATCATTGCCAAGTCATGGAAGCAGGGAGTCAGTCAGGTGCGGAATAAGACGCGTCACCAACAACATCTCCGAGAAGTATTGAAAAGTACGTGAATGGTTAAATGTGTCGAAGGAATGCATGGAAACTGTTCATGCACAAGATGAATCATTGGGGGAGGTGAGAATGGTAGTAATGTTAAACACTTGAACCTTGAAGTTAAGGAGCCTTTCCACCCACATGCGAGTTTCTTTTTTTTTTTTTTTTTTTTTTTTTTTTTTTAACGGCAAATTTATTAAAAAACTAGTAGGATGCTATAAACTTACAAATGAATAAGATTAGGATTCTTAAGCCAATCAATCCAAGACAAACTAATTTTACATCTAGATCGAATCCATAAAAAGACCGAGATACAATATCATCAGACATCAATATCTTCGAGCGAGATCCAAGACTGAAGATCAGTTGATTACGCCAATTCCAAATATACCACCACACAATGTAACAAATACCTTCGAAAACCTTTTTAAGTTTACTAGGGAATCGGATACTCAACAACTAGTTGACCCATTCTTCATATGAATTAGTCTCCCGATAGACCAAATCCCACCACCTCGAAATCTTGCACATGATCTGTTTGCTTAGCTCGCATGGAAAAAACAAATGCCTGGACGATTCAACCATACAATTGCACATAGGGCAAACAATAGTCCCGATATCCATACCTCTCCGTGAAAGATTAAATCTAGTAGGAAGGTAATCATTGATAACTTTCCAAGCATGAATATTAATTTTGATTGGCACTTCTTTAATCCATCTAGTCTTCACACTGCCACATGGAAGGAAAACAACATCGATATTTTCCGAATCGACGAGACAGAAAATTCACCCGAGCCCTCTAAAGACCACGTCCATCTATCTTTCAAATCGCTTAAAATGCAGCCTTCAATCTTCTCCTTTAACTAAGACATATGGACCTGTTCAACACCACCCCTCAGCTTACGTCTAAAAGACCACTCAAAATCCTCATGCGACAATTTTGTAGCAACCTGAATATATTTCATAGATTCAAGCATATAAAGTCTAGGCACCAAGTCTTTAAACATAATATCCCCCAAGCAACGTTCCAAAACGAGTATTCTTACCATCTCCACATTTCGCTTAATGAAACTAGCAATATCAATACCTTGCGATTTCAAAACAACACATGCAATGGTTCTTCCTTATGCATAGTTTTTGGTTTCGGTTTTCACTTATTTATCGATCATCATAAGGATGTTTAATTTAGGGACTTTTGCAACTTGATATGATTGTCTTAGAGCATTTGCAACGGTAACGCCCCTCGTTATTCCGGCGTTAACCAATGCGGCGGCGTTATTCCGGTGTTAACGTGTCGGTGTTAGCCCTAGAACGGGCGTTACTTGGGTTTTTTTTTTTTTTTTTTTCCCTAAATGAGGGGTTGTTTTTGTAAATTGTTGGTGTGTTAAGGTTTAACTTTGGGAATGTTATGATTGCGGATGTTTTTTGATGAGTTAAGATGAAATGTTAAAGCTGATGTGTCGCAGACGTGGCAGGATGTTAAACCATAACTCAAGTTATGGTTGCAAATGCTCTTATTAGCACATGAATACACAAGGTTTGAAAACCCTTGTTGGAATATGCGTCGATACTTTGGTTTGACGCGCGCATTATATTTTTCAAACTTATTTTTGTGTTCAATCGAGCTTAGATCAAGTTTGAGCCTCAATCATGTGAAAAAGTCGACTCTTTAACAAATGTCAACCCTAGTTTTTCCATTTGTGGTAGGATGATAAAGAAGATTCTACTAAAGAGGAAAGGTATTTAACTTCGTGGCAGCTATTGACAATTTGACATATGCTCTATTTTTAGAATTTTGGTGTTGGGTTGTAGCGAACCCATGTGAAGATGTCAAAATACTCCATTTGACAGCAAAACTCAAACCCCATCATGGTCAAATAAACTGGGTTTTGCTTTGACATTTGAGTTTGATACGATGCTAATTAGGCTAGACACTCGCTGCCTGCGTCATCGGTGTGCGTCGCCTTTCTCTTTCCGTGACCAGACCACCGACTGTTCTTGCGATCGATGACCGATTTTTTTTTTTTCCTTTTTTTAAAATTCAAACATTTTAAACAACAAATTTAAAATTCATTAAAATAAAAACATTACAATATATTAAAAATTAAAACGATACGAAATACATAAATCATAAATCTTAATCTGAATGCTCCCCACATGCAGAATCATACGAGGGAGACCGATAACCGGCAAATTCCTCGATGCGAGCCAAACGTTCCTCGTCTAGCAGAGGTTGCCCAACAAATCTAAGCAGATGAACTTGATGCACCTACACAATCGGTTTTGTTCTCCCGATAGCTCCAATTAATTTTGGTGCTGATGTTGTTCTGTATTTGTTGAACACACCCCCACAACTTGTCAGCAATGTCGTCGTCTTTGCGGGCTTCATCCATAAAAAATTTGTCGATCACAGCTTTTCGTTCGGGCGTAATGTCGTTCTGACTCGTAGTTTTCTCTCATATGTTGCTTCTCGCCTTGCTGCTCAAACATATTGATAACGTTTATAATAGCGTTTTTCGAGCCTCATCGCCTTCTTCGCATTGATTTTAACGTACATTTGCATATCTTCAACGGAATCGGAGACTGCAATGCCATAATAATCTTGTGTTGAGAAGTAGTTTGAGGTTGAATTGTGTTTGAAATTGTGTGTTTGAGGTTGGTATTTATAGAATGTAAAAGTGGTAAAGTTTTTGTTTTTTTTTTTTTTTTTTTTTTTAATGTTAAGCGGTAAAGTGGAAAAAGAAGCGTGTTTCAAAGTCGGTTTGATTTCAACCGATATCAACTTTTTGTGGCCACGACCGACTTCACGACCTATAGTCCACACTCGAGATGACCGATTTTTAAATCGGTCGTCTTTTGTAATTTTGGATGTCCCGTCCAGCCTTACAAGTAAACATTTGTGAATTAAAAAGGTTCATTTTGATAAATGTTAAGGATGAATTAAAATCAAACGGGTTAATAATAAATACTTTCTGTACAAACTTAACTAGTTAATGTGTTATAATTGTACTAATAAATCTACTTTTAAATAGAACGTGTTGAACGATATGCATTTGAATACTCTTGAAGTCTTGATCTCTTTGACATTTGTACAAGGGCATCCACTATAATAGTTTTTGAAATTTTTTATAAAATGATGAATTGGTCTAAGAACTTGTAAACCATAGTGAAGATAGATTTATGATGAATAGGTCTAGAATATTAAATGTCTTCATAATTTAATGCATTTGAATTTTGTATAATTTTTATAACGCTTTATGGGGTTTATACATAGTGAAGACATGTTCAACGTTTGTTAATTAATGTCATAATAAAACTATAAACCTTTATAAATGTTTAACATAATAAATGCTCTAATGATTGGAATGCCTAGTTTACAAGGCTAGATGTATGCCTAATTATTGAATGTGTAACGTACATTTGTCGTATTTTTTTCTCACTCATTAATTTTACATATGTTTCAAAATTCTTGTTTGACATGAAATTAGATACATAAAATTACACTACTCCTGACATTACACCGTTTTGCCTATATTGTTTTTATATTGTATCAAGCACCTAATCAAATACAGTAATACGTTTTTGTTGTCACACATAAGTTCAAAGTTCAAACCACCCTATGAATTTACTGTTTTCAACGAAGGAAAAAACTAAACGTATGTTCTTTAACGTTATCGACAAGAGCCGAGTTTTAGCACCTAAAGACCAAGCCTCATCAAACGTTTGAATTTGGAAAGTCAGATTGCAATATTGGAATCTGTCTCACCAAAACATGTAGAAAGTTAATATACAAAATATAAAGCTAATTGTAAAAGCAAACACATGGCAAATATAAAAAATTACAAGTAGCATTGTGTGTGGCTTATCTATCTTAACTTTTCAATAACAATACAAGAGTTGGTAAACAATCCAATATTTAGCAGCCAAAGTAGTAAATAATCTAATAATAGACAATGAAACAAGCAGACATATACTATTCTTTCTTTTTTAAACGAGTGTTATATCTTTCTTTACTCTTACTTGTCAAAAAAATAGAAGAGAAAATGATGCCTACTTAATTTACTCTAACTATTGTTGGAATTATATAACATGACAATCATAAATATAAACAATAAACATCAAAGTAAGTGCGGAAGCGTATAGGAACATATAATGAATAATTAATTAACTAAAGAATAAAGTATGCGTCACTTTCTTGATTCTAGCGAAACAAGAATCAAATCCACAAACTAGCAATTAGGATGAACCCTAATTAGGGTTTATAGGATTATAAAATTACCCTTACGCTTTGTAATTCAATCCAAGATACAATCAATAGTGTGATTGTACTATGTTCTTATACACACGCATTAAACCGAATTAAAGTAATGCTAGTTTTTATAAAACAAATAACTTGGTTTATAGGAAAAGAGTGGATCGACACCAAGAGGTGTTGTACGATCGGTTTGTATTAAGAAAACACACAAACAAAGTTTTAGGTTTAGCTTAATGAATACAAGAGATGCAAAATCAAGACCCTAAGCCTTGTATATATACCCAACTAACTTGGTGAACAAGTTTGGCTTGTTTCCTTATCCCCTTAGGCCGATCGGTTCATAACCTCCACAAGGGGTTCCGGAATCTTCCAAACTTTGCAATCTAGTCCTTTTCCAAATACCTTTAACGCCCGTTAATCCATTACATTAATTACTTAACGTTCGTTAGTTATTTCGTTTAATAAATAAATAAATATAACATTTATATTTAATTATTAACTTTAAATTCTCATACGTAAAGTGTGCAATCCCATAGTCTCGAGTTCGATCCTAACTCACGTCTACTAATTTATATCCATAAAACCAACAGCTCCCACTTGGATATATCTTAATAGAGTGATCACATTCGGTTAGCGTCTAGCAACACTTGATGCCTCTAGTACAACTCGAGCAAGGCTCTGGAAAACCTTTTAATGATTTCTCATTATTATTATCCTTTGTTTCTAATACCATGTTAAATAAAGATATGGAATTAAGTCATTCTTTATTCAACCATTCTGCTTCTCGTTGTTAGTGATTGAGCAAGATTACCAAATCTTCCGAACATATTCGGGGAGAACTTTGGGCATGGCCATGCAAACATCTTGTCAACCCTACGAGGGCCCAAGAAGATTAAACTCCAAAATAAATTTGAAGGAACAAATTCTATCTTGACTACAAGAATAACCCATAAACTTTGCAACACTTGAAACAACCCTTATGACTACCGATTCACGTATAGCGTTAAGTTGTTCCACAGAAGTGCACTACATTCATGACACTTATCTGGTATCTCAAGTCTGAGGATAACTATTCATAATTTACTTAACAACAATATCCATAAAGTAATTATGTAGTTGGGATAAGTCCTATATTCAATCCATTGAATATCATCTGAAATTGGTATGCATTCTCATCAATATACTTTCAAGTATATTCTACCATATCTCTCAGATTTGTCTTAGTTTAATGATACTCCCATATCATTAATCGACAATGGACGATTTAGAATAAATAAATTTATTCACGGATTAAACATGTAAATATAGGATACAATATATTATAAAATCAATCATACCAAGTATTTGATTTATTATAATAATTGTTTAACATCCCTTATCCAAATACCAAATAGATCAATGCATGAAAATTCCAGTTGATGAATTATGCCTCAAGTAATGACAATCATACTTGTATGACAAGGCATAAATCAACCAACTTGATCTATCATAATTTTGAGAATATTTATTTCAAGAATTCAATTAATGAAGTCCTTGTATGTGTGCATTCACCAATTCACATAATAATTCATAAAGTGTGTGACATCCTCTTTCACCAATTTATGACAATTTAAACTTTCAAACATTTCAAAGTTTAAAGTATTCTTATTCTTTTAATGTATAATGCAACTGTGCTCTTAGTAAGCACAACTAGGTCACATGGCCATTAACAAGGATGAAATCCTACCATGACTAGTATTGAGTGTCATCTCAATTAAACCAGCATCATTGTATACAAAACAACAATGTGCTCATTAAAATTCCGTAAACTTTAATATCTTATTATGTAACGTTTGATGCTTTCCTAACTTTCAAGTTTTAAAGCTGATGACAATTTGCACAACAATTGACATATTGTTCATCCATAGAATCTAGGAGCAATTCCAGGTTTTAAGGATGTAATTCTATTAGAATATTCATTACACAAGTTATCTAATAACTTTTAGTTAGATATCAATGTTGTCAAATCACTTCTTATTCAAGAATGATACAACAATTTTAATACACTACATGATGTACATGATGAATCTACAGGTTAAACTTAGACTTCATTCACGTTCTATCTTGTCAAAAGATATTTATCCATATATCATGTTTTATTAGAATCATTTATTTTACTGCACATGTTTATTAACAATAAACATATATTCCAAGGTTGTATGTTTTAATTCTTAAATCTTACAAGTGAAGTTTCATTCCAATCTAAGACTTAACATTTAGCTTTCAAGGAATGTTACTTCTCATATGTTATACAACATATAAGATTTAAAACCTTAACATAATACTCCCACTAGCTTTCGGAATACTTAAAATTTATCTTATTTTAATTATAAATCGAAAATGGATTTAATAATTTAACATAAGAATAATTTCATAGATGCATGCATTTATCCATTCATGAATTATTGCACTTCGTACACTTCCAAAGATTATATGAATTCAAAAAACCTTTCAATTACTTACCGTTCTCACTCAAGTAATTTCTCAAGAAAGAGTTTTGATATTCCATTGTCATATTTCATATTAATGAAAACACGTATGACAATTATCATCTTTATATATTTAATGTGTCTAGAAAAGAATATTCAATCACAATTAATTGCTTAAGTATGATTAATAATCTTGTCATAAAACATGCATTAAATATGTGTACAATATTGTCCATATGATTTCTACATAGAAATTCAAACCACTAGGGTTTTTCATCTCTTTGAAGAAACTCATTTCCATTCTCTAGTCTAACTATTAAGATAAACCAAATTTCCAAAAATTGATTATCTTTATGGATGACATCTTTAACATTCATAGTATGAGTAATTTACCCAATTCAATATTTGGTAATCCATCATAATGATTATCAGGTTTACTATAATCCTGTAACTCATATTTCTCAGCATATAAGTCAAATATTTGATATATCCTTGCAGATCTATGAATGAAAATTCCATCATCATGAGGTCTATCAATTACATGTCTAACCTCATCATGATATTTACTAGTGTGTTTTAGAAGATTATGTATCTTGTAATTTTATCTTTCAAGATAAAAAAACTCCCACTTGCCTTTTGTAATATATAGACTATCTATATGTACTTAGCAATTAGAGCAAAACTACATTGTTCTCTTTTTGGGACATTACAAATACACATTGATAATTCTTGACATTAGTTTGTTAATAACCTATTCATAAGTAGTTTAACAAATTCAGAATCTTCAATTTTAAAACTTAATGTGATTCATCACATTCCATAATGAAATGGTGTTTTAACAATCTTCTAGATTGGAGTCATATTGAGTATATTCAATCCATACTCAATTTTCTAACCTTGTTACTTTTTAAGAAAGAAGTTATGATTATCTTGAATCAAACAAATCAAATAGAGTTTGATTCTCCTAACTGAACATACCATCAACTTGTCGTATTCATTAGAATTTAATATTGTAAGACAATCTAACAATATATAAGATAAACATATTTCTTTTGGCTTACCTATTTACCAACTAAGTCAACTTAATGGTATAATAGACTTTCCTAGCCAATTACATGCTTTATAACACAAGTACTTTTTAACCAAGTCACTTCATATCCATGTTTCAACAAGAAACATAAACTGTTATAATCCCATTATACGTTATAAATCATTGATCAACTCAATGACTTCTTGTATATGTCTTAATTAAAAAACATAACAAGTTAACGTCTTACTTTATTATAAGTCTTAAAAGACTTTATGTTTATGTCTTTACAATGAATCATAAACATGTTTAACTAAAGTAATTATGAACACAACTCTTGATTTCAATAGTAATTTCAAGTTAATTTATTTTACTTCACAATAATGTAGGACTACATTATTTTCCATTTATGTCATTCCAAAATACATAAATAAACAAATTGAAGTAGGATTAGATTACTTTATTTAATTTTATGTCATTCTAATAATACATAAATATTTAATTTGAAGTAGTCTTATATATCATTTTGACACATGTTCTAAATACTTGTCTAATTTAGAAACTGCAAATATGTCCATGCAAGGTCTGACTTCACATAGAGATTTACTTTGTTGTTGCAATCTCGCCAAGTTCTCACATGACGTAAATTGTAACACCAAGTGTTTCTTGAATTAGATATGTACAAGTTATATTAGAACGTTAGTCTCTTACCTTGCAGTCAAGAGAATCCTTTAAATCATATATTTATATGTTGTACCTTGCACACAAAATAGATTTCTCCCACTTGTGCATGGAACAACATCATGTAGCAAATAAACAACACGACATATGTTTGTTTATGTGACTAATATGATTGTGTCATTGATATTAGCATAACTAGTAGATGTAGAACCACTTCATTGTCTAATAAGGAAACGTACATGACTATCCTTGAAAACATAAGTGTCTACAAGTGGAAAGTAATTATCTTAAGACATTCTAGAGATAATCGAGTTACTACCAAGATGACAAAGCTTGTAACTCCCATCGAATAAGAGATCATTACATTAATTCCTTATTCAATAATAAGAACACAACACTCCCAATCGGATTTGACAACATTGTAAGTGTTTCATTAACCAGTGAAAGAAAATAGTGTGTTATTTACTTCCTACACCTTTGAGAAAGTCCATACATAACAATTACAAATGTACTTCAAAGAATGTATTCTACTATGTAGATGATGAATTTATCCATCAATGCTATTAACTTGAAAATTTGGGCATGCAATTTCTTTCTTAATAGTTCTACTATTCCAACAATTGTAAGTAGTACTTTTAAATGGTCAAAGCACAACAACTAGATAAAATATGCTAGTTTGTCTTTTACCAATTATGCGATGAATTAGTCTAGCTTCTAATTTAATAACTCAGAAATATGCAATTTTCTTAACTATTAAAATTTGCTTACGAGTTATGTATTTAGAATTTAGACAATTCTAATTGTCCTATCATACCTTTCTTCATTCATGAAAAGGAATAGGGTTGAATCTCACTCTTTCGCGTGAAAAGAGGACTAGGTTTATTCTCTTAGCAAAGTTGACTCTACCAAAAACCCTTACAGGTGTAGATCAATTTACCAATATATGAATAACCTACGTTTACGGTTTAATGTTGCATTAATACATTTAAAGAATTAGCAAAATTCAATTTTAGTATTTTCGATAATTAAACTTTTCAAGAAAATAAAATACCCAAGGTAATATTCATATAACCATAGAATTTTCTCGAAAACTAGGATCCAAATTATCATAGGTTCATTACATCGCTTGATCCGCTAGCAACGAACGCATATAATAAGGTAATCATCGAACATTAATTGGCAAACAATTTCCAACTCCTAGATCATTATGGGATTTATATTTTCCAACGCTATTGCAAATATAAACATGTTTCATCCCATCTTATGCCATTGAGTCCGGTCTCACTTCCTACTCAACTTAAGTGTCTAACTTAAAGAGCGCAAATATGTCCATGTAAAGTCGACTTTACATAGAGATTTACCTCTCCATTACAATCTCGCCAAGTACTGTCATGACGTAAATTGCAACTTCAAGTGTCCCTTTAATTAGATGGCATATAACTTAATTTAAAAGGGTACTAGTTTTGATTTTATGTGGTCAAATCAAATATGTACAAAAATGTCATGCATTCATCTTGTAGCATAATTTTAATAAAAACTTTTTATTACCAATTCATAAAGATCAAATTATCAAAGTTTTGATTGAGGTATTGGGTTCACCAATCAAGGAATTTAGCGTTAATTATCGTCCATTATACCGTACTTTTGCATAAGTGTAAACACTTAGTGTTTCGGATAATTACCACCGAAGTGGCGCATGGAATTAAAACTAATTCGCCCTTAAGATGAGCTTGTACTTTTATGGCTTACTAAGTAGCTCCATTCGAACTTACAGAGGCGAGAGGACCGTAAGCGCAAACGCATAACCTTAGACATCCATTCGATGTGACGTATGCACTTCTTAAATAACCCTTTATAGTTCATTCGAATGGGTGAGCCGTTCACCATTGTACCAAAGTCACCAATCAATTAAACTATAGAAAACTTAACTCTTCCAAAACAATTAAATTTCGCCATTGTTTAGTCCGTATTATTTTCTATTCAAAATTACCCTTTGCTTAAAAGCGCATCGCACATAATAAACAAACAAGTAATACCAATAAAAAATATAAACAACTAAAAACAATGCGCACATAATAAACAATTTATACGTGTAAACAAGTAGCCACATGCAACTTATTCGATAAAACCCTATTAATAATCAATGTCTAGGTTAAATTAACGTATATATTAATTAGGGCTTTCACTCTCTCAATTGAAAGTGAGCCACATACATCGACGAATCGATTGTGTAAACCCATAATTAATGATATACCAAATTGCACATAATTGATTCATTAATGTATATAATTGGAGTCATCCCCAATTCAAGATTTATCATAAATATACATGTGTATAAAACTTAACAATTAATCCAATCTTAACAATTAAATAATAATACAAGCAACTATCCATGACAAACATGCATGTATCATCATGGATATAACATAACAATTATTCAATTAAGTCACAAGATCGCATACAATTCCATGTCACATAACACTTTATTCATGAATTTATCACGTAACAAATATATTAAATCTAGGTTTCGATATTGATAACATAACAATTAATATAAACCCTAAAAAAAAAATCTAGGAAATCGACTAAAAAATTTTAGGGTTTCCACCCAAAAAAAATTTTTTCGATCCATAATAGATTTTTTTTAAAACCAAATTAGGGCAAAATTCTTAACCCTAAAATTAGGGTTTATATAATCATAACCAAAACCCTAGAATAAATCATATCAAACACAATACAATATCCGTTTTTTACGTGTTTAGTAATTAATTACTCATTAAAACCAATGACTCTGATACCACTGTTGGAATTATATAACATGACAATCATAAATATAAACAATAAACATCAAAGTAAGTGCGAAGCGTATAGGAACATATAATGAATAATTAATTAACTAAAGAATAAAGTATGCGTACCTTTCTTGATTCTAGCCGAACAAGAATCAAATCCACAAACTAGCAATTAGGATGAACCCTAATTAGGGTTTATAGGATTATAAGAATTACCCCTTACAGTTTTGTAATTCAATCCAAGATACAATCAATAGTGTGATTGTACTATGTTCTTGTACACACGTACTAAACCGAATTAAAGTAATGCTAGTTTTTATAAAACAAATAACTTGGTTTATAGGAAAAGAGTGGATCGACACCAAGAGGTGTTGTACGATCGGTTTGTATTAAGAAAACACACAAACAAAGTTTTAGGTTTAGCTTAATGAATACAAGAGATGCAAAATCAAGACCCTAAGCCTTGTATATATACCCAACTAACTTGGTGAACAAGTTTGGCTTGTTTCCTTATCCCTTAGGCCGATCGGTTCATAACCTCCACAAGGGGTTCGGAATCTTCCAAACTTTGCAATCTAGTCCTTTTCCAATACCTTTAACGCCCGTTAATCCATTACATTAATTACTTAACGTTCGTTAGTTATTTCGTTTAATAAATAAATAAATATAACATTTATATTTAATTATTAACTTTAAATTCTCATACGTAAAGTGTGCAATCCCATAGTCTCGAGTTCGATCCTAACTCACGTCTACTAATTTATATCCATAAAACCAACAACTATATGTGTCTTCTACTACCAATTTTTTATAAAAACCAGATAAGAAATGTAATGGTTATGATAACTCAACTCCAACATGCTTGATCGGCAGGGATGAACTCGGGGATTTTTTAAAAAGTGTTGCATGAAAGAATTGTTACACTAACTAAAGTTACATCGTAAGAAAAGAAAGTAAGATAAAAATATATTGGCGGTTGCACATACCAAAAAACGATAGTTTAAAAAAAAATTGCACTTCGTGACTTAAAATCAGATGTAACACGTGTCACGCCCGACATCCATGTAGGTCTATCCCTGTTGATCGGAAAAAGGACCCATTTTTATTTTATTTATTTTTTGAAAAAAAAAGGAACCTATTTGAGTAGTTGACATGACCAAATGACCTATTACAATTAAATTTTTGTAAGTCAATCCGTCAAACTTGCTACTAGTAACATTTACAAACATTTTGAGAAACTTTGATAATAAGTACCAAATTAATGTTTAGTATCTCTGGATTAATAATTTAAAATTGTTAGTTGATTAGGTAATTTGAGATCTTATTAAAGAGAGATTATTTATTTATTTATTTATTTTTTTAAGATGGCATCACTTTAATACAACAATGATTGTCTAGTTTTGATTATTTGTTTGATTACGTGAATCCTGATAATCTATGCATTACTATTATTTTACTCCATAAAACGTGTCATATTATTATATCAGCACCTAGACTTTTTTATTTTCCTATTCCCAAATTCGTACCCTTCCATTTTTTTTATTATTTTTTTTCCCTTCTTGTTTAATTCAACCATTCTCCACAAGAAATTTTTTAACCAACAATATCCGTTTCAACAAGGATTCGCAACTTACCGCCCTATTTCAATCACCAGGTTTTTAACCCATCACACTCCACGTTTCCCAAATGGAATCACGACCGTCCGGTTCACAATTCAAAATTCAAAACCACGTGAGCCGCCAAGGTAGGGAAAAGAAGGCAACAAAACAAGTTGTGGATTGGCGCGAGACGACGAAGATGTGGAAGTCATAGCCGAGGCAGAGGAGGAAGTGGAGCAAGTATGAAGAAAAGTTACTTGCAATGTTGGATAGAAATTTCTCAAGATCGAGATATGGGAAATGCCAGTTCAGAAGATTTCTTTTGGACGACATTCTCGACATGTTTAATGCTCGGACCACCAATGACCGGATGGCAAAAATATGATAACTAGTAAATGGTCAAGGATTAGCGGTGATTGCTAGAAGTTCAACGCTATTTACAAACATCTGCGTCAAGTGGTGAAAATGACCACGATCATGTCGAGAATGCTAACGTTATGGTGGAAAGGAGTTCGTGTATGAAAATGTTGGGAGATTACGAAAATTACCAGTGGGATGCAAGATCCCATTGACATTACATGTCTCGAGGATATATTCGGCCGGACGAAAGCTCGTCCGAAGAGATGGTGGCAACGAGCGCAAAGAAACAAAATTCGACTTCAGCGTCGAGCTGCGAAACTCGGTGGGAGTTAATCGAGTACTTTTGGGACATATATAAAATATATGCTCAAAAACCGCGCTCAAAGGGCTTGTTACGGGCGAGGCGAGAAGGATAAAGCTATCCTAGATAAATCATGATCGAGCTCACCAAAATGACAAGTACTCGGGATCGAGGTCGATCCTATATATTTTTAGTTAAACCCATTTCTATTTAAAAAGTGTAGATTGGCGAGACACCTCAACCTCTGTACCTTTTGGTACCCATCAACCCTACCCAACAAAGGTTTGATGCACTGAATTACGATCGCGATACCCGCACCATGTTGCAAGCGGATTCGAACTTGCGCTGTTAAGCATGACATGAAAGGGCCGGATATTTGCGGTAGTTGGTGGCCATCTGCGCTAGGCGGATGGTTAACCCATTTCTATTTAAGGATGCATTATAGTAGAAATTTTGGATCCCTAAAATCATTGCCAAGTCATGGAAGCAGGTGGTCAGGTGCGGAATAAGGCGTCACCAACAACATCTCAGAAGTATTGAAAAGTACGTGAATGGTTAAATGTGTCGAAGGAATGCATGGAACTGTTCATGCACAAGATGAATCATTGGGGAGGTGAGAATGGTAGTAATGTTAAACACTTGAACCTTGAAGTTAAGGAGCCTTTCCACCCACATGCGAGTTTCTTTTTTTTTTTTTTAACGGCAAATTTATTAAAAACTAGTAGGATGCTATAAACTTACAAATGAATAAGATTAGGATTCTTAAGCCAATCAATCCAAGACAAACTAATTTTACATCTAGATCGAATCCATAAAAGACCGAGATACAATATCATCGACATCAATATCTTGACGAGATCCAAGGCGAAGATCGTTGATTACGCCAATTCCAAATATACCACCACACAATGTAACAAATACCTTGAAAACCTTTTTAAGTTTACTAGGAATCGGATACTCAACAACTAGTTGACCCATTCTTCATATGAATTAGTCTCCGATAGACCAAATCCCACCACCTCGAAATCTTGCACATGATCTGTTTGCTTAGCTCGCATGGAAAAAACAAATGCCTGGACGATTCAACCATACAATTGCACATAGGGCAAACAATAGTCCCGATATCCATACCTCTCCGTGAAAGATTAAATCTAGTAGGAAGGTAATCATTGATAACTTTCCAAGCATGAATATTAATTTTGATTGGCACTTCTTTAATCCATCTAGTCTTCACACTGCCACATGGAAGGAAAACAACATCGATATTTTCCGAATCGGACGAAGAAAAATTCACCCGAGCCTCTAAAGACCACGTCCATCTATCTTTCAAATCGCTTAAAATGCAGCCTTCAATCTTCTCCTTTAACTAAGACATATGGACCTGTTCAACACCACCCCTCAGCTTACGTCTAAAAGACCACTCAAAATCCTCATGCGACAATTTTGTAGCAACCTGAATATATTTCATAGATTCAAGCATATAAAGTCTAGGCACCAAGTCTTTAAACATAATATCCCCCCTCCAAGCAACGTTCCAAAACGAAGTATTCTTACCATCTCCACATTTCGGCTTAATGAAACTAGCAATATCAATACCTTGCGATTTCAAAACAACACATGCAATGGTTCTTCCTTATGCATAGTTTTTGGTTTCGGTTTTCACTTATTTATCGATCATCATAAGGATGTTTAATTTAGGGACTTTTTGCAACTTGATATGATTGTCTTAGAGCATTTGCAACGGGTAACGCCCCCCCCCCCTCGTTATTCCGGCGTTAACCAATGCGAAGCCGGCGTTATTCCGGTGTTAACGTGTCGGTGTTAGCCCTAGAACAGGCGTTACTTGGTTTTTTTTTTTTTTTCGCCCTAAATGAGGGGTTGTTTTGTAAATTGTTGGTGTGTTAAGGTTTAACTTTGGGAATGTTATGATTGCGGATGTTTTTGATGAGTTAAGATGAAATGTTAAAGGCGATTGTCGCAGACGTAGGATGTTAAACCATAACTCAAGTTATGGTTGCAAATGCTCTTATTAGCACATGAATACACAAGGTTTGAAAACCCTTGTTGGAATATGCGTCGATACTTTGGTTTGACGCGCGCATTATATTTTTCAAACTTATTTTTGTGTTCAATCGAGCTTAGATCAAGTTTGAGCCTCAATCATGTGAAAAAGTCGACTCTTTAACAAATGTCAACCCTAGTTTTTCCATTTGTGGTAGGATGATAAAGAAGATTCTACTAAAGAGGAAAGGTATTTAACTTCGTGGCAGCTATTGACAATTTGACATATGCTCTATTTTTTAGAATTTTTGGTGTTGGGTTGTAGCGAACCCATGTGAAGATGTCAAAATACTCCATTTGACAGCAAAAACTCAAACCCCATCATGGTCAAATAAACTGGGTTTTTGCTTTGACATTTGAGTTTGATACGATGCTAATTAGGCTAGGCACACTCGTGCGCAGCATCGTACATCGCTTTTCTTCCGTGACGGACACGAGATCTCTGCATCGATGACCGATTTTTTTTCCTTTTTAAAATTCAAACATTTTAAACAACAAATTTAAAATTCATTAAAATAAAAACATTACAATATATTAAAAATTAAACGATCGAAATACATAAATCATAAATCTTAATCGAATGCTCCCACATGCGAATCATACGAGGAGACCGATGAAGCAGAATTCCTCGATGCGAGCCAAACGTTCTCGTCAGCGAGGTTGCCCAACAAATCTAAGCGGATGAACTTGATGCACCTACACAATCGGTTTTGTTCTCCGATAGCTCCAATTAATTTTGGTCTGATGTTGTTCGATTTGTTGAACACACCCCACAACTTTCGAAAGAATGTCGCCTTCTGCGGCTTCATCCATAAAAATTTGTCGATCCGACTTTTCGTTCGGCGTAATGTCGTTGTAACTCGGTAGTTTTCTCTATGTTGCTTCTCGCCTTGCTGCTCAAACATATTGATAACGTTTATAATAGCGTTTTCGAGCCTCATCGCTTCTTCGCATTGATTTTAACGTACATTTGCATATCTTCAACTGGAATCGGAGCAATGACATAATAATCTTGTGTTGAGAAGTAGTTTGAGGTTGAATTGTGTTTGAAATTGTGTGTTTGAGGTTGGTATTTATAGAATGTAAAAGTGGTAAAGTTTTTGTTTTTTTTTTTTTTTTTAATGTTAAGCGGTAAAGTGGAAAAGAAGCGTGTTTCAAAGTCGGTTTGATTTCAACCGATATCAACTTTTGTGGCCACGACCGACTTCACGACCTATAGTCCACATCGAGATGACCGATTTTTAAATCGGTCGTCTTTGTAATTTTGGATGTCCCGTCCAGCCTTACAAGTAAACATTTGTGAATTAAAAGGTTCATTTTGATAAATGTTAAGGATGAATTAAAATCAAACGGGTTAATAATAAATACTTTCTGTACAAACTTAACTAGTTAATGTGTTATAATTGTACTAATAAATCTACTTTTAAATAGAACGTGTTGAACGATATGCATTTGAATACTCTTGAAGTCTTGATCTCTTTGACATTTGTACAAGGGCATCCACTATAATAGTTTTGAAATTTTTATAAAATGATGAATTGGTCAGAACTTTAAACCATAGTGAAGATAGATTTATGATGAATAGGTCTGAATATTAAATGTCTTCATAATTTAATCGATTTGAATTTTGTATAATTTTATAACGCTTTATGGGGTTTATACATAGTGAAGACATGTTCAACGTTGTTAATTAATGTCATAATAAAACTATAAACCTTTATAAATGTTTAACATAATAAATGCTCTAATGATTGGAATGCCTAGTTTACAAGGCTAGATGTATGCCTAATTATTGAATGTGTAACGTACATTTGTCGTATTTTTTTCTCACTCATTAATTTTACATATGTTTCAAAATTCTTGTTTGACATGAAATTAGATACATAAAATTACACTACTCCTGACATTACACCGTTTTGCCTATATTGTTTTTTATATTGTATCAAGCACCTAATCAAATACAGTAATACGTTTTTGTTGTCACACATAAGTTCAAAGTTCAAACCACCCTATGAATTTACTGTTTTCAACGAAGGAAAAAACTAAACGTATGTTCTTTAACGTTATCGACAAGAGCCGAGTTTTAGCACCTAAAGACCAAGCCTCATCAAACGTTTGAATTTGGAAAGTCAGATTGCAATATTGGAATCTGTCTCACCAAAACATGTAGAAAGTTAATATACAAAATATAAAGCTAATTGTAAAAGCAAACACATGGCAAATATAAAAAATTACAAGTAGCATTGTGTGTGGCTTATCTATCTTAACTTTTCAATAACAATACAAGAGTTGGTAAACAATCCAATATTTAGCAGCCATAGTAAATAATCTAATAATAGAAATGAAACAAGCAGACATATACTATTCTTTCTTTTTAAACGAGTGTTATATCTTTCTTTACTCTTACTTGTCAAAAAATAGAAGAGAAAATGATGCCTACTAATTTACTCTAACTATTGTTGGAATTATATAACATGACTAATCGTAAATATAAACAATAAACATATTAGTAAGCAAGGAGCGTATGGGAGCATATAATGAATAATTAATTAACTAAAGAATAAAGTATGCATCATTTCTTGATTCTAGAAACCAAAGAATCAAATCCATGACCAAGCAATCAGGATGAACCCTAATTAGGGTTTATAGGATTATAAGAATTACACTTACTGTTTTGTAATTCAATCCAAGATAATATCAGTAGTGTTATTGTCTATGTTCTTGTACACACACGTCTTAAACCAAGAATTAAAGTAATGCTAGTTTTTATCAAACAAATAACTTGTGTGGATAGGAAAAGAGTGGATCGACACCCAAAGGTGATGTATCGATCGGTTTGTATTAAGAAAACACACAAAACAAAGTTTTAGGTTTAGCTTAATGAATACAAGAGATGCAAAATCGAGACCCTAAGCCTCATATATATACCCAACTATCTTGGTGAACAAGTTTGGCTTGTTTCCTTATCCCCTTAGGGCGATCGGTTCATAACCTCCACAAGGGTTCCTAATCTTCCAAACTTTGCAATCTAGTCCTTTTCAAATACCTTCTTGGCCTGCTAATCCATTACATTAATTACTTAACGTTCATTAGTTATTTCGCTTAATAAATAAATAAATATAACATTTATATTTAATTATTAACTTTAAATTCTCATACGTAAAGTGTGCAATCCCATAGTCTCTCGAAGTTCGATCCTAACTCACGCCTATTAATTTATTGTCCATAAAACCACCGCCCCACTTGGATATATCTTAATAGAGTGATCACATTCGGTTAGCGTCTAGCAACACTTCGATGCCTCTAGTACAACTCGAGCAAGGCTCTGGAAAACCTTTTAATGATTTCTCATTATTATTATCCTTTTGTTTCTAATACCATGTTAAATAAAGATATGGAATTAAGTCATTCTTTATTCAACCATTCTGCTTCGTTGTTAGCGATCAAGCAAGATTACCAAATCTTCCAACATATTCGTGGAGAACTTTGGGCATGGCCATGCACAACATCTTGTCAACCCCACGAGGGCCCAAGAAGATGTAAACTCCAAAATAAATTTGAAGGAACAAATTCTATCTTGATTACGAGAATAACCCATAAATCTTTGCAACACTTCAGAAACAAACCCTTATGACTACCGATTCACGTATAGCGTTAAGTTGTTCCACGTAGTGCACCACATTCATGACACTTATCGGTATCTCAAGTCCGAGGATAACTATTCATAATTTACTTAACAACAATATCCATAAAGTAAATATATAGTCGGATAAGTCCTATATTCAATTCATTGAATATCATCCCGAAATGGTATGCATTCTCATCAATATACTTTCAAGCATATTCTACCACATCTCTCGTGAGTTGTCTTTAGTTTAATGATACTCCCATATCATTAATCTATTAATGGATCTATTTAGAATAAATAATATTATTCACGGATTAAACATGCAAATATAGGATACAATATATTATAAAATCAAACATACCAAGTAATTGATTTATTATAACAATTGTTTAACATCCTTTATCCAAATACCAAATAGATCAATGCATGAAAATTCCAGTTGATGAATTATGCCTCAATTAATGACAATCATACTTGTATGACAAGGCATAAATCAACCAACTTGATCTATCGTAATTTTGAGAATACTTATTTCAAGAATTCAATTAATGAAGTCCTTGTATGTATTGCATTCAACAATCCACATAATAATTCATAAAAGTGTGAAACATCCTCTATCATTAATTGCCAACAATTTAAACTTTCAAACATTTTTAAAGTTTAAAGTATTCTTATTCTTTAATGTATAATGCAACAGCGCTTAGATAAGCACAACTAGGTCACATGGCTATTAACAAGGATGAAATCCTACCATGACTAGTATTGAGTGTCATCTCAATTAAACCAAAGATCATTGTATACAAACAACAATATGCTCATTAAAACTCCTGAAACTTTAATATCTTATTGTGTAATGTTTGATGCTTTCCTAACTTTCAAGTTTAAAGTCGATGATTTTCACAACATTTGATATATTGTTCATCCATAGAATCTAGGAGCAATTCCAGTCGAGGATGTAATCTTTTAGAATATTCATTACACAAGTTATCTAATAACTTTTAGTTAGATATCAATGTTGTCAAATCACTTTATTCAAGAATGATACAACAATACACTACATGATGTACATGATGAATCTGTGTCAAACTTAGACTTCATTCACGCTCTATCTTGTCAAAAATATTTATCCATTTCCCAAATGATATATCATGTTTTATTAGAATCATTTATTTTACGCAGCACATGTTTATTAATAATAAACACATATTCCAAGGTTGTATGTTTTAATTCTTAAATCTTACAAGTGAAGTTTCATTCAATCTAAGACTTAACATTTAGCTTTACAAGAATGTTACTTCCTATATGTTATACAACATATAAGATTTAAAACTTATAATACTCCCACTAGCTTTTAGAAATACTTAAAATTTATCTTATTTCAATTATAAATCAAAACTAAGATTTAATAATTTAACATAAGAATAATTTCATAGATGCATGCATTTATCCATTCATGAATTATTGCATCATTACACTACCAAAGATTAAATTATTTCAAAAACTAACAATTACTTTACAGTTCTCGCTCAAGTAATTTCTCAAGAAAGAGTTTTGATATTCCATTAATCATATTTCATATTAATGAAAACAAGTGTAATAATTATCATCTTTATATATTTAATGTGTCTAGAAAAGAATATTCAATCACAATTAATTGCTTAAGTATGATTAATAATCTTGTCATAAGACATGCATTAAATATGTGTAGAATATTGTCCATATGATTTCTACATAGAAATTCAAACCACTAGGGTTTTTTCATCTCTTTGAAGAAACCTCATTTCCATTCTAAAGTCTAACTATTAAGATAAACCAAATTTCCAAAATTGATTATCTTTATACGATGACATCTTTAATATCTCATAAGATGAGTAATTTTCCAATTCAATATTTGGTAATCCATCATAATGATTATCGTGTTTACTATAATCCTCCAGAATTCATATTTCTCGAAGATATAAGTCAAATATCCGAGATATCTTTGCGATCTATGAATGAAAATTCCATCATCATGAGTTCTATCATTTACATGTCTAACCTCATCATGATATTTACTAGTGTGTTTTAGAAGATTATGTATCTTGTAATTTTATCTTTCAAGATAAAAAAAAACTCCCACTTGCATTTTGTAATATATAGACTATCTATATATACTTAGCAATTAGAGCAAAACTACATTGTTCTCTTTTTGGGACATTACAAATACACATTGATAATTTCTGACTTTAGTTTGTTAATAACCTATTCATAAGTAGTTTAACAAATTCAGAATCTTCAACTTTAAAACTTAATGTGATTCATCACATTCCATAATGAAATGGTGTTTTAACTATCTTCTAGGTTGGAGTCATATTGAATATATTCAATCCATACTCAATTTTCTAACCTTGTTACTTTTTAAGAAAGAAGTTATGATTATCTTGAATCAAACAAATCAAATAGAGTTTGATTCTCCTAATGAATATACCATCAACTTGTGGTATTCATTAGAATTTAATATTGTAATACAATCTAACAATATATAAGATAAACATATTCCTTTTGGCTTACCTATTTACCAACTCAAGTCAACTTAATGGCATAATAGACTTTCCAAGCCAATTACATGCTTTATAACACAAGTACCTTTAACCAAGTCACTTCATATCCATGTTTCAACAAGAAACATAAACCGTTATAATCCCATTATACTTTATAAATCATTGATCAACTCAATGACTTCTTGTATATGTCTTAATTACAAAACATAACAAGTTAACGTCTTACTTTATTATAAGTCTTAAAAGACTTTATATGTTTATGTCTTTACAATGAATCATAAACATGTTTAACTAAAGTAATTATGAACACAACTCTTGGTTTCAATAGTAATTTCAAGTTAATTTATTTTACTTCACTGTAATGCTACTACATTATTTTTTATTTATTTATGTCATTTCAAAATACATAAATACACAATTTGAAGTAGTATTAGATTACTTCATTTAATTTTATGTCATTCTAATAATACATAAAAATCTAATTTGAAGTAGTCTTATATATCATTTTGACACATGTTCTAAATACTTGTCTAATTTAGAACCGCAGAATATGTCCATGCAAGATCTCACTTCACATAGAGATTTACTTTGTTGTTGCAATCTCGCCAAGTTCTCACATGACGAAATTGTAACACCAAGTGTTTCTTGAATTAGATATGTACAAGTTATATTAGAACGTTAGTCTCTTACCTTCAGAACGAGAATCCTGCTAAATCATATACTTATATGTTGTATCTTACACATAATAGATTTCTCCCACTCGTGTATGGAACAACATCATGTAACGAATAAACAACCACGACATTATGTTTGTTTATGTGACTAATATGATCGTGTCATTGAAATTAGCATAACTAGTAGATGTAGAACCACTTCATTGTCTAATAAGGAAGCGCATACATGACTATCCTTGAAAAACATAAGTGTCTACATGTTGGAAAGTAATTATCGTGAAGACATTCTAGAGATAATCTGAAAGCTACTACCAAGATGACAAAGCTTGTAACTCCCATCCAATAAGAGATCATTACATTAATTCCTTATTCGCATTAAGAACACAACACTCCTTTCGGATTTGACAACATTGTAGTTTTTCATGAACTTGATGAAAGAAAATAATGTTCTGTTTACTTCCCTACACCTTTGAAAAAGTCCATACATAACAATTACTTATGTACTTCAAAGAGTGTATTCTACTATGTAGATGATGAACTTATCCATCAATGCTATTAACTTGAACTTTTGGGCATGCAATTTCTTTCTTAATAGTTCTACTATTCCAACATTGTAAGTAGTACTTTTAAATGGTCAAAGCACAACAACTAGATAAAAATATGCTAGTTTGTCTTTTACCAATTATCGATAATTAATCTAGCTTCTAATTTACTAACTCTAAATATGCAATTTTCTTAACTATTAAAATTTGCTTCAGAGTTATGTATTTAGAATTTAGACAATTCTAATTGTCCTATCATACCTTTCTTCATTCATGAAAAGGAATAGGGTTGAATCTCACTCTTCAAGCGTGAAAAGAGGACTAGGTTTATTCTCTTAGCAAAGTTGACTTTACCAAAACCACCTACGGTGTAGATCAATTTACCAATATATGAATAACCTACGTTTACGGTTTAATGTTGCATTAATACATTTAAAGAATTAGCAAAATTCAATTTTAGTATTTTCGATAATTAAACTTTTCAAGAAAATAAAATACCCAAGGTAATATTCATATAACCATAGAATTTTCTCAAAACTAGGATCCAAATTATCATAGGTTCATTACATCGTTGATCCGCTAGCAACGAACGCATATAATAAGGTAATCTGTAACATTAATTGGCAAACAATTTCCAACTCCTAGATCATTATGGGATTTATATTTTCCAACGCTATTGCAAATATAAACATGTTTCATCCCATCTTATGCCATTGAGTCCGGTCTCACTTCCTACTCAACTTAAGTGTCTAACTTAAAGAATCGCAAATATGTCCATGTAAAGTCGACTTTACATGAGATTTACCTCTCCATTACAATCTCGCCAAGATACTGTCATGACGTAAATTGCAACTTCAAGTGTCCCTTTAATTAGATGGCATATAACTTAATTTAAAAGGGTACTAGTTTTGATTTTATGTGGTCAAATCAAATATGTACAAAATGTCATGCATTCATCTTGTAGCATAATTTTAATAAAAACTTTTATTACCAATTCATAAAGATCAAATTATCAAAGTTTTGATTGAGGTATGGGTTCACCAATCAAGGAATTTAGCGTTAATTATCGCCCATTATACCGACTTTTGCATAAGTGTAAACACTTAGTGTTTCGATAATTACCACCAAGTGGCGCATGGAATTAAAACTAATTCGCCTTAAGATGAGCTTGTACTTTTATGGCTTACTAAGTAGCTCCATTCGAACTTACAGAGGGCAGAGGACCGTAAGCAAACGCATAACCTTAGACATCCATTCAAGTGTGATCGCGACTTCTTAAATAACCCCTTTATAGTTCATTCGAATGGGTGAGCTGCTCACTCATTGTACCAAAGTCACCAATCAATTAAACTATAGAAAACTTAACTCTTCCAAAACAATTAAATTTCGCCATTGTTTAGTCCAGATTATTTTCTATTCAAAATTACCCTTTGCTTAAAACCCGCATATAATAAACAAACAAGTAATACCAATAAAAAATATAAACAACTAAAAACAATGCGCATTAATAAACAATTTATACGTAAACAAGTAGCCACATGCAACTTATTCGATAAAACCCTATTAATAATCAATGTCTAGGTTAAATTAACGATATATTAATTAGGGCTTTCACTCTCAATTGAAAGTGAGCCACATACATCGACGAATCGATTACGTAAACCCATAATTAATGATATACCAAATTGCACATAATTGATTCATTAATGTATATAATTGAGTCATCCCCAATTCAAGATTTATCATAAATATACATGTATAAAACTTAACAATTAATCCAATCTTAACAATTAAATAATAATAAAGCAACTATCCATGACAAACATGCATGTATCATCATGGATATAACATAACAATTATTCAATTAAGTCACAAGATCGCATACAATTCCATGTCACATA